>CM040123.1:94380573-94980573 GCA_022559845.1 Amorphophallus konjac
CGGGCAAGGCGCCGGTCGATCGACGAGGAGTTTTATAGTGGGAGGTGAGGCTTTCTATGGAATCACCACATTACCGACCCAAGCGCCCTTTCGGGTTTTCGCCGGAGCCAGCCCCCTCTTGCTTTTGCCCACGCGCCCTTTTGGGTTTTCACGTGGCGGGGTACCTGATTTTGCCATAGCTGGGTTTTAGCCATTTTTGCCCTTGCTCAGAACGCCTGAACAAGTCTGGCGGGGCATCTCTATTTTTAGCCCCTATTTTGTCATCTTCTATTCTCTCTTCCTCTCTCCACTTTTTTAGAGGGTGACAGGTCGGAATGCCATTAGATCAAGATAAGGGGTGGCTTGGTTAGGGCGGAGTGCCGCTAGACCAAGAGATGGGTAGCTCGGCTAGGGCGGGGTGCCGCTAGACCAAGAAAGGGTATCCTGGCTAGGGCGGAGTACCACTAGACCAAGGAAAGGGTGTAACTTGGCTAGGGCGGAGTGCCGCTAGACCAAGAAAAGGGCAGCTCGGTTAGGGCGGAGTGCCGCTATACAAAGAAAAGGGTAGCTCGGTTAGGGCGGAGTGCCGCTAGACCAAGGAAGGGTAGCCTGGCTAGGGCGGAGTACCACTAGACCAAGAAAAGGGTAGCTCGGCTAGGGCGGAGTGCCGCTAGACCGGGAAAAGGGTGTAGCTTGACTAGGGCGGAGTGCCGCTAGACCAAGAAAATGGTAGCTCGGTTAGGGTGGAGTGCCGCTAGACCAAGAAAAGGGTGTAGCTCGGTTAGGGCGGAGTGACGCTAGACCGGCAAAAGGGTGTAGCTTGGCTAGGGCGGAGTGCCGCTAAACCAAGGAAGGGTGTAGCTTGGCTAGGGCGGAGTGCCGCTAGACTAAGGAAAGGGTAGCTCGGTTTGGGCGGAGTGCCGCTATACCAAGGAAAGGGTAGCTTGGTCAGGGCGGAGTGCCGCTAGACCGGGAAAAGGGTATAGCTCGGTTAGGGCGGAGTGCCGCTAGACCGGGAAAAGGGTATAGCTTGGCTAGGGCGGAGTGCCGCTAGACCAAGAAATGGGTAGATTTTGCCCGATTACTCTAGGAATGTTGGTTGTGCTGCATGATACAGCTTTAGATGTCTTCCGTTGAGTGGCGAGAATTGGATTTCCCCTTGATGGTTAACAACCACGTAGGCCCCTCCTTCGTAGACCCTCTATATCACACAAGGACCTTCCCAATTAGCATTCAGCTTTCCTTTTAGGTTGGACGCCATGACTTCTTTTTTCTTGACCATGACGAGGTCGCCTTTCTTGAATTCTCGTCCTTTTACGAGTTTGTTGAATGCAGTGGCCATGCGGGCCTGATACATTTGGATACTCTTCTGAGCTCGGAGGCGCTTCCCTTCCAATTCAGCCAGTTCTTCTAGTCTTCTTTCTGCATTGGTCTGTTCGCCACGGGCTAGGCCATATTGGACTGCCACTCTGAGTGACGGAACTTCCAGCTCTAGCGAAACCACTGCCTCTGAGCCGTATACCAGCGAGTATGGCGAGCACCCTGTAGGTGTCTTGAAGACAATGCGGTATGCCCACAGAGCTTCATACATTTTCTCTTCCCAGTCCTTCTTATTAGAACAGACGACCTTGGCCAGCAAGGTGCAGAGAGTCTTGTTAAAAGCTTCTGCCAATCTGTTTGCCTGTGGATTGTAAGGAGTGGAGGTCCTCCATTCGATCTTATACTTCTCAGCAAGCCGATAGACCTTCTGATTTCTGAAATGACTTCCATTGTCGGATATTATTCGGCTGGGGATCCCGAACCGGAAGATAATGTTCTGCTTGATGAATCTGGCGACCAGTTCACCAGTCACTTCTCTTAATGCTACAAGCCTCCGCCCATCGGGAGAAGTAATCTGTTATGGCCAGTATGTACTTATGTCCGGCCGAGGAAGTCGGCAGTGGCCCGACTACATCAGTTCCCCATTGTGCAAATGGCCAGCTGAGAACTGTAGGGTGCAGAGTCGTAGGAGGCTTTCTAGGCACAGTAGCATGCTCTCGACATTTCTGGCATGATTTTGCAAATTTACAGCAGTCTTCAAACATGGTGGGCCAATAGTAGCCCAGCTTCTTGATTTCTATCTTCATCTTGGGACCAGCCTGGTGGGCACCTGCTGTCCCAGCATGTGTTTCTTTCATCACTTGCCAGGCTTCCTCAGTGGACAGACAGCGGAGTAGAATCTTCTTGCGTGCATCTGCCATTATTCGGAACAAAATTCCATTCCTGAGTTCATAAGAATCTTTGATTCTTAGGAGTTTCATCTTTTCTTCTCTTTTCTGCGGCAGTTGTTGGTGTAGAAACCACTGCAGCAAGTGCTGTCTCCAATCAGACGCTTGTTCTGTGCTGATGGTGGCAACTTCGTCTTCTTCGGGGCACCCTTCTAGCATACTGGGGACTTGCCGCCGGTTCATAATGACAATGTTCAGTGTCTTATTTGGTGGGACTGCTAGTGAGCTGGCCAGCTTCGCCAGTGCATCAGCCTGGGCATTGTGTCCACGGCCCACATGCTTGAGCTCAATATGGTAGAATTTTGCCATGAGGCGCACAACTTTTTGGTGGTAGGGATTCAGTTCTGGCTTCCGCACTTCGAACTCCCCTTGGATCTATTTTATTATCAACATCGAATCCCCGAATACTTGAAGCATTTGGATACCCATGTTGAGGCTGATATATAGCCCGAGTATCAGAGCATCATACTCGGCCTCATTATTGGTGCAGGGCTTGTTTATAGAACAGGAAGCTCCCCTTCCGGTGATTTCAGCACAATACCGGCTCCAGCCCGTATTCTGGTCTTTCCATCGGAGTCTGTCTCTGTTCTAGATGCTCCATCAAAGAATAGTTGCCACATAACTGACTGAGCCTGGCAGGCTTCGAGTGTCTCATCATCGGGTAACTCAGTCCCTAGCATATCATTTTCCGGCACAGGATGCTCTGCGAAGAAATCAGCCACGGCCTGTCCTTTTATCGCCCTCTGGGGTGTATAGGTAATATCGAATTCCATCAGGATCACTGCCCATTTGCCCAACCGGCCCTCAGTACTGGCTGAGTCAATATGTACTTGAGCGGATCTGCCGCAGATATCAATCTGACTTCATGTGACAACATATAGTGTCGGAGCTTCTTGACAGCAAAGACTAGTGCCAAGCAGATCTTTTCTATGTAGCTGTAGCTTTCTTCAGTTCTAATCAGCCTCCTACTCAGGTAGTACAAGGCTTGCTCTTTGCCTTCTTCATTTATTTGTGCCAGCATTGCCCCCAGGGAACAGTATGTGGTCGGGATATACAGTATCAAGGGCCTGCCCTTAATTGGTGCCCCCAGCACCGGAGGGGTCTTGAGATATTCTTTCAGCTTATCAAAGGCTTCCTGACATCCATCGTCCCATAGGAACGGCACATCTTTCATCATGAGCTTGTGAAAGGGGTGGCATCTTCTCGACAGATTTGATATAAATCGTCGGATATAGGCCAGACGCCCTTGCAGAGATCTCAGCTCGGGCAGATTCCTTGGTGGAGGGAGCTCCTGGATAGCCTTAATCTTGGATGGGTCAATTTCAATGCCCCTATGACGGACAATAAACCCGAGGAATTTTCCACTGGACACGCCGAAGGCGCACTTCATAGGATTCATCTTGAGTTCATATTTGCGCAGCCTTTGGAATACTACCCTTAGGTCTTGCAAATGGTCTTCTCTTCTTTTAGTTTTTACTACCAAATCATCAATGTAGCACTCTACTTTCTTGCAGAGCAAATCATCAAATATCTTGGTCATAGCTCTTTGGTAGGTAGCGCTGGCATTCTTGAGGCCAAACGGCATCCTTTTGTAGTGGAATATCCCCTTCGGAGTGCGGAACGCAGTGTGCACTCTGTCTTCTTCAGCAATCCAAATCTGGTTATATCCAGACGACCCATCCATGAATGATAGGGCTTCATGACCAGTAGTCGCATCGATCATCACTTCAGTGATTGGCACTGGGAAATCATCTTTCGGGCAGGCCTTATTAAGGTCCCGAAAATCAACACATATTCTGATCTGCCCATTTTTCTTTTTTTACAGGCACTATGTTGGCTAACCATGTAGTATACTGATTTTCTTCAACAAAGCCTACATCAATCAGCTTGTCAACCTCTTTGTTAATCTGATTTATTAATTCAGGGCGCATTCTCCTGGAAGGCTGCTTTACAGGGCTAGCCTCTGGGTTTATTGCTAATCGGTGCTGTGCCACATCGGAACTCAGTCCCGGCATTTCATCATATGTCCATGCAAAGCAGTCTCGGAATTCCTTCAAAAACTGTATATACTGTTCCCTGGCAGCTGGCTACAGCAGTGCACTGAGGAATGTCGGCCTTGGCTCATCTGTGGTCCCCAGATTTATTTCCACAAGCTCATCGACGGTGGCCTGACCTCCATCTTCGACCTCGGGCGGGGCTTCTTGCAAGTCAATGAAGCCTCCCGGGATATAATCTTCTTCAGTTTCATGATCCTCTGTTTCATCATACTGGTCATCAGCGGATGCTGGCTCATCATATACGGCCAATATTGTTGGATTCTGTTCAGTCTGCCCTGAGGACGGGACTGGTTCAGAAGGGAACTCAAAAATGGAGTCTTCCGCCCCTAGAGGTTCTTCTGATGCAGGCTCCCTTGAGAGATCATCATTCTGTAGAGCCCGGACTTCTTCCAGGATGCGCTCAAACTCCAGGCAATCCCTCAGCTCTTTGGCTATTTGGTCTTCATCCGGGGTTCCCGTATCAAACTTTGCTTCAGCATGGAACAGATCCTCTTTGCAAAATAGGTCTTCCCAGCACCAATCTTTCTTTGCTTCATCAGACATCCCCGTCTCCGGCTGACTGTCTGGGGCTTCATTGTTCATTATGGATTGATAAATGATTTCTTCATCTTCCGAGGGGTACTTGTCATATCCCACCTCGGGAGGGTCTTCATGCTGGTAGGAGACAGAGATGACGTTCACCTCAGCTTCATAGTATTCTTGAAGGGTATAACCCAATCCCGGGTGCTGAGTGATCTTCCTCAGTTCTTTATTATCCCGAGGCGGATCCCATAGCTCCTTGAATGCCTTCTTCTGGGCAGCAGGCTGCAATGACGGCATTTGCATCTTAGAGAACATCTGCGAAACTCGTTGGGTAGTATAATCCAAGCCTGTAATCGGCACCATCCGGTTTGCAGCTTCTTCAGGGACCATGCAGTCTTGATCATCTTCCTCGACTGACTCCCCGGTGTAGAATATGGTAGGAGGCTCGCAGAAGCGAGGGATTTCCATAGTCTTCAGTGGTAGCACCGTCTGGTACTCTAGGCTGGCGATGGGCTTGACTAAACCCTGCGAACCTCCACCTGTGTGTACTTTTCTTTCATTTCTTCATCGATATCATCCGGGTGAATGCTAGGAGGGGTGATCCGAGCAAAGTCACCAGCATAAGAGATGTGAGATACCTCATGCTTTTTAATATAGCCCTTTGGTGGTGGTGGAGACCAGTTTCTTGCCTTCGTCGCCGGCTTTTTCTGGCTGACCACAGCCTCTTTCTCTTCACAATTTTGCGACACCTCGGTGTAGTAGGATGCATCGAGCATATGACACTCGAATACTTCGAAGGGATGTAGATCCGCAAACACCCTCTCTTCTTTTCCTTCATGGCAGTATTTAATGCACTGATGTAGCGTGGACGGCACTATCTGATATTCATGCAGCCACGGTCTCCCCAGCAGGGCCTTATATGTGGTGTTGGAGTCGATTACATAGAATCGTACCACAGTAGTGAGATCCCCCAATGTGAGGTTAAAATCAGCCACCCCAAGGGGCGTCTCACATTTCTGGTTGAATCCCGCAATTTTCATGTCTCTGACCTTGGTAAGCTGCAGATCAAAGTAATATTTTTGGTAGATGCGGTATGGGAGAATGTTCACGGCAGCCCCGGGATCTATCAGTATCCTGCTCAGTGGCTGACAGTTCAGGGAGCCCCTCATATACAGCGGTCTGTTATGGCAGGAATTTGGAATCAGCATGTCATCCTCTGTGAATGTGACTGACGGCCCAGAATTCACTTCTGCCAAGAGTGCCTCATATTGTGCAGGTGACTGTAGGGCGTCAACAATCGCTTGGCGAGCTTCTTCACTCAGAGAGAGAATCTCCCAGATGGAGAACCTGGTAGGGAGCTTCTTTAGCATTTTCATGATCCGGCTGCCCACCCTGACATTAGACAGTCTCATTTCTTCCGCCCATCGGGGTTTTGGAAGTTCATGTGGTGCCCGTGGCCTCTGCTGCCCAGTGCTGGTTTCATCCTCTAGACTGATTTCTTGGGAGGCTTCTTCTGTAACAATGGCCCCTGGCGTCGTTGGAGGGTTATCCTCCTCTTTCTCATTCTGTTTGCAGGCAACCAATGCCGGCTGCTGAGGTCTCTTGCCTTTATCTGGCCCAACCTGTGTTGACTGCTCATTTTCCAGACTGGACAGAAATTCCAGAAATGTTGGAGTTTGACCTCCTTTCTTCTTTTCTTGGTACAAGCTGGCAGGGGGAGGAACCTGGACACCTCGTACCTCCGGTTCGGGAATCTGGTATGGCTGTTCCCCTCTGAACATAATGTTATGATTAGCTGGTGGTGGGCGCCCCCACCTTCTTCCGGAGCGTGTTGCATGTGCTGAGGTTGAGGCCTCGGCATGGTTGGCTTCTAGCGGGGCATTTGATGTTTCATCCTCATCATTCTCCCCGGGCGAGGTAAAGAGTGCCGACAGGGTGTTACATTGTACTGTCACGACCCTCTTTCCCTTCTTGGACTTGGGCCGTCTCTTCTTTTTCTGGGAATTTGGCTTTATTGGCCCCTGCCCCCAGAAGGGTTCAGTCTCAGCTTTTTCTTGTTCTGCCTCTGACTGCTCTTTAATTTTCAATTCTTCGAGCTGTTCCCAGAGTATACAGTCTTTCACCAGCAGGTGTCCGGGCTTTTTCTGTTCATATTCATCGAGCCCATTAATATACTGCTGTAAACGCCTGGCTGCAGGACTTACTTCCTTATGTGCAGGTAGGGGGACTTGTCTTCTCCGGTTATGAGTGGGGATCCGGATCACTGGCCCTGTCTCAGCTGTGCGCCATACTGGCTTTACTGGAGGCGGTTCAGGTCTTGGTGTGACACCGCGGATAAATGCTCCATTGGTATTGGCTGTGGGAGTCTTCTTTCTGTTCTTTATGGGTTTCATCTGCCATCCTTCCTGATCCTTCAGTGGGGTGAGGAAGCAAGCTTCATAAGTATGCCTGGTACATTCTTCAACGGCCTCCTTAGGCAGCTGCTGGTAGACTGAAATCATATTGGCGGCCATTTTTAATGCCGGAGGCTCATGTGGACGAGGTGGCTCTACCTGGTAATCTCCCAGCTGTAGCTCGCCCTTTTTGACCATGCCTTCCATAATATCTTTGAAGACGTAGCAATCTTCAATTGCGTGCCCCAGCGCATGGTGATATGGACAGAACAATGGGTCACCTTTCTTTGCCGCGTCATCGGGTCTCTTTGGCTCTGGCAATGTTACCTTGTTGAACTTGTATGCCCAGTTGAATAGTGCAGCTATCTTATCTTTCGAAAAAGAGTATGGCTTTCTCATTTTGTTTCTCAGAGAGACCTTATCTTTTCTTTCTGCTGTGTCTGCTGGCGGGGGAGCTTCATCTGCCCCCTTCTTCCCTTTCTGTTGCTCGAAGGTTCTGAAATCGACGGTGTTAGCCTCAGAGTGTGATGGTCGTCGATCATTAGATTTCCCTTTCGGCACAGTTGGAGCATTGGCCGTCGGACGCTTGGACAGGAACATCTCGACCTCCTCCACTATATTGTTCAGTCGGTCAAATGTTCTGACATCTGCACCAATCATCTTTTCCAGTACCTCTCTCCTGAGGCTCTGCTTACATATTTGCACTGCATCTTCTTGATGAGGAGGTCTTCTGCATCTCATAGCTAAGTTCCTCCACCTTTTGATGTAGTCCAGTGCTGTTTCATCTTGCTTTTGCCTGGTCGCATATAGTTTAGCTATTGTAATCTCTCTCTCCGTGACGTGAAATCTGTCGCGGAACTTTCTTTGCATATCAGGCCAATCGGCCACTGACCCAGCCGGCAGGCTTGAATACCATTCAAAAGCTATCCCGGTGAGGGATGAGTCGAAGAACTTGAGCAGATAAGCTTCATCAGCTGCCAAGTCACCCATAATGGTGGTATAGTAAGCTACGTGCTCCCTGGGAGAGCCCTGGCCATTAAATTTTCAAACTTCGGCGGCTTACTGACGCCTGGTGGTAGTCTCTTAGCAGCATACTGGGGAGGATACGGTACTCTGTACACATCATAGGTACTAGCATCATCACCAGTCTTTTCAGACAGCTTCATCTCCACAATCTTTTCAATCATCAGCTTCTGGGCTATGGCTGGATCTATGTTTTCCGGGAAGAAGTGAGCTTGTTGCTGACTATAAGGAGTTGTCATCACAGTTGCGCGCAAAGCCGGCGTGGCAGGCTGCGTCTGAGATATAGAGGGCTGAGCTACCGTCTGCTACAGAATGGGTGTGCTTGGTGCTTTGCCCTTATCAGCCGGGAGAGGATTAGCTGGGATAGCCATTTCTGTTGAGCTGGCAGTCTGCCCCACAGGCTCGGCTTGCTTGGAGACCGGTGTAGCTTCATGCCTCTCATTTAGCTGTCTTCTGAGAGCATTGATCTCTTGTTGATATCTTCTAAACATCATCTGGATCATGGGATCCAGGGTTGACGGGATCTGTAGATCTTCTGAAGTCCCTTCAGCATCATCGATGAAGGGATTATCTTCATCTTCGGCTGTCACCACATTAACTGTCATAGTGGTGATCTTGCGGACTTCATCATTAGTCTTCATCTTATCTTTTGCCGCCTGGCCTCTTCTTGTGACGGGGCCTGGTCTGGTTGCTAGTCTGAGCAGTTCATCTGGCTGTGTCGGTAACATATCCTGCCCTTTGACAAGCCCGGCCATATTGCAGGCAAAGATCTGCATCTTTTCCCTCTGCCTGTAGACTTTCCTTCTCACCTGATTGGGGTATTTGAGCCGGTCAAAGACCGATATTCTTTCTTCAGCTTCTTGCCTGTGCAGGTCTTCTATCCCATACCCGGTTCTGTGGCCTTCTTCATAATCATTGGAATCGGAGGAGGAGACTCCGAGCATCACTTCTTGAAGGGTTTCTTCTTCTTCTTCATCCATGGTGCCCAAGGCACGGGATAATCTTTGCTGCCCGAGGCGGAGTTCCCCAAGTAGTGAAAGTAGTCTTGAGCCACTTGTTTCATCTCCTCTTGATTGTGCCTTTGTGGCTCTGGTTGGAGCATCAATCTTTCCTGGCTTTTCTGCTGATAAGACAGTCTTGCCACCTGAGCATTCAAATGCTCGGCTTTGGAGTAGCTGAATATATCGGCCTGTCTGGCACAGGCTCTTGGTCTTCTTAGAGTGGCAGCAGCGACTGGTTCGCTTATTCTCATTTCCTCTTCCTCCCTGAACCTTCTACTCCCATCCTGGCAGCGGTTGGCAGTAGCAGCATAATTCTTCCTTTCCCATCTTCTGCCCCCAGTCATGGGGTGTGTGACCGTGAGGTCTTCCTTCTGCTCATATCTTCTGCCCCTCATCCTGGGGTGAATAGTAGTCAGATTTCTTCCTTCATTCTCTTTCTCATCTCTCCTACCCCGAGCCCTGGGGTGAACAGCAACAGCATTTCTTATGTCTTTTCCTTCTCCTCTTCTGCTTCCTGCCCTGAAGCGGGCAACAGTGGTATCAGCAATGTTCTCTTCCTCTTGAGCTGGGACCCAGCTCTGGATTTTCTTCGGCCGCCAGATCTGCCAGAACTTGGGCGGCTTTGGTGCTAGTGGCTTTCTATCCTCCTCTTTCATGTCGGCCCTCCTGGTAGCTAGTACCCAGAACCTGTTGGTAGTAGGCACCATCGGGACGATCACGTCCGGCTTGACCGCCCTTGGGCAACCACTGAGGTTTACCCGGACATCTCCAATCAGCATTGTCTTTCCTGAGTTGGATACCCGACGACCCGCAGCTGTGGATCGGGCTCTCCTGTCGGATCTCTTCCTTCTTCCAGCAGCAGAGGATGTGCCCCTTTTCGCCTCGTGATGGACGAAGCAGGACACGACCTCAGGAGTATCCTGCATCACCTGGCTCATCTTGGGGCTGGTACCTTGCGGCAATGTCTCGACAATAGTCTTTGCTCCTGGTTGTCAATCTCGAGCAAGTCAGTGAAGATGAGGCCCAGGCAGTTGGGCATCCCGACAGCAGGCGGCATCGATCCGAACGAAAGAGGTACCGCCAGGTAGCCTTCTTGAACATGCACATCGACCGCTTGTTGATCAAAGCATACAGACATGATTCCAGCCGTCATCTTAGCTTCCTGAAAATAGAGAAAGCACACAAAAATCAGAAATTTGAGGGGGGGCCGCTGGGCCTCCTATTTTGGCGTAGAGATGAAGGGAGACTCTGTCCCACCGGGCATGCCAGACTTGTGGACGCGGGATTTATTTTGCTCATTTATTTTATTGATTTATTATTTTATTATTGATTTATTTTATTGTTTGTTAGGTGTGCCAGTCACATGTGTGACGATTTCATTGTGCGCTCGACTTGACTTGGTCAGTCGATTGTGAAGTCCGAGTCGGGACCAAAAGTCGCCATACCATAAAGGCTATGACGTTAATTACGCCCTTCCTAAGAAGGACAACCCTTGATTAAACGCCAAAATAGGAGGCCACTCGGGGCGGTAATAAAAGAGAAAATAACGGTGTGTGATATTGAAGCTCTTGTTATTCTGGGAAGATAATTTAATGCACAGCAGATTACTACACCGACATGACCACCTCTTATGTGGGTCGTGCCGGATAGAAATAGGACATCGTCCACGCAGTGGCGGGACGGGGTCCGGACCACCATCGGGGAGATGTCCCCTTTCATATTTCTCATCCAGCCAAGGACCTCGCAGCATTCATATTCCCTGGAAGATTAAGCCGGACGAGGAGCGTGTGATGTGCACCTCCCGGGATTTATCGGGGTTAAAACATCGATCGACATTTCGACAGCACCTCCCCATAATCTGGATTATGCCCAGGGGAGACTAGGCTATCACCCACAGAGTGCCGGGATGAAAGCCGAGAAAAGGAGGGAGCGTACCTCCCACATTGCACATGTATGCCCTGGGGCAATGTTTGACTCTTGCCTTATAGGAGCCGGTGACACTCATGCAGTGGCAGAGCTCACCTTAGCTAAAGGGGTTGCTCATAAACCCGGTACGGATCAGTGGAACATAAGGGAGTCTGACTCCCTTTAATTTTATCCTTGGGACGGTTCTGGTGACTCATGGACATCCCTAGGTGGGTTTGATAGAAGTGTTGGAGGAGGCTCATTGGGTGGCAGGGCAGCCTCTCGGCACGGATTTGAACGGGTATATGAGCTCCCGGCGCGAAGACCACAGCGCCGGGAAGGGTTCTTTGCAAGGCACCATTCCACGCGTCGGGAAGCTAGCACAAGGTGGTTCTCGGCGCATGAAGTCTCGCGCCGGGAAGGTTGCTTAGTGGGGGACTGTTCTGGGCGCCGGGAACTGGCAAAGGAGGTTCCCGGCGCGATGGCAAGAGGGCCAAAGGGGGGCTCTCGGCGCAAGGCCAATAAGGCAAGGGGTTCTGGCACAGGCTTCTCGGCGCAGGTAAGGAGGTGGAGTTCTCGGCACGGGAAGGCTCGCGCCGAGGACTGTTCATCTGTTTTACTGTTTGTGGAGCCGAGATGTATGAGGGCGCCGGGATGAGAAATAGAGCTTTACGGTACCCTGTTCTTGGATCTGTTGAGGATTCAGGGGTTTTCCTGGTGATTCAGGCCAAGATAGACGGGCCTTGGGAAATCAAAGGAGATCAATTCATCAGACTGCAACTAATTTTGGCTTGGGTTTCCAAGAGAAGGCCAGAAGCGGAGAGTGATTTGGGGGAAACATGGTTTAGGGTGTCTCTGTCACCATCGTTCATAATAATCCCTGAGGATGATTTTGATATACTCTTCATCATCTGGGGGCCAAGAGATGGATGTCTCTGGCCCCGGGGATGACTTCAGCAGAGCCGATGAGCATAAATATAACATCTAAAACCGAACAGCGGTTGCTATACATCTACGCTTTGCTTCAGAGGCCAAGGGATAGTCTGTCCCTGGCTCGGAAGTAAGCACGAGCAGCGTTCGAGAACCAGGCGAATAAGCAGGCGATCAATCGAACTGGGGAGGGGGATAGCATGCTACTGAATCTAAGAAGAGACAGAAAACATGGGGAGATAGCAATAGGGTTTCGGAGAAATAGACAGCAGGCATCAACTGGAGCCTGTAGTGTTCATTCATTCGAATATCACGATTACATTCGCACATCAGAGGCAATACATAAAAGAAGGTACAGGGAGACTATGCTTTGCCCTAGCGGAGTAAAACCGACTGTGATATCACAGCATACATCAAAAGGGGGAAGAAGTAGAAGCAATCGGAATTAGAAGAATGAACTACAGAAAATGGGGAGGGGAGGGCGGAGCATTGACTCCTCTCCCTCCCCGCTGCCCACCTTCGCTCAGGCTTCGAACTCTTTTCTTCTTTGGCCCTTCTGCTTCTTCCTCTCTCGGATCAGATTGCAGGCTCCACTCTCTTCTCTTTTGTGGCTATCTATTCTTCTTTCTCCCTCTTGGTTCCTCTCTTTTGTGTGTCTTCTCCCCGTCTCTCTTCGAATGAGGGGGTTTTATATCCCTCCTTGGTATCCAATCGGCAGGCCTGTCCCGACGCGCCTCAATCGTAGGCAGACTTCCCGGCGCGTGGGACTCCAGCTTCTCGGCGCTGCTTTTGGGCTTCGACAAGGGGCTCCCGGCGCCACTTTTATAGGCCCATTTAGGGCTTTTTAGACCTCGCATACACCTCGGCCTTTATTGGTCCTTCAAATATATTAGAACCCGAGAAGGCCCTCCACTGGTGACACAGTTTCTATTGAGATCATTCATAGATTTTCATCAGTCGGTAGACTGGGGTTTCATCGGTGTTGCCATCTGAATGATGACAAAGTCGGACATCATCTCATCGGTATCGTCACCTGAACGGTGACAAGACCGGACATCAGCTTTAGCCTGAAAAGACTTCAGCCAGGTGACTGCTATTTCATCAGTGCCGTCGTCTGGCTGACAATGGCATCAGACATCAGCTTGGCCGGGAAAAGGCTTCAGCCGAGTTGATGGTTGACGAGCTTCATCATTGATCTTTCACTGTTGGTCTGATCTTCTTTTCAATTCTGTTTCCGCCCCTGCTCATTTTCCAGGCGTCAACACCTGGACCATGCTCAAACCACTCAGTTACGGGGCCATGATCTACCTTTCACTCCATAGCAAGCTCAATATGATCAACAGTTTTCTCAGCCCAATTACGAATCATCTTCAAATACCTATAACTCTAGCTGTGACGATCAACCAACAATTTCTTGGATGGACCAAGCAAGGCAAGCCCCAATGCCTCAAGACCTCTCCATACCTTATTATGACTCATGTCCACACAACTTTAGTTCTGGTTGGAGAGATCAACATGATTCTTCTTTGGAGTCTTATCAGGATCAAGGCCAAAGTCCTCAAGAACAAGATTTTCAAAATTGGGTCCCATACCCAAATGATTCTTATGATCAACCCTATTATGGAGGGCAACCCATACACTCTCCACCACCTCATTCTCAGACTGAGTGCCCTTCAAATTACTATCCATCACAATTTGACTCTCATCCCACTTATCTATCTCCTCCATACACATATTTGCATAAGGAGGAGATGTTTGATCAATTGACACGGCTCTTCCAGACTCAACAACAAGCCTTCCAGGAACAACTGCAAAACTTTGAGGCTCATGTGAGTCGGGTTGCTAAAAACCTCGTAGAAATGGAAGTCGATCCAATGCCTAGCAACTCCACTACAAGTCTTGAGGACCAACTTCTTGCATTTGATGACAATAAAAGTCCATATGATCAATCCATGATTCTCCAGTCTAACACTCATATCCCTTTTGATCTTGAGAGGATAATGGGAAAGTTTTATGATGAGGACTTAAAGGAAGAGCAGCCTGAGATGCCTAAACCCAACTCTATTTGTGAAGAGGATTATGATAAGTCTGTTGATTTTGAGTTAGGGGGAGAAGAAGAGGAAGATGATTTGCCAGTCAATGATCAAATTCTATTACTTTTCCTTCCTGAATTTGATGAATCCTCCTTCCAAGTGAATGACAAAGAAAATGTGAGTGTGGAGAGAAAATTGAGTATGGCCATAAGTCATTCTTCTTTGGTATCTAAGGAACCGGGTGCTCCACTTGAAATTTACTCTGATTGAGCATCTCCTGATTTTGGGGAGGATCTTGATCTTTTACCTGTTCCTGACCTCGGCACTTCTATACAAATCCCCTACATCCTACATCTAGCCGATCGATCGATTCCCCTTGCACTTCATGATCATCCGTGTATTAAGGAGCAAACTGATTTCATTCCTAATCCTCCTTATCTCTTTGACACTGGCCAAATGGTGGATTCTCTCAAAATTCATAACACTCTCATCCTCTCTCACTTGAACGATACGCAAGTAACTCCTAAGAGTGAGGATGCAGAAGAAAAGCAAAGGAAAATTAAGGTCCGGATTGATGTGTTTAATACTTATAAGGACCTTAAACATATAGAGGAATATTTTGTAATTGAAGATATGATAATTTCTCCACCATTCTTTGACCGAGAGGGTCCGTCTAGATTCTAGACCCACCTTGGCATGCTTCTAGCTCACATTTATCGAGGCATACTCTTTTTCTCCAATGGTCCAAGGGCTAGAATTTATCGAAGGATAAGATCACTTGGTGGCTCATTATGAATGCCATCCGTTGGTTAGTGAACTGCAATGCGTCTAGCTCACGACGTTAAACTAAGCGCTTTTTGGGAGGCAACCCAAACATTTAATAGTTTCGTGTGATAATAAATGGCTTTTTGGGAGACAACCTAAGTTTTTATTGTGGTTTTGTGTTTTTATTTTACAGGTTTGAATAAAGGATAAGTTAGGAGGAGAGAGCTGATTGCTTCCTCTGTTGCTCTGATTTTCAAAGCCACGTACCACCTCTCATTCCAGCAAGGATGCCCGTCGATGTTCACCTCCGTCAGGTTGTCCCGTTCCTTCACAAATTTTATGACTACATTGTTCATTATTCTCTATTGTTCATGCCATTGAGGACAATGTCATTTAAGTTGGGGGGACAGAAAATATTTTTCACCTGTTGCAATCATATACAACCTCATTTTTTTTCAATGAAAACAAAAAAATAAAACCCATTTTGAGTTTCATGATTCATACTTCCATTGACAGTAATTCTGGAATAGAAATGACTGGAGAAGGATGATGAAAATTTTATTTACTCTAGCCATGGAAAACTGATATAAGGATTTTTTTAAAGTTCATGTGCACTTTATAAAAATAAAAAATACTTTGCACGCTAATGAAACAAGCAGGACAAGCCTTCTGCTATTTTGGATATATTGCTTGATTTTCTGCACTTTTTGAAGAAGAGATCTTTTATAAGCTTTCTGCCATGTTATCTATTAAAAAATTTTGAGGAAAACACCATGAAAAATACTCCGATTCTGAGTAACCGGGCCTACTTCACCTAAGACGTGTTGAGGTTCGCGTCAAAAGGAAAAGGGAACCTTGATCTGTGTAACCGGGCCTACTTCACTTAAGACGTGTTGAGGTTCGCGTAAAACAGTGAAGGGTAGTGCAGCATCATGTGTGTATAGAAAGAAAATAAAAGAGAAAAAAAATAGAGATCCCAAAAGGGATAAAGTAATAAGGCAGACAAAAAGTTATTATACTTAAACTCTGATTAAGAAGTGCAGAGTTGAAAGGCACTTGCTTAAAATTGTAAATGGGGGACGCAATTGTCTATGTTGTGAATTTAGTATTACACATGCACAAGTGTTATTGAACTTTAAGATGACTTCTTGATCATGTACCTTAATTTCCAAATCTAGGGCTAGTGTGTGTTAATGCTTCCAGATTCTTAATCTTTAGTTAACTCTATGAAAGATGATCTGAAAATGAGACATGAATATTTTAAACTCTTGTTGGTCCTTAATTTCAAATTGTTTGCATTGCTAAGGGACTAGCAATGAGTAAGCTAGGGGGTGTGATAAGTGTGCATTTGTATGAGTTAATTTATATCCTTCACACATTTTATGAGCTTTAATATTAGTAATTATGGATTTATCACACTTAATATCAATTTTCGATCAAAATACTTAGTTTGATGAAATTATTATAATTTGATCAAATAAATATGTTATTTTGCAGGCACTCGACAAGAATTAGCCAAAGTTCATGGCCGACCAAGTCCAATCTCAATTTAAAGAAAAGAAAACAAGAAAAAAAATATATAAATAGATAATATATTCTATAATAGTTAACACTATCTAGCTATTTATTTATCTATTTATATTTATAATTCTAATAAAAAACAAAAATAAATAGATTTTAAATTAAGTGGTATATATATGATACACTTGATAGATAGATAGATATATAGATGATATATATATAGAGAGAGAGAGAGATGATATATATATATATATATATGATATATATATATATATGTATATGCATATGTATATACATATATTATAAGCACATATATAACACATGTGGCTTCAAGGCAAGGCATATATTAACATGAATACATATATTATAAACATCACGTGAAGACAAGGCATGTGATTGCAAAGCCCTTCACGCATGTCCTTTCCGTGGATGGCTCATGAAGACATCGGCTGTGGAGAAGGCTTCAAACAAAGTTTCAAAGCATCTTCACGTGGTTGGTGGTGAGTTCACAACCGCCCAAGGTGGCTGGCGGGCCATGCAAGCAATTTTTCTCGCGGGCTTGTCGACAGGTGGAAGGCTTGCATGCGAACCCGATGGCGCGAAGGTGGGTCAAAGCTGCAGCGGCCTTCGACGTCAATGCGGGAGCCGACCAAGGTGATGGCTTCGGCTAAGCAAAGGCACGAACCCGATGGCTCGAACAGCGGGCTGCACGGGCGATCTTCAACAGCGAAGGCAGGCGGCCGACGCATCTTCACGCGGGTGCATGCATGACGACGCGGAGAAGAGAAAGGCAAGGCTCAAAGTCAGGAAAGCAAAACGGCAGGCACGGCTTCACACGAACGCCACCTTCACATTGGCTTCTATTGATTCACACAAACAGAGAGGAACAGAGGGTTTGCAAGGTCTATAAAAGGGGGTTGGATGTGATTGTTTAAAGGAAGTAGTGTTTAGAATGCTGTTTTAATTCTTGTGAGAGTTTGTGAGAATGTTTGAGTTGTTTTAGTATTTTTGAAGAAGCAAGGAGAGAGGTGCAGGAGGCGCCTTCATGTAAAAATTTCTTTCACTCTTGTTATCCATTTAAATTATTAAAAAAATTGGGTTTTGTAAGTTTAAGTGGTTGTTATTGTAAGTTCTTAAGATTTTCACCATTGCTTAATTTACATGTTTTTATGATCGTCATTTAAATTTATTGTCTTCTTCAAAGTTATTCATACTTAAGTTCTCTACATTTTCGCTTTCTACTATTTACTCTATTTCCTCTCCATTTTTAAGTTATTACATGTTTTTATAAGTTCTATCCTGACACGTTACTATTTATCCGAGTTGATACCTTATTTTGTTCCTCCATTTTGAAGCCCTTCCAATCCTCTTATTTTTCTGAGTTCTTCATAAACGTTGTTCCTCTCTTGTAAATCTATATTTTCTTCTTCTATCACTCCCTCTAATTCTTTGTCTTTTTTAAGTTATTTTTATTTTCCCACGGTTCTATCTTTTGCGAGTTTACTGTTCATCCGCGCCGATAGATGTCAGTATTTTAAATTTTTCACTATCTTCCTCACATTTTCTGTCTCTGCACTATTCATAAAATGTCTTCCTAACTCTCAGATCTTCAACTTTATCTTCTGTCACTTCTTCTAATTTTGTCTGGTTTTAAAGTTATTTTTCTTCTTAACTCACCTTATTTTTATTATAATTTTATATGTGTTCTTCTATCTATTCCACCCCTTCTAAATTGCATCCAAATCTCCCTAAGACTGTTTCAATTCAATTTTCATGATTTTTAAATCTTAAAAACTGAAGGTTTTCAACTTTCAAATCTACTTCTCCCTGTGGATTCGACTCGGTCTCACCACTTAACTATTCTATTTATTTAATTTATGGGTCGGATATTTTAATTTGGTAGCGGGGCGTATTAACGACGTGCGCTTCTCGCGTATCATCTGGAAGGCAAGAAGATGATCGATTGGGCCGCCATGCATGAAACTATTTTAAATCTCCACGACAAGCAGCAGCAGCAGTCGCCGCCCTGGCAGCCGTCTCCACTACAAGACCAGGGGCACCCCTGTTATTCTTTATCTGGCATTGCACCAGCTCCATCACCTACTCCATCACCTATTCCCTCCCCTATTCTTTTGTCCACCTCGTTTCCTACCTCATCACCCTTTTTATCTCCACCTACCCCCTCACCGTTACCGTCTCCTACCTCGTCTGCATCTTCTCCACAGACCCAAGCCTCTGCGTGCTACCTCTCCTTCCTCCTCCATTTCCAGCACCGCTTCTACTCCCGACGCCACTCGACGCGTTGTGTCGATGTGTCGAAGGTGGGCGTCATGACTCTCCACTTCCTCCACCTCACCACCACAGTTACCATCATCACCTCCACTACCTCCATCGACCACATCACCCTCTCAACCATCTCCAATACCCCTACCACCATCACCATCGTCTTCACCGCCTCCTCTCCCAGCGACCCCTCTTCCATCACTTCCACCATCTCCACCGCCTTTACCCTCCCCTTCGCCATCGTTGCCCGAGCCTGAGCAGGCTATACCTATACTCACACCTCCACCTTCGCCTTTACCCTCTCCTACGCCTCCACCTTTACCTTTACCCCCACTTACGCCTTCCGAGCCTTTACCCACGCCTTCCAAGCTTATTACCTCCACTTCTCCATCCCTTTCCACCCCACGGAGTGGGTGTGCATTATCTTTGGTGCCCCTTGGGTCTGGTCCCTGGGGAGATAATGAGCCGAGCCAGGTTTCGATTGTGCATTTCAAGATTCAAGATGTCATTTGCCACATGCCAATCCGGGTCCTCATCCCTAGCTATTTTGGAGATAATGAGCCTGTATTTTCAAAAATGGTTGCAATGAAGAGTTCCCTTGCATTGGTGCCAGTTTTTTCAAAAGTGAAGCCGGTAGCAATCTCTCTGCTCGTCGGGAAGTTCACCCTTGATGCTGTTCTTACCTCTTGCTCGATCGTTGTTCATTTCACTGGCCAAGAAGGGTTCTTTTCTCAGATTGTGCTAACCCATATGGCCGCCAAGAGCGTGATGGATTCCCTATTCAAGGGGTAATTGGCCGTGTCTTCAGCACTTTCTAAGGACATTCTGCACTTGTTATGCAATCTCCCCAGGTTTATTGGTGAATCGGCCACGTCAACGCTGCACATTACTCTCCCTCAGTTTTGTCCTACTCTTTTGGTAAGGGAGTTATGCTTCATGCCCGATTGCTGAATGGAGATGCCGAATCTCATGTTGCTAGTTCCGAGTGACAAGACTCCGTGATTTTATGATGTTCATCCGAACGAGTTACTTGTTCAAGGATGGCTACCTATGGTTAGCACCGGGTGTCTAGGGGCAGCCACCCCGATAAAACTGCATATTCATGATTGGGCTAGGCCGTATGCCAGGCGGGCCCGTTATATGAGAAGATGTTTCAAGACAAGAAGGCCGAAGGTCCAAGTCCGTGACAGGCGGGTCCGTTACAAGAGAATTTCTGCCAAGAAGAGGCGGTGGCGTAAGTTTAAGGGCCGCGTAGTGCGCACTCAGGGGTCCACTTCTTCCTCTTCCTCTTCCTCTTCCTTTCATTCCTCATTTCTATTGCTCAGCTCCCACCCTTGGGTGGTGTATCTTCCTTCGTCCAATCCTACTTCGATCATCTTCTCCTCTCCTCCTGGGTCCATGAACCCCCGCTTCCCTTTTCCTAGTTTGGAGCCGCCCGATCTTCCACGTTTTCATTATTCTAGGCTACGGCCAATGTTATCTTATCTTCCCGATCCCTGGACTTCTTATGACTCTCCTCCGGTATCCTCGGGTTCTACTTCTCATTCTCTTTTCCCGACCCTATCGGGTGTTTATGATTCTTTTTCCCCGACCTTGTCGGGTGTCTTTAATTTCCCCTCCCCGACCCCGTCGGGTGTTTATGCTTCTTCTTCCCCGCCTCTGGCGGGTGATCTCTATTCCTTTTCTCCGACCACGTCGGATGATTCTTATTCTCCTCTTTCTTCTTACTCCTCCTCACCCTGTCAGGGGTCTCACCCTTTTACTTGCTATTTTTGAGGCTTTAGTCTGCCTTGATTTCAGCTAATCCCTGGTTATTCTGTATCTAGTTCCTTGTTATCAGGACCTCAGTAACTTAACGAGAGAGTTCTAGTCCTCGTCTCTCTTCTTTTTTATCCCTTCTTCGTCCAGTATGATGTATACCACCCCTCTATATCGAGGGATCCAATCCTTTGCTCTCCTTTCATCCTTTATCCTGGCAAGCAAGGAAGACAAAGCTCGCGCTCCTCAAAGCTCGATGATCGAAATCGCTTCAGGATGCCGATTTTCACGCCATGGATTTGCAAAGGTATCTTTTATTTTGTGCAAGAACATGTTATCATTACTATTACTCTGTTATTTATGCACACGTTTATAGTGCTAGTTCCTCTATGTGAATGAGCGGCTTTAGGCTTTAGTTAGTTCGCTTAGTCAAATGAGTTCACTTCTGCAGCATCTTTGGCTGGTGATAGCTTAGTGCTGGGAGTCTAGTTCCTTCCTCCATCGTCGAGGGTGTCCTTTTTGCATGGGTTTTTCACACACTTCACGGCGAGTCATAGCCGATCCCTCTCAAGTAACACCGTTGCTGCTTTGGCCATACTATAGGTATGCACGAGGGCCTTTTCTCTTCTTTGCTCGGCCAAGTGCAGGGGCAAGAGATCGGCGGATGAAATAAACAACCTAGGTATTCCCCAATATGAGAGAGGTTTCAAATAGGGGCAGTCTTAGAAAAAGAAATGAATGAAAAATACCATGAAAAATGCCCCTGATCCTAGTAACCGGGCCTACTTCTCCTAAGGCAAGAGATGAGGTTTGCGTAAAATGGTGAAAGGTAGGGCCGCATCATGTGTGTATCCAAATCAAAAGTGAGCTTTATTTCAATATCTGGCCAATAAGGGTATGTCAAAATTATATATGAAAATCAATGTAAAATTATGATTAAAGACTCAAAGCCCCGGCGCAACAGACCTACTCTTTGAGGGGTGGTGCCTTAGAAAGAAGTCGAATCCTGATATCTCCTATCTTGCACAAAGCTTGTCTCCCGATTTTCATCTATTCCTTCCTCTTAGGCTGGGATGGATCCCGTGTATGACCTTAATAGGGGCACCGTTCTTTGGAAGCGGTTGGTTATGGTGAGCCACTCTCAAATACACGCCCTGTTCAAGGGAAATCTTTAACAAGATGGGGAGGAACACCGACCCTTGGCCAGTAGTTTGAACCTGTCCTTGGTTGCTACAGATAGTTTTTTCAAAAAAAATCTAAAAAAATCAGATATTTCTAAAATAAAATAAAATCAGATAAAAAAATCAAATCAAATATTGTCAAAAAAATAAAAATAAAATAAAATATTGTCAAAAAACAAAAAAATCAAATATTGTCAAAAAATCCAAAAAATGAAATGTTGTTCAAAATCCAAAAAAAGAGAAAAAATAAAAATAAAATAAAAAAATAAAAAATTGTCAAAAATCTTAAAATGTTTGTCTTCTGTTCATTTTTATTTGTTATTTTCAGGACAAGTATGATTTGTTTGCTAAGTGTGCAGGTCGCAGGTGTTCAAGCTTTTTGCCTCTATCATTTGCTCTGCCACATGCTCATATTTTTCTGATCTGTCCTCTCTTTCTTCAAAGTTATCTCTCGAGCTGTTCCGAAACTCATGTCCTTCTCATGCTTTGTGTAATATCTCGGATCCTTCGGATCCTTCTTTTTGGGTCTCGGACCTGCTTTCTCGGAGTGTCCGGCTCCGTTGTGTCCGAAATTATGTTTCGGACATCTTTCGTGTACAGATCCGTGCGATCCGGATCAGTTTCAGAGGCTCGGAGCGTATTCCGCGGCTTTTTCCACGTGTTTTCTGAATTTCCGTGTGTCTTTTGGCAGGACCTACGGAACTCCGTAACGGGTGAACCGGGCCGTTCACCTAGGCACGGGTGGTACCGTTGCGATCGGTGCGTTCCAAGGATCGCGAAAATATAATTTTTTATTTTTTGGTATTTTCTGAAATTTTCAGATTTTCTATAAATACCCAAACCCTTTTTCTTTTTCTACCTTTTCTTCTTCTTCTTCCTCTTTCCTCTTCCTCCCCAACGTGGTCGCCCCCTTCTCTTCCCCTCTCCCGATGGCGACCGCGGCGACCCTCTCTTCGGCTGCAGACGGCGGCGGGGCGACAGCACGGCGACGGCGGTGGCGGTGTGACGATCTCGGTGGTGTGCGGCGTTCATGGGAAGCGTGAGAAGAAACGAGGGTTTCAAGCGTTCTTCACAGTTTGTGGACGATCCGGTGTGCCTGCAGGTGAGATCGAGGTAGGGTGACGATCCCGACACTCCCGCGTTCCATTCCCGTGATTTCTAGCCCGGTGTGAGGCCGAGAGGGGTTGTTTCTATGTCAGGAGGGAAAAACCATGATTTGGGGAGAGTTCGCCCGATCTACCGTTTTAGCCCGCGATTTCACGATTGGATGGCCTAGATGCATGCTAGGGGTCCCTGGGGAGCTTCCCCCTTGTTTTCCTCTTCTCCCATGGAGGTATGGGGGTGTGGTTTGAATTTTTGGGACTTTCCCGCCGTCTCGCAGTCGGGACGGTGTGGCGGTCGTTCCAGTGACCGCCACAGCATGTGACGCCCCAGGGTAGGTGCGTCACAGCCTACTATTTTGTCAGCAGGGTGGCCCGTGGGCCTGACGGTCCCACGATAGACCGCCAGAGGGTGTGACACCCTCAGGTTAGACCGTCAGAGTGACGATCCGACCATTAGTTTCTGACCGTTGCTTTTTGACCGTTGCGGGTCAAGGCCTCTAACGCACCCAGGGTGGGGCGTCAGAGCCTTGTGACTCCCCTGTGTGGGAGCGTCAGAGCCGACGTGTCCCCACCTTCTAACGCTCCTAAGTAGGACCGTTAAAGCCTGTGACGTCCGGAGCGGTGTGCATCACAGCCAGTTTCTTCTCGCCTTCTGACGCACTGGGTTAGGTGCGTTAGGGCCTGTGAAGCACCAGGGCTGGCGGGTCACAGCCGGTTTTGCACCGAGTATCTGACGCGCCTGTGTTGGATCGTCAGACCGCTGTGACAGCCCAGAGGTAGACCGTTAGAGCCTGTGGCGCACCAGTGTTGGACCGCCAGGTTCTGGGCTGCACCGGGTGGTTCGCAGTCCCGTTTCTTGTCAGACCGTAGTCACCGAGAGTTGATGTCGGTACGAGGAACGGCCCTTGTACTTTATCCGGTTTAGACGTTATTTTCTGTTGGCTAGAGAGTCTACACCTTCTGTGACCCTCCACTAGTTGTAGCCTTCCGACACGCGTGTGGTCCCACCAGGGAGTGGTGGCGAGGCTACCCGAGAAACGGTTTTAGGCTGGTTACTGTGGGCCTCCTACTGTGGCAGCTCGAGTCCGATCCGGGAGGACGAACCAACTAGAGGGCCTGACTTAGCGCAGTCAGTCAGTGTGTGCACACGTGGTCGGGGACTTCGGATGCGTGTTGACGAGCGTGACCCCGACTAGACCCTTGTTAGTGTTACTTGTGAGTGTCTCAGTTTCCGCCCGGGGCGAGGAGGGAGACACGGCGGCGCGGTGTAAGTCGTCAGGGGACACATCCGACTGTACTTCTAGTGGGTCGGTACTCCTGTCTTTGTCTGGTAGTGACTCTTGGGTTTTCTTTGGCCTTTGACGAGTTGTCTCAGTTTTTGTGCCGTGTGTTCCGTACCAGCCGTAGTCGTGGCTCGCAGTTACTTTTCACGTAGTTTCTCGGTTTACGAGGTGGGGACCGCATGATCCCTACTGAGCCCTGTGTTTTGAGGCTCATTCCCTGCGTGCTTTTCATGTTTCAGGTGAGACGCGGCTTCAGGGGAGCGCTTCTGAGGCTCCACGTGGTTTTGGTGCCCAGGGTTAGTTACCAGTTGCCAGTTCCGGGGTATGTCCCGTGTAGTTATACTTTTCGCTTTGGACTGTACAAGTTGTGGACTCCTGTCTTTTTAGACTGCTATTATTATTGTGGACCATGTAATTTAATTAATGTAATTTATTTATTTCCTATTTCTTCATATAAACTGTATAATTCTACAATTATTTTTGATTCTTGTGTATCTCCACACCATCCTTTCAACCCTTCCGAGTCTTCGGGCTCGTAGGTGGCGGTTCGAGATTCGCGTTATCGGGCCTTCCCGGTGTTCAGATCTCGGGTCGTTACAGCTGGTATCAGAGCACGGTTGTGGATATGTATGAGAATCGTAAATAGTTGCGATGGTCCACTAGTCCACAATGATGATGTACAGTTGGCACTAGCTTAGGGCATCGTGTGTTTTATTGATTCCGTTGTTTTCCGTGTCTTCTGTCTGTTTGTAGTAGGCGAGTATGGCTTCGAGGCGGAGGACTCACTCTCAGCAGGGATAGTCGGGAGGAGAGCAGGCGGAGCAGAGTAGAGTGCCACCAGTTACCACCCAAGCTGAGGATGCAGCGAGAGTTCTGGGGGCCGAGGATTTCTTTCAGAGTATGTTTCAGGCCATGGCTCAGCAGTTTGGCGGTGATGCTGGCGAGGGCTCGTCGTCCAGAGGTGGACCCAGCCGTGCTATGAGGGACTTCTTGCAGTTTCATCCACCCTATTATTAGGGCCATCCAGATCCCGATGTGGCCAGGCGATGGCTTGATGAGATGGAGAGAGTGTTCAGTTCCATGCGCTATGTTGAGGAGGACATGGTGATGTTGGCCTTCAACCAGTTGCAGGGTACGGCTCGTGATTGGTGGCCTTCGGAGTGGAAGACATCCTTTCGGTCTCGTTCTCTTCAGGAGATCGTGTGGAAGGACTTCGTTACGGTCTTCGAGTGTACTTTCTGCCCATCCTACGTTGGTACGCAGAAGATGCGTCAGTTTTTGGAGCTGGTTCAGGGCGACGTGTCAGTGTTGCAGTACAGGGCTCAGTTTAATGAGTTAGGTCGTTATGCTCCCCATATCATGAAGCATGAGGGAGTGAAGATGGAGCAGTTCGTGCAGGGTTTGAGGCAGGAGCTGAGGCACCTCTTGATGGCGAACGCTGCTACTGATTTAGAGACAGCGTCTCGTGTGGCGGCATCTTTGGAGCTAGATATGCAGAAGGTCCGAGGACCGAGAGGTTAGGGGCAGTCCCAGTCAGGGCGCAGCCAGCAGTCGGCTACCCAGTAGCAGGGCTCCTTTCAGCATGCGACGGGTGGTTCAGGAGCATCGACGTCGGCGGCGTTAGCGACATGATCTGCGACTTTTGGCTCGAAGGTTAAGAGGTTCTTCAAGAAGAACTTTGGGAAGAAGCGCAAGCACCAGAGGTAGGCGTCATCAGGCAGTGTACAGTAGCCGGTCCCTCTCCAACGTCAGGGATCAGTGGGTGGATCGCGGGGAGGGTGTCCACGGTGTGGCGAGTCGCATCCAGGCAGGCAGTGCACGACGCCGGTGATTTATTTCAGGTGTGACCAGCCAGGGCATATGGCGCGTGACTGTCCTCAGAGGCAGCAGCAGCAGCAGTTTCCGCCGCAGTAGCAGTACCCTCAGCAGCAGAGGCAGCAGTAGCAGCAACAACAGGGGCAGTATCTGACGCTACCCAGGTCAGCGAGTGTGGGGGGCAAGCAGAGATACCGAGGCCAGATTACACAAATGACCAGGGCAGAGGCAGTGGCGTCGCAGCTCGTGGAGGGTACCGTTCAGATTTTGGGTTGTGCGGCTCGAGTTTTTTTTGATTTTGGCGAGTCTCATTCATTTATTTCGGAGAATTTTGCGCTGAGTATCGAGGAGCCGGTGACCCAGTTGTCCTATGATTTGGCAGTGGAGTTGTCTTCGGGTGATTTTATGATCACTCTGTATTGTTTTGATGAGGTTCCTGTGTGGATTGAAGGGCGGAGTTTGCCAGTCAGGCTTTATGCGTTGCCACTTCAAGATTTTGATGTGATTTTGGAATGGATTGGCTCGAGGCACATCATGCGTTGGTGGATTGTGGCTCGTAGAGGGTTTATTTCTAATGACTTCGTGGACCCACCTTCTATTTCCAAGGTATTAGGTCTTCCTCTTCCCGCTTTCTTATTTCGGCTATTAGGGCTCATCGTTTGCTTGATACGGGTTGTCAGGGTTTTCTCGCTTCTGTGGTCATGGTGGACCAGTTGGAGCCAGATGTCGAGAACATTCCGGTGGTGTGCGAGTTTCCCGATGTTTATCCCGAGGACCTACCTGGATTGCCTCCCCAGCGGGAGATTGATTTTGTGAACGAGATTGTGCCTGGTACGGGACCTTTGTCGAAGGCTCCTTACCGTATGGCTCCTGCTGAGTTGAGGGAGTTGAGGGCGCAGTTGCAGGATTTACCGGCCAAGGGGCACATTTGTCCTAGCTTTTTCCCTTGGGGTGCGCCAGTGTTGTTCGTGAAGAAGAAGGATGATAGTCTGAGGCTGTAAATTGACTACCGGCAGCTGAATGATGTGACCGTTAAGAACAAGTATCCGTTGGCACGGATTGATGACTTGTTCGACCAGCTTCAGTCTGCTCGAGTGTTCTCACGGATTGATTTGCGGTCCGGTTATTAACAGTTACGGATTCGAAAGTCTGACGTGAAGAAGACTGCGTTCAGCTCGAGATATGGGCATTATGAGTTTCTGGTGATGCCGTTTGGGCTCACCAATGCCCCCGCAACATTTATGGATTTTATGCAGAGGGTGTTCTATCCGTATTTAGACCAGTTCGTGGTCGTGTTTGTGGATGACATCCTTGTATATTCGCGGTCTGCAGATGAGCATGCGTATCATTTGAGGGTTGTGTTGCGGACTTTGCAAGATCACGAGTTGTATGCTAAGCTCAGCAGGTGTGAGTTTTGGCTTCACGAGGTGCACTTTTTAGGGCACGTGATTTCTGGTGGTGATATTTCCGTGGATCCAGCCAAGGTCGAGATAGTGATGCAGTGGCCGAGGCCAAGGTCCGTGATGGAGATTCGGAGTTTCTTGGGGCTTGCAGGCTATTACAGGATGTTCATTCAGGATTTTTCTCATGTTGCAGCCCCGATGACCAGGCTTACGCGGAAGGATGTGCCGTTTTTCTGGACTGGTGAGTGTGAGCAGAGCTTTATGGAGCTTAGGAGGTTGCTCACCTCGGCACCGGTGTTAGTGTTACCTTCTGGATCGGGAGGTTTCGTGGTGTGTACAGATGCTTCCGGGATTGGGTTGGGTGCTGTGCTGATGCAACACGGTAGAGTGGTGGCTTATGCATCTTGACAGCTAAAGTAGCATGAGGAGAACTACCCTACCCATGATCTTGAGTTAGCGGTTGTGATCTTTGCACTGAAGATCTGGAGGCATTATCTGTATGGTGAGAAGTTCGAGGTGTTCACAGACTATCAGAGTTTGAGGTATGTGTTCACCCAGAAGGACCTCAACCTCAGGCAGAGGCGGTGGATGGAGTATATGAAGGATTATGACTTCACCCTGTCTTATCAGCCGGGCAGGATGAATGTCGTTGCCGATGCCTTGAGTAGGAAGGTTGTTGTTAGCACCATGATGATGAGGAAGTGGAGGCTCTGGGAACAGGTGCCGACCGTGACATTTAGGCTTAAGGTTCCCCAGGAGCCGGGGTCAGCTGTTCTTGTGAGCTTGACTATCACGCCTGCGATTCATCGCCAAGTGACAGATGCTCAGCGTGCAGACCCTGAGTTACCCCGTATTTTGGCTTTGGCTGATGTGGACTATGGCGAGGACGAAGCTGTGAGATTTCGTGGTAGGCTATACGTCCCAGCCGAGGAGCAGGTGTGGCGTGCGGTGTTACGGGAGGCTCATGGGAGTCGGTACACTGTGCACCCGGGTGCGACGAAGATGTATCAGAACTTGAAGAGGCAGTTCTGGTGGACAGGCATGAAGAGAGATATTGCCGAGTATGTGGCCCGGTGCCTGACCTGTCAGCAGGTGAAGGCGGAGCATCAACGACTAGGAGGTACTCTTTAGCCCTTGGATGTTCCCGCGTGGAAATGGGACCACGTGACCACGGACTTTGTGGTGGGATTGCCGAGGACTCCGAGTGGGCAGGATAGCATTTGGTTGCTGGTGGATAGGCTGACGAAAGTGGCTCGGTTGTTATCGGTCAAAGTCAGTTGGAGCGTGACCAAGTTGGCTCGTCTTTATGTGGAGCGGATCGTTCCTTTGCATGAGATTCCCATTTCCATTGTGTCAGATCGAGATCCGCGTTTCACTTCTGGATTCTGGAGGAGTTTCCAGCGAGCTCTTGGCACGGAGTTAGCATTTAGCTCAGCGTATCATCCTCAGTCACATGGTCAGTCGGAGACGACCATTCAGACGTTGGAGGTTATGTTGAGATCCTGTTGCCTGGAATGGCAAGGGAGTTGGATTCACCATCTACCATTGGTGGAGTTCGCCTATAACAACGGCTATCATTCGAGCATTGGGATGGCTCCTTATGAGGCGTTGTACAGGCGTCCATGTCGGACTCCACTCGATTGGTCTGAGGTTGGTGAGCGTGTTGTGACGGGACCGGAGCTGGTGCAGCAGTGCATTGATGTGGTGCATCTGGTTCGTCAGAACATGTTGGCGGCGCAGAGTCGGCAGAAGAGCTATGTCGATCGGCGCAGGCAGCCCCTTAGTTTTGCAGTCGGTGACCGAGTATTTTTGAGGGTCTCTCCCATGAAGGGTGTGAGGAGATTTGGACAGCGTGGGAAGTTAAGTCCCCGCTATGTTGGTCCTTTTCTCATCGTGGAGCGCATTGGCAAGGTTGCTTATCGGTTGCAGCTACCTCCTGAGTTTGCAGCAGTGCATGATGTGTTTCATGTCTCGATGTCGAGGAAGTATATGCCCGATGTTTCTCATATGTTGGAGGATTCGGTGTGGCCCGAGGTGACTCCCAATCTGTCTCTACCGGAGTTCCCTATTCGTATTGAGGATCGGTGAGAGCAGCACCTACGGAACAAGGTTATTCCTTTGGTTAAGGTGGTGTGGCAGCGGCACTCTGGTGGTGAGGTTTCTTGGGAGCGTGAGGACGAGATGTGTAATGCCCTGCAAATTCACAGTTTAGTATTTTATTTGTTTAATATTTTTTTTGATTATGCTTAAATATATAAATGATTAATCTTATTATATAAATTTTAATCGTGGTGAAAATAAAAGAAAGAAAGAGATTTAATGGTTAAGTGGAAAAAAAGGAAAATTAAGAAAGAAAACAAAGAGATTTTAAAAGTTAAGAGAAATTTGAGAAAGAATATATATATATATAATTTAAAACAAAATTTATAGGAGGTAAATCGTTTTATAAAAATTTGAAAGCGTTTAAAATAAAAAAAATAAAGAAAAGGTTTAAAATGAATTTAATAAAATATGAGGGTCAAAAAGTAAAAAAAAAAAGTTTTAAAAAAACGGTCGGCAAGGGCGGCTGCCCCCGCGGGCGCGGGAGCGGCCCCCCCCCCTTTTGACTGCCGCAATCGCGGCAGTCATTTATTTAAATTTTTTTTGTTTGTATTACCTAAACCTTCTTAGTTTAAAGCTTATTTTTATTAAGTCAAATCTCCACATGTCCTATACCAAAAAAAAAGAAAAAATTATGAGATAGTCAAAAAGAAGTTAGGTGAATGGGTTGGTGAAATTTGAATGTCAAATTTTAATTAAATAATACTAAAATAAATACTTTAATCTCCACCATTGGTTTAATTGAATGGTTAAGATTGATTAGGCCCAAATCCCAATAAATAGAGGGGTAGAGTGGTTCATTTGCATCTTTTGGAAGCTGACTGCGTGAAGTGCAGTAGGAGGAGGATAGAAGGCTATTAGGGAGTTGTTAATACGTCATTAAGGTAAGTGATTAAGCTCTTATTCCCTTAATTAGCATGGATTAACATATTTAAAATGATTTAGGGTATGTAATTAACATATTTAGATATAGTTAAATCCATAGATCCTTAATTCACCATGGTTGATCATAGAGTAGTCTAATTTTCATGATATCATTAAGTTAACGCATGTGATTAAGGGTATAATAAAGTGATTAATACATTGTAATTAACAACGGTGTGTGATAAATTGAGAAACTTTCAGAATCATGGGATCTACTGCTATAATCCATCTGTAAAAATTTTCATGTCTGATTCAATTTATGTTTACGTTTATGAATATTTTAATATTATCTTAAAGGTGTTTAATTATACTAAAATATTAAAGGGATGATATTAAATCACCTCAAATTGTAAGAATACATCTTACTGCGAATCCCATGTGTAGAAAAATTTTCATGATTTCTAGATCACGATATTTATTTTAATAAATTTTCATACATGATAAAATATATAAATAATTGTATATAAATTATAAAAATTCAAGATCATATTTACAAAAATCTTAAAATTTTACAGTATGGTTATGATATTTAGTGTGCTGTATTCTGAAAATATCAATAATTATTGATGTCTGCAATTAATATTACATAAGTTTTGATATTTTATTAGAAGTATAAAAGTATGGGAAAAATAGAAATACTACATGAAAAATATTGAAACTTTACCAGAAAACTTAAAAGCATGTTAGAACTAATTGAGGAAAATTTCATCCCATTGTGATAACAAAATATTTACCGGTATAATTATCAATGTTTAAATAAATAATTAAAATTGAATAAATATTAATATTCTGTGAAAAATCTTGAGAATGTTACAGAATTGATATATGATAATTATAAGTTAGTTCACAGTATGTTATAGTCATTTTAAGCATTCTGGAAAATTGTATCCATTTAAAAGTTATTATTATAAATTATTATAAATTTTAGAAACTGATATAAAATTTTAGAAATTAGACATACTGAATGAAAAATGATGAAAAAATTTATATATGATATTTCTATATGGAACAATGTTCTGTAAATTTTTATAAATTATCTGATCATTTTGGATATATTTAGTTGATTTATTATCCATGATATATTTTTCTTACTTAGTGTGAAAAATAGTAATACAGTGTGAAAAATAGTAATGCAATATGAAAAATAATGAAAAGTTTTAAAAATGATATTTATATTATGAATGATGGTTTGATAAATTATGGTGATTTTTAGAGTGTTGTGGATAAATTTAGTTAATGTTCCATGCATAGGAAAATTTATACAATTCTGAAATAATTCAAATTCCTGCATGAAAATTTATGAAGAATTGTATGTGTAACCTTACATGTAAATGGGATATGCAGTAAAAATTTGATGAACTTCAGAACGTAGTAACTAAATTTAGTCAATTTATGATATATGTTGAAATACATGTGATTCTAAGAAAATTCAAATTACTGTATGCAAATTTATGAAAAATTTTATGTGTAATTTTACATGTAAATGTGATATGCAGTAAAAATTTAGTGACTTTCAAAATATGGTAGCTAAATTTAGTCAACTTATTATACATGTTGAAATACATGTAATTTTAGAGAAATTTAAATTCCTGCATGAAAATTTATTGAAACCTTTCTATGTAATGTTACATGTACATGTGATATGCAGTAAAAATCTAATGATCTTCAGAACATGGTAGATAAATTTAGTCAATTTATGATACATGTTGGAGTATAAGTAATTCTGAAAAAAATATAATTACTGACTGAAAAATGATGAAAATTTTCTGCATTGATCCTTTCTGTAAATGTGTTGTTTCTCTGAAATTTCAATGTACTCTGAGATCTGGGAACAGAATTATAACTTTTTGATGTATAAATTGAGTATAAGTAATTATAGAAAAAATATAAATGTTGTCTGAAAAATGATGACAAATTTCTGTTTTGATCATTTCTGTAAATGTATTGATTCTCTAAAATTTCACTACATTATGATGTCTGTAAACAGAATTAGTAAATTTTTAGATATATATATGTCATTATGTTTAAATAAGTTGAGAATTTTAGAAAAAGAAAATGAATTTTCAGTATTGGCATATTAATGTTCACAGCATGAATTTTGAGTGGCATGTGTCCATTTCATATAAGTCATATATATATATATATATATATATATATATATATATATATATATATATATATATATATATATATATATATATATATATATATATATATATATATATATACCGTACCGTTAGTACTGCCAAATGGACACTGCCACCATAGGGGGAGACTGGAACTAAGTCATAGAAATGCCCTTATGTGGAGCTTCACACTGTACTAGCTCAGAGGGTAACATGGATGAAATCCTGGAGGTGGACAAGTACCACTGGTTAAGGTGGAGAGGACTTCTCCCGGTTCTGCGCAGTAACCAAGACTCATCACTATTTACCTAGGTGATCGAGTACCGACTGACTGTCCTTCTAGTGGTGGTTTGGACACTGTGTCTGGCTAGTTATATCACTGTTATTACTTATTGAATTGAAATTGAAACTACTGTTACTGTTTACTGAACTGAAAGTGAAACTACTGTTACTGCTTACTGAACTGAAATTGAACGACTGTTCCTACTTACTGAATTGATGTTGAAAGTATTGCTACTGTTCACTGAGTCATTATTGAAATGACTACTACTGTTCACTGAACTGAAATTGAAACTACTGCTACTGTTTATTGAGTCATTATTATAATGACTATTACTGCTCACTGAACTGAAATTGAAACTTCTGTTACTACTTATTGAATTGATATTGAAACTGTTATTATTGTTCACTGAATCGATATTGAAATGAATGTTACTGCCTATTGTTACTGCTCATTGAACCGATAGTGAAATTAGTATTACTGCCTACTGAATTGTTATTGTATTTTACTGTTATTACACTGTAAATGTTTATATTTGTAAATTATGAATTATCATTTACTTTGCCATTGATAGAATAAAATTTTAATGTACATGTTTTATTTGCAAAATGTCAATAACATGACTTATGATCGTAAAATAGAAATTGGGTTAAATGTATTAATCTCATGTGTTATCTAATTGAAATTATACCTAAGAATGACTTATGAAATGAAATACCGTAAATCACTTTAGATATGTTTATACATGTTATGACTGGGGACTATGCTTAGTCTCTTACTGGGTCTATTCGTAGACTCACACTCTTGAACATTTTCAAGAGAAATAGTAGAAGATAGCGAGGAGTGATCTCGCAAGGATCTGTCCACAGTTTGGATTTACTACAAGTTATTATCTAAGGTAGTTATGTCAGTTACAAAAAAAAATGTGTGTGAAATTTGGTTACGTAATAAATGACTTGTTAAATCAGTACCTTTATTTTTATCTATGTGGATGTAGTCTTTGACTGTAAGCTGGTGATTCAGGAAGTTTTATTTCCGCTGTAATAATATCTGAGTGTTTATGTGAAATTCTCTACCATAATGTACCGTTTGGGTTGTCCCACTGTGACGTCTCGATCGGGATCCGACGTGAGTCTTTACGACTGGACTGGGTTTACGATCCGGGGCGTTACAAGATGCGTCAGTAGTTCCCTTACATGTTTGAGTGAGTATCCCTTTCTTTTCTTCCCCTGTACTTGTTTTAAAATTTCGAGGATGAAATTTGTTTAAGGGGGGAGAGATGTAATATCCCGGACCCTTCGGATCCTTCTTTTTGGGTCTTGGACCTGCTTTCTGGAAGTGTCCGGCTCCGTTGTGTCTGAAATTATGTTTCGGACATCTTTCGTGTTCGAATCCGTGCGATCCGGATCAGTTTCGGAGGCCCGGAGCGTGTTCCGCGGCTTTTTCTGTGTGTTTTCCGATTTCCCGTGTGTGTTTCGGCAGGACCTACGGAACTCCGTAGCGGGTGAACCGAGCCGTTCACCTAGACACGGGTGGTACCGTTGCGATCGGTGCGTTCCGAGAATCGCAAAAATATAATTTTTAATTTTTTGATATTTTTTAGAATTTCTGGATTTTCTATAAATACCCCAAACCCTTTTTCTTTTTCTACATTTTCTTCTTCTACTTCCTCTTTCCTCTTCCGCCCCAACGTGGCTGCCCCCTTCTCTTCCCCTCTCCCGACGGACGACCGCGGCGACCGCGGCGACCCTCTCTCTGGCTGCAGACGGCGCGGCAACGGCGGTGGCGGTGTGACGATCCCAGTGGCGTGCGGCGTTCGTGGGAAGCGTGAGAAGAAACGAGGGTTTCAAGCGTTCTTCGCAGTTTGTGGACCATCCGGCGTGCCTCGAGGCGAGATCGAGATAGGGTGACGATCCCGACACTCCCACGTTCCATTCCCATGATTTCTAGCTCGGTATGAGGCCGAGAGGAGTCGTTTCCATGTCAGGACGGAAAAACCATAATTTGGGGAGAGTTCGCCCGATCTACCGTTTTAGCCCGCGATTTCACAATTGAATGGCCTAGATGCATGCTAGGGGTCCCTAGGGAGCTTCCCCCTTGTTTTCCCCCTCTCCCATGGATGTATGGGGGCGTGGTTCGAATTTTTGGTAGTTTCTCGCCGTCTCGCCGTCGGGACGGTGTGGCGGTCGTTCTAGTGACCGCCACAGCATGTGACGGCCCAGGGTAGGTGCATCACAGCCTACTGTTTTGTCGGCAGGGTGGCCCGTGGGCCTGACGGTCCCATGATAGACCACGAGAGGCAGTGACGCCCTCAGGTTAGACCGTCAGAGTGACGATCCGACCGTTAGTTTCTGACCGTTGCTTTTTGACCGTTGGGGGTCAAGGCCTCTGACGCACCCAGGGTGGGGCGTCAGAGCCTTGTGACGCCCCTGTGTGGGAGCGTCAGAGCTGACGCGTCCCCACCTTCTAACGCTCCTAAGCAGAAACGTTAGAGCCTGTGACGCCCCGAGCAGTGTGCGTCACAGCCGGTTTCTTCTCGCCTTCTTACGCACTGGGTAGGGTGCGTTAGGGCCTGTGAAGCACCAGGGCTGGCGGGTCACAGCCGGTTTTGCACCGACTGTCTGACGCGCCTGTGTTGGGTCGTCAGACCGCTGTGACAGCCCAGAGGTAGACCGTTAGAGCCTGTGGCTCACCAGTGTTGGACCGCCAGGCTCTGGGCTGCACCGGGTTGTTCGCCGTCCCGTTTCTTGTCAGACCGTAGTCACCGAGAGTTGATGTTGGTACTAGAAATGGCCCTTGTACTTTGTCCGGTTTAGACGTTATTTTCTGTTGGCTAGAGAGTCTACACCTTCAGTGACCCTCCACTAGTTGTAGCCTTCCGACATGCGTGTGGTAACACCAGGGAGTGGTTGCGAGGCTACCCGAGAGACGGTTTTAGGCTGGTTACCGTGGGCCTCCTACTGTGGCAACTCGAGTCCAGGCCGGGAGGACGAACCAGCTAGAGGGCCTGACTTAGCGCAGTCAGTCATTGTGTGCACACGTGGTCGGGGTCTTCGGACGCGTGTTGACGAGCGCGACCCCGACTAGACCCTTGGTAGTGTTACTTGTGAGTGTCTTAGTTTCCGCTCGGGGTGAGTAGGGAGACACGACGGCGCAGTGTAAGTCGTTAGGGGACGCATCCGACTGTGCTTCTAGTGGGTCGGTACTCATGTCTTTGTCTGGTAGTGACTCTTAGGTTTTCTTTGGCCTTTGACGAGTTGTCTCGATTTTTGTGCCGTGTGTTCGATACCGGCCATAGTCGTGGCGCGCAGTTACTTTCCGCGTAGTTTCTCGATTTGCGCGGTGGGGACCAGATGATCCCTACTGAGCCCTGTGTTTTGAGGCTCATTCCCTGCATGTTTTTCGTGTTTCAGGTGAGACGCGGCTTCAGGGGAGCGCTTCCGAGGCTCCACGTGGTTCTGATGCCCAGGGTTAGTTGCCAGTTGCCAGTTCCGGGGTATGCCCCATGTAGTTGTACTTTTCACTTTGGACTGTACTAGTTGTGGACTACTGTCTTTTTAGACTACTGTTATTATTGTGGATCATGTAATTTAATTAATGTAATTTATTTATTTCCTATTTATTCATATAAACTGTATAATTCTACAATTATTTTAGATTCTTGTGCATCTCCAGACCATCCTTTCAACCCTTCCGAGTCTTCGGGCTCGTGGGTGGCGGTTCGAGATTCGGGTTATCGGGCCTTCCCGGTGTTCGAATCTCCGGTCGTTACACTTTGCTTCGCTCAACTTGTGATCATATCTTTGTGAGAGAAGGCTCTTTACCTCACTATTGTGAACTCGGCGGTTCTGCTTCGTCAGATCTTGGGCTCGATTGAAGAACATATTTTGTCATTTCCCGTGTTGTCCCCTTGTGGTCGTCATCCAGGTGTCCTTGTCCCATCTATGGTCATCTCATGCATGTTCTAGTTCCACGTGTTGATTCGTTTTGCCATGTGTTGCATGTGTCCTTGTCCCTTGTGGTTGTTTCACATGTGTTATGCTGTCTCCCCTGTGGTTGTCTTAGATGTCCTCATCCTACGTATTTCTGTCCCACTACATGTGGTTTCATTCTGCTTGGTGTGTTGTCCCGCCATATGTTGCCATGCCCCACCGTTTCCTACGTTCTCGTGCTGGTTGTTTGTTTATGTGGTGCTTTGCATGTGTTGCTTGCTCGTTCATTCTTCGTTATGTTATGTTGTCTTTCGTTCATTTGGTCGTTATGTTTTCATTTTGTTCATGCTTGTTTATTCATGTTGCTGGTCGTCTTATTTTAAAAATCCAAAGAAAAAAACCAGAAATGAAAAATCCAAAAAAATGTCGTTTCGCCTGCACGGGTAAGTCAGGTATGGCACTCTGCCCCTTCTCATTGTTGCATTGTTATATGGCATCTATATTATTATATTATCTCGAGAACCGGCTGGTCATTCACATGTTCCAGGATCTGATGTTCCCCTCTAACAAAAATGATGATGATCTAGGTGCACATGTTTAATCATCGGATAGGCCGTTAGGTTGGGAGGATTTGGGAACGATGGTTCTGTCACGCACGCCGTAGTTGTGGATAGTGTCTTGACCCTGATTGTTCCAGTCTAGCAATACTATTCTCGAATACTTTCTATTTTATGCTTTCTCTACATTCGTTTTGATGATTTTTTAATTTTTGCCCAGCATGCATCATGTCATTTTGAGCATTCACGCCTCGTGATCCGTTCAAGATTGTTCCTCGGTAATGGTTAATTGCACTTCAATTCTATTGCAGAAGAGATTCTCATTCCCCTCTGAATTTGATCGATTTCTCTGATCTGCCCGCTCGGTCTGGTTGGCCGGTGTGATTCCTATCTCGATTTTATCTCAGTTTCAATTACTTCTTTTTCAGCTTACGCTATGTTCCTTTCTGATCCCCTCATTGTCTGTGGATTGTGTCCCCGATAAGATTGGTCATGTTTTCTGTTCCTTCCTTAGTTTAGTTCTCCATGCATGTTTCATCCTTGTCAACCAGTCCGGCTGGATAGTTCGGCATTTGCGAAAGAATTCCTGTCGCTTGTTGGTTGTAACAGGTGTCTTTTGCCTTGATGCCCGCTTATCAGTTCTCTCCGCTTCATCACCATTTCTCGTCGCTTTCGCTCAATGTACTTTCCATTTCACCTCCACGCCGCTTTCGCTCGCTCCCTTGCAAAGTGAACATCAAGGAGGGACATCTGTTGACACCCATTTTTAGCCCTCAAGTTGCGTCATTTCTCTTATTCATCATTTTTGATGTCCCGAATTAACCATTATTTTGGAGCCTTCCATGGATGGATTTCGAGCCCATTTTATTGTTCCATTCCCTTTGAGCCTTGGAGATCATGATTTCTTAGAGCCCTGGGATAATTTTAATCAGCTTCCGGCCTTCCAAGTTCAGTTACAGCCCAGTTACGTCGACTTCCCCCAAGCATTCGGCCCCTTTCACAGCGCAGTCTTTAAAAATGGTCCTTTTTCATCCCCTTCCATTCCTCTATTCACTAAGTGTCATTCACCAAAGTTCATTTTTTAAAGCCATATAATTCCTTCTTCTACTCCATTAGCTAGTTCTCCATCGTTTTTAAGTCCCAGCATTTTTCTCTATTCTCACCCCATTGTCTCCTTCTTCTGATTATCTTTTCATCTTTTCTCTCTTCATGAAAGTTGTTCATCTTGCTGTTATCTACAATTTCTTCTTCTACGACTTTCACTAGTTCTGCACCATTTGGGAGATATGATCCGATTTCCAATAAATAGTCGGTCGACCAACCGCTAAGAAAACCGCTTAGAGTCCAGCCTGCGCTGGACTCTGCCCCGATTCTGCTCGATGGGCCTATCTTGCGGCGACTGTAACTTCTAGAAACCAACTCCGAATTGAGCCTCATTTTTTCTATCTCTTGTCCTTTGGATTATCTCAAGTTTTGTATATAGAGCACGATTTTTCATGGACCATATCTCCTGGAATCTTGGCCGCAATATCAGGTTTTATGCACTTTCGCGCAACACAAACTCCACCAGATTAGGCTACGGGCCCTTCTTGCGGCGTCTCTATCTTCTAGAATCCTCCACCAAATTGAGTCCCGCTTGTTCCTACTTTTTATCATAACTATTATCTCGAGATTGATCCATAGATCTCGAGATTTGGTGGACTCTATCTCTTAAAATTATGATGAAAAGTTGGAGATTTATGCAATTTTCTATATAAAGAACCCTATGCGAACCTCGCGAAAGGGGCGTGTTTTCGAGTCGACGGCGAAGCCAGGCCAGATTGTCTTTATCCTCCTTCGACCCTAGCCTGAAGAGGGAAGTATAAGCTTCAATTTAGTTCTTTATTTGCTTGATTTCATCATCATTTGCCCTCTTAACTTCGTCCCTACTTTTAAAAAATCATCATAGATTTCTATTTTTCTGCTACAACTCCGCGACGGGGGCCTGTTCATCAAGCCGGGGTGGAGTCATGCTTCATCCTCTGCATCCTCCTTTGATTCCATCTTGAAGAGGGGAGTATTAGCTTCGTTTTGATCATATATGTGTCTTATTTCTCTCATCTTTTCCCCCTCTTCCAAGCCCCAACTTTTCAGGTTTCACCACTTTATTCTGTCAATCTGAAACCCAGATTTCTTGCGACGAGGGCACGTTTGCGTCACCGGAGCAAGGCCATGGTGTACTTATGATCATTCTTTTCAAACTACAGGCTCTTAAGGGAAGTATACTCTTCATTTTCCCCCATTCTGGGCTCATTATCTCGTCCTCCTCATGCTTATTTTTCTCCATCATTTTACACTTTCACACAGTTTTTATACTTAGTCATTTTTCTGCCCTGTTCTGCACCCTTCGTTTTCTTGTGTTTTCCACCCTGATTTTCACTATTGTCTTCCCCATTTTAAACCCTTCTTTTTGACTTGGTTTTATCATAATATTCCCACCTTTACATATCATCTTTTCTTTCCCTTGTTGGTGTCTTATTCTGTGAGATATTCGTCATTCTTTGAGTCCATTTTGTGCACTGTTCTGCATTTTCTGCACAGTCTGCATTTTTTGCCAAATCTCTGGTGCCATAACTTTCTGTCCAGACCTTCTCTTGGAGTGATTCTTGTTCCTAAATCTTCACAACACTCAAGTCTTCTGTCATCCCAATTTTCACCCTGTTTGGATTTCGTTTGCTCTACTGTTTTCATCATTATTTGCACCCCATTTGCACTATTTGCACACTTTCTCTTGTGACATGCACTTTTGCACCTTGTTTATCTTTGTTAATTGTGGCATATTAAATCAATATCTACATTTTAATCTCATTACAATGTACACACCTATTGCTTGTACCCATTCATTGGGGTTAAAAACCCTCCCCCGGTAAGTTTGCCCTCAATCTTTCATGCTACTTTATGCACTTGGACATATTTCTACACTTAGCATTTTCTAATGGGTTTTGCCTCTTATTTTATCTTTGTTTCGCAGGAAAAGATGGAAAGTGAGGCCCTTACCTTCTAGCCGACTGGAAGGCGAGGAGAGGTAATCCGCATTGTCCCCGCATCCTTGATATTGAGCACGATCATCACCTTTTTTCCAAGGTACACAACGCATTTAGTTTCCTCTTTCACATTCTTCAGCGTTGTCATTCCTTGGTGGCGATCATGGTATTCTTATACATCATTTGACGTCTTTTCCTTACTGTATGATCATGCTATCATGTTCACATAGTCACATATTCATTCTATTCACTTGATTGGCACATTGTGTTATCACTTATGCATGTATGCTCGTTCATGTGACTTGTGATGCCACGCTCCACATTTCTACACCCACAAACACTTCTATAGCAGGTGGATTTAGAGGAACCTTGTTCTGACATGGTTAAGGTTAAAGAGTGCCTTAATGATTCCACTATCTGTGACTGAGCACTATCAATGAGGCAAAATCCCCTGGAGAAAATGACATTAGTAACTTGCTTGGAAAGCAAAGAGTCGGCTGCCAAAAATGAACTTTGATTATCTGTCACAGCATCACCCTTGGGTTCAAGCACACAAGTGTTATGGGGAGACTCAAGTAGCAAGAATCGAGACTTGACCTCATCTGCAGCTCCCTTATAACATCTTCATACTTCTCCTTGTTGACTTTACCAGGGAAGCATTTCCCCAGCACTCCAAAAGTAGATGTAGGTATAGCATCTGATTAATTATTTGATGGCCTATCCTTAGACTGGATCTCTGGCAATCTTGAAGGTGCAACCTGAACGACAACGGCATCTGGCTGGATTGACTTGACTAGAAACTCAGCGTCTAGGGAAAATTGTTCTGACAAATTCTATACAGCTAATATATACACCGTACTGTGAGAAGAGGGTTCGCGAATGGCAAATGTGAATTGCTTTGTCTGTTCTGGTAACCGAAGACCATTGACAAAGTGGTTAGAAGCTTTTAAATCATCAGTATTCATTAGTGAGAACGACCAGCAATTACGCAAACATTGTATTCTTCGAAACACATCATCCATACCATGTTACATATGGCACCCATGAAAGATCGGAATTTTTTGAATTCCCAGTGGGAGGTGGGGAATGCATGCATGGTGGGCCTGAATTGACACTTCATTATTCTTTTTATCAGTTCTTTTTCTTAATTGCTGCCAGTAAAGCATTGGCCTCCATGTATCCATGTCTTCAACAGGGAATTATTTATGGGGACATCATGCTTCAGTTTGTTCATGTTCTGGTCATCAGTTCGATTTCTGTTAAGTCCAGAATTCTAATAAAATTTTGGCAGCACCTCTCCTGGACCAAGCATTTAGGGGTGAAAAGTGAAGTGCATCCATGGGTATACCAGGATTACCTCTAAAATAGAGAAAGCCACAGCGGGCTAATCTATGATCCCCAAATTGGGTAGGGAGACATCCCGAGGGCAAGCCTACAAGGGAGCTCCACATACCCGGGGTTGAACCGTGAAACAAGGGACGCCCAATGTCGCCATCTGGGTGGCATTCATATAATACTCCATAAGAGGGGCTTCTAGGAGAACATATCATAATTTGATAGACCTCTTAGAACCCGAAGGAGTTTAAGCTAATGAATGAAGAAGACAGTGAATGGGGGTCGAAATTCATATAATGCATTGGGGAAGGGGCTCATCCGCTTAACACAGCCCATGAGGGCACTGCCTGCCTGCCTAGCAGACCATAACAGGCATAGCTAGGGACCTACTCACAATCGTTGAGTGGCCCTGGGTTGCTTTCTCATGGCGCAGCATAGTAACATCCGAGGGAGAACGGAGACAACAGAAGAATGGAATAAAAATTCTGGGAATGGGAATTGAAAAATAAGACTGCAAACCACAGAAAGGGAATATTTATTCATGACTGAATATCAGAAAGGGCATTGATCCATGATTAATCACAGCAGAGCATAAACAGTTTCATCTATCTCTTTTGCATGAAGAGGGAAATACATATCAAGATCATTACATAAGGAGAAGGAACAATCGGAGAAACTCAGAAAGAAAAGAAAAAAAGAAGGGGGAGGGAGGGGCATTGACCACGTTCCCTCCCTAAACACACCTTCGCTCTCTTTCTCTCTATCTCTCTTTTTTTCTCTCAGAGGTGAGCACACACAGGTGTATAGCGGTGAGGGCTGGGGTTTCTCTGCTCATAGAGGGCTTCTTCTTCTGGGGCGGCCAGAGGTGGTCGAAGAGGGAAGAGTCCGGGCGATGGGGCTTCTCTTGTTCTTATAGCCGCATGATGAGGGCACGGCCAAGGAATCTCCAATGATTGGAGGCTGTGTAATACCCTGGATTCTTATCGGATCTTCCGGATCCTTATCGGAGAGTTTCGGATCGCTTTTGTAGGTCCTGAGTTGTATTTTATGATCCGCGTGAGTTTTTCTCTCGTACTAGTTATGGAATCCAGTTGTGAGTTTATTTCTCAGTTCATCGACTCGAGGACGCTACAGTTGCGATGTACTCTTTGAGAGGATCGTTTTGACTATTTTTACATATTTTTCTAAATTAGTGGATTTTCGGCCTAAAAATCAGAATTTACGAAAATTAGGAAAATTCCTAATTTCTTTTCCTTTTTATTCTTTTCTCTCCTTCCTCTCTCCTCATTCGCGCACGCATCCCTCTCTCTCCCGTTCTCTCCCTTCTCGCCCTCTCTGCTCCGGCTGCAGACGGAGGAGGTCCGTGGGTGACGTGGCGATGACGTGGAGTTGCTGTGGTGTGCGATGGTTTCAGGATCGGAGCGTGGTGGGCGTGATCCCGATCGGTGGATTCAAAGCCGACGAACGGGCTCGTGAGATGGATTTCGGCGCGGTTTAGTCGCTTCGGTGCACGGAATCTTCGGTGGAGGTAGGGAGACGGAAGCCCTGCTTCTCTTCTGTGTTTCTTTACAATTTCGTGTCGATCGGTGCGAGTTTGAGTGGGTTTCGTCCAGTTTCGGGAAAAGCATGCTGGGGGGTGTGCGTTTGGGTTCACCGGAAAATGGCGACGATTTTTGACTATATTAGTTTCATTGTGACCCCCAGCATGTTAGCGTTCCAGATCTACTATTTTTGTCACGATTGGTCATCATTTGGGGCCAGTACAAGTCTGGAAACCCCGGTGACCCAATTAGGGTCGATTCGTTGGAATCGCCCGTTTCTTGTGATTGAGCTGTTGCATGTGCCCCTTCCGACCTGTGGAAGGTCATTTTCGTCGATTAGGATTGTTTCCCCTACGTTTAGACACGAATGGGGAGTGGAACGGCTGGATCCGACCATTCCCATGGTTTTCCCGCCGTATCGTGCTAGCGGTCGTTTCAGAGACCGTCTCTTGTCTCTGGCGGCCCAACGATAGACCGCCACACGCCGTGCTGTGTCGATTAGTTCAAATCGATTTAGGCTGGTGGCCTAAACTCAGACCGCCTCTTGCTTCTGGCGGCCCTATAGTGGTGCGCCAAGCTTAGTGATTCCTCGATTCTAGTGTAAGTCAGTTCAGCTTGGCGGTGGTACGATAAACCGCCACACGTGCTGTAGTGGCCCTAGTCTTGACCGCTACGATCCGTTGAATGAGCCAACGGGTGTATGTCAGTTCGGGGTGGCGGTTCTATCTTTGACCGCCAGGGTCTTGTAGCGGGCTTTCTTTAGACCGCTACTCTCCGTTTGACCGGGTCAAGATTTTAAGTCGGTTGGCCTTGGCGGCCCAACCTTCGAGCGTTTCTTCCTTGTAGCGCGCCCTTCTTAGGCCGCTACAGTCTATTTGTCTTAGGTCAATGTTTTGGGGCGGTTAGTGTGGCGGTTCATTCTTAGACCACCTTAGTTCGTGTAGTGCGTCTATATTAGACCGCTTTTAGTGGTTTGATCGAATAGGTCGGTTCAGGGTTGACTGAGTTTAGCGGCCTAATCCTTGACCGCTACAGTCCTCTAGCGGCCCATTCTATGACTGCCAGCGTATGCTCCTCTGCTTAGCTTCTACGTGTCATTTCCCGATGTGTTGGTTTCCAAGTACCTCGGCTTGACCTCGTGGTTTGCCCATTGTCCCGTGGACGTCTTTTGATGTCCTATGAGGGATATAACCATGTTATGAGATAGCCAAGCGTACCCTGATGTTGGTTAGGTTTCTGTACTGCTTCAGAGTCGTTTTAGGTTCTGGTCAACCCGGTGAGACCCAATGGTTGACAGGTGACCTTGTGTGTTTCTCGATAGCTCGAGACAGTGGTTCTGGATGCCTTGAGGTACTGTCCTACCTCCGTTTGTGTGTCCAGGTGCGTTGAGGGTCTTGATGCTCCCTCAGGTCTCTGTGAGTCATTTTATACGGTTGTGTGGATCTGATGATCCAGTGTCATTTTCCTCGGCTTAGGATTAGGCTGATTGGTGGCTTGTCACTGTCGTTGTGTGACGATCTTGACTCCGAGTCTTGTGACTCAAGGATCGTTGTGTCAGCAAGTCTAGTTGCCATGTCCTGAGTCTATTGGCAGTTGGTGTGCTGCCTTGGTGCTTCGTAGTACGTGCGACAATGCATGCTTAGCCTATCTGTACTTCAGCACTCGTGTTTCAGAGTCTCTGTGTCTAGTGAGCCTCCACTAGTTGTAGCCCGACGACCTCGGGTGTTAGCCCACCTGGGAGTAGGTGGTGGGGTAGTTCCCGAGATACGATTTGTAGGCTAGTTTCCGTGGGCTCCCTTGCCTTGCAGTAGCCTCCTACTGGGGGAGAAAACTAGCTAGAGTCCTAGCTCAAGACATTGAGCTTGTGTGTACACATGTGGTCAGGGGCGTTTTGGACGAACGCCAATGGATGTGACCCTGACTAGTCACTCGTTACTATAGTTCCTATTCTGGTTCTGTGAGTATCTCAGTCTCCATCGTTCTCGGCGTCCGTAGAGAGATACCTGTGGCGTAGTGTAAGATGTCAGTGGACGCATCTAGTTGTTCTTGTAGTGAGGAGGTGCTTCCATCACGTGACATGTGACTCCCGTGTTTCTCGTTCTTCATGTCGTGACCTCTTCTAGGATGGTCTGTTCTTGACTTTACTCTAGGTCGACTCTGCGTAGCGTGCACGGCAATCTAGTCGTGTATGCATTAGTGTCTATGTCTGTCTAGGTCTTTTCTAGGGCTTTTGCCTGGTTTCGTAGGCTTTAGCCTTTAAGCTAATGGTTGGCTGACGGATCGGTAACTCCTGACTTTGTGAGATCAGGGTTCACCCTTCTGTCACTGTTTGGAGTAGCTTAGGGAGCCGTGCTTTGCTCGGTAGCCGTGTTCTCATTCCTTACGGCTTTACTTTTCCCTTTTCTTTTAGCTGTTCTGCTCCTGCTATTTACAACTTTCTTTTACAGCTTTCTAGTTGTAGTTTAGCTTTTCCTGCTTTACTACTACTGCTGTTTTAGTTGTTGTTCCGTGTTACTGCGTGTTTTCCAGTGGGGATCCGCGTGACCCCTACTGAGCCAGTGACACGAGGCTCACCCCTACTTTTCAGGTGTGGTCGTCTTTGCTTCCTTGCGGTTCCTGGTGTGGCGTGTTCGTAGTTGCCAGCGGTACCTGTGTCGGGCTTCCCCCGACCTCAGTGTACGTTCTTCTTTCTGTTGGACTGTACTTGTCTTTCATTTGGACTAGACTCTGGTATAATTGTTAATCTAAACTGTTAATTAAAAGGTAATTATATTTCTGCTACTTTAGCAAACCTGATTAATGATATTGTTGCTTACTGTTATATCTGTGACTTTAATGTACTACACAACAATCCTTTTATCCCTTTGGAGCTTTTATCGCTCTTGGGAGGCTTCACGGGTTCTAAGTGGTATCAGGTCTACCCGGTAGTCCTATCGGGTATATCCGATATCCGGAGTCCAGGTCGTCACAGGCTGCTTGTCGACGTGTCCTCGTACGGACCTTCTGGATGAGCTTCGAAGGCTTGTCCTGCTTTGAGCGCAAGGGGCGAGCTTGGTGCACCTGAGGCCATTGGGACAGAAGGCTCACTAGGGTGAGCTTGCGCCAACTCCTACTGCTGTAGCGAAATTGGGGACCTCCTCACACCGAATGAAGGGTGAAGCTGCCGTCCAATGGCGGTGAGCCCACTGCGTCGGGTGGAAGCTCTTGGCCGCGTGCATTTTTCGGTTCAGAATGCCAGAGGTCCTCACCGTAGGTGGAGCGACTGCTCGCGCCATTCGCGTGCTTCCTGCATTGGAGTGTGTCTGCCGGGTCGAGGGGCCCGCTCCTCCCAACGCAGGTACTGCCATCGTGTTGAAGAGAGTGAGGGAGAGAGGGGAGGTCCTCCTCCCATTGGTTGGGTGCGGCCCTCCTTCGCCTGGTTCACCTGTGCCCCTATTTGTTTCCTTTTTTTGTTTTGTATTATTTGTTTTGTTCTTTTTTTATATGTATGTATATATATATATATATTATCTATTTGATTTCATTTGAAGTTTTACTGTTGTTTTGTTTTGTTTATTTATTATATCATATATATATTTATTATTATTATTATATTATCCTTATTATTTATTTTAGGTGCCAACACCCTCCACAGCGACAATTACAATCCCCACCACCATCCCCTCTGATGCGGGACGACTACGAGACTCGACTTGGACTTGTTGCGACCTTGGACTCTAAAGGACGACGCGACTAAAGAGACGACGCGACCAGCAACAACACCACGATGCGCGGCACCTAACGAGCTCCAGGAGAGGCGATCATGCCCCAAAAAAGAAGCGCTAACTCACAGTCGTCCCCGGCGAGGGAAACGTGACGATCTGCACGGTTGAGTAACCGACTTTGAGTCTCGGGTGGTCAGCTCACTCTCGTGTTTGGAATGAGTCACGAGACAGGTTTCGCTCTCACAACTCACAACGGTGATTAAAATTTAACAAGCTAGGAAATAACTAACTCACATGCAGCGGTAGTAAGAACGTATACTAGTTAAGCAAGTAAGATAAAGTAAGAGGCGAATGTACCTCCACGCTCGAGGCGTGGGGAAGACGTCCCGGCCAAGTCCGTTATTCCCGGTACAATGGTAAAAATTAGTTACAGTAAGGATTTTACGGCCCACTCCACGCAGGGAGGTAAAGGGCTACACAAAAATGGTTGGGAGCACCGAACTGGGTTGACGGGCAGCAAGGCGGCGGATTCCGGGCGGCGGCGGCGGGCAGCGGCTCCGGTTCTGCGGTTTGCTGGCCGGCAGGACAGTAAACACGGACGTCCAAAGGGACGTTGGCCTCCTGGGATCTTCTAAACGCGACGGTTCACCGGGACGCTGGCCGAGGGATGTCGGATCGAGACGCAATGGGTACCGTTGGAAAGAGGACTCAAAAATCTACGACATATTGGAATCTCACATCCATCCAATGGCTGGATTGGAAATGAAAATGACTGCAAACTGACTGAGCTCACTGTCCCCTAATACAGAACAGACAGAGCAGAATGGGATCTGCCTAATGAAGGGGTTTGACCGAAAACCAAATGAATAATTTAGGACCTGGGATTTTTATGGTGGATAGGCGGCAGGGTGACGGTGATGCACATAATTTGTTTGTAATTTTCAGAAAACGTTTAGGGGGTGGGAAAAATCGGATACTATAGGCTATCCCGCAGATCTGCACACAGGCAGATTGTGAGAAGGAACAACAGGTGGCTGGGAATGGACCTACCCGACTCTGATCGGCATAAAAATTATACTGGGAATGGTGGACGATGGGGGAAACCTACCCTCAAAATCTCATTGCGATCCGACGGTCGGATCTCCCACACCAGTTCTTTTACTGAGCTGATGTCCAACAACTCCAAATTTCGGGGCAACAGGCCGGAGTTGGTGTTGTGGCGGCTTAACGGTGGCACGAATGGCGGCGGCAGCGGCGGTGATCGATCACAGCAGGTAGAGGAAGAGGGGGAGAGGAAGAAATTCCAGAGATTTGGAGGATTAAGATCTAGATCTGAAGAAGAGGGAGGAAGAAGGGGAAGAACACTCAAGAACAAGAGGGGAGAGAGAGGGGTGCGCCCATGGCATTACTCATAATAATTCTTTATTAAATTTTGCCAAAATACAACATGAGATATTAAATACACAAACCCTAGATGTGACGGCCCAAGAATCCGATTACCGGGAAGGCCCGATAACCCGAGACTCGCACCGCCGCCCACGAGCCGGGAGGGCTCGGAAGGGCTAAAAGGAGTGTGGAGGCACAAAGAAATAGGAAATAAAATAGGACAATTCAATAATTAACAGAAATAAATAAACAACTACAACAGCGTCTAGTCCAACAGAAAGTACAGTCTAAAGCAGTAAAGCATACCACATGCCAAGTGAACACTCGGGCCGGCAAGCTGGCAACTGAGAACCTCCGCTCCGCACCCTCGAACCTCGAGGAAGAATCGCCGCACCTGAAAAGCAGGGAATGAGTCTCCAACACAGAGACTCAGCAGGGATCCCGCGGAACCCCAATCGGAAACAACGGCGGTAGCGGAAAGGAGAGCTACAACTACAGCAGGAACATCAAACCGGTAGCCGGTCAAAAACTCGACACTACAGCTACTCCTACTGTACCAGAAAACACCACCTAGTCTCCCATCGGGGCACAACCAAGCCGCGTGCCCGACCACCCGATCCCACGATCGGGGACCACCAGACACGAACCGCCCTAGCCATGCTACTAGGAAAATGCCACGCTACCTCTGTAGCGGAGGCCTGCCCTCCGAAAAAGGGCCCAAGCCAAAACCACACAGCCAGGAAACACGGTCACGACCTCACCGTCGTGAACACAACACTGTCTGGGGAAAGGCCCTCGGTGAAGCTCACAGGAAACCCCAGACCACGACTCCGGGAACACTCCCGAAACCACTCACGAAGTCCCGTCTTGCGGACGGAAACAGAACCCGGTACACAACACCACACGTCGCGTGACAGGAGCACCACCCACTAGAAGAATGATCGGATGCGTCCCCTGATATCTTACACCGCGTCACAAGTGTCTAGCTACGACGCCCCAGGCGTGAGACTCAGACACACTCAGTAACCAGTACCACAGAACAAGGACTAGTTGGGGTCGCGCCTGCCGGTGCCGTCCGACGCCCCCAACCTCGTGTGCACACTCAGACCATACGCCCTAGGCCTGTCCTCTAGCTGGTATTTCCCCCTAAACGCGGACTCGGAAGTACGCGGGGGCCCTGCGGTAACCAGCCTACTCACCGCCTCTCTCGGGTACGCCGCTCAGCCACTCCCAGGTGAGCCAGCACACGCGTGCCGTGGGAAAGCTACGACTAGTGGACGTGTCACCGAACGTGGACACAGAAAACCACGCACACACCCATTGCGAGTAACAGGGAGTAACAAGTGGCACGACGCCACCAGACTATAGATGGTCCACTAGACCTACGAAACCCAATGGCCTTTGAGTCACAAGACTCGGGGTCAAGACCGTTGCACACGACAGCACTGAGCCGTCAATCTGGCCTAATCCCTAGGTCCAAAACCACAATGCGATGACTCACGAGGTGAATCGCAATCGCCGAGACCATTCCCCCACCTGGGAACTCAGGAGACCTCCAGTCCCAAGTTAGGACATGGACTCGCGGTTCACAGGCCATAGGCATGGTCTACGCGGAAACCATAGAAGCATGATTCCCAAGGCAGCACACAAGCCACCACGACGATTTCCCATCTTGTAGCAAGCGGGAAACCTCCAGCCCCAGGCCGGATAACTGGATTCGGATTCCAAGGCCACACACATGGCCCACTCAAAACCAACTCCCGGAGAAACCACGACGTGCGGGGAAACCTCGCCGCACTCACACTGATACACGGTGACTCGCTCTAGCAAGAACCCGGAAGCCCGGAACAACTAGGGTCACCCGGACCCGCCAAGCCCATGGGCACGCTTATCGAGGTAACACGGTACCCCTAGACACCCCAAAACACGGTAACAAAACCCACGGGGTGCCCGGGACACTTACAAGGCCAAAGGTCGACCACTGGGTCACAACCGGGTCGACCGGAGACCAACACAACCCAATCGGAGCGCTAAAAGGTCACCTGGACCCTTAAGCTCATGACACGCAAAACGAGGTAAGTGGGACCTCCTCTGGACACCCAAAGACACGGTCACGGAACTCCATGGGGTGTCCGAGACACTCACGAGATCTAAAGTCAACCACTGGGTCACAACCGGGTTGACCAGAGGTCAAAACAGCGCAAACAGGAACCAGAACGTGGTAGTGGTCACCTGGTGACCGCGACCAGATAGTAGCGGTCATCCCATGACCGCGACTAGACCAAAGCGGTCTATCGCACGACCGCGACGCTCGAAGGCCTCCTCGACCAAAACACAAAGGATGAACGCGGTTCTCCCAAGACCGCGACCAATGAACGCGGTTTCTGGTGGACCGCGACCATTTCGGAAAACCGGGAACGGCGGGAAAACCCCAAAAATCCACGCCACGCCCCCAAACATCCACGGATGAGGGGGAAAACATAGGGGAAGCCCCCAAATAACCCCTAGCATGCATCTACGGCCTCGGATCGGCCAGAAACGCAATGAATCGCTAGATCGGGCGATCACTCCCCGAAACATGATTTTTCCCCAAAACGCCCCAAACGACCCGCTCGGCTCACCACGGCCTACGAAACTTGCGGGAAAGGAAGTGCATGAGCTGGGGGTCCATCACCCTATCTCCACCGAAGATTTCGTGCACCGTGGATGCCGATCCACGAAGAAAACGCCGTTGAAGCCTCGCCGCTCCACGAACTCACGGTCGAGCTTCACCACGCCCTCGAGCCTCGATCCTCGACCCATCCTCGCCGTCCTCCTCGCCCGCATCGCCCCGCCTCACCCCCGCCTCGGTCCGTCGGCCACCGGAGAGGAGAGAGTGAGAGGAGAGAGTGGGAGAAGAGAGAGAGGGTGAGAGTGAGAAATGAGAGGAAGAGAGAGGGTGGGGGGTATATATAGGAAAATCCGGAAAATCGGAAAAATCCCAAAAAATAGAAAATCACACCCTCGCGATCCTCGGAACGCACCGATCGCAACGGTACCACACTCGCCTAGGTGAACGGCCCAGTTCACCCGCAACGAGGTTCCGAAGGGAAAGCCAAAACCCACGCCGGGAATCGGAAAACACACGCGAAAAAAGCCGCGGAATGCCTCCGGGCCTCCGAAACGACTCCGGATGGCGCCGATCCGAACACGAGAGATGTCCGAAATGAAATTTCAGACACAACGGAGTTGGACACTCCGAGAAATCAGATCCGGAACTCGAGAAGAATGATCCAAAAAATCCGGGACATTACAGCCCTCCCCCCTTAAAGGAATTTCGTCCTCAAATTCAGGACCAAGCACGAAGTCACAGGGGAAGAACACTAAACGAACTGACAACGTTGTCAGAGCCCCAGCACAGAAAATCTCGGTTCTCATGAAAACACCTGTCCTGAGGGACACAGCCAGACTTACAATCACAATAACACCTCGCTCCTCGCCTCGAGCACACTGGCCAACAGAGCAGGCATATACCAAAGGGCACAGTCCGGCATCACCTCAGACAACGCGAGAACCAACATGGCACCGCAGCCACAATCTCGCTCACTGCGGAAACACAACCCTCGACACGAGCAACAGCTACCGATTCATCCAATGGTCGGCAGACAAATCGCACATCAGCTTCGCAGCCAGCTGACAGGTCGCACACCCTCCTCAAGGGAGCAACCAAAACAGAGCCTCCACCAGCTCAAGCAGTCCTCTCCGCAGATCGCAACCAGAACATCGGCTCAGCACCAAGAAGCACCTCACACATGGCAAGCCGAAAGCCGGACATAACACTGTGCCAACTCTTGTCAGAAGACAAACTTCGACAAAGTCCAGATCCCATCTGGAAAGGCACATCACAGAAACGACCACCAAAGGTCTTGCTGGCACACGGCTCTCGCCACGCTCGAGTCCCAACAACCAGCATCTTCTGTCTCTGAAAAGACCATCCACTGGTCACCAGACATTCGCCAACGGGAAACCACCACCGGCCCAGCAGGCACGATCCAACACACGACAGGCCTTCCACTGACACTCGCACAGACTGATGCCACATCTCGAGCAGCACTCCTCTCGGACTCCGCATCCGAACGCCAACTCGACCCTCTCGGGGAGCACGACGAAACCAAATGACGGATCCTGGTGTCTTCAGTCATCACCTCACTAGACTCAGACTCACAGGGGAACCATCCCATGCTCGTCACCAAACCAGGGATAACCATTGCGACACCAACGTCCTATCAAGGACCATCCTCCGATGCCCATCTCACAAAAGGCCTCCGCCCACAGGCGTCACTCATCCATCTGGTCTCATCAAATCCTTCGATCAATCCAAGTGGACACCTGCCAATCCCGATTCCGCCCTTACCACAGCCACGGGACACCACCTGAACAGTGCTCACGGGTCCCTAAGCAATAAACATCTCACCGTCACAATCCGACAAGACCGTAGAACCAACAGACACTGTTGTGGTCGGTCACACGGTTAGGCTCACCAGCCACTCATAGCCATCAACCGGGACCCATAGTCTGCCAGAGACCACTTCCCCAAAAATGATCTCATCCGAGGACACGACTGGGAACACAAGTCGGCACCAAGCCACCGACTCTGACCAACACGTCCTCAACCATCGTCAGGCGACATCCTCAACAACCTCATCCATGTCCAACACCGACGCCTGACACGGCTTCCATCACAGGAACAGGGTACTCATGCGGCGCACTAGTCAGCACTTTTCCCCAACACTCCATCTTGCCAGTGCCAAGAATCACGATATCTCGGGCAACGGCAGGGCAACGACACGTTTCACACCGAGGAACCCATCCTCCGGTGCTTAATGCAAACTCAGGAATCCGCCCGTAGCAACCAATGCTACGATCCTGAACCAGTGGGTTATGGGCCCACCACGCTTCCGCTGCGCACTCTGATCTACGCGCACAGCCGAGAAAGCAAACACCGCCCAACCAGCACTCGTCCTTCCAGAACAGCGCCAGCACCCTCACACGACAAGGGAATGGGCACGACTTCTCACAAGCAACCGCCTTGCCAAAACAAGGAGCACGTCTCGCACGGACTTCATGGCACACAAGGCCAACCAATCCGAACACACAATGCAAGACGACGATCCTTAGCCGAACGCAATCTCTCCAACCAAAGGAAAAACCAGCGCACTTTCGACCAACGGAAGAACTCCACGCTCGACCTGACCTCGAACCTCGCGCACGCTGGAAACAGCACCATCCAGCACCAAGGAAAACCATCGCTTCCATCAGGTCAGCGCCTCCGACACACTCGACGAGTGTCACGTCGGACCACAATCACAGCATCTCTCGATGCATCACCGCGGCAATTCCTCGAACCGCAACACGGCATGCCAAGAGCCGCAACACGAGCCATAACAACAACCGCCGATGCTCATCCTCGAGTCCCGAACTCGCCGCGGAGCCTTCACATCTCAAACCAACTCCAGGGCGAACACACCCCATTCGCACACAAGAGCGCATGAGCAAGACTTACTGGGACACCACAGCCCAATCCTGCCTCGAAATCTGCAAAACAACTAGGACCGACACGTCATTTCTGACGCCACAGAGCACGACAAGATCATCAGGCTCGACGAAACAGCAGCTCACCGAGAAGATATTCCGCTCACCCGAGCACACTTCTCGATCAGAACACCCACTTTGCCACCTTAAACCACGACCTGAACACCTCAGGGGCTGGACAAACCTCAAGCTGGAGTGGCCAAAACCGACAGCAGCTCCCTCAGAGCACGCTCATGGCCTCTTAACCACGAAAAATCCTCTCCAGCCACCTGATCACGCCGCAGATTCCTCGAACGCAGCATCGCGAACTCACGCCTTCCAGCAACCTCTGCCCAACGCAGCACAACCAGGGCCACCACCGATGAGGGAGAAGGCTCTCGACCTCGACCCTTAGACCCCACGCTGGCACGAAAGCCGCGGACAGCAACCACCTTCACAGCGCCGCACAGCGCACTCAAGCTCTCAAGCGAGAGACTAGGCGGAAAGCAAACACAAAACTCTAAGCCAGCTGCCGACTGTACTGGACCTTACGGACTCTGATCACTGCAATATTTCGAATTCCTATGTACGTCCACAACCTGGCTCTGATACCAGCTGTGACGGCCCGAGAATCCGATTACCGGGAAGGCCCGATAACCCGAGACTCGCACCGCCGCCCACAAGCCGGGAGGGCTCGGAAGGGCTAAAAGGAGTGTGGAGGCACAAAGAAATAGGAAATAAAGCAGGACAATTCAACAATTAACAGAAATAAATAAACAACTACAACAGAGTCTAGTCCAACAGAAAGTACAGTCTAAAGTAGTAAAGCGTACCACATGCCAAGTGAACACTCGGCCCGACAAGCTGGAAACTGAGAACCTCCGCTCCGCACCCTCAAACCTCGAGGAAGAACCGTCGCACCTGAAAAGCAGGGAATGAGTCTCCAAAACAGAGACTCAGCAGGGATCCCACGGAACCCCAACCAGAAACAACGGCGGTAGCGGAAAGGAGAGCTACAACTACAGCAGGAACAGCAAACCGGTAGCCGGTCAAAAACTCGGCACTACAGCTACTCCTACTGTACTAGAAAACACCACCTAGTCTCCCGTCGGGGGACAACCAAGCTGCGCGCCCGACCACCCGATCCCACGATCGGGGACCACCAGACACGAACCACCCTAGCCATGCTACTAGGAAAACGCCACACTACCTCTGTAGCGGAGGCCTGCCCTTCGAAAAAGGGCCCAAGCCAAAACCACACGGCCAGGAAACACGGTCACGACCTCACCGTCGTGAACACAACACTGTCTGGGGAAAGGCCCTCGGTGAAGCTCACCGGAAACCCCAGACCACGACTCCGGGAACACTCCCGAAACCACTCACGAAGTCCCGTCTCGCGGACGAAAACAGAACCCGGTACACAACACCTCACGTCGCGTGACAGGAGCACCACCCACTAGAAGAACGACCTGATGCGTCCCCAGACGTCTTACACCGCGTCACAAGTGTCTAGCTACGACGCCCCAGGCGTGAGACTCAGACACACTCAGTAACTAGTACCACAGAACAAGGACTAGTTGGGGTCGCCCCTGCCGGCGCCGTCCGACGCCCCCAACCTCGTGTGCACACTCAGACCATACGCCCTAGGCCTGTCCTCTAGCTGGTATTTCCCCCTAAACCCGGACTTGGAAGTACGCGGGGGCCCTGCGGTAACCAGCCTACTCACCGCCTCTCTCGGGTACGCCGCTCAGCCACTCCCAGGCGAGCCAGCACACGCGTGCCGTGGGAAAGCTACGACTAGTGGATGTGTCACCAAACGTGGACACAGAAAACCACGCACGCACCCATTGCGAGTAACAGGGAGTAACAGGTGGCACGACGCCACCAGACTACAGATGGTCCACTAGACCTACGAAACCCAACAGCCTTTGAGTCACACGACTCGGGGTCAAGACCGTTGCACACGACAGCACTGAGCCGTCAATCTGGCCTAATCCCAAGGTCCAAAACCACAATGCGATGACTCACGAGGCGAATCGCAATCGCCGAGACCACTCCCCCACCTGGGAATTCAGGAGACCTCCAGTCCCAAGTTAGGACATGGACTCGCGGTTCACAGGCCATAGGCACGGCCTACGTGGAAACCACAGAAGCACGATTCCCAAGGCAGCACACAAGCCACCACGACGATTTCCCATCTTGTAGCAAGCGGGAAACCTCCAGCCCCCGGCCGGATAACTGGACTTGGAGTCCAAGGCCACACACATGGCCCACTCAAAACCAACTCCCGGAGAAACCACGACGTGCGGGGAAACCTCGCCGCACTCACACCGATACACGGTGACTCGCTCTAGCAAGAACCCAGAAGCCCGGAACAACTGGGGTCACCCGGACCCGCCAAGCCCACGGGCACGCTTATCGAGGTAACATGGTACCCCCATACACCCCAAAATACGGTAACAAAACCCACGGGGTGCCCGGGACACTTACAAGGCCAAAGGTCGACCACTGGGTCACAACCAGGTCGACCGGAGACCAACACAACCCAATCGGAGCGCTAAAAGGTCACCTGGACCCTTAAGCTCGCGACATACAAAATGAGGTAAGTGGGACCTCCTCTGGACACCCAAAGTGTAATATCCCGGACCTTTCGGATCCTTCTTCATGGGTCCCGGATCTAGTTTCGGAGTGTCCGGCTCCGTTGTGTCCGAAATTTCGTTTCGGACATCTTTCGTGTTCGGATCGGCGCGATCCGGAGTCGTTTCGGAGGCCCGGAGGCGTTCCGTGGCTTTTTCCGCGCGTGTTTTCCGATTTCCGGTGTGTGTTTCGGCTTTTTCTTCGGACGCTCGCTGCGGGCGAACCGGGCAGTTCCCCGAGGCACGAGTGGTACCGTTGCGATCGGTGCGTTCCGAGGATTCCGGAAATGTATTTTTCTAATTTTCGGTATTTTTCCGAAAAATCGGATTTTCTATATATTCCCATTTTCTTTTCTTTTCTTTTTCTTCTTTTCTCTTTTCTTCTTCTTCCTTCCTCTCTCTCCCTCACGCGACCGTGGCCGGCTCTCTCCCTCCTTCTCTCCCGTTCGACCGTGCCGACCCCCGTTCCGGCTGCAGACGGCGGCGGTGCGACGGCGCGAGGACGTGGGTGACGTGGTGGCGATCGTGCGGGCATACGGCGAGCGTGGGAGGCGTGGAGAGGCGAGATTCTAGCGGCGTTCTTCGCGACTTCGAGCTCGGATCGGAGCGTTTCGTCGCGGACCGGAGGTAGGGTGACGTTCCTTAGCCTCATGTCTTCCTTCCCCGTGAGTTTCAGCTCGAGACGAGGTCGAGAGGGGTTTATTTTGAGCCGGGAAGGGTCGATCATGCCGCGGGGTGAGTTCGTCCGATCCATCGTTTTGAGCCCCGATTTCACGGTTTAAGGGCGTAGGAGCATGCTAGGGGGCTTGGGGGTTCTTCTCTCGCCATTTCCCCCTCCGTGGGGTTTGTTTTGAGGCCGATTGGGCGATTCCGGTGAGGTTCGCCATTTTCTCGCCGGTGAGCGATGTGCGGTCGAACCAGTGGCCGCACAACCCCTATGCGGTTCCGTTCGGACCGTTCATCGGCTCGGCGCGCTTTGGGTGAGGCTTGGCGCGCAGTGGGCTTGGGCGGTCTATCGTGGGACCGCATATCCTAATGTGCGGCCCCACAGCTACCGCCCAACCCCAAGGGTTTTGACCGTTGGTTGTGACCGTTGTGCAGTGCTCTGGGATGTGCGGCCAGGAGCTGACCGCATAACCCCTTGCACGGCCAGGTGCTGGCCGTACATCCCCTAGCGCTATGGTTGGATGTGCGGTCTGGCCCTGACCGCACAACACCTGAACGGCTAAGCCGTAGCCGCCCTTCCCCAAGTGCGGCTAAGGACTAACCGTCCAGGCTTTTTACCGTTGGGAGACGAGCGGCCAGGAGGTGACCGTTCCTCACCCACGTGCGGTCAAGAGTTGGCCGCACATCTGTTTGAACGGTCCTGTGTTGGCCGTTTATCCGTCGTTTGGACCCTGGGTGGAACGGTCCTGATATGACCGTTCTAATCCTTGTGCGGTCCCTGTGTGACCGTACATCCCTGAGCGGCCCAGTGTGGACCGTTCAAGGGTACGGGTTGCGTCGGTGTGTCTCACGTCGTACAGAGTGTACCGGGAGATGTTGTTGGCAGCTGGTCACCGTGCGTCGGTGTTGGTACAAGGAGCGTTCCTCGTACCTGCAGTTGCACCGTTGTTTTCCGAGACTTGAGAGTCTACTCCTTCTGTGACCCTCCACTAGTCGTAGCCTACTAGTACGCGTGTGCTAGTCGCACCAGGGAGTGGTGTACGGGCTGACCTTTAGAGACGGTTTGTGGACCGGTTACCATTGGGCCCCACGTCTTGCAGCCAGAGTCCGGCTGAGGGGAAAACCGGTCAGAGGGCCAGACCAGGGACGCGCGGTCTGTGTGTGCACACGTGGTTGGGGGCGGTTGGACCCACGTCGACGGGCGTGACCCCAGCTAGTCACTTGTTGTAGTTACTTGTACGGTGTTTGCGCCTCGGGTAGGACCTACCATGTCAGGCGGTTCACCTGCGGTGCGGTGTAAGACGTCAGGGGACGCTACCGGCTGTGCTTCTAGTGGGTGGTACTCCTGTTGAGTACGGAGTGCCAGACTGTCAGTCGTGTGTTTCCGACCTTCGGGTTTTGACGGTTCGACCGTTGAGTTTCGGTCTTCTCGTACCGTGGCACGTGTGTCGGTTTGCGTGCCGTTAGGGTCTAGTTCTGTAGAGTACAGGGCTTTCCTTTCCGAGGTACCTTCTACCGCTAGAGTAGTGGTTTCTCGTTTTTCGAGGTAGGGTTCGAGTGATCCCTACTGAGTCTTGTTCCGAGACTCATTCCCTGCGTGTTTTCACCGTGTTTCAGGTGAGGCGCCACCTTCGGGGAGCGTGTCAGGAGCGCAGCGGAAGCGTGGTGCGGGTGCCCAGAGGTAGTGCCAGAGGTCAGAGCCGGGGGATGCCCCGTGTAGCTGTACTTTTCTTTCTTGTCACTGTACTAGTCGTGGACTACTGTTGCTGTTGTTGTTATTTTATTGTGGACCATGTAAAATGTTAATTCATTTCCTGCTTAATATCATAACTGTTTAATTTCTGCAATTATTTGTGATGCTTGTGTAGTTTCCACACCATCCTTTTAACCCTTCCGAGTCTTCGGGCTCGTGGGTGGCGGTGCGAGTCTCGGGTTATCGGGCCTTCCCGGTAATCGGATTCTCGGGTCGTTACAGCTGGTATCAGAGCGCGGTTGTGGAATTACATGAGAATCATAGGTAATTGTATTGGTCCACTAGTCCACAACGATGATGTACAGGTGACGCTGGCATTGGGCACCGCGTGTTTTATTCTGACCTTCCGTTTCTGAGTTTTCTGTCTTGTGCTTAAGGAGCGAGGATGGCGCCGAGGAGGAGTTCTCGCTCTCAGCAGGGGCAGTCGGCTGGAGGCCAGGAGATCCAGCAGGGGGTCCAGAGGGACCAGGAGGAGCATAGCAGAGTTCCGGGAGCTACCGAGGCCGCGGATGCTGCGAGGGCTCCGGGGGCCGAGGGTTTTCTCCGTGGCATGTACCATCTCATGGCTCAGCAGTTCGGCGGAGAGGCCGGTGAGGGCTCGTCAGTCAGGGGTGGGCCAGGCCGAGCAGTGAGGGATTTCATGCAGTTTCATCCACCTTACTTTAGCGGCCAGGCAGACCCTGATGCGGCTCGTGATTGGCTTGATGAGATGGAGCGGGTGTTCAGTTCTGCAAAGAGTGCTGTCGAGGACAGAGTGGTGTTGGCCTACAACCAGTTGCAGGGTACGGCTCGGAGGTGGTGGTCTTCCGAGTGGAAGACGTCCTTTCAGCTTCGTCCGCTTGAGCAGATCGAGTGGGATGACTTTGTCAGTGCTTTCGAGCGTACGTACTGTCCAGATATTGTTGCTACGCAGCGGATGCGGGAGTTTCTGGAGCTGGTGCAGGGTGACATGTCCGTGTTGCAGTACAGGGCCCGATTTGTCGAGCTGGGTCGGTACGCACCTCATATCATGGAGCATGAGAGGGTGAGGACGACGCAGTTTGTGCAGGGCTTGAGGCTGGAGCTGAGGCACCATCTGATCGCGAATGGGGCCACTGATCTCGAGACGGCGTCTCGTGTTGCGATTTCCTTGGAGATGGATATGCAGAGGACTCGAGGACCGATCAGCCAGGGGCAGTCTGTGTCAGGTCGCAGCCAGCAGTCGGCTACTCAGCAGCAGGGTTTCTTTCAGTCTGCGTCGGGTGGTTCAGGAGTACCGGCATCGGCAGCTTCGGTGACAGGATCTGCGTCCTTTGGCACGAAGGTCAAAAAGTTCTTCAAGAAGGGGTTCGGCAAGAAGAAGTCCAAGGATCAGGGGCAGGCTTCATCGGGCAGTGTGCAGCAGCCGTTTCCTTTGCAGCGACAGGGATCGGTGGGTGGATCGCGAGGACCTTGTCCACGGTGTAGTGGGACCCACCCAGGCAGGCAGTGCACGGCGCCGATCATCTGTTTTCGGTGTGACCAGCCAGGGCACATGGCGCGCGACTGTCCTCAGAGGCCGCCGCAGCAGCAGGTTTCCCAGCAGCAGCAGCAGCAGGGACAGTATCCGCCGCTACCCAGGTCAGCTAGTGTGGGAGGCAGGCAGAGAGCTCGTGGCCAGATCACGCACTTGACCAGGGCAGAGGCAGTAGCGTCGCAGCTCGTGGAAGGTACCGTTCAGATTTTGGGTTGTGCGGCTCGGGTTTTATTTGATTCTGGCGCGTCTCATTCGTTCATTTCGGAGGATTTCGCGTCGAGCGTCGAGGAGCCGGTGACCCAGTTGTCCTGTGATTTGGCTGTGGAGTTGCCTTCGGGTGACTTTATGGTCACTCCGTATTGCTTCGACCAGGTTCCGGTGTGGATCGATGGGCGGAGTATGCCAGGCAGGTTGTATGCGTTGCAGCTTCGGGATTACGACGTGATTCTAGGCATGGATTGGCTCGAGACTCATGGAGCGGTGGTGGATTGTGGGATGAAGAGGGTCTACTTCCAACATCCGAGCAAGAGGACCTTCTATTTCCAAGGTATCCGTTCCGCCTCTTCTCGATTTCTTATCTCTGCTATTCGAGCCCGTCGATTGCTTGATTCAGGTTGTCAGGGTTTTCTCGCGTCTGTGGTTGTGTCTGACCGGATGGAGCCGAATGTCGAGGACATTGCGGTGGTGTGCGAGTTTCCCGATGTTTTTCCTGAGGAGTTGCCTGGATTACCTCCCCAGCGGGAGATCGATTTCGTGATCGAGGTTGTACCTGGTACGGGACCTTTGGCGAAGGCTCCCTACCGTATGGCCCCCGCGGAGTTGAGGGAGTTGAGGGCGCAGTTGCAGGAACTGTTGGCCAAGGGGTACATTCGTCCGAGCTTTTCCCCTTGGGGTGCGCCCGTGTTGTTCGTGAAGAAGAAGGACGGTAGTCTGCGGCTATGCATTGACTATCGGCAGCTGAATGACGTGACCATTAAGAACAAGTATCCATTGCCGCGGATTGATGATTTGTTCGACCAGCTTCAGTCTGCGCGAGTGTTCTCGCGGATTGATTTGCGGTCCGGTTACTATCAGCTGAGAATTCGCGAGTCCGATGTGGAGAAGACTGCGTTCAGTACGAGGTACGGGCATTATGAGTTTCTGGTGATGCCGTTTGGGCTCACCAATGCCCCAGCAGCCTTCATGGACTTGATGCAGAGGGTGTTCCACCCGTATTTGGACCAGTTCGTGGTCATTTTCGTGGATGACATCCTTGTTTATTCGCGGTCTGCTGAGGAGCATGCGTACCATTTGGGTGTGGTGCTGCAGACGTTGCGAGATCACCAGTTGTTTGCGAAGCTCAGCAAGTGCGAGTTTTGGCTCAGCGAGGTGCACTTTCTGGGGCACGTGATTTCTGGTGATGGTATTTCCGTGGATCCCGCCAAGGTCGAGGCTGTGATGCAATGGCCGAGGCCGAGGTCGGTGACGGAGATCCGGAGTTTCTTGGGGCTTGCGGGTTATTATCGCCGGTTTATCCAGGATTTTTCCCGCATTGCGACCCCGATGACGAGGCTCACGCGGAAGGATGTGCCTTTCGTCTGGTCCGAGGAGTGTGAGCAGAGCTTTAGGGAACTGAAGAGATTGCTCACCTCGGCTCCGGTGTTGGTTTTGCCTTCTGGATCGGGAGGTTTTGTGGTGTGTACAGATGCTTCCGGCGTCGGATTGGGTGCTGTTCTGATGCAGCATGGTAGAGTGGTGGCTTATGCATCTCGGCAGCTAAAGCCCCATGAGGAGAACTACCCTACCCATGACCTTGAGTTGGCGGCAGTGATCTTCGCGCTGAAGATCTGGAGGCATTATCTGTACGGTGAGAAGTTCGAGGTGTTCACTGACCATCAGAGTTTGAGGTATGTGTTCTCGCAGAGAGATCTGAACCTCAGACAGAGGCGTTGGATGGAGTTCATGAAGGACTATGACTTCACCCTGTCTTATCAGCCGGGCAGGATGAATGTCGTCGCCGATGCCTTGAGTAGGAAGGTTGTGATCAGTACCTTGATGCTGAGGAAGTGGAGGCTCTGGGAACAGGTGCCCGAAGTATCTTTCAGGCTCAAGATTCCCCAGGAGCCAGGGTTGGCAGTGCTTGCGAGTCTGACTGTCACTCCTGCTATCGTCGTCAGGTGACAGAGGCTCAGCATGCGGACCCTGAGTTGCCCCGGATTCTTGCGATGGCTGATGTGGAGCTCGGCGAGGACGGTGCTGCGAGGTTTCGTGGCAGGCTGTACGTCCCAGCGGAGGAGCAGGTTCGTCGTGCGGTGTTACGCGAGGCTCATGGGAGCAGGTACACTGTGCACCCGGGTGCGACGAAGATGTATCGGAACTTGCGGAGGCAGTTCTGGTGGCCTGGCATGAAGAGAGATGTGGCCGAGTTTGTGGCCAGGTGCCTGATCTGTCAGCAAGTGAAGGCGGAGCATCAGCGACCAGGCGGTACTCTCCAGCCCTTGGATGTTCCTGCTTGGAAGTGGGACCATGTGACCACGGATTTTGTGGTGGGGTTGCCCAGAACCCCGACTGGGCAGGACAGTATTTGGTTGCTGGTGGATCGGCTGACGAAGGTGACGCGGTTGCTACCGGTCAAAGTCAGCTGGAGCGTGTCCTAGTTGGCTCGTCTTTATGTGGAGCGGATCGTGCCGTTGCATGGGGTTCCCATTTCGATCGTGTCGGATCGGGATCCGCGCTTCACTTCTGGATTCTGGAGGAGTTTCCAGCGAGCTCTTGGCACGGAGTTGGCATTTAGCTCGGCGTATCATCCACAGTCAGATGGTCAGTCTGAGAGGACCATTCAGACCTTGGAGGACATGCTGAGATCCTGCTGCCTGGAGTGGCAGGGGAGTTGGATTCATCACCTACCGTTAGTGGAGTTTGCCTATAACAACAGCTTTCATTCGAGCATCGGCATGGCTCCTTATGAGGCATTGTATGGGCGTCCTTGTCGGACTCCACTTGATTGGTTTGAGGTGGGTGAGCGTGTTTTGACGGGACCGGAATTGGTGCAGCAATGTGTGGATGTTGTGCACCTGGTTCGTCAGAACATGTTGGCGGCCCAGAGTCGGCAGAAGAGCTATGCTGACCGTAGGCGGCAGCCCCTCGAGTTCGCCGTGGGCGATCATGTGTTCTTGAGAGTTTCTCCGATGAAGGGGGTGATGCGGTTTGGACGGCGTGGGAAGCTGAGTCCCCGCTATATTGGTCCTTTCGCGATTGTGGAGCGCATCGGTGAGGTTGCTTACCGGTTGCAGTTACCCTCTGAGTTGGCGTCGGTGCATGACGTGTTCCACGTCTCTATGTTGCGGAAGTATATGCCCGATGACTCTCATGTGCTCGAGTTTTCCGTTTGGCCTGAGGTGACTCCAGATCTTTCTCTCCCAGAGTTTCCGATCCGCGTGGAGGATAGGCGAGAGCAGCGCCTGCGGAACAAGGTTATTCCCTTGGTCAAGGTCGTGTGGCAACGACACTCTGGTGGTGAGGCTTCGTGGGAACGTGAGGACGAGATGCGTCAGCAGTTCCCGTATCTGTTTGAGTGAGTCTTCCTCTTCTTTCCCCTTGGGTTGTTCTCAATTTCGAGGACGAAATTCCTTAAGGGGGGAGGGCTGTAATATCCCGGACCTTTCGGATCCTTCTTCATGGGTCCCGGATCTAGTTTTCGGAGTGTCCGGCTCCGTTGTGTCCGAAATTTCGTTTCGGACATCTTTCGTGTTCGGATCGGCGCGATCCGGAGTCGTTTCGGAGGCCCGGAGGCGTTCCGTGGCTTTTTCCGCGCGTGTTTTCCGATTTCCGGTGTGTGTTTCGGCTTTTTCTTCGGACGCTCGCTGCGGGCGAACCGGGCAGTTCCCCGAGGCACGAGTGGTACCGTTGCGATCGGTGCGTTCCGAGGATTCCGGAAATGTATTTTTCTAATTTTCGGTATTTTTCCGAAAAATCGGATTTTCTATATATTCCCATTTTCTTTTCTTTTCTTTTTCTTCTTTTCTCTTTTCTTCTTCTTCCTTCCTCTCTCTCCCTCACGCGACCGTGGCCGGCTCTCTCCCTCCTTCTCTCCCGTTCGACCGTGCCGACCCCCGTTCCGGCTGCAGACGGCGGCGGTGCGACGGCGCGAGGACGTGGGTGACGTGGTGGCGATCGTGCGGGCATACGGCGAGCGTGGGAGGCGTGGAGAGGCGAGATTCTAGCGGCGTTCTTCGCGACTTCGAGCTCGGATCGGAGCGTTTCGTCGCGGACCGGAGGTAGGGTGACGTTCCTTAGCCTCATGTCTTCCTTCCCCGTGAGTTTCAGCTCGAGACGAGGTCGAGAGGGGTTTATTTTGAGCCGGGAAGGGTCGATCATGCCGCGGGGTGAGTTCGTCCGATCCATCGTTTTGAGCCCCGATTTCACGGTTTAAGGGCGTAGGAGCATGCTAGGGGGCTTGGGGGTTCTTCTCTCGCCATTTCCCCCTCCGTGGGGTTTGTTTTGAGGCCGATTGGGCGATTCCGGTGAGGTTCGCCATTTTCTCGCCGGTGAGCGATGTGCGGTCGAACCAGTGGCCGCACAACCCCTATGCGGTTCCGTTCGGACCGTTCATCGGCTCGGCGCGCTTTGGGTGAGGCTTGGCGCGCAGTGGGCTTGGGCGGTCTATCGTGGGACCGCATATCCTAATGTGCGGCCCCACAGCTACCGCCCAACCCCAAGGGTTTTGACCGTTGGTTGTGACCGTTGTGCAGTGCTCTGGGATGTGCGGCCAGGAGCTGACCGCATAACCCCTTGCACGGCCAGGTGCTGGCCGTACATCCCCTAGCGCTATGGTTGGATGTGCGGTCTGGCCCTGACCGCACAACACCTGAACGGCTAAGCCGTAGCCGCCCTTCCTCAAGTGCGGCTAAGGACTAACCGTCCAGGCTTTTTACCGTTGGGAGACGAGCGGCCAGGAGGTGACCGTTCCTCACCCACGTGCGGTCAAGAGTTGGCCGCACATCTGTTTGAACGGTCCTGTGTTGGCCGTTTATCTGTCGTTTGGACCCTGGGTGGAACGGTCCTGATATGACCGTTCTAATCCTTGTGCGGTCCCTGTGTGACCGTACATCCCTGAGCGGCCCAGTGTGGACCGTTCAAGGGTACGGGTTGCGTCGGTGTGTCTCACGTCGTACAGAGTGTACCGGGAGATGTTGTTGGCAGCTGGTCACCGTGCGTCGGTGTTGGTACAAGGAGCGTTCCTCGTACCTGCAGTTGCACCGTTGTTTTCCGAGACTTGAGAGTCTACTCCTTCTGTGACCCTCCACTAGTCGTAGCCTACTAGTACGCGTGTGCTAGTCGCACCAGGGAGTGGTGTACGGGCTGACCTTTAGAGACGGTTTGTGGACCGGTTACCGTTGGGCCCCACGTCTTGCAGCCAGAGTCCGGCTGAGGGGAAAACCGGTCAGAGGGCCAGACCAGGGACGCGCGGTCTGTGTGTGCACACGTGGTTGGGGGCGGTTGGACCCACGTCGACGGGCGTGACCCCAGCTAGTCACTTGTTGTAGTTACTTGTACGGTGTTTGCGCCTCGGGTAGGACCTACCATGTCAGGCGGTTCACCTGCGGTGCGGTGTAAGACGTCAGGGGACGCTACCGGCTGTGCTTCTAGTGGGTGGTACTCCTGTTGAGTACGGAGTGCCAGACTGTCAGTCGTGTGTTTCCGACCTTCGGGTTTTGACGGTTCGACCGTTGAGTTTCGGTCTTCTCGTACCGTGGCACGTGTGTCGGTTTGCGTGCCGTTAGGGTCTAGTTCTGTAGAGTACAGGGCTTTCCTTTCCGAGGTACCTTTCTACCGCTAGAGTAGTGGTTTCTCGTTTTTCGAGGTAGGGTTCGAGTGATCCCTACTGAGTCTTGTTCCGAGACTCATTCCCTGCGTGTTTTCACCGTGTTTCAGGTGAGGCGCCACCTTCGGGGAGCGTGTCAGGAGCGCAGCGGAAGCGTGGTGCGGGTGCCCAGAGGTAGTGCCAGAGGTCAGAGCCGGGGGATGCCCCGTGTAGCTGTACTTTTCTTTCTTGTCACTGTACTAGTCGTGGACTACTGTTGCTGTTGTTGTTATTTTATTGTGGACCATGTAAAATGTTAATTCATTTCCTGCTTAATATCATAACTGTTTAATTTCTGCAATTATTTGTGATGCTTGTGTAGTTTCCACACCATCCTTTTAACCCTTCCGAGTCTTCGGGCTCGTGGGTGGCGGTGCGAGTCTCGGGTTATCGGGCCTTCCCGGTAATCGGATTCTCGGGTCGTTACACAAAGACACGGTCACGGAACTCCACGGGGTGTCTGAGACACTCACGAGACCTAAAGTCAACCACTGGGTCACAACCGGGTTGACCGGAGGTCAAAACAGTGCAAACAGGAACCAGAACGTGGTAGTGGTCACCTGGTGACCGCGACCAGATAGTAGCGGTCATCCCATGACCGCGACTAGACCAAAGCGGTCTATCGCACGACCACGACGCTCGAAGGCCTCCTCGACCAAAACACAAAGGATGAACGCGGTTCTCCCAAGACCGCGACCAATGAACGCGGTTTCTGGTGGACCGCGACCATTTCGAAAAATCGGGAACGGCGGGAAAACCCCAAAAATCCACGCCACGCCCCCAAACATCCACGGATGAGGGGGAAAACATAGGGGAAGCCCCCAAATAACCCCTAGCATGCATCTACGGCCTCGGATCGGCTAGAAACGTAATGAATCGCTAGATCGGGCGATCACTCCCCGAAACATGATTTTTCCCCAAAACGCCCGAAACGACCCGCTCGGCTCAACACGGCCTACGAAACTTGCGGGAAAGGAAGTGCACAAGCTGGGGGTCCATCACCCTACCTCCACCGAAGATTTCGCGCACCGTGGATGCCGATCCATGAAGAAAACGCCGTTGAAGCCTCGCCGCCCACGAACTCACGGTCGAGCTTCACCACGCGCTCGAGCCTCGATCCTCGACCCATCATCGCCGTCCTCCTCGTCCGCATCGCCCCGCCTCACCCCCACCTCGGTCCGTCGGCCGCCGGAGAGGAGAGAGTGAGAGGAGAGAGTGGGAGAAGAGAGAGAGGGTGAGAGTGAGAAATGAGAGGAAGAGAGAGGGTGGGGGGTATATATAGGAAAATCCGGAAAATCAAAAAAATCTCAAAAAATAGAAAATCACACCTTCGCGATCCTCGAAACGCACCGATCTCAACGGTACCACACTCACCTAGGTGAACGGCCCAGTTCACCCGCAACGAGGTTCCGAAGAGAAAGTCGAAACCCACGCCGGGAATCGGAAAACACACGCGGAAAAAGTCGCGGAACGCCTCCGGGCCTCCGAAACGACTCCGGATCGCGCCGATCCGAACATGAAAGATGTCCGAAACGAAATTTCGGACACAACGGAGTTGAACACTCCGAGAAATCAGATCCAGAACTCGAGAAGAATGATCCGAAAAATCTGGGACATTACACTAGACCTAGCCAAATGATCTAGGATACCCTTGGTCAAGGGGGTATAATGGGGAAATGGGATAAATAAATATTAAACAAAGCCCACGTGTGGAGACAAAAGAGGGGGCACCCCTCTCTTCAAGCCAACATAAGGGGCTTAATATATTTAATCCCCTTGACCATATTAATCCTCCCTTGGACCAAAATAAATCAAAAATATAAAAACATGGTCAATTATTCTACCATTGACCCAATATAAAAATCCAAGATAATATAAACCAAATACACATCAAATACACACCTAATACACACCAAATATGACCAAATACATATAAAAATACGTACTAAAATATCAGGGCTCCGGTGGCGACTGCAGACTGTCCCCCAGCCATAAAAAGGTCGGTGTCGACCGAGTTGTGTTGCGTGTCCGGTACCGGAAGCTCACTGAGTCGAGCCGTACTCGGGCTCTGGTGTCCTCACCAATTATCCCCGGGTGGGAGAAACTCGACCCCGTCGAGTAAGGTTCCGGGTCGCTCTGATATCGATCTAACAGATCTAGATCTATCCTCTGTAGCTCATCCCGGGTGATCTAAGTGTCGTCGGACGCGGGCCGTCCCCTCCATCGCACCAAGTAGCACTGATACACTCTGCCTTAAGTAGTCGTTACCTGCTCATCCAGTATACATTTTATCTGCTCACGCTGCTGAGGTAACAAGGCTGGAGGTGGACACTCTAGGGTGGTGTCACTCACAATGGGTGGAGACGCCTCAAAGGGCTCACTGGGTATCACCGCTGGGTCCCTATAAGCGATGAGATCTGACATGTTGAAAGTGGAGCTGATCCCGTAATCCTCTGGGAAGTCCACAACATATGCATTTGATCCGACTCGCCTCACTACCCGAAAGGGACTGGCACAGCAAACGTGCAACTTCTTCACAGCTCTTGAGGGCAACCGTTCAGGTCTGACCCTGATAATGACATATTCATGCTCTCGGGACTCACGGTGGTGCCTTGAGTACAAAGCAACTCATTGCATCGTGTATTGCTGGCATTTTACGACGACTATGAAACTCCTATATGCTCGAAAAACAAACTGTATAAATAAAGCAAAACAGACTCATAGACTATGGAATGAGGACTACTAGACGACTATGAGACTCAACTCGGACTTGTTGCGACCTTGGACTCTAAAGGACGACGCGACTAAAGAGACGATGCGACCAGCAACAACACCACGACGCGCGGAACCTAACGAGCTCCAGGAGAGGCGATCATGCCCCAAACAAGAAGCGCTAACTCACAGTCGTCCCCGGCGAGGGAAGTGTGACGATTTGCACGGTTGAGTAACTGACTTTGAGTCTCGGGTGGTCAGCTCACTCTCGTGCTCGGAATGAGTCACGGGACGGGTTTCGCTCTCACAACTCACAGCGGTGATTAAAATTTAACAAGCTAGGAAATAACTAACTCACATGCAGCGGCAGTAAGAGCGTATACTAGTTAAGCAAGTAAGATAAAGTAAGAGGCGAATGTACCTTTACGCTCGGGGCGTGGGGAAGACGTCCCGGCCAAGTCCATTACTCTTGGTACAATGGTAAAAATTAGTTACAGCAAGGATTTTAAGGCCCACTCCACGCAGGGAGGAAAAGGGCTACACAAAAATTGCTGGGAGCACCGAATTGGGTTGACGGGCAGCAAGGCGGCGGGTTCCGGGTGGCGGCGGGTAGGGGCTCCAGTTCTGCGGTTTGCTGGCTGGCAGGACAGCGAACACGGACGTCCAAAGGGACGTCAGCCTCCTGGGATCTTCTGAAGGCAGCGATTCACCGAGACGCTGGCGGAGGGTCCCTGGTCGACCCCCGAGAGTGGCGATCACTGAAGTTACCCCGGCGCATTTCTTTGGGATTTATCCGGCAACCCCTTTTTGCTGGCCTCGCTCGGAGCAGAAATGTGCACCTCCACGAAAACGGACGGTACGCCCAGATACGATCTCGGATCGAGACGCAATGGGTACCATTGGAAAGAAGACTAAAAAATCTACGACATATTCGAATTTCACATCCATCCAACGGCTGGATTGGAAATGAAAATGACTGCAAACTGACTGAACTAACTGTCCCGGAATACAGAATAGACAGGGCAGAATGGGATCTGCCTGTTCAAGGGGTTTGACCGAAAACCAAATGAAGGATTTAGGACTTGGGATTTTTATGATGGATAGGAGGGAGAGTGACGGTGATGCACATAATTTGTTTGTAATTTTATGACAATGTTTAGGGGGTGGGAAAAATCGGATACTACAGGCTATCCCGCATATCTGCACACAGGCAGATTGTGAGAAGGAATAGCAGGTGGCTGGGAAAGGGCCTAAACGAACTGTGATCGGCCTAAAAATTAAAATGAAAATGGTGGGCAATGGGGGAAACATACCCTCAAAATGTCATCGCAATCCGACGGTCGGATCTCTCGTACCAGCCCTTTTACCAAGCTGCTATCCAACAACTCTGAATTTCGGGGCAGTAGGCCGGAGTTGGTGTTGTGGCGGCTTAACGGCGGCACGAACGGCGGCGGCGATGATCGATCACAGCCGGTAGAGGAAGAGGGGGATAGGAAGAAATCTCAGAGATTTGGAGGATTAAGATCTAGATCTGAAGAAGAGGGAGGAAGAAGGGGAAGAACACTCAAGAATAAGAGGGGAGAGAGAGGGGTGCGCCCATGGCATTACTCACAATAATTCTTCATTAATTTTTGTCAAAATACAACATGAGACATTAAATACACAAACCCTAGACCTAGTCAAATGACCAAGGATACCCTTGGTCAAGGGAGTATAATGGGGAAATGGGATAAACAAATATTAAACAAAGCCCCCATGTGGAGACAAAAGAGGGGGCGCCCCTCTCTCCAAGTCAACATAAGGGGCTTAATATATTTAATCCCCTTGGACCATATTAATCCTCCCTTGGATCAAAATAAATCAAAAATACAAATACATTATCAATTATTCTACCATTGACCCAATATAAAACCCAAGATAATACAAACCAAATACACACCAAGTACACACCTAATACACACCAAATACGACCAAATACGTATAAAATATAAATACGTACAAAAATACGTATAAAAATATCAGGGCTCCGGTGGCGACTCCAGACTGTCCCCCAGCCACAAAGTGGTCAGTGTCGACCGAGTCATGCTGCGTGTTCGGTACCGGTGGGTCGTTGAGTCGAGCCGTACTCGGGTTCTGGTGTCCTCACCACCCTCGCCAAGCAGCTGGCCGCAGGCCTCCGTGGCCAACACCAACTCCCACTTGGTCGGGTGTCCAGTGCGATCCAAGCACCTCCTCGCCCCAGCTCCCGCCCTATGTAGGTGATGAACCGTTGTCGTCCTGTGCAGGAGAAGGAGGAAGAAGAAGAGGGCGAGGGCTCCCATTGCCCCTCCATGTCGGAAAACCTCCCAATGTAGAGTGCCCCCTCTACCACCAGAACCTCGGGCTCTTTGTCTCTCTCTGTCTCTCTCTTGGTCACAAGGATGACAAGAGAGGCACTGGTGGCACCCCCTATGTAGAGCGCTGGCAACCCCCTCCCCTCCCCTCCCCCATTGGAACTCTCTCTCTCTCTCTCTCACGAGGATGATGAGGGAGACGCCAGTGGCACACCCTTTGTAGAGTACCTCTCTCCCCCGTCGGAGCCCCCCAGTGCTCTCTCTCTCTCTCTTCCCCTTTCCAACGATAATTTGATCTTTTCCTAACGTTCGATCAAGTTAACTATGTTTTAATTAAATGATGATTATAGAGGTTTATAAGAAAATAATTGTGACTCAAGACCAATATGTAATTAACTCATTTATAAGGACTTATATGAAAAAATTAAGTTTTTCATATTTTTTGTAAAGAGTTTTTTTATCTTTTTCTTCTTTCAATTTCTTTTAACCAAAATGTTACGTAGATATTTCTTATTTTTCAAACGGCCGTTATCCAAGTGGACATATTTCTAAGAGTAATGTTTTGTGCAATGAATCCGGTGCACAAAGTCACGCCATTATACAACATGACTTCGCATTGACCTAATAATAAGGTGATAGGGTCATTTTCACACAGAAAATGATGTCCCACGTCAGACCTGTACACCTAGTTTTTTCACACATTAAATATGAAGTGCACTCAATAGGAAAGTACATGAATGAAACATTTTGTAGAACTGAAATATTTTGTTATATAAATGAAATATTTTGTTTCACGGTAGAAATAAACTAATAGAACGTTTTGTAGAAATTAAATATTTAGTTACATGAATGAAATATTTATTATAAGGATAAAATATTAAATGAATAAAATATTTTATTATAAAAAATTTAATAAAATTTTTAAATTTTATATTAAATATTTTATTCATATATCAAAATATTTCAATTTTACAAAATATTACAATCATATACTTTCATGTCGAGTGCGCGCCGTATTTAATGTATGAAAAAATGGACCGTACGAGTATGACGTAAGGCGTCATTTCATGTGTAAAAATAGTCGTGTCACTTTATTTTTGGGTCAATAAAAAAAGGCATTACTTAATTACGTGACTTTGTGCCCTAGATTGAATTGGGTGCACAAAACATTACTCTTTCATAAGACTATAAGTTTTGTGGAGTGAGACAAATGCGAAAGTTACCGGTTCAATTTGATAGAGAGTTGATTAAGAGTGGAGAAACTCAAACAGTTTAAAGTAATTCTGAGTTCATTCATTTTTGATTTGATAACAGGGGAGTTAACCTGGAAGTAAGGAGGTAAGTTAACTTATTTTTAATCTAGTGTGATTTGATAAGTAGTAAGTTAATCCGATAACGATGACAACCAAAATATTATATTTATGTCTCTTTTTAATTTTTTAAATATATCTCTCGTTCTCTCTTTGTACCTCTCCCCTCCCCTCTCTCTCAAGTCACTCTCTCTCTCTCACACACTAATTACGAGTTTAGGTTACTATTCATCTTTATTTTTTTATTTTTTATTTTATATATTTTTTAATATATATTATAAATTGAATATATCATAAAAATAAAAATACTTTTTGATAAATAACCTACTTTATCACACTAATTAAAATTTAAAAGACAAAAATGTCATTAATTACGGCTTAAGTTATTATTTTTGATATATCATAAAAATATTCTATAAAATGATTATAACTTGAAAATAAAATATTTTTGATAAATAACATAATTATACTCACTAAATAAATTTTAAACGTAGAAATGTCATTAAATATAGGTTTAAAGTTACTATTTATCTTTAATTTTTTTAATTTAATTTTATTTTTAAATACTTTAAAAATATTCTAAAAAATAAATATACCTTGAAAATAAAATATTCTTGATACTTAAAATAATTATTCTCACTAAATAAAATTTAAACGTAAAAATGTCATTAAATAGTGGAGATGGGGATTTCTGCAGCCCAGTCAAAGAGCAGCCGAACTAGGCCCATCCGGACCAAACAAGGCCACGCTCGCCCGAGTGATAGCCCATAGGGCCCACTCCGGACTAAAAGCCAAATAAAAGATCGCTCGGGGACCCAACCTTCCTAGGCGGCCCTCAGGCTCGGAAGGCCCGAGCGACGGTCAGGTCATCAGAATGATCTACGCCCGATCTATCCTTAGCCAGGATATAGGGAGGCGCACACGATCGTTCCGACCCATCTCCGTCCGAGCTAGGCCCATCGCCCGGATATGACTAGCCCCCCTAAGCTCGAAACGGTCGACCGTCGATTGCTTATCCATGCAGCCGTTAAGAGTCCTCTATGAGCAGGAATTTATAAGGGTGAGGGACTCCAGCTCCCCAAGGTGATAACGCTCCCACAATGAGGCAGTAAAAGCCCACGTTGAGGACGTAACTCCCACCTGAAACCTCTCGACTTACAGGACTCTGGAAGACGGCGCACTATTTAACCCAGGGATACCCTCCGGCGAAAGGTAACGGCAACTACACGCTCAAAACTCCTGAGTAGGAACCACTTCACCCTTCTGGTGGAGAGGGATCTCGCGCAGAAGCTACTTCCCCCCTTTCTTTGCTCCCACCATATCTCTACTAACTTAAGCATCGGAGGCTTTTCCTTAGGGACTCATCCCTGGGCCCCCTGATCCGTTTCCATTTCTTACAGTTCACAATTCGGTGATCCGCCGCCCGCTCAGGACTCGCGCGAGATCACGCCTTTTCATCTGGCGCCGTCTGTGGGAAACTGAAGACACGCCGTTTTTACGTTTTTCGCGGGTAAATATCATATTACACTACGATGTCTCAAAGTGACTTACACATTTAATTTATGTGGGTGATTAATCATTTTTCAGGGTTTTACATAAAATCTATAATAAAAAATCATAAAAGGTTAGAAAAATACAAAAAAAAATGAGAAAAGCTTATAAAAAAAGAGCTTATAAGAAAATTCAGAAAAAAAGTAAAAAATGGGTTATAAGAAAATACAAAAAAATCAAAAAATGTTATAAGAAAATAAAAAAAAGTTTCAAAAAAGGTTATAAAAATCTAAAAAAAGTTGAGAAAAGGTTAAAAATAATAAGAAGAAAATGTTTTAAAAATGATAATAAAAAACAAAATAAATCCTAATATGTAAAAATAAGTTTATGTATATATATATATATATATAAAGGGAAATCAATAAAAAAACATAAAATGACATATAATAATCTGTATATTAATCATACTTATCTTTAATCTAAATATTTCTTTATCACTAATTAATCTTAATCCATGTCATTATCTTATCTCTTATCTTCATTGTCTTCTTTTCCCAGCCGCCCGGCAGAGAGAATCTCTCCCTCTTACATCCATTTCCACTTCACTGCCAACCTCATCTCTTTCCTCTTTTCCATTCCCTCAGCACAGCCACTCTCCATCTCCCCTTAACCATCTCCTTTCCACTGCAAAACTCACGTTCGCAATATCTCCTCCCCCTCATCCTTCCCAACCAACACCCACTTCCTTTCCACCTCCTTATTCTCCATGGCGAAAGCCTAGCAACCCACAGCCGCACCCCACTCTCTCCTCCACACACTCATCCACTCACGCGGCAACTCCCCCCATCTCTCTTCACAGTCATCACCTCCACCCTCCTCACCAACCTCTAACGCACATCTCCTCCCGAGCCATTCTCTCATACACCCCCCTTTGTTATCCGCTCTCACTGTCCCTCATACCACACCCCCCGTGGACACCGCCACCGCAACCATCGGACGAATTCCCCGCCGCCACTGTCAACCCATGTCACCGCCTGAGCCACCTGCCACCCCCTGTGCATGCCTCTTCACCGCCGACGTCCACTTGCCCACACCACCGTAGCACTCCTCTTCCCTTTCACCCACGACAAGCCACCCTCTGCCCTCTCCCTTGCGTTGCCACCTTGCCGCCAACACCCCCGTCCACCACGGCGAGACTCCATCCCACGTCACCGCCGTTGCCGCGAAGCTCTCCCTCGTGCATGCAAGCCACCCTCGGCTGCCACCTTCCACGTTGCCGTCCTCGCCGCAGCGCCGTCCACCTCCCTCCGGCCACGACCGCAGCCCTTTGCATGCACTGCCCGTCCGCCGCAAAGCCCGCCGCGAAGTCCCCCAGGCAGCACCGCCACCGCACCCACACCGCCGTCGTCACCGGCTGGCCGCTCCCGGCCTCCTCCGTTCTCTCCTTTCTCTCTCTCTCTCTTTCTCTCCCTCTCACGCTCTCTCTCTTTCCTTCTCTCCCTTCCTCTCTCTCTCCCTCCCGCGGTCTTCCTCTCTCTCTCTCCCTCATCCGTTTCTCCCTCTCTCTCACATTCTCTCTCCTCTCTCTCTCTCCCTCTCGGTTCTCTCTCTCTCTCCCGCGGTCTTCCTCTCTCTCTCTCTCTCCCCCCATCCGTTTCTCTCCCTCCCTCTTTCTCTCCCCCATCCGTTTTCTCTCCCCCCTCTCATCTCTCTGCTCTCTCGATCTCTCTCTCTTTCTCATTTTTATTTTTTTTAATCTCCTCTCTCTAACTCCCCCACGTCTCTCCATCCTCTCACCACCTCCAGAACTCTCTTTCCCTTTTGTCTCACTCTCACGTGATATCTCCTTATCCTTTTTTATTGTTTCTCCCACTCTCTTCCCCCCTTCTCTTACCCACTCTACTCATCCCTTCTCTCTCTCTCTCTATATCCCTCACATCTTTCATTTTTTTATCATTTTCCCCCTTCTCTCTGTCCGAACTCTCCGTTCTCTCTTTCTCTTCTCTTCCCTCTTCTCTGTCTCTTTCTCATTTTTCCACGTTCACACTGCACACATGCACTGCTTCTTTTCACCTTTTCACATTCCTGCACACACACATGCACGTACCTTATATATATCACATAGATATACTTATCTTTATGTATTGGCACATTAACCTTCTTTATTAACACATGCACGTAGGTTTGTCTACATCATTACATATATATACGTATCACTATATATCAAGAAGAATGTATAAGTGTATATATATGTTTGCATAATATGTTTATTTATTTATATATGTGAGTGTAATTTGTTTATATAATATATTTAAGATGTTTATGTAACATATTTATAAAAATACATTTATTCACACATATCTATATACTCTGTATGCTTATATATATATATATATTTAACGTATATATATGCATATATATATATATATATATATTTATTTATTTACATTAGTTTGTTATCCATTGTGAAATTCAGGAAGAAAGGCGAGTCTTCAACCCTTTTAGTGCTGCCCGCGTGTTCACGTACACGGGGAAAGTCGTTTTGTCCCACCGCTTGCTCGCCCCCGTGCTTGCATCGCCATCAGCGACTCTGTTTTTTTTTTTGTTATTTCATTTTATTGTATTTTCAGTCTATTATCTAGTCATTAGTGTTTTATTTCATAAATTGTTATCATATTATATCAGTTTTTCTGACTTAATTTTATTTTATGTTTGTTCATTTTGCAGGGTAACCACTCAAGCCCTCTTCTTCGGCCAGTCGAACGAAGAGGAAGAAGGAACCCACGCAATTCCCGCGTCAAAGGTAGAAGCGATCATCCAATTCGGGGCCCTCCGTCCCTGGCGATCACACCACCAAACGCGTGCTTGTAGTAAATTTTACTTTATGTCTATAATACCCGCGGATAGCTAAAACCCGGGTCTGTTTGTACTATAATCGGCCGCGGTGAGTCATTTCACCGTGGTCATTTACTTTCGGCATTTTTCTCTCTGCACTTTATTATATTGTTGTTAAAACCCCGCACAGATCAATATCCTGCGGTGGTCTGTTTACTGTTTATATTCATGTTATTATTATTATGTGAGGAGTGATATGACGTTCTAAATTCCGAGTCAACGTGTGTCTTTGTGTCCGTCAACTTCTGCTACGTAGAGTCCCAGGTTCGCACTCGGTATATACAAAGCTGTCCTCAGAATGGTAGGTCACGCCTACCGGGAAGGGGTTCAGTTTGCATGAGAGGGTCTTCGGATCCTGTTCTCCGCCCTGTACCGAGGGTCCATTAAGTCTAGGCTCCACGTCCCCGTACAGAGTGACCTTTCAGGTCATACTCTCTACCGTCCTTTCTACATCATCCTTTTTACGCACGCATTTTCATTTTCATCATTTTTTACTCTTTCACTCAGAGAGGGAGAAATCCCATCTCTCTCTCTCAGTCCACCACGTCACGCGTTCACATCTCTGGCGATCACGGTGGGACCTGCTTTTTGCTTTTTTGGTTACCCACAAGCTTTCGGCACCCACGTGTGCCCCTCCTTTTGACACCCACGCGTGTCCCTCCTCTCGGCACCCACGTGTGCCCTTCCCTATTGCGCCCACGTGCGCTCACTTCCCTCGTGCACCTCGTGCACTCCCCCGGTCCTTTGTGGTTATTTGAGAGGTTAAGGTTGTCTCGTGCACCACGTGCACTCCCCTCCATTCGGCACCCACGTGTGCCTCTCCATTTAGCATCCACATGTGCTCTCCTCCATTCGGCACCCACCTGTGCCCCTCCATTTAGCACCTACGTGTGCCCCCCTCCATTCGGCACCCACGTGTGCCCCCACTATTTGACACCGACGCGTGTCCCTCCTCTCGGCACCCATGTGTGTCCTTTCTTATTGCGCCCGCGTGCGCCACGTCATCCCCCTCGTGCACCACGTGCACTCTTATTGTCCCTTTCCTATTTTTCAAAGTAATCTACGTGTCTCGGAAAGAAGAACGGTTATATCCTACTCTATTTGTTTACTGCTGTTAGATCTGTTATATCATTGTTATCCCTGTTATATTTGTGTATTTATTCCTATTATATCTGTGTTACATATCTTTCATTCAGTACTGCATTTCATGCATCTACGTACCCCTTTATTTTATTTTTCTAAGGATTAACCTTTCTCGGTGAAGGAAGGACTCTCCGTCGGGAATTCCTCTCGACAGACTAGGATCTCCTCTATCGGGACCTCCGTAAGTCCTCGACATCGAAGGATTCCCTCTTCGTTCACTGGGCAGGTTGTACCACTGAAGTACCCCGAAGTTAGTTACCTATCCGTGGTGAGACGAGTGTCCCTAGTTCACACGGCGGTAAAACAAAGGTGTAACTAGGATTTTTGTAAATTTTGTGTGAATTTTGACATTTGTTAAAAAAAGAAAAAAAAGAGAGTTAAAACACAAAAAAATAAAAAAAAAAGCGACGTAAGATCATCCACTTGTTTGGTAATCATATTTGTTTGTTGGTGCATGCGCTTACATTCTGGAAAAATAAAAATGGCTCATAACTCTTTTGAAGAGAATCAACCGGGTCGTGGTCAATCAGTTGAACCACGCGTCCATGCAATGGACTCAGGCTATTCTCGTGAGACCTCACAAGAGGTCCCCGCTGTTTCACGGGAAGTAGCCCCACCTCAGGACATCTTTTCCCTGTTAGGTGTCCTCGCCAGTACACAGCTCAGCCCCGAGCAACTTCTAGCCTTTCAGGCTATTTTAAATGGGAAATCTATTGCTCCCCCTCCTCAGGAGTCAACTCCGGCTCCCACATCCCACCAACAGCCGCTCCAGGCTACCACTTTTCCGTCATATGTACATGACGTTCCTTCTTCCTCATTTCAAGGACAGGCGAGTCAACAGCCTGCCTCTTACCAATTTCCCCCTCCACAATCTCAAATCCCAGTCGTCCTTCATACAGTACCCCAAACGGGTCCGTCCACTGGTGGGCTACCATACCCAGGGTTTCCTTCTCAGGCCCCTGTGAGGACTTCTCAACCTCAGTGGCAGGCCCCGTCTCTACCGATCGAGGAGCCCACTCAGTCATTCCTCGATCAATTCAACAAGATGAATGAGGAACTTCGGCATTTAAAGAAAGCAATGGATGTGAAGTCCGCCCCTGAGATTTCTCTGCCGACTCTTCCTGTGCTTAATCTCCCACCCTCCGAAATGCCTACATACCTTAGGTATAACGGCACGGGTAATCCTTCTATTCACATCAAGGATTTCATGTACGAATCCTCCTTCTGGCAGAATGAGCCAAAATCCCTGGCTTACCTTTTTCGGAGGTCATTAGATGGTCCCGCCTTAGAATGGTTCTATTCACTAGAGCCGAGCGAGGCTGAGGATGTTAACCTTGTCAAAGCCAAATTCATACAGAAGTATCGGGATAGGGTCGGTCCCTCTCTTTCTATCACCGACCTAGTTGCTGAGAAAATGAGGTCGGACGAGGATTTTGTCCAATATGCTGATAGATGGAGGTCTCTGGCCGATAAGGTAAAGGATACCCTTTCAGAACCCGAGCAAGTCAAAATGATTGTGTCTAATGCAACCCCGCAGTTTAGACACATTTTAGCCATGATAAGCTTACTACGATGGAGGAACTTTATGAGAGGGCCCGGTATATCCAGACCCAATTAAAAGATTCTCTCATCATGCATATGTTTAAACCCCCAAAGCCTAGGGTGTTTAAGAAAACAGGTACCGGTGTTCAAGGAGGAACAACTGAAGGGGTCGTCATAAACGAGCAAGTGAGTGTGCTTGACAGTCCCAACCAGCCAGCCAATCCCAGGCCTCGTCAAATGTCACGACCACCCTTTCAGCAGGGTCCACCACCCTTTCAGCAAGGTCCACCTCCCTATCGTCCTCCACCTCAGAACAACCCTATGCAAAACAACATGCAACCCTTCCATCTCCAGCAACAACAGCAACAACCACAATCTCAATATCACCAAGTTCCACCTCCACCACAACAACGGATGAGGCCCATTGGACCCAAAAGAGCCCATTATCCACCATTGCCCGAGGCATTGCCAGATATTTTTAATGCCCTTATGGCTGCCAACCTACTTACTTTGCCCAAAGAAAAGTTTGCATGGCCCCCAAATGCTGATACCTCCAGGTACTGTGTCTATCACAGACAGCCGGGTCATACGGTGGAGAATTGTTTCAACTTCAAAGATTACATTTACGACATGAATGATCTCGGTGAAATCGATTGGGATGAAATGAGGCGATGCATCGCCACCCTAAAGGCCAGGAGACCTCCACCTAGGCCACAGTTACCACAACAACCACAGTAACAACAACAGCCTCAGCAGGCCCCACAACAGCAGCCTAATATGGGCATCATCTATAACCCGCTTCCGGAGCACCAACAGCCTAACCATCATGTTAATCTGATTTCCTCCTTCTTGGAAGTTGGAAGAGAGCAAACCAATCATTTAGAAAGCACCTCTGTCCTTGCTACCAGCCATACCACCAATCAACCTCCTTGTCTCCTTCGAACAGTATCTTCTCACCACTCAACCCTTTCACAACCCCTATTTGGCCCTTCTTCCTTTCCACAGCCATCATGCCCTCTTATTCGTACCCCTACCGTCAATTCACCATTAGTCCATCACCAAAGGCCATCTCCCACTCCTTTTTCACCCCCAAGTCCCCTGATCACTTCTTATTCCTCTAATTTACCATCTACCTCTATCGCATCTCTACCCCCGTCTTCTAACCTCCTTACCGCCCATTACCCGTATGACACGCCATCCACCTCTACCCCCATTGAACCTCCTCCTCCACCATCTAAACCTCTTATCACTCACCGTTCATCTGAGGTCCCCTTTACTTCCACTATACCCCCTCTACCATATAAACCTCTTATCATCCATCATCCACCCCAAGTCACCTTTGTTTCTAATCTACCTCCACCTTCCAAACCCCTTATCATTCACCGTTCATCCGAGATTTCCTCTACTTCCACTATACCCCCTCCACCATCTAAACCCCTTATCATTCACCATTCACCTGAGATCCCCTCTACTTCCTCTATTCTTTCACATTCTAAGCCCCTTATCATTCACCTGAGATTCCCTCTAGTTCCCCTATTCTTTCACATTCTAAACCCCTTATCATCCGTGATTCACCCAAGATTCCTTCTACCTACTATACCTCCACCAAGCAAACTCCTAATCAAAACCCCTACGCCCATCATAACCCCTATCCCACCAACCATTCCTCCACTATTACCCCTTAAACCCTTGTTAAAATCCACACCCAATACCATAGAGGTGCAACAAGACCCACAAGCAATGGTGCTCCAGAGTGGAAGGATGTTCCACCGGGTATTTCCCCAGAATAGTCAGGCCCCTGAACAATCTCAACCCCAGAAAGATAAGGAAGAGCAGTCAGAAGAGTCCATCCCTGGGACCCAGTATGATTTGCTAAAACATCTGGATAAGACGCCCGCCCGTATCTCCATTCTTGAGTTGATCAAAAGATCCACGTCTCATCAAGAAGCTTTGAAAGACTATCTTCAAAAAGTCATGGTGAATGAGGATCTCCCTGTGGAGAAAATCTCGGCAGTCCTAACGCCCACTGATACACAACCGCCCATCATGTTCCATAATCACGAGCTTGCCCCTAAGGAAGCTCGAAAATATACATTATGCATTGTGGTGAAAATCAATGGTGTGTCGGGGGATTCGTGCCTGGTAGACACGGGTGCGTCTATAAATGTGATTTCTCTGAGTACTCTCCAAGCATGTGGGGTTGATGAAGAACATCTCATGCCCTCCTCAATCACAGTCACGGCCTATGACAACAGTAAAAGGCCGCCAATGGGCATGATTACCCTGAATGTAGAACTTGGCCCTGTATCAGTCTTTACGGAATTTCATATCCTTGATATGGATCCTACTTTCAAGGCTATACTAGGCCGTACCTACATTGAAGCTATGATGTTGTACCATCCACCAATCATCAGTGTTTGAAATTTCCATATAAAGGATGGGTTATGAAGGTAATGAGCATGCCCATCTGTTCTACGGTGGATGCTATCAACACCTCTTTGCCTTCGGTCTGGTCGACTCATCGGCTCATACTATCCTTGTTGGATGTGTATGACCCCTGTCGTGCTCCCTTCACACAACAAAAGCCATTCCCTATGTTAAACTCACGTCTCCCCTTCCGCTCCAAAGGATGGGAGATTATGAGAAATATTGGCTACCAAGATGGCAAAGGTTTAGGGGCACAACTGCAAGGGAGGTTGAGACCACTGCAAAAGACAAAGCCAACCGGTAGAGCAGGCTTAGGTTTTAAGGGGCCGTTCGAATCAGACGGCAAACCCCTCACTTGGACTCTGTCCTCACACTTCAAGAAGGGGCCCATCGTCCAGATGGGAGATCCTCCACCGGAATCACCTGGGGGGTCACAGGATGTGTTTTTAGCTCAAGGATGTTCAAGGATCCCTAAAAAAAGAAAGATTGTTCACCTGGATTATGAATGGTATAAATGGTTCGACATACCAGATATATCCATTGCACTCGAAAGAATGTTCTCGCTCTCACATCTAGAAGGGCCACTTTTGATCTCCGAAACGACAGGGGATACTACGTCCATTTCCATAATTCTGGACCCTCCTCGACAAGAGGATGTTGTCATCGATGGGTCATCACCCGTCACCAATATTGTCACCGACGGCTCACTAGCCGTCATTTTCTCTACCCATCTATCACAGCCTTTGTTACTGTCTCCTTCCTGGGCCAGACGGTTGTCTGATGATCTTCCCAGGTCCCCTTCTTTACTTATCTACCTACGTGAGGTTCTCAACTCACGCCAGGTTTTCAATCATGATCTGCTCTACGAGCCACACAACTCTTTAGCTGTAATCCCCTTTTCACCTCCTCCAATTTCTTTTCACTGTTTTGTTATCAAAGATGAAAATGAAAAAAAAATGCCAATTCCCCAACTCCTCAACGACGCATTGTCTTTGAGGAAACCTCTTATATCTCTCACGAGTGTGCCCCGACTCACGGGCCACTCATTCAAGGTCCCCTGAGCGACCTTCTCTACCCCTCGTCTGAGGGGTCCTTCCCTGTACATTCTTCACCATCCTCTTCAGTTTCTTCTTCTTCTTCTGTAAATGTCAGTCTAGCTAGCAATAATAAGTCAAGGGTAGTACCTAAAAGGAAATCTAAGGGTAGGCAGATTCCCCGTCGATTCCTTTTGGATCTAGCCACCAGGTGTCAAGCCCTTCTAGCCATTCCTCAATTGTTAGAAAATCCAATCCAACTGCCAGAAATAGAATGCGAGAATGATTGTATGATTGATGAAGGGTATGTGGTTTATGAAATCACTGATGAGGAGTACCCCATTGAAGACGAGGATGAAGAATATGAGGACGTGGCTGACGCCTATGCTAGTGGAATGAGCAGATTTGACGAGCCGTCAGCCGCTGTAGAGGAGTCTACCAAAGAAATAAATTTGGGAACTGAGGAAGACCCTAGGATTGTCCTCATAAGTGATAATTTACCATCATCTAAAGACGAGGCATTAATTAAGGTTCTCAAGGATTATAAGGACACGTTCGCATGGAGCTATGAGGATATGCCGGGTCTGGATTCTACTCTGGTCGAGCATCGTCTCACTCTCAAACTAGGGTCCATCTCGGTAAAGCAACGGTTAAGACGTTTCCGCCCACAAATGGCTTTGAAAATGAAAGAAGAGGTCGACAAGATCCACAAAGCTAGGTTTATTAGAGTCGTCCTGTATCCTCAGTGGGTCACAAATATTGTCCCGGTTATGAAGAAAGATGGAAAGGTGAGAATTTGCATTGACTTCCGGGACCTTAACCGCGCGTGTCCGAAGGATGATTTCCCTTTGCCTCACATTGATGTGTTAATTGATAATACGGCAGGATATGAAACTCTTTCATTCATGGATGGATTTTCTGGATACAATCAAATCCGTTTGGCAGAAGAAGACCAGGAGAAAATCTCATTCACTACTCCCTGGGGAACTTACTGTTATGTGGTCATGCCATTTAGACTGAAAAATGCTGGGGCCACTTATCAAAGGGCTATGATGGTAATATTCCATGATATGATGCATATATATTTGGAGGTCTATGTGGATGATTTGTTGGTAAAATCTAAAACTAGGGCGGAACATCCCGAGGTCCTTGCAAAGGTGTTGCAAAGATCGCGTGAATTCAATTTGAAAATGAATCCAAAGAAATGTGTGTTTGGTGTATCATCTGGCAAATTATTAGGCTTCATTGTGAGCAAAAGGGGTATTGAGATAGATCCCAACAAGGCTAAGGCAATTAGGGATATGCCACCCCCGAAGAATCTGAGAGAAGTTCGAGGATTAATCGGGAGGTTGCAGTTTATTCGTCGCTTTGTGTCGCAACACTCGTAAAGGTGTAGACCTTTCTATGAGTTGACCAAAGCAGGGACCAAATTCTGTTGGGATTCTAAGTGTCAGAATGCTTTTGACGGATTAAAGGAATATCTGGCCAACCCGCCTGTTCTCACTCCACCTATTCCAGATAAGCCTTTGGTACTATATATCTCAGTCCTAGACGACTCTGTGGGAGCCGTCCTGGCACAAATCAATGAGGAAGGCAAGGAACGGGCAACCTATTACTTGTCCAAACTCCTCAACCCCTGTGAGCGAAAGTATATAGCCATGGAGAAGACCTGTGCCGCCCTTGTGTGGGTGGTACAGAAATTGAAACATTACTTTCTGGCTCACGAAGCCCACTTGATTGCTCGGATGAATCCTATCAAATTTCTCTTGGAAAAGTCTGTCCTCACTGATAGGCTAGCACGTTGGCAAAGCTTTCTATCTCAATTCGACATCATCTATATCCAGCAAAAGGCAATTAAAGGCTATGCTATAGCTGACCATCTTGCTCACCACCCTCTCCCCAAATTTGATCATGTTCAATCAGAGTTTCCAGATGAGGAACTAATGTCCATTACCCAGTCTGATGATCCGATGTGGACATTATATTTCGATGGAGCTTTGAATTCCCAGGGGAGAGGTATTGGTATCGTTCTTTTGTCACCTAAAGGTGTCGCTATCCCAGAGGCATTCCAGCTCTCATTTTCAGTCACCAACAACGTGGCTGAATACGAGGCTCTTCTGGCAGGTTTGAATCTTACCTATTCCTTCTGGGTCACCGAATTGCGAGTCATAGGTGATAGTCAACTTATCCTTCGCCAAGTGCTCACCAAATATCGCACTCGTGATCCCAAGCTCAAGCCATACCAAGAGCTTACTGTTGCTTTCGCTAAACTATTCACCAAGTTAGTCTTTTGTTCATGTTCCTCGCAATCAGAACATTCTGGCCGACGCTCTTGCTTCGTTGGCATCATCATTAAGGTTTTCTCTGGGCAGAAGGGCTCTGTCTGTTTCTATCCATAAGCTTCTCTTCCCTGCTATCCACAACCCTTCCTATTTAAGGGTCAAGGAAAAAATGTCGAGGATGGCCCGAGATGGTGACGTTGTTGAGAAGAGGGAGATTATGTTGGTTGAATTGGAGGAAGAACTGGCTGATGAGGAGAAGCCATGGTTCTATGAGATTATCAAATATTGCAAAGACCAGTCTTACCCTACAGAAGCAACAGCAGAAGATAACAGGGCTATAAGGAGAGTAGCCCAGAGATACACATTGGTTGGAGGATTGCTGTACAAAAGAAGCCTTACTGGTGTTCTTTTGAGGTGTCTTGACGATGATGAGTCTTGGAAGTGTGTAGAGGAAGCACACTCAGGTGTGTGCGGTGGCCATGTGAACAGTCAAATGCTTGCCAAGAAGATCATTCGGCAAGGCTTTTACTGGCCCACCATGGAGGAAGATTATGCCGTCTATGTCCGTAGGTGTGTCAAATGTCAACTTCACGCTGATAAGATTCATTCCCCATCTTCCTCTCTCCATCCAGTATCCTCCCCATGGCCTTTCTCCATGTGGGCATTCGGCATCATTGGTCCTCTCGGTGATCCTAACTCCCTTACTAAACAAAAATCCTTCATCCTTACTGCAACGGAGTACTTCACCAAATGGACCGAAGCTGAAGTCTATACAGAAATCAAGGCATCAACAGTTTGTAAGTTCATTATGAAGAATATCATTGCCAGATTCGACATTCCAAGAACTATCATCACCGATAATGGGCCACAATTCATTTCTCAGGACCTTCAGGACCTCTGCAAAAGGTATAAGATTGCATTGCATCATTCATCACCATATTATCCACAAGGCAATGGCCAAGCAGAGGCCACGAATAAAACACTAATCAAAATCATAAAGAAAACTTGTGAGTCTAGCAGATTCTCGGATTGGCCAGAGAAGCTTATCGAAGCTCTATGGGCCTATCGCACTTCAATCCGAACTCCTACTGGGCAAACTCCGTTCGCCCTCACTTACGGGATGGAGGCGGTAGTTCCGTATGAGGGTCTGATTCCCTCTCTGAGAGTACAATTGGACAAGGACCTTCCTCTCGATGAACGTCGCGATTCTCTCCTTGCCCAGTTGGAACTCTTAGATGAGAAACGTCTTGTTGCTGCCGAGCATGCTCGCGTCTACCAAAATAGACTCGCATGTTTTTACCAGAAGAAGGTTATTGAGAGAAAGTTCAAAGTTGGTGAAATGGTAGTGAAAAGAATTTTTGTAAAACTTGGCGGGCCGCGTTCTAAGCTCCAACCCAATTGGGAAGGACCATACGTGGTTCAGGCTGTACATCCTGGCAACGCCTACAGGCTAGTCAATGCTGAGGGGATCGAGTTATCCCACCCTTGGAATGGGCTGTATCTTAAAAGGTATTACCCTTAGATAGGTGTACATACTGTCAAAAATAAAAAAAATTGAAAACAAAAATAACAATAAAATAAAATAAAATAATGAAAACAATAAACATATGTATATAAAACAAAAAAAGACCAAAAAAATTCAAAATGCTGATGTTTGGAGACCACCATGGAATCAAGTTACTGCATCTTACCTCCATGTCAAGATAGGGCCCATTAAGGCTTGGTAGGTCTCAGGTCTTGGTTTGCCAGAACCGTGGAGACCCCTGTCGGCCAGTTCGGCCTATGCCCCCTTAAAAGAAGACAACATGTATACACATCTGTGTTATAAAAAAATTGATAGCATCGCTTATGGTAGGGCATCACTCAAAAGGTCTCCAAGAAACCTCAAATCTTTATTCTCTTCTTCTCGACCGAATGAGACAGCCGGCACCCTTAAAACCACTACCAAAAAAAGCAGAAATACAGACGGATATTTCAGACGGATATTTTCCGTCTTAAAATCTGTCTGTATTTCTGACGGATTAGTTTCCGTCACAAATTCCGTTGGTATTAAGGACATACTATACTCTCTCTGAAGATCCGTCTATAATTATAGACGGAATATATTCCATCTTTATATACGTCGCAAATTTGGGACGGATATTCAGACGGAAATAATCCGTCTGAAATTTCAGACGGAAATAAGTTCCGTCCATATTTCCGTCGCAAAATTCCCCCTTTCCCGCTACCGTCGACCCCTCCCTCCCACCCCTTCCACCTGGCCCCATTTCCACCACCCCCACTCTCCCTCTCACTCTCTCCTTCTCCTCTGCCCTCTGCTTGCGGACGTCGCCGCCGGAGCCGCCGTCCTCGCCGTCGCCGGAGGCCCCGCCGTCCTCGCCGTCGCCGCCATTCGCCAACCTCCCTCCCTCTCATGGTCGTGGTCGTCTTCTCACGGTCGCCATCGCCGCCAACCGGTAAGTGGTCTCCCTCTCCCTCTCTCTCTCCCGATCATGTTCCCCTCCCTCACTCAATCCCTCTCCCTCTCCCGATCCTATTCCCCCTCACTCAATCCCTCTCCCTCTCCCCTGTCCAGCTCCCTCACTCCCTCTCCCTCTCCCCTCTCGCGTTCCCTCACTCCCTCTGGCCGCCCTCCCCCACCCCCTCCACCGCCCTCTCTTCCCCTGTCCGTGGCCCCCCTCCCCCTCGCAGACACACACACATACGCACAGCACACACCTCAGCCCCCCTCTCCCGCTCCCTCACTCCCTCTGGCCGCCCTCCCCCACCCCCTCCACTGCCCACTCTTCCCTTGTCCGTGGCCCCCCTCCCCCTCGCAGACACACACGCACACACCTCAGCCCCCCTCTCTGTTACGGAGGAAACCCATAGAATTGGGTGAACCACCAGGTTAGTGAGCTGGAAATGGCTCAAACAACCCACTGATGTTGCTCCAACAGTCATAATAGTCATCCACATATACGGTTAGCATTCCATTGAGCAGTGGGCGATATACCTTTGTTTTGTATGTTAGAAATGGTTGAGGAAGAATAATGACAGGGAAATGTAATTCTTGATTTCTTGTATGAAAATAGTTGTTACATTCTTGGAAGACTTGCCTACAAGAAATGTGGCATAGCTTCCGGAGCCATGTAAATACCAGGGAACAATATAAATAGCAGAGGAAGGAAGGCCGTAACATGGCTTTTTGGCTCCAGTCTTCTCTTCTATTCTGTCCTCTATCTCTCTCAATCCTCTTCCTTCCTATTCCTCAACTCTGTTCTTCCAGTTATTTCTGTTCTTAGCAACTACGGCTTCCTCCGCAAGAACTCGGAGCTCTTCCGCGAGACCTCTTCTGGAGGGCATTGACCGGGAACCTAGGAGGAAACACAACAAATTGGTGTCTGAGCTTCTCTCCATCCCCAGTTCTTCTTCTTCCGCATAGATGGCCATGGGCGATTCTGATGCTTTGAAGTCCATGCTGCTTGAGATTCGTCAGGAGATCGGGTCTCTCCGGCAAGAAGTCTTCCAACGGGTGACGGATCTAGAATCCATAGTTCACCGCTCGGGTAATACCGCTCCCTTGGATGATCATGCTGATTCTATAGGGTCTTTTAGACCCAAACCTCAAGAATTTCCACGTTATGATGGATCCACTGATCCTGCTGAATGGAAATTCAAAGCTACGAGGTTTTTTCACCATCACAAGACCCCTGAGGGTCATAAACTCAGCACAGCTTGTTACTATTTGGAGGGTGAGGCCCTAGAATGGTATTGGCACATTACTGCTACTCGAGATTCACTTACCTGGTCTGAATTTTTAGCTGCTCTTGATTCAAGATTTGGATCTGTTTCTTTCCTTGATGCTCATGGTTCCCTTAGTAAACTCAAACAAACAGGATCTGTTTTAGAATACCAAAGGCTCTTTGAAAAGCTATGCAATAAAATCTCTGGAGTACCTGAAGAACACCTTCTGGGCACATACCTTAGTGGTCTGAAGGAAGAACTTTCCTGTGAAGTGAGATCCTTCCAGCCCAGAACCTTGACTCATGCCATGGAGTTAGCTAGAATTCAGGAAACCAAACTGCTTTCTAGGCGACGGTACACTGGTCAGTCCTCTTCACTTCCCCCATTGTTACCCACGCCATCTGTCCACCACAATCCTCCCATTAGGAGGCTAACTAGTCAGCAATTGCAAGAAAGGAAGTCTAAGGGGCTTTGCTTCAATTGTGATGAAAAATGGACCCTTGGTCACACATGTCAGGCAAAGAAGTTGTTTCTTATGCAGTTGATTCCAATGAGTGATGATTATGATCTTGTTCAAACAGAAGTTATAATGGAGGAAGACACTGAGTTCTATCAGCTTGAGAACAACATTCCTTCTATCTCATCACAAATAGTGGGTAACATGGCTACTCCTGGTACAATGAGAATATTGGGTACAATCAGTGGGGTGACAGTATAATATTAGTTGACAATGGGAGCACCCATAACTTCATTGACCCTTCAATAGTTAAGAAGCTTCACCTCCGCACAATACCCTGTGAAAATCCAACAGTCAGACTTGCATCTGGTCTGCAAGTTCCTTCTGAAGGACTGTGTCCTAACGTTAAACTTCAGCTCCCTGAAGTATCTTTTGACTTGGATTTTTTAGTTCTTCCATTGGGCGGTATTGATGTGGTACTAGGAGCAACTTGGCTACAGTTTTTGGGTGACATTGTGTTGAATATCAGGGAAATGACTATGACCTTTGCATGGCTGGGTAAACAGTACAAGTTTACAGGCCTCACAGACGACAAGGTCAATATGATTTCTGGCCCCAAATTGCACAAAGAGCTCAGAAATGCCAGAGCCTTGTATACAATTTAGCTGATTCCAACCCAGCTAAAACCCCCTACCCCCTCATTTTCTTCTCACCCACCAGACTTGGCTATACTCTTACAAACCTATACTTCTGTCTTTGATGAACCTACAGGTCTCCCTCTTGCTAGGAGTTGTGACCATCGTACACCCCTCATAGATGAGTCAAAGGCCATCATTGTTCCACCATACAGACATTCTCCATTCCACAAATCTGTAATTGAAAATCAAGTCAAGGAGCTCATGCAACACACACACTTGCAACATAGTAACAGTCCATTTTCAGCTCCTGTACTTTTAGTACAGAAACGTGATGGGAGCTGGCGCATGTGCATTGATTACAGGGCTTTAAACCAACAAATTGTCAAGGATAAATGTCCTATACCTCTGGTTGATGACCTCTTGGATGAATTATATGGGGCTCGATATTTTTCGAAGCTGGACCTTCGTTCAGGCTATCATCAAATTCGAATGGCACCTGAGGACATTCATAAGACTGCCTTCCGTACTCATGAAGGGCACAATGAATTCTTAGTAATGCCCTTTGGCCTTTCTAATGCTCCTTCCACTTTTCAAAGTCTTATGAACAATATCTTTCGACCTCATCTCAGAAAGTTTGTTTTAGTATTCTTTGATGACATTCTAGTTTATAGCAAAACATGGCCTGAGCATCTGAACCACCTAGAGAAGGTCCTACAATTACTAAAGGACAACCAGCTATATGCCAAACAATCTAAGTGTGACTTTGGAGTCACCAAGGTGGAATATTTGGGTCATGTGATATCTGATCGTGGGGTATCCATGGAGATCAACAAGCTGTAGTCTATTGTGGGCTGGCTAGCTCCCAAGTGCCTCAAAAACCTGAGGGGATTTCTAGGCCTGACTGGGTACTACAGGAAAATTTTCAAGAATTATGGTTCTTTGGCAGCACCACTCACTCAACTTCTAAAAAAAGATAGTTTTGTCTGGACCCCAGAGGCTGAGGACCCAGTCAAGGAACTTAAGCAAGCCATGATTTCTGCCCCAGTGTTGGCTTTACCAAAGTTTGACATTCCCTTCATCCTTGAGTGTGATGCTAGTAACTCAGGTATGGGTGCTGTTCTCATGCAACAGGGCCGTCCAGTGGCTTATCTAAGTAAAGCTTTTACTACTAGACAATAAGGTTTGTCAGTATATGAGAAGGAAATGGAGGCTATCCTGTTTGCTGTTCAAAAATGGAAATCATACTTGATTGGTAGAAGATTTGTGATCAGAACAGATCATCAAAGCCTCCGACACCTGCTGCAACAAAAGGTTCACACTCCGGCGCAACAGCGATGGTTGATTAAATTGATGGGGTTTGATTTTTCCCTGGAATATAAGTCTGTTCACCATAACAGAGCAGCAGATGCTCTATCGAGACTTTATGAAGAACCCTCCATAGAAGCAATCACAGTTTTAGTGCCTGACTGGTTTTCGGAGATTCAGAAGGCATACTTTCTGGACAGTTACTTTATTCAGTTGCTCAAGGATTGGAACTCAGATTCTTTGAACCCTAACCACTATTCATTGCAAGGTGGTGTTATATATTACAAGGGCAGGATACATCTGCACCCAAATTTCAGTCTCTTACCTTCTATACTCCATGCACACCATGATGCTCCAACAGGTGGACATTCAGGATACCATAAAACTCTCCATAGACTAAAAAGAAGTTTTCACTGGAAGGGCATGGAAAGGACAATCAAAGACTATATTCAAAATTGTGATATTTGTCAACGAACAAAGTATATCACCCAATCTCCCGCAGGCCTGTTGCAACCCCTTCCTATACCAGAAAAAATTTGGATTCATATTCACATGGACTTTATTGAGGGTCTTCCACCTTCCCATTCTAAAACCACTATTCTTGTGGTAATTGACAAATTGCCCAAGTATGCTCACTTTCTAGCTTTGCAACACCCATATACAGCTGCTACTGTTGCTATAGCATTTGCTATCCATATTGTCACTCAGGAAGTCTATATTAGCCACATTCCCTCCTATCCATCTGCTATTAGAGATAATAATATCTTTGGCCTGTCTAAAGACAGTCGAAGGCTTTCCAACTGGGAATGTTCTTACACAGTTGGCTAGATGGGCGGACTAGCATACTATATTTTTCTCTCCATACCAAAAAAAAAATTGCACATAGCCGGTCAATGAAACTGATCACCTTCTTTGGGATAAAAGTGACTTAGGCAAGGAAAACTGGCATACTATATATGACTGAGTCAATCAATACGGCTCAAAAATATATTAAGTAGGAAAGCACATATCTTAAGTAGATATAGAGAAATGGAATGACCTTGTCTTATGATGATAAGAAGATATAGAGAAATGGAATGACCACATATCTTAAGTAGTACATATATACAAAGATGTGGATAAATGCAAAGAAATCAGAATTCTCTATAGCAATAGGTAAATACCCAAAAAATTCGTTTTGTGATTTAAAACTTTGTGGATTTTAATTGCATGTAAATATAATTTTAAATCTGATTTTAATAGAAATTTGATGTTAATTTGACTCAAAAATGTAGATTGTTTAGCTTCGATGTTCTTCATTTGAAAATTTTTGTAATTGGGTGTTATTTAATTTGATATGTGCATAATGATAATTGCGTTGTTATTTAATTTTATGTTATATAAATGCATGGGGTATTCCCTGTGAGTTGAGGTGCGTGGGTGCGACCTAACATTACACGCACCTCAGGAGAGCGCGTTAAAACCGTGTCAATGTGCCTTCCCGTTCAAGACTTTGGGATTGATGTGTATGTTCTCATTTGTTTATGAGAATGTATATATCTACCTCAAAGTCTTGAATTGTCCCGTTTGGACAGTCTATGAATGTTTGATCGCACTTAGGCAGTCATTTACTATATATGTTTGTATGGTTTGTTGAGAATTTCGGTTGCGTCTCCTCACTCTTCTCTGATATACCATTATTGATTTTGAGTGTTTTCTTAACCACTTACTTGTAAGTGTTTAAGAAAATTTCAAAATCAATAAATATATTTGGTATATCGGAGAAGTGTGGGGAGATGATGCCGAAATTTTTAGCAAATCGTGCAGCACATATAGTAAGTGATTGTGCGATCAAACCTTCATGGATGGGTTAAAAAGTGATAATCTAATCAATATTCCTCTTCCAACTGCAAATGGTCTATGATGAACGATGTGAGGAAAGGGTCGGGTGTAATATTATGAGTAATGATTTGAAAGTTAGGATGTGTATTGTCATTTATTGGGTGCAGGTAAAATGTCGACAGATCGTTCATGGATGTATCGTAGAATAGTTGACCGGGTGGTGTCAGATGACTTTAAGCTTGGGGTTGAGAGTTTCATTCAATTTACATTGGGGAATCCAAATGCAGCAATAGATCGCGACGGTCACATTCGATGCCCTTGTTCAAGTTGTAGAAACTTGAGGTGGTGTTCAACATGGGATGTGCAACATCATTTGTACACGAAAGGGTTCGTGGATGGTTATACGAATTGGACGTGTCATGGTGAGCAATTCTTGAGGTATGAGCCCGACAATATTGCAGGCACAAGTGGGTACGTGGATATGGTTGTAGATGCTGCTGGTCCTAGTTTTAATATTCACGATGAAGCGCCGAATAAGACAGCCGGAAGATTTTATGAACTACTTAGGGATGCTGATGAGCCGCTGTGGGATGGTTGTGAAAATCACACTCGATTGTCTGCAGTGTCACATTTGTTGAACTTGAAACTTGAATTTCACATCAGTGAGACTTGTTTTGACCGTCTCCTCCTCTTGATCAAGAGTATGTTGCCTCGAGACGAGAAGTTGCCAGAAACTTTTTACCGTGCAAAAAAGATGGTCAATGACTTAGGACTTGGATATGTGAAAATAGATGCATGTCCGAATCATTGTATGTTATATTACAAAGATGATGCAGATAAAATATCATGTTCCATTTGTGGCCATGACAGATTCAAACCTAAGGGGGGGGTCAATTCAAAGGTAAAAGATGTACCTTACAAGGCGTTGCGATACTTCCCTCTTGTGCCTAGACTGCAGCGACTGTATATGTCCTCAAAGACGGCTCGACATATGACATGGCACACCGAAAGAGTACGTCGTGCCGATGATATAATCAGTCATCCTGCCGATGGTGAAGCTTGGACTCACTTTAGTCGTACTCATCTTGCCTTTTCAAGGGAGTCACGTAATGTTCGATTGGGTTTATGCACAGATGGCTTTAATCCATTCGTTGGTTCAGTGGCAGCTTATTCTTGTTGGCCAGCGTTCATGACACCGTACAACCTTCCGCCGCACATGTGCATGAAGCGAGAAAATCTATTTTTGTCCCTAGTAATTCCTGGTCCAAAAAGTCCCAGAAAAAATTTGGACATATATCTCAGGCCGTTGATTGTTGAGCTCAAATTTGTATGGACTGATGGAGTTGTTACTTATGATGCATATAGGAAGAAAAAATTTATTATGAAGGTTGCACTGATGTGGACAATAAGTGACTTCCCTGCATATGGAATGCTATCTGGTTGGAGCACACATGGGAGGCTAGCATGTCTTTACTGTATGGAAGATACCAAATCATTTGTATTGAAACATGGGGGGAAAAGCTGCTGGTTTGATTGCCATTGGCGGTTGCTACCAAGTGACCATCCTTTTCGAAGGCAAAAAGACTCGTTTAAAAAAAATACTGTTGAAATGGATGAAGCTGACTTGCAACGGGTGTCGGGTCTACATATGGCGTCACGGGTGCACAATTTACCAGATGTAGTTCAATTGTCTGGTAGCACACGGCAACTCCCTAATTTTGGAAAGGATCACAACTGGGTCAAGAAAAGCATTTTTTGGAATTACCTTATTGGTCAACTCTTCTTGTACGACACAATCTGGATGTCATGCATACCGAGAAGAATTTTTTTGATAATGTGTTCAATACGATCATGAATGTTAAAGGGAAAACAAAGGACAACGCCAAAGCACGTATGGATTTAAAGATGCTTTGTAGACGTCCAGAACTGGAACTACAAAGTGTCAATGGCAAAACTGTGCAGCCTAAAGCAACTTATGTGCTTCATGATACACAGATCAAGGAAGTATGCCAGTGGTTGAAACAGCTGAGATTCCCAGATGGATATGCATCCAACATAGCCCGTTGTGTGAATGTTAATGAGGGGAAAATATATGGTATGAAAAGTCACGACTGTCATGTGTTCATGGAGAGGCTACTGCCCATTGCATTTCATGATTTGTTGCCAAAGCAGATATGGGGAGCACTAGCTGAGATGAGTCAATTTTTCAAGATTTTATGTGCATCTGAACTCAGACTTCGGGATGTACAAACTATCGAACAAGAAGTTGTCACAACCATTTGCAAGCTAGAGAAGATATTTCCTCCGGCATTCTTTGATTCGATGGAGCACCTGGTCGTTCATTTGCCATATGAGGCTATCATCGGAGGTCCAGTACAATTTCGATGGATGTATCCATTTGAGAGGTATGTGACAATTTTTGTTAACTTATAAGTCGTCCATAGCCGCTACATATTGTTGCCATCTGACTTGTTGTTGTAGGTGCATGCATGAATTAAAAATGAAAGTTCGCAACAAGGCACAGGTGGAGGGTTCGATTGCTGAGGCATACATTCTTGAAGAAATTTCGAACTTCTGTTCTATGTACTTTGAGCCAGAGATTCAAACACGTCGTACTCGAACTCCACGTAATGATGATGGGGGAGTGGATGAATCGTCCGATCGGCTCTCCATATTTAAACATCCTGGACGTGCGTTCGGACGTTGCTTGACTCGCACGCTCGAAGATAGAGAGTTGCACGCCGCTGAGATATATATTCTTTTGAATTGCCTCGAGATTGAACCTTATGTTGAGTAAGATCTTAATTCACATTTCCAACAACTCCATAAGTCTATACATCCTCAAAGTCTATACAACATTGACTTCACAAAGTCTATACATTGGCTTCCTCAAAGTCTATACATTGGCTTCCTCAAAGTCTATACATCCTCAAAGTCTATACATTGGCTTCCTCAAAGTCTATACATTCACTTCCTCAATGTCTATACATTGGCTTCCTCAAAGTCTATACATTCACTTCCTCAAAGTCTATACAACATTGACTTCACAAAGTCTATACATTGGCTTCCTTAAAGTCTATACATCCTCAAAGTCTATACATTGGCTTCCTCAAAGTCTATACATTGGCTTCCTCAAAGTCTATACATCCTCAAAGTCTATACATTGGCTTCCTCAAAGTCTATACAACATTGACTTCACAAAGTCTATACATTGGCTTCCTCAAAGTCTATACATCCTCAAAGTCTATACATTGGCTTCCTCAAAGTCTATACATCCTCAAAGTCTATACATTGGCTTCCTCAAAGTCTATACAACATTGACTTCACAAAGTCTATACATTGGCTTCCTCAAAGTCTATACATCCTCAAAGTCTATACATTGGCTTCCTCAAAGTCTATATATTGGCTTCCTCAAAGTCTATACATTGACTTCCTCAAAGTCGATACATTGGCTTCCTCAAAATCTAGACAACATTGACTTCACAAAGTCTATACATTGGCTTTATCAAATTTTTTTAATCATTTTTTTACGGGGTGCTACATTTATATTGCAGACAATTTGATTCAGAATTAGCTGAAAAATGTCCAAATATCCAGGATGTGGAGATTAAAAAAGAACGCGAGAAGTTTTTTTTCAAATGGCTAAGAAATCGAGTTAGTGTGAACTCTGAATATATATGTTTGTATTTACGTATGTTGAGGTAATTGTTATTATTTTAACTACTCTAATTTGAATATAGGTTGAACAAGGTCTCATTACTGATCAAAGAGTACAACATATAAGTTATGGCCCCTCGAACCAGACACGTGCCTATCCGGGATATATTGTGAATGGATACAAATTTCATACAAGGGATTATGGGCGAAATAAGTCTACGATGAACAGCGGTGTATGTGTGAAGGGAAGTTTATACAATGAAATGGAATTGGACTACTATGGTATTCTTGAAGAAGTCTTAGAACTTCAGTATTTGGGACAAGACAATCATGTATACATATTTAAGTGTCAATGGTTTGATCCTAATTCTGTTCTACATGACACAAATTATGGGATTGTCAATGTCAAGCATAGGTCTAAACTTAAGACCTATGAACCGTTCATTTTAGCCGCACAAGCCCAGCAAGTGTACTATTCAAGCTATCCATCATCCAAGAATAGAGATTGGTGGACAGTTTGCAGGGTTAATTCAAAACTCTTTCCCACTTATGAGTTAACTATGAGTGGAGATGTCTCAGAGGTTGCTCGTGCTGAATATTATCAATCAGACGAAGTTGGCGTTGTCGGTTCCTCTAGGTTTAATCTGGACGAATCTGATGAGCCACTGTCATTACGTATGCGAGATGGAGTGGAAGAAGTCGATCCGACGGAGCTAAATGTTGATGTTAGAGGGGAGGAAGAATCAGATGAAGACGAAGATTTTGAATCTCATGAGACTACTATGGATGACGAAGATGATGAAGTTGAGCTAGATATATCAACATGAGGGAGGCATGTTTTGATAATTTAGTAAGAAGATTCTTACTTTTAAGCATAATTTTAAATAACATTTGTCTAGCCTTATATAATTATGGATTAATATGTATTAATTGTTTTGTTATTAATAAGGAAATGGTGCGAGGAGGTCGTACTAGGGGTGGGAGGAGATCTAGCAGTGAGAGGGGCGCTACTCCCTCCTCGCTACCATCTTCTTCAGACACAGGTATATTTGATCAATAAGTTAGCTATATAAATATTTTAATTATTTACAAACTTAAAAGAATTTATTTATAGGTGCAAGTGTCGGCTCACCACCACTTGTACATACGCCACCACCTCCCGCTACAGGTATGTATATTTTAATTTAAATTCTTGAACATTTGTTCTACTTATGAAAATAAGTTCTTGCAGGTCTCAGTGGCCTCCCACCTGTTGTGCATACGCCACTCCCACCACCTCCCGCTGCAGGTATGTATATTTTAATTATATGTTCGCAATATTTGTATCACTCCACATGACAATAAATGCTTGCAGGTCTCAGTGGCAAAAAGACTCGAGGATCATGTATGTATATTTTAATTTAAATTCTTCAATATTTGTTCTACTTATGACAATAAATTCTTGCAGGTCTCAGTGGCCTCCCACCTGCTGTGCATACGCCACCCCCACCACCTCCCGCTGCAGGTATGTATATTTTAATTATATGTTCGCAGTATATGTATCACTCCACATGACAATAAATTCTTGCAGGTCTCAGTGGCCTCCCACCTGTTGTGCATACGCCACCCCCACCACCTCCCGCTGCAGGTATGTATATTTTAATTATATGTTCGCAGTATATGTATCACTCCACATGACAATAAATTCTTGCAGGTCTCAGTGCCCTCCCACCTGTTGTGCATACGCCACCCCCACCACCTCCCGCTGCAGGTATGTATATTTTAATTATATGTTCGCATTATATGTATCACTACACATGACAATAAATTCTTGCAGGTCTCAGTGGCCTCCCACCTGTTGTGCATACGCCACCCCCACCACCTCCCGCTGCAGTTATGTATATTTTAATTATATGTTCGCAGTATATGTATCACTCCACATGACAATAAATTCTTGCGGGTCTCAGTGCCCTCCCACCACCTCCCACTTGTACAGGGCCCACCCCCACCAGTCAGCCCCTTGACGATGCCGGCAGTTGTCACGAGGGAGGCACGACCCATGATAGACGTCGCCCGTGTTGGGTATCTGGGTAAATCTATAAGGTTATATTACATTAATTAGCCCTCAACTGTCTAATATGAATATTTTGACATTTGCAATTGCAGTATGAAATTTGAACCCCACAGCGTTGTCCATCATTCCACCGAACTCATGTTGGCACATGTGCCCGGGGCAGCTTCCACTTTCAGAGATTTTCGATGTCCGTCCGCAATTCATTGTACAACATGTTCTTAGTAAGTAATTACGTCATTTAATTCAAGTATTTCCCAAAGTCAAATTACAACTTTATACTAAGTGTGAAAAGCAATTGATTTATAGCGGTCTTTTCAATTCACATGTGGACATGACGTGGCGAGATGTCGTCGTGCCTGGGAGTCTACTATGCTCTCAAGTTACAAGAGGAAAATACATGAGGCCCGAGCACACACTAAAAAATTGAGTGGGGGGAGTGAAGACCGACAATTGTGGAAGGCGCATCGCCCTCTATGGATGAGGCAGGAGGATTGGGAGATATCTTGTGACCATTTTACCGACCCCAAGTGGATAGAAAAGTCCGAAAAAGCCAAAGCAAACAGGGCGTCAAAACCAGGTTCAAATTTGCATACGAGTGGGTCCATCTCTTATGCGGCTCATAAACAAAAATTGGTAAGTAATATACCAATTTATCTTCTTACAATTTATCCCAATATTTGACTTTTTTTACTATGAATTGTATAACAGGCTGTGGAGCTTAATCGACCTCCGTCGTTCCTCGAGGTGTTCGACAGAACACACAAAAAGAAGGCGACTAATGATTTTGTGAGTGACACAGCTAAGTCAGCAGCGGTAAGTTTATCTACATACGTAACTTGTACCGTTCATTTAAATCGGCATGTAATTCATATGAAATTGACTAGTTATTTTATTCAATTTGTAGGAAACATATAGCAAAGCAGTGACAGAGAAGTACGGGGAGGGAGACACGCATCAGCCGGAGTTCGATCCGGTGGAGTGGGTGGCAGCAGCTGGCGTACCGAAGAAAGGCCGACTATATGGTTTTGGGGAGAGCCTAGACGCAAGCGCGGTGACATCAGCGTGTGCGAGTTCAAGCTATACTTCTTCCAGTGGCAGTGCCTTCACTATACCTTCCGTTGCCCCCAGCGCTTCTGCCAGCGACATGATGGACATGGTCCGATCGCAGATTTCTGATATGCAGCGGCAGCAGCAGCATTTCCAGCAAGAGATCTCTAGCCAAGTGTCAGTATTCTTGCAGGCAATCAGTGGCCTCCTCTCCCAGAGCGGAATGGTCCCTCAGCAATCCACCACCACCACAGCACAGCCCACACAGGTGAGTGTTTACTATGTTTTTATTTTGATGGAATTACTCAATTATGTTCATTATTAATTTTAAAACTCATTTACTTCAGAAGAATTGAGAAAATCCGGGGGCCGGGGGTCTAAAACTTGAAATACCAGTCGGATGGCCGTGCCGATCGTTCCAACACGACCGGGGAGATGAAAGTGACTTGGCAGAACGGACGGAATCCAAATCGGATGCCCGGTTTGAGCTCGGCGCTCAAAGTTCATTTCTAAAATACACTTGGTTCAAATGAACTGCCAGGTCAGGGCTGGGGGTCTAAAACTTGAAATACCGGCCAGATGGCCGTGCCGATCATTCCAACATGACCGGAGAGATGAAAGTGACTTGACAGAACTGACGGAATCCAAATCGGATGCCCGATTTGAGCTCGGTGCTCAAACTTCATTTCTAAAATACACTTGGTTCAAATGAACTGCCAGGTCGGGGCCGGGGGTCTAAAACTTGAAATACCGACCGGATGGCCGTGCCGATCGTTCCAACACGACCGGGGAGATGAAAGTGACTTGTCAGAACCGACGGAATCCAAATCGGATGCCCGGTTTGAGCTCGGCGCTCAAACTTCATTTCTAAAATACACTTGGTTAAATGAACTGCCAAGTCGGGGCTGGGGATTGGAGCTCGGGGCATGGTGGCTGACCCCCCTCCTTTAGGAGTTGACTCCTCTTCGACAGTTGCTTCTTCAGAGCTCCGCCCGGTGCCTGTTCCTGCCTGCACCGTGGAGCACCCTATTTCTATGCGTCCCATCATTCAAGTGCTCTCTGTGCCAGGATTGGAGCCCATCTCTCTCTTTCCTGCCTTGCCTGCAGCCCATGCGAGATTCGTCGCCCTCGCCCCCTCTCCGGTCCCTGGTGACCGTGGTGTCTGCCCTCTGCCTCCTCCGCCGATGGCCATCGCGTCCACCCCCCAGGCAGCTCACCCTTCCGGGAAGGGCGATCCTCTTCCGTGCTCAGTTCTGCCGGCGGGAGTCCCTCCTGCGGCCCGGGGGTCCTCCTCTTTGGTCCTCGGCCTCTCGGCGCCGGATGCTCACCACCTTGGCGGCCCTTCCTTGCCTCCTACTGGGCTGAATGCCGGTGCGGTAGCTTGGTCCCCAGGGGCGCAGCCCTCCTCCCAGACGGTCACCCCTCGCCTCTCTTTCACCCAAGCGTTGAAGAAGAAAATCAACCGGGCCCCGCCCGGGCCGATCGTCGACTCCGCCCAGCCTCCTGTTCCGGTGCATCCCGCGGGTCTTGAGCCCCCCACGGACCTTGGCATGCCCCTCAGGTTCCCACAGCTCGTCCAGCCCCTCCACATCCCCGGGATTGAGCCCGCTTCGGGGTTCCGTGACCTTACGGCGGCTCACGTGGCTTTCGTGGGCTCCGCTGGCTTGGACTGCTCTAGGCCACCCTCGAGGACGGAAGGCGGAGCTCCTCGGCGCTCCTTCCGGCGTTCCAACTCCACTTCCTCCTCGCGTGATCGGCAGTGCATGTTTGAGGACGCTGCTCTCCTTCCCCGTCGCTCTCTCCGGCTCCAGTCTTCTTCGATGGCGCCCCCGCCACCGGTCGACTCTTCCCTCACGGAGGTGCTCGATACCGACGGTTCAGAGGTTGATCCTCTTGATTGGCCTTGCTCTCCAGGTCGTCAACACGGTGTCCGTTCTGTGTTCTCGTCTGACTCTGAAGGGGTTTTCGATGAAGAGTCCTATTTGTAGGGGCTTTGTTTCTTTTGTGGGCTCTTGGGCTCTTGTTTCTGCCCACCCCGGGTTCTATTGTCCTTTTTAGGCTTTCTTGGGCCTTTGGCCTTGTACGCACCCTGCCCCTCTTTGGGCGCTTCCCCTCCCCCCTCCTGTACCCCTTTCTCTTTTTGCTTTCATATATGAAAATCGCTTGCTTGGTGGCCGGGATAGTGTTTTCATCTTCTTCCGTAATGAAGAGATGAACCCCCTCTCCCGTCTCCCCCCTTGCAAGTATCTACTTTAGTTAAAAAAAAGTCGGGGCCGGGGGTTTAAAACTTGAAATACCGGCCGGATGGCCGTGCCGATCATTCCAACACGACCGGGGAGATGAAAGTGACTTGTCAGAACTGACGGAATCCAAATCGGATGCCCGGTTTGAGCTCGACGCTCAAACTTCATTTCTAAAATACACTTGGTTCAAATGAACTACCAGGTCGGGGCCGGGGGTCTAAAACTTGAAATACCGGCCGGATGGCCGTGCCGATTGTTCCAACACGACCGGGGAGATGAAAGTGACTTGTCAGAACTGACGGAATCCAAATCGGATGCCCAGTTTGAGCTCGGCGCTCAAACTTCATTTCTAAAATACACTTGGTTCAAATGAACTGCCAGGTCGGGGTCGGGGGTCTAAAACTTGAAATACCAGCCGGATGCCCATGCCGATCATTCCAACACGACCGGGGAGATGAAAGTGACTTGTCAGAACTGACGGAATCCAAATCGGATGCCTGGTTTAAGCTCGGCGCTCAAACTTCATTTCTAAAATACACTTGGTTCAAATGAACTGCCAGGTCGGGGTCGGGGTCTAAAACTTGAAATACCAGCCGGATGCGCATGCCGATCATTCCAACACGACCGGGGAGATGAAAGTGACTTGTCAGAACTGACGGAATCTAAATCGGATGCCCGGTTTGAGCTCGGCGCTCAAACTTCATTTCTAAAATACACTTGGTTCAAATGAACTGCCAGGTCGGGGCCGGGGGTCTAAAACTTGAAATACCGGCCGGATGCCTAAGCCGATCATTCCAACACGACCGGGGAGATGAAAGTGACTTGTTAGAACTGACGGAATCTAAATCGGATGCCCGGTTTGAGCTCGGCGCTGAAAGTTCATTTCTAAAATACACTTGGTTCAAATGAACTGCCAGGTCGGGGCTGGGGGTCTAAAACATGAAATAGCAGCCGGATGCCCGTGCCGATCATTCCAACACGACCGGGGAGATGAAAGTGACTTGTCAGAACTGACGGAATCCAAATCGGATGCCCGGTTTGAGCTCGGCGCTCAAAGTTCATTTCTAAAATACACTTGGTTCAAATGAACTGACAGGTCGGGGCCGGGGGTCTAAAACTTGAAATACCGGATGGATGCCCATGCCGATCGTTCCAACACGACCGGGGAGATGAAAGTGACTTGTCAGAACTGACGGAATATAAATCGGATGCCCGGTTTGAGCTTGGCGCTCAAACTTCATTTCTAAAATACACTTGGTTCAAATGAACTGCCAGGTCGGGGCCGGGGGTCTAAAACTTGAAATACCGGCCGGATGCCCATGCTGATCATTCTAACATGACTGGGGAGATGAAAGTGACTTGTCAGAACTGACGGAATCCAAATCGGATGCCTGGTTTGAGCTCGGCGCTCAAAGTTCATTTCTAAAATACACTTGGTTCAAATGAACTGCCTGGTCGAGGCCGGGGGTCTAAAACTTGAAATACCGGCTGGATGCCCGTACCGATTGTTCCAACACGACCGGGGAGATGAAAGTGACTTGGCAGAACTGACGGAATCTAAATCGGATGCCCGGTTTGAGCTCGGCGCTCAAACTTCATTTCTAAAATACACTTGGTTCAAATGAACTGCCAGGTCGGGGCCGGGGGTCTAAAACTTGAAATACCGTCCAGATGCCCATGCCGATCATTCCAACACGACCGGGGAGATGAAAGTGACTAGTCAGAACTGACGGAATCCAAATCGGATGCCCGGTTTGAGCTCGGCGCTCAAAGTTCATTTCTAAAATACACTTGGTTCAAATAAACTGCCAGGTCGGGGCCGGGGGTCTAAAACTTGAAATACCGGCTGGATGCCCGTGCCGATCGTTCCAACACGACCGGGGAGATGAAAGTGACTTGGCAGAACTGATGGAATCTAAATCGGATGCCCGGTTTGAGCTCGGTGCTCAAACTTCATTTCTAAAATACACTTGGTTCAAATGAACTGCCAGGTCGGGGCCGGGGGTCTAAAACTTGAAATACCAGCCGGATGCCCGTGCCGATCGTTCCAACACGACCGGGGAGATGAAAGTGACATGGCAGAACTGACGGAATCCAAATCGGATGCCCGGTTTGAGCTCGGCGCTCAAACTTTATTTCTAAAATACACTTGGTTCAAATGAACTGCCAGGTCGGGGCCGGGGGTCTAAAACTTAAAATACCGGCCGGATGCCCGTGCCGATCATTCTAACAAGACCGGGGAGATGAAAGTGACTTGACAGAACTGACGGAATCCAAATTGGATGTCCGGTTTGAGCTCGGCGCTCAAACTTCATTTCTAAAATACACTTGGTTCAAATGAACTGCCAGGTCGGGGCCGGGGGTCTAAAACTTGAAATACCGGCTGGATGCCCGTGCCGATCGTTCCAACACGACCGGGGAGATGAAAGTGACTTGTCAGAACTGACGGAATCAAAATTCATTTCTAAAATACACTTAGTTTAAATACTGTTTCAGGCTAGTGGTTGATTTATAAAATATGCAGTTATCAATTTGATATGTTTGCTTTCAATTTATGCTAATTTCTTCGCACTAATTTTTTTATCTATGAATGAATGCTATTATTTTTTTAATATAGGGGGATCCTTCTGCGGGCGGCGACAGAGGAGATGAGCAGGGCGGTGAGGATACGGACGATGAGGATATGGACGATGTACCGGATATTTCTTGATATTCAGACGGATCAGCAGGGTTAATGTCTTTTTTTATGGTATTTATTTGATCAGAATTTTATTTTTCGGTGGTGTTTATTTGATTAGCAGGTTCCCAATATTTTTTTTTCAACATGTAGAATTTCTTGATGTTTATTTATGATTAAACAGGTTTTGTAAAATAATTTAAGATTTTTAAAAAAACGTAGATTTCAGACGGATTTTCAGACGGGATGTGCGACGAATTTTGTCCGTCTATTATCCGTCGTAAAATCAGTTTGAAATATAGATGGATTTCAAACCATATTTCGGACAGGAGATGAGTTGAATTTCAGACGATTATTTTATCCGTCGTAATACCCGTTTGAAATAGCGACGGATTTCGGACGAGTTTTCATACGGTACATGATTTCAGACTAAGAGTTGGGCTTCATTTTAAGACGGTAACTATATTCCGTCGTAATAGCCGTCTGAAATTTCAGACGGACTTTCACACGGAAAATATGTCCGTCGTAAATTTCAGACTGAAAATTTCAAATTTCAGATGGAAATGTCTCGTATGAAAGTCAGACGGAATTTGTGACTGATTAAAGTCTGTCTTAGTTTCAGACGGAATTTTCGACGGAAACATAAACTGTCACAAATTTGTGACTAAGAATTTCAGACGGTCGGTTTCAGTCTTAAATATGTCGCAAATCCGTCACAAACGTGGTTTGTGACGGATTTTCAGACGGATTTCAGACGGATACGGGCCATCTGAAATCCCACTTTTTCTGGTAGTGAACGCTGAGCATGGGAAACACGAACACAACCCCTAGGGTGAGAGTAGGGCCCAATTCCTCGAGCATGGGTCAGAGCACGAGAAGAGGGCAGTGTCCCCGCAGGCATCCAAGAGGGATTCCATAATGTCAAAATACTATGTCCCTCGCAAAAATCTGTCAAGAAAAAAAATCAGAAAAGAAGAACAAAATCAAAGTCAAGTGAAAAGCCTGGTCGTAACCGTGCATGATCCCAATAATGAAACCCCTTTGACTGAAATTCAAATTCTACACAAAAGGGGTCATGAGATGTAAATGCTCGAGATTTGGTCTGACGTTGCCCGAAAGGGGAAGTTAAGTGCGCCCCTACTGGCTCGCCGGGTTAATGGTTTTGTCGGTCCTCTCAGGAGGTTTTCCCCCAATATTCTTCCTTCTTCCCCTGAAGATCAAAGCTCAATGGAGTTCCCGAAGGGTGAAACTCGCCAAGCCTGCAACATCCTTTTAACACAAACATATGGTTGTCCATTTTGAAAAGTAGAAGCCATTGTCGTGAAGGAGTCTCCGTGTTTCTGGTCGGTCAAGACCCTTGTCTACCACCTTAATGCCTTCTTATCTAACCTCGGGCTTAGACCAATGCAAGCGCGTCACCTACGGGTGCGACGGCGTCTGATTCCGTGTCAGCGTCACGCGGTTGGTCGTTTGGGTTCCAGGGTGTTCCATTATATACCATCTAGAGTTGTGAGGAAATAGACCCGGGTCGGGCAAATCATTTACCTCGAACACTTTTTGGGTGAATCCCTGCGGTCGGAAGCGACTGGGAGCCTAAGCATGGCATGACGGTATTGTCATCAGGATAAGTGTTAACCGGCGGGATTATCATTCGAGGAGTCTAGAGGCCCAAATCAACCTAGATGTGCACTTAGGATACCTGGGAGGTTAGTAAGAAATCCATATTCTCATGCAGGTTAGGTGCCATATGGGTGCTTACCAAGCATTAGCAACAAAAAAAAATGATGATGATAAAAATAACAAAAAAAAGGGAAAAAGAGAAAAATGTAGACATGCAAAACAAAAAATGATGAAAAATAAAACAACAAAAAAATGCAAGAAAAAATAAAAATAAAAAAAATCGCATTTCCTATGATTGCATTTGTATGCAGCATTCCACTTTTAATTTTCGCTTGCATTCGTGTGCTTGTGTGCCGCATTCACCATCATATCTTTATCTTGCCTTTATTAATAAAGGCTTGGCCCCTTGACCCATTATCAAGGACAGTCAAAACAAAAATCTGCTTATTGAGCAAGGGGCCAAGTCAGAGTAGAGATTTTGACTTGTTTGTTTTGGTGATGTATGCAGGGATTCGAGATAGCAAGAAAGAAATGACAACAAAAACAAAAAAAATCAAACTTTTTATTTCATTCCTAGAAATTGTACATTAAGTCCCACCTTCTCTCTCTACATTACTCGTCCCTCTGCTCTCCGGGCAAGATGCTCTCGAGGGTGCAACCCAACTACGAAAAGCGGTACTTCTACCGCTCTGCACTCCTCTTCCCATCTCTACACCCCGGCGTCGATCTGCGGGGGCAGCAAAGAAGCTACTAACACGAAAGCCACGCTCTCGTGCTCTTCAGTAGCGTTCCTCACCATCTCTCAGCCATTGTTCAGCAAGGCCAAGGCTGGTTCGGAGTTCAAACAATTGGGCTTCTATGGCCCTTCGCTCCTCCCTCTCAGTCAATCTGTCGGCTCTCTCTCGTTCTCTGTCCCTTTCTTTCTCTGCCCGTTCTCTTTCTTGGTCTTCCCTCTCCAACTGAAGGGTGATTCTCAGTTCCACGGCGTCCCTAGAAGAGTCATCATCTGGACGATGTCGCAGTTCCTCTTCCAGCTCTGCTATTCTAGCCTCCCTCTGCGTAACATGGGCAAGTGCCTCTTGCGTCTCTTTTTCCTGCCAAATATACTGTCTCAGGTATGTGGCAAGACATGGACAAGGAAGATTCAACAATGAAACCCTTACCTGTATAGAGAGCATGCCTTCTGCCTCCGCGGCACACTGCGTCGCACGAGCAAGTTGCTCGTGAAGCAAATCAAGCTCTGAGGTAGGGATCCATAAGCTGGAAGAGACGCCATCTGCTCCAATCGCTGATGAGGCCGCGTCGATCTGGGCGTGCTATAACAACATGAAGTGATAATTAGTGGCTAAGCACCATGAATCCAGGGTTATAATTAAGAGTGTCCATTGTATATACACCCACCAAGGCACTCAAGGCTCCACGGGTGTCACCCAACTGTTGTTCCGTGTCTGTCAAGCGAGCTCGTAGGTTCGCTATCATGGTATCACGGACATCCTGTAGTCATGTTATAGGAGTCAGCATTTCCATAAAAAAATGAATAAAAATAAAAACAAGAAAAAGAAGAAAAGACCAAAAAAGGGAGGCCTACCTCCACAAGTCCCCCAGGTTGGAGTCGCTCTGCATACATTGCCCTATACAGACGCAGATAGTCTTCACTATCCTGTGCCTGCGATTCCACGATTGTGCCACCCCATTGTCAGTCTTCATACTGTTCGGAAACTGCACACGCCAATCAATGCAGGTTGCCAGTCCTCACGACTTTCTCCCGACCCGAGGTGGCGCAGTCGTATCTATCCACTCCTGGGCTAGCCCCAGGGTCCTCATAACCAATCGTAGCCGAAGCGGCTCGATTTCATTCAGGCAGTGGATCCAAAGCTCTCGTCCAAACCGGGCACGGCTCATCAAAACCCACGGTTGGTCGGCATCGACCATACTTGAGTAGGGTCTCTAGTTCACCTAGATTAGATTGTACATATTCTTTTAGCTAGTCAAATGTAGAAGCAAAAAAAAAAGAACTAAAAAATAAAAAAAGAAGAAAAAAGAATCATACCATTGCTGCAGGGAACTCCTGCAGCTCACGTCTTAGCACCATCAGTTGGTAGGATAGAGGCGCTGTACTCATAATGGGTTGCCACCGTCTGGCTAATGGCACCGTCACTGGTCGCCAATGCCGAGCTCTCCCCATTGGGAGGTAATAGTAGCTCCATAGCTGCATCATCATGTGTCATTAGTGCCTTAAGTGAACTATTGGGAAACCACACAAAAAAATGAAACAAAAATTACCTGGATAAATGGTGTAAAGCCACGGACAGTCACCTCACGGTCTGCCTCTTGGGACATACCTGTAAACAGATGTGCCAGCACGGCAGCTCCCCAAGCATACTGCCCTACTCTCTCGAGATCTACTAGCAGCTCTAGGAAGCGACAGTCGATGCTGCCTCCCTTCGAGCTCAGTAGCAATTTTCCCAGTAAGAAGAGGAGAAATCTCCTCAAATCCATGTTGGAACTTTCCCAATTGCCGAAATCTGTGCACTACACAGCACGGCACCCTCTTTCTGTTCTTTCCATGAATTCTTCCAAGGACTCATCGTCCCGTGGACGAGTATCAGCAAGCCCTAACGCCTCCATGATAGACGCCTTGGCTACTGATCGGTTCTTCTGACCGTCAAGTTCCAGTCCTAACAGCTTCTGGGCACCTTCTCGGTAGTCCGCATAAGTGACTCCGGTCACTGCCTCCCCATCCACTTTAAGGCTCGTGATTCGGACCACATCTTCCAGACTGGGTACCATGTGCCCCCAGGGCATCAAGAATGCCCGACTCACTGGGTCCCATCTTTCGCGCAATGCTTGGATGAGGACGAGGTCGAGCTTGATTGGCTCGATCCGCAGAAAGGCCCCAAATCCCATCACGTCTAGCCTGGCCTTCTGGAAGTCTGGAAGACCACGATATGCGGCAACCAATAGCTCCCAGGAAATGTGCGATTTCATCATGCTCTGCACATACATAAGAACTGAGCAAAGGCGAGTTTTGCCAAGGAAGAAAAAGGAAGAAAGAATGAAGGAAGGGATGACAAGGTCCAACTTACGAGTTGTGATTGTGTCCTCTCGCTGAGTTGTCCTTCGACTTCTGAGAGTCTCCTGGAGCTGCTACCAGATCTACTCCTTTTTGAGGAGCGGGAGGACTCACCTTCTGCTCTGAAGCTAGATTCGCCCTCCATCCTGAGAATTGAGCAACACTCACTACCTCCCCTCTTTATGAATTTTGACTCTTCAATCAGCTTTCACGGCTTTGTTGTTTTCAAGTCGAGTGAAAGGGGAGGTATTTATAGGATTGGAAAGAAGGTGATCTGGATCTATCACCATCACCCCTAGCAACAGCCTTTGTGACAAGTCACCCCCCCTTACTGTTGCGGCCACTCTACCATGGGGAGTGATTGATTTGGGGGCGTGATTTATTGACTTGTCATCCTTATTCGGTCCAAAGATTCTCCGCGTTTATTGTCCTGTTGCATCTACTTTTAGAGCAAACAAGCAAATCGGGGACATTTATGTGGGAAAATAGGGCCAAGCGCCGACGTTTTTGAAATTGGTGGTAGATCCTTTTGAAAAATCATGGCCACGGTACACTCGCGTGTCACTTCGCCATGTGAAGTGAATGGAGCAGAGCTGTGATTATTGACCCGCCACCCCTATTCGGTCCAAAGATTCCCCGTGTCCCTTGTCCTATTGCGACTACTTTTAGCGCAAACAGGGAAACGAGGGACATTCACGTGGAAAAGAGCACCACGGGCTGATATTGTTGAAGTCTGATGGCAGACTCCCTTTGAAAATCATGGCTATGGTGAGTCACCACTCCGTGTTTTAAGGTGACATCTCGTCGAGCATGTCTCGCAGGAACCCATGTGGTAGAAAAGACCTGTAGAGCAGAAGGAACGAACGGGCAAGCAAGTTGCGTTCAAACCAAGCCATTTCATTCACATATCTATATAAGGGTTTGTGCCCGTCATGAGGAAGGAGTGGGTGTACAAGCCATTCACTAATCCTCGTCACCCTCCTGGTTACGTCTCTTCTCTCTCCAAAGGTAAGAATTCCCTCGGAGGCCTTCTATAGTCTCGTGATGCAGCAATCGCTTTGCTGTGCCATGCCTTTCCATCTGTTCTGGCGATGCTTTTCGCCGTCCTCCTGCTTCTCTCGCGACCCTGATGGCCGTGAAGCTCTTGAAGCTGAGGATGCTGGTTGAACTCCCCTCTGCTCTGCCGAAGGAGACTGTACCAGCTCCAGGAGCTCCCTTGCCGCGAGCTCCAATTTCCCTCCGATCTGCGGAGTAAGTGACGTGTCTAGACGCTCTTCCTCTCAGAGTTCCATCTCTTGGGCCTCCTGTGCTACTCTGTCTTTGCCTTTCTCTTCATCTTCTCTCGCTTTACCTCTCTCCTCGCCACTTGGAGAGAAACCTTTAGCGTCAAGGCATCTTGGGGCAATCCCTCATGCTGTAGTTGCTCTGATCTTTCATCTCTTATTCTGTGATGGTTAGCTATCGCTTGGCGTCTGCCATCTTAGCCGCTTACGGAAAAGGGATGGAGGAGATTCAAAGCATGTGCAAGGGCATTAAGGCCTTATTTCATTCCAAAATGAGGACTACACCAGGGGTTTAGGCACTTCGGGCCTCAAATTCCCCAATTGGGTTACATAAGCTTTCCACAGTTCCATGTCCTCATTTACAGACACCATTACCTTCAGTGGAACACTTGCCTTCCACGATGCTTTAATTGCCTTCACATCGTTTGCATCTCCCTCCGTACCTAGCTCTCTCTTCCTCAGAGGAGGAATTTCAGATAACATTGGGAATGAATGGTGAGGGAGGCCGATCTGAGTATAACACCGATGTGCATTGTACAGAGCAAACTCAGTCGCGCCGACCAGCTGCACCTCTGCATCTGGGAAAGACCTCGTGAGGAGTTCACATGACAGTAAACATGTTGGCGCATAAGTGAACATGTTCTGCATCATAGTGCTGTAGTGATTCCTCCAGTCTTCGCGTTTCTTCAACCAAGGAGCGCGATTTACCACATTACCACTAAAGCCTAACACATCGGCTATGTGGTAAAGTGGACTTTGTTGGAAGATTTTTGAGGTAGTCGTCATCCCCTCATGGTGGTCAAATTTGAAATGCAAGTCAATCCAGTAATTTAGAAGGAGTATGCAACCGAAAGGAGGCTTACCCATGCTGGAAGCTGTGAGACCGCTGTAGAGATAGGCAAGGATGGCGGGCCCCACTCTCTTTCCATTCCAAATCCCACAAATAGCGCTCAATTGGTCCTCCTCCACTATGTTGTCTGTATAAGGAAATAGGAGAGCTCCCGTTAAGCAGATTGTGAACCCCTTCATCAGTTTCTCCAGCTGATCATCACTTGTCGATTCTTCCAGGGCACTCATGGTCCATTCTGCAAGCTTTTGTAAGTTAATTCCCTGTCGAGTTTGGACCGCCTTGATAGCCTTCGATGGCATGAAACTTTCGAGAACTTCCTCAGAAGTCACATTTTTCAGCATGCGCGAGATCTTTATCTTGCCATCCTTCTTAAATCTCTTCAAACCGAGCAACAACTCCACCTCCTCAAGAAGAATTGTTGCTTCAAAAGTGGGGAAAATGAAGGTGTGAGTTTGAGGGTGCCAAATTTCTACCAGTGCACCCATGGCTGCCCAATCCATGTAAATCTTGTCATAGTGTTTGGCGTGAATCACCAGTCCTTGGAGATGCCATTTTGAAATCACAGCTCTCATGCCAATGGTCATATTCGAAGTGAGCTTCGATAGCCAGGGCAGCTTTGAGAATTTCCTTGGGCCCGGGAAGAGAGGATATGGCTGAAAAGGAAAGGAAATGTCGAGAAGGTGAAGGAGAAGTCATACAGAAACTAGAAAATGAGTCAACTCACCAGTCCTGAGTGAATTCTTTCACTTAGATGCCCTTCAAGGTCCCTAAGCCGTTGGATCTCATTGCTAGCCCTGCTTCTCTTCACGGGACGCGAGGATTCGCCTTCCATCTCAAGTCAAAGGGCTAAGATCATTCTTTCTCTCCCTTGCTTCTCGTAGGGAATTCGTGCTTGTGCTTCTTCCTGATTTGCATATGAGCTACTTATAGAATAAAAAGGAATCAAGGTCGTCATCAACAGTCTGTCTTGTTATGATTATTAGTCCTATATGATTGGTTATGTTATGATTATGTTTTTTGATGATTATGTTTATAATTCTGTCTCGTCATGATTGTGTCAATAATTTTGTCTTCTCATGATTGTGTTCATAATTCTCTCCTATCATGATTGTGTTATATTATCATTGTGAAATTGTTCTATGTAAAGTTTAAAGAAAAGAAAAGAAAAAAAATTAAAGAGAAGAAAAACAAGAAAAAAGATGGATCATCACCCTCCCACATGTATCATATTCGCAGTGTCTGGTATTGTATCTACACAATTGGAGTCTGTCAAGCACCGTACGCCTTGAATCAATTTGGAGTTTGAGTTCAGACTCTGATAACTCCAAAAGAATTCAGAGCGTACGGATAGGTTGTTAAGTCGTGTCGGAATGGGGACGACGGTTCCGTTCGGTGTGTCGATAAATGGGCTCCGGCTCATTACCGGCTCATCGAATCGGTGTCCTGACCCACTCTCCATAACTTAACCATATTATCCTTGGCCAGTTGATCTTATTGTGAGAATCATTCACTTAAGTCGATTATGTAAGTCACTACGTTTAAACACTCTGAAATGTGAGATATTCCATTCTGAGTCGAGTACTGAGTTTTCCTGAGGTCACCTTGGGTTGTTTCTTTGAAAGAGATCATTGTTTGGATTTATCTCCAAATCATCTTTTTATTCCCCTCGGACCAACCTTGACTGTAGCACGTCCACAATGGCTGGTAACCGCTCTTCAATGGTGAAACCTGCAGGCCTACGACCCAGGTACTTCCGCACCGTGAAGTTGGTCCTCTTTTAGTTGTTTGTGTCCCAGAGCACACTTTGTCATTTCTTCGTTACTTTATCATCCAAACAATGACTGATTTCGGAGAGTCTTCTTCAAGGTTACTTCGGTGAAACTCGGGAAAGATTCCCATCATGAGAATGATGAAGGCGTGTCTCATCACACCATGGCATCTACTTTTCACTTCACTCCCTTCCATTTCATTCCATACATTCCATTACATTACAAGTCCGGCCCCTACAAAGCAGATGCCAAGGCAGGGCAACTGTAGACACGCCGTTTTCATGTTTTTCGCGGGTAAATCTCATATTACACTACGATGCCTCAAAGTGACTTACACATTTAATTTATGTGGGTGATTAATCATTTTTCAGGGTTTTACATAAAATATATAATAAAAAAATCATAAAAGGTTAGAAAAATACAAAAAAATGAGAAAAGCTTATAAAAAAAGAGCTTATAAGAAAATTCAGAAAAAAAGTAAAAAATGGGTTATAAGAAAATACAAAAAAATCAAAAAATGTTATAAGAAAATAAAAAAAAGTTTCAAAAAAAGGTTATAAAAAATCTTAAAAAAGTTGAGAAAAGGTTAAAAATAATAAGGAGAAAATGTTTTAAAAAATGATAATAAAAAACAAAATAAATCCTAATATGTAAAAATAAGTTTATGTATATATATATATATAAAAGGAAATCAATAAAAAACATAAAATGACATATAGTAATCTGTATATTAATCATACTTATCTTTAATCTAAATATTTCTTTATCACTAATTAATCTTAATCCATGTCATTGTCTTATCTCTTATCTTCATTGTCTTCTTTTCCCAGCCGCCCGGCAGAGAGAATCTCTCCCTCTTACGTCCATTTCCACTTCACTGCCAACCTCATCTCTTTCCTCTTTCCCATTCCCTCAGCACAACCACTCTCCATCTCCCCTTTCCACTTCCCTTAACCATCTCCTTTCCAATGCAAAACTCACGTTTGCAGCATCTCCTCCCTCTCATCCTTCCCAACCAACACCCACTTCCTTTCCACCTCCTTATTCTCCATGGCGAAATCCTAGCAACCCACAGCCGCACCCCACTCTCTCCTCCACACACTCATCCACTCACGCGGCAACTCCCCCCATCTCTCTTCACAGTCATCACCTCCACCCTCCTCACCAACCTCTAACGCACATCTCCTCCCGAGCCATTCTCTCATACACCCCCCTTTGTTATCCGCTCTCACTGTCCCTCATACCACACCCCCCGTGGACACCGCCATCGCAACCACCGGACGAATTCCCCGCCGCCACTGTCAACCCATGTCGCCGCCTGAGCCACCTGCCACCCCCTGTGCATGCCTCTTCACCACCGACGTCCACTTGCCCACACCACCGTAGCACTCCTCTTCCCTTTCACCCACGACAAGCCACCCTCTGCCCTCTCCCTTGCGTTGCCACCTTGCCGCCAACACCCCCGTCCACCACAGTGAGACTCCATCCCACGTCACCGCCGTTGCCGCGCAGCTCTCCCTCATGCATGCAAGCCACCCTCGGCTGCCACCTTCCACGTTGCCGTCCTCGCCACAGCGCCGTCCACCTCCCTCCGGCCACGACCGCAGCCCTTTGCATGCACTGCCCGTCCGCCGCAAAGCTCACCACGAAGTCCCCCAGGCAGCACCGCCACCGCACCCACACCGTCGTCGTCACCGGCTGGCCGCTCCCGGCCTCCTCCGTTCTCTCCTTTCTCTCTCTCTCTCTTTCTCTCCCTCTCACGCTCTCTCTCTCTCTTCCTCTCTCTCCTCCCGTCTCCTCTCTCTCTCCCTCATCCGTTTCTCCCTCTCTCTCACGTTCTCTCTCCTCTCTCTCTCTCCCTCTCGGTTCTCTCTCTCTCTCCCGCGGTCTTCCTCTCTCTCTCTCTCTCCCCCCATCCGTTTCTCTCCCTCCCTCTTTCTCTCCCCCATCCGTTTTCTCTCCCCCCTCTCATCTCTCTACTCTCTCGATCTCTCTCTCTCTTTCTCATTTTTATTTTTTTTAATCTCCTCTCTCTAACTCCCCCACGTCTCTCCATCCTCTCACCACCTCCAAAACTCTCTTTCCCTTTTGTCTCACTCTCACGTGATATCTCCTTATCCTTTTTTATTGTTTCTCCCACTCTCTTCCCCCCTTCTCTTACCCTCTCTGCTCATCCCTTCTCTCTCTCTCTCTCGATCCCTCACATCTTTCATTTTTTTTATCATTTTTCCCCCTTCTCTCTGTCTGAACTCTCACTTCTCTCTTTCTCTTCTCTTCCCTCTTCTCTGTCTCTTTCTCATTTTTCCACGTTCACACTGCACACATGCACTGCTTCTTTTCACCTTTTCACATTCCTGCACACACACATGCACGTACCTTATATATATCACATAGATATACTTATCTTTATGTATTGGCACATTAACCTTCTTTATTAACACATGCACGTAGGTTTGTCTACATCATTACATATATATACTTATCACCATATATCAAGAAGAATGTATAAGTGTATATATATGTTTGCATAATATGTTTATTTATTTATATATGTGAGTGTAATTTGTTTATATAATATATTTAAGATGTTTATGTAACATATTTATAAAAATACATTTATTCACACATATCTATATACTCTGTATGCTTATATATATATATATATATATATATATATATATATATGCATATATTTATATATATATATATATATATTTATTTATTTACATTAGTTTGTTATTTATTGTGAAATTCAGGAAGAAAGGCGAGTCTTCAACCCTTTTAGTGCTGCCCGCGTGTTCACGTACACGAGGAAAGTCGTTTCGTCCCACCGCTTGCTCGCCCCCGTGCTTGCATCGCCATCAGCGACTCTATTTTTTTGTTATTTCATTTTATTGTATTTTCAGTCTATTATCTAGTCATTAGTGTTTTATTTCATAAATTGTTATCATATTATATCAGTTTTCTGACTTAATTTTATTTTATGTTTGTTCATTTTGCAGGGTAACCACTCAAGCCCTCTTCTTCGGCCAGTCGAACGAAGAGGAAGAAGGAACCCACGCAATTCCCGCGTCAAAGGCAGAAGCGATCATCCAATTCGGGGCCCTCCGTCCCTGGCGATCACACCACCAAACGCGTGCTTGTAGTAAATTTTACTTTATGTCTATAATACCCGCGGATAGCTAAAACCCGGGTCTGTTTGTACTATAATCGGCCGCGGTGAGTCATTTCACCGTGGTCATTTACTTTCGGCATTTTTCTCTCTGCACTTTATTATATTGTTGTTAAAACCCCGCACAGATCAATATCCTGCGGTGGTCTGTTTACTATTTATATTCATGTTATTATTATTATGTGAGGAGTGATATGACGTTCTAAATTCCAAGTCAACGTGTGTCTTTGTGTCCGTCAACTTCTGCTACGTAGAGTCCCAGGTTCGCACTCGGTATACACAAAGCTGTCCTCGGAATGGTAGGTCACGCCTACCGGGAAGGGGTTCAGTTTGCGTGAGAGGGTCTTCGGATCTCGTTCTCCGCCCTGTACCGAGGGTCCGGTATGTCTAGGCTCCACGTCCCCGTACAGAGTGACCTTTCAGGTCATACTCTCTACCATCCTTTCTACATCATCCTTTTTACGCACGCGTTTTCATTTTCATCATTTTTTACTCTTTCACTCAGAGAGGGAGAAATCCCATCTCTCTCTCTCAGTCCACCACGTGACGCATTCATAGAAACGAACAAAGATCCAGCATGGTGCGAAGGAGCTCAGGGAGGAGGTCCGCCTGCGACAGGGGAAAGGCCATAGTAGCGGTTGGGGTTGGCCCCTCTCGGGCCTCACAGAACCCCACCTCCAACGCCAGCGCCCCCGCCAACGAACCACCCCCCCGCGGCAGTAGGGCTACCGCTCCACGGTGGCGCCGACGCCTTCCAAGCTCTCAACGCAAAAATGGATGTCCTCGAGGAACTCATCAGGACCCAGGCGGCCAGGGATGGAAGGTCACGCGCCCCGTCGGGGAGCCCTCCCCGCGAGAATGCATCCCAACACACTGTCGGAGGCCGCTTCACTATCCGCGGCCAGCAGATTATCCGTAACAGGACGGGAGGACCCTCGCAAGCTCCGCCGCCGGAGCAAGAGACTTCGTCCACACCAAGGCGGGGAAAACCTGGGGCACGCCGTCCGAACCCGGAGATCGACGTTCCCGAGGATCGCCAAGACATTCCCCCCAGCCTCGCGCCACAACAGCAGCTGGAGTTATCTCTCCGACTGCGAAAGTTCGAGAGACGCTTCGCAGAACAAGAGCGCGCCCTGCAGAAGGCCTCTCCCCCAGAGGATGAGGAGAAATCCCCTTTCTCCAAGTATATCTTGAAGGCAGAGGTGTCTCCCAGAACCTCCATCCCAACCTTCAAGCTCTACGACGGCCAGGGCGACCCGGCCGATCACTACGACAGCTTCGACGCTCTAATGACCCTGCACGGAGCGTCCGACGCCATCAAATGCCGAGCCTTCATGACCACCCTGGTCCAAGGTGCTGAAGCTTGGTTCCGGGCCCTCGCCCCCGGATCCATCCGAGATTTCAAGCAGTTTGGCCGAATCTTCAAAGAGAGTTTCGTCGGAAGTGCCACCCCAAGGTCGGTAGCGGGGCTCCTGGCCCTTAAACAGGCGCAAGGGGAGAGACTCCGGGCTTATATTCACCAATTCAAGTTGGAAGCCCTGAGAATCCCCCGCCTAGACGTGGCCTCAGCTATAACCGCACTGACTGGGGGCACTCGGGACGAGAATCTCCGCCGCGAGCTTGTCCTCCACCCTCCCTCGACCGTTACCAAGCTAGTAACTCTGGCTTTGCACCATGCCGAGTGCGAAGAAGTACTCAGCGCATGCCGAGATGCAACCGGCTCGGGTCGGGAGGGGGACAAGAAGCGGGCTTCCGAGCCAAGCTCAGGTTCGGGAAAAAGGCGGAACCGGGACGGGGAACGCAAGGAACCGTCACAGAAGTATGAGCGGTACACCCCACTAGCCGCGCCGGTCTATGAGATCTATGAAGACATCAAAGACTCGGGTCTCCTCCGCCAACCCGAGCCAATGAGGTCGAAAAATCGTAATCGTAGCAAGCACTGCTTGTTCCACAGTGATCACGGATACCATACCGGTGACTGCCACCAGCTCCAGGACGAGATCGAGCGCCTCATCCGTCAGGGGCACCTAGCTCGGTTCGTAGCCGAGCACAAGGAGGACCGAGGCGCCCCAGAGGAGATCGACAACGCCCCCCGAGGGGTCCACATTAACGTTATCTCCGGAGGAGCAGCATCAGGAGGCGACAGCAGCCAAGGAAGGAAGCGTCATACCGAGCGGGCGAGCCGAGCCATAGAGCCTCCAAAGGCCCCGCCGAGTGAGCCCCAGGTCATAGTCTTCTCAGACCGAGACCTAGAAGGGCTGAGCACCCCGCATGACGACGCCCTCGTGATTTCGGCTACAATAAACCATTGTAACGTAGATAGGATCCTAGTCGACAATGGGAGTGCCCCTGATGTACTATCTTCTGGTTGTTTCCTTAAGATGGGGGAGGATCCATCTAAGCTTCGCCCGATCCGAACCCCTCTCTGCGGGTTCAATGGCCAGGCCACCTGTCCCGAGGGAGCCCTAAGCCTGCCGGTTACCCTCGGCACCCCACCCAAAATCGTTACGGTCAAGGTGGACTTCATAGTGATTAAAGGTATGATAGCATACAATGCCATCTTCAACCGGGGAATCCTCAGCCGAATAAAAGCGGTGCCGTCTACCTATCACCAGAAAATAAAGTTCCCCACCAAAAATGGGTTGGGGGAAGTCCGAGGTAAGCAGGCCGCGGCCAGAAGGTGCTACAATATCTCGGTAGAGGTCACAAGGCCGTACGGGAAGGACAAAGACCCCCGGGGAGTCGAGGGTAAATCCATAACCACCGAACCTGGTGACGAATTGCTAGCGATTTTCCTAAACGATGACCCGGCCCTAGGAGTAAAGATCAGAGCCGACCTACCGTCTGAGGTTCAACAGTAATATGAAAAGTTCCTTTCTGAGTACATCTGAGTTTTTGCTTGGTCTGATGATCAACTCCCTGGGATACCAGAGGAGACTGTAATGCACAAGCTCAGCCTCGACCATGCCATGAAGCCCGTACAGCAACGCAGAAGGAAGCATGCACCAGAGAAGCAGGCGATCATCAAGGCGCAGGTCACTAAGGGACAAGAGACTGGCCTTTTTAGACCGGTCATGTACCCGACATGGCTAGCCAATGTCGTCCTGGTACCGAAAGCTTTAGGCAAGTGGCGGATGTGCGTGGATTTCACTGACCTGAATAAGGCCACCCCTAAGGACTGTTATCCGTTGCCGAGCATCGACCAATTGGTTGACTCAACCTCGGGCAATGAGATACTCAGCTTCCTAGACGCCTATTTGGATTACCATCAGATCAGAATGGACCTAGAAGATGTCGAAAAGACCGCCTTCATCACCGACTATGGCGTGTACTGCTACACCCGGATGCCTTTCGGGTTGAAGAACGCTGGAGCCACGTACCAAAGGCTGGTCAATCACATGTTTGAAGGACAGCTAGGTCGGAACGTCGAGGCCTACATTGACGACATGCTCGTCAAGACCCCCAAGGCCGAAGACCACTTCACCGACCTCGCCGAGACCTTCGACACCCTCCTGAGGTATAACATGAAGCTCAATCCTGCCAAGTGTGCCTTCGGAGTGAGATCCGGAAAGTTCCTGGGTTTCCTAGTCACTCAGCGTGGGATCGAGGCCAACCCAGACAAAGTCCAGGCCATCCTGGACATGCGCCCACCCACCTACATCAAGGACGTCCAACGCCTAACTGGGCGTGTCGCCGCTCTCAGCCGGTTCCTGTCCCGTGCGGCCGAACGATGCTTGCCCTTCTTCAAACTGTTGAGGGGGCCCAAAGTGGCATCTGCTACGTTCGCATGGGACGAGGAATGCCAGAGAGCGTTTGCCGAGCTCAAGGAGTTCTTGGCCTTGGCCCCGGTGCTCTCCAAGCCCGTTCCGGGTGAAGTCTTGCTGCTCTATCTCTCGGCCAGGCCTTCAACGGTTAGCTCGGTCCTAGTCAGAAATGACTCGGGAGTCGAGAGGCCGGTCTACTACATCAGCAAGGTACTCAACAAGTCTGAAAGGAGGTACCCCGCAACCGAGAAACTCGTGCTAGCATTGGTCACCTCCACCAAGCGCCTCCGGCCCTATTTCCAGGGGCACCCCATCACCGTACTAACCGGCGAACCATTGAAGAAGATCCTTACCCACCCCGAAGCCTCGGGACGACTCGTCAAGTGGGCCATCATGCTTGGGGCCTACGATATATCCTATCGGCCGCGCTCAGCTGTGAAAGGCCAAGCGCTCGCCAACTTCATCGCCGAAAGCACCATCCCGACTGAAGAAAGATCCCCGTCCGCGCCCGGGCCGACCTGGGAGTTGTTCGTCGATGGGTCTTCCAACTCGATCGGGAGTGGTGCCGGAATCCTTCTGAAGTCTCTCGCAGGAGCAGAACTGCAATACGCCTTGAAGTTCAGCTTTCAAGCATCCAACAACGCTTCCGAGTACGAGGCCCTTATCTCGGGAGCGTGCATGGCCCGACGGTTGGGGGCTGAGCGAGTCAAAATCCACACTGACTCCCAGCTGATCGCTAGCCAAGTCAATGGCGAATACGAAGCTCGAGAGGCACCAATGATCAAATACCTCCAACTGGTCAGAGCCCTGACCCAACAGTTCGAGAAATTCGAGGTAGTCCGAATAGCTCGGGAGGAAAACTCCGAGCGGACGCCCTCTCTCGACAAGCCTCTTCTCTCAACCCCGAAGGTACCCGATCGGTCCTCCTTGAAGAGATAGAGCACCCGAGCATTGACTCGGAGTTCCTTGCTGTTGACTCGGCCGCTCTGAGCGACTGGCGCACCCCCTATCTGTCATGGCTCCAAGACTCTCAAGAGCCTTCTGACCCTCGAGAGGCCCGCAGATTGAAGTACCAAGCCCGGTGCTTCGTCATTCTAGACAACACTCTCTACCGGAGATCTTTCTCCGGTCCTCTCCTGAAGTGTCTCGGCCCCGACGAAGCCAGTCGAGCTATCCAAGAGATTCATGAAGGGCTGTGCGGAGCGTATTCAGGAGGAAAGTTACTCACCCGGATCCTGCTACGGTAGGGTTACTGGTGGCCCACTCTGCAGCGCGACTGCACGGCCTACGTGCAACAATGCGACCGATGCCAGCTATTCGACCACTTGGTCCATCAGCCGGCAACGAAGCTCGTCACCCTGGCCAAACCGTATCCCTTCGCTCGGTGGGGGATCGACATTCTTGGGCCGTTCCCCACGGCTCAGGCCCAGAAGAAGTTTATCATCATCGCCATCGACTACTTTACCAAGTGGATCGAGGCCGAAGCCACGGCAAGGATCACCGAGACAATCGTCTGGAAGTCGATCATTTATCGTTACGGCATCCCCCGGGTGATAGTGAGCGATAACGGTCGGCAAGTTGACTCTCGTTATTTTCAAGATAGATGTGCCGACCTAGGTATTCGCAACCACTTCACCTCGGTCACCCACCCTCAGGCCAACGGGCTGGTCGAGAATGCCAATAAGACTATCTTAAAAGGCATAAAGACCAGACTCAGCAAAGCCAAGGGCAGCTGGCCCGAGGAACTGCCTAGCATACTTTGGTCACACAGAACGACTCCCAGAACGGCAACAGGTGAAAGTCCTTTCTAGTTGGTATATGGCGCTGAGGCCATAATTCCGTTGGAGATTGCCAATCCCTCCCTCCGAGTCATCTGCTTCCGCCCGAGGTAAACGAGCAAAAATTACTCGAGAACCTGGACCTAGCAGATGAACTCCGAGAGATTGCCAGCATCCGAGCGATGGAATACCAGCCCCGCCTCGCTCGATACTACAACGCCAAAGTCTGAGACAGGCACTTCCAACCGGGAGACTTCGTCCTTAGGAAAGTCGAAGCCTCTCGACCACTAGAGGCGGCGGGCAAACTATCCCCTAACTGGGAAGGTCCCTACCGAGTGGTCGAGACGCTCGGGAAAGGAGCATACCGGCTATCTACAATGGAAGGGGAACCCATCCCTCGGACGTGGAACGCAGCCACACTACGCAAGTTCTACTTTTGAAGTCGTGCAAACAATCTGAGTGAAATAAATTTTTTCCTTTTCATTCAAACGATTGTTGGTACATCAGAAAGGCCAAAGCCAATACATTGCATAACAAAAAAAATCAATCTGGCGCCACTGCAAGAGGCCATCACTCGGCTGACTCGGTTTGATCTCCTTGCATCTAGCCACTGACTCTGCCTCGCGTAGAAACTGGCTCGGATAAAAGGTGGTCGATCTAGTTGGCTCGGGTGGCCCATAACAAAGGTGACAGAGGGACTGCGGTGGGGAAGGCTACCTTCCAAGTTGACAGAGGCTGGGGAGCGGGAACGCCTATGAAGGCCTCCTCTCTTCCAACCTGCCAACTCTTTGGAACGTACAGAGAGCAAGCAGCCTCCGCAGAGTGAAAGAAATGACGGGGGGAGAGCAGCAAGAGGAGAAAAGAGAAAAAGAAGTCCATCGTAGTTGGACGAGGAGACAGGGGAAGGCCCGGAAAGGAGGGAGCTTAATTTGCTTCTCCCCCCATCCCGGAAGCAAGCAGAGAGGGACGGGCAGCGGAGATGCCGGATGCCCCCATCCGTCTTCCATCTCGCCCCCCCTCCGGGAAGCGTCGCCGGAATTGATAGAGGAAACGACGTGATTTTTCTATCAAAATCCTCTCCAGATCTGCGCGACGACCGTCGGACCCTCTTCAAACCCGCGCGACGACCGTCGGACCTGCTCAAAACCCGGAGCGGCAAAATCTCGCCGCCCTCCATCATGGGCAGGATCGTCTTCCGAAGGATCTTCCATGCTCTGAATGTAAAGGCTCAGCGCTACGAGAAATGGAGAGAGGAAAGACTGTCCTAGAAAACCCTAAAGTGATGTAGATGGAGAGACGCCCCTAAGTCCCTTATAAAGGCGAGGGGAGGCTGCTTGCCTTAAAAGACTCTCTCCTCGAAAACACGCCGAAAGGATTTCCCCTTTATGACTGGTCACCTCAAACTCCTCGTTTCCGCCCCCAGCGGGAAACACGAAGCGGCCAAGCATTCAAAGCGTGATCAAACGGAAAGGCACCCTGCCAGACGCCTGCCCAACCATCTCGCGAGATATGCACAGAAAGTATCGGTCCTTTCCAACTACCACAGATACGCTGATCAAATCACGGCAAGTACAGCAAGCAACAAGCAAAGTTTTTCTTTGTTGCCTTACATAGAGAAGAGTCCTTTCTTGCTCGAAAAAAAAAAGAGAAAAGGACAAACAAGGGGAGAAGACAAAGCAGGTCGATACATCAGGCCTCCGGCCCATCTAGCGGCTCGAAAGCGGAAGGCACGGACGGTCTGCCCCCGGTACCCTCGGTGACGGCCGACCCAGGCACCGCCCCCGCCTATGCGGGAACTGTCTCGGTTGCGAGCCCTCCCGAGGCCTCCGGAGCTGGCGACCCCTCAAGAGAAGAGACCTCCGGGTCTTCTTCGCCCGACGCCGAGGTAGCAGAACTGGAGGACGAGGCATCCGAGTCATAACGTTGACCGGACGGGAAGCGGAGCCTGGAGTCATGCTCTTCAGCATAGGCCACCGCTCGGCGATAGCCCTGCTTGAAGCCCTTGCGGACGCCTCGGCGGAGAGCCAACTCGTAGTAGGGAAGGGCAACCTCCTTCAGATCGACTTGGTAGGCCTCCGAGCATTTATACTGCTCGACCGCCTCTGCCTTGGCCAACCCTGCCCTCCCTACGAGTTCGTCCATCTTTCGCTCTGCCTCGGCTTGCCTCCTCCCGACCTCAGCCGCCAGCTCCTCAGCCTCGACTGCCCGCCTCTCTGCCTTGGCCCGATAAGCGTAGGCCTCCAACCGGTGATGCACTGCTTCCTCCGCTCGGCGCGCTAGGTCGACGCGCTCGGTTTCCCAACGGCCATCTAGCTCGACGCGGACAAGGCGCTCCTCCTCAAGGAGCCTACTCTTCCTCTCAAGCGACTCCCGAGCCTTGGCCAGTTCCTCAGTCAGTGCTCGGCCTTCCAGCTGGCTCGACCGCAGCAACTCTCTGGTCGCGGAGAACTCCCGCCGGAGCCCCTCGTTCTCCCCGGTGAGCCGGACCAGCTTCCTCTCGGCCCCGCCGAGGGTCCAAGCGAGCTGTGACCGCTCTGACTCTAACCGAGCATAAGTCTCCGCCATCGTGGCCCCCATCTGAGCCATGATCAGACCGCCCTCCATAATGACGTTGAGGACCCCGGCTGGGGAATGACGCGCGCTTCCCCCATTCACCCTCGCCGCAACACCGCTGCACATCTCGTACAAGGTGCGCGACACGCCGAGCCTCTCCAGCGCCACCGGCATGGAAACCTTCCCCGCGCCGGGCGTCCCGCCAGTCAGCCCGGATCGAACTTCCGTCCTAACCGCTCCTGGCGCCACGGTCGGTTGGGGCGGCGACGCCTCTGCAGGCGAACCCCCAACCTCGACCGTCCCGGCTCGCGCGTCGCCGCCCGAGGCATCGCCCACCTCGACCGACGCCCCGGCCTCGGCCGCGGTTGCTTCAACTTCGGCCCCCTCTGTTCCCACCGAGGGGAGAGCCGACCCATCACCGTCACCCCCCGGGGTGCCCCTGGTCTCCTCGGCCCCCTCTCGCTTGGCAGATAGGCGAGCTGGCTCGATAGGGTCGGCCCTATCTTGCCCCGGAGAGGGGAGCGCCGCCGAGCCAGAATCACCCCCAGTGGTGGGACGGCCCCAGCCTTCTTGGCTCGCTTCTTGGCCTTAGCGGCGGCCCGCAACATACCCGCTACGGGGTCCTTGCGCTTCGCCCCGCGCGGCCGAGAAGTCCCCTTGGAGACCGCCCCCTTGCCCTTGTCCCGGGCTTGGGAGCGACCCTCTGAAGCGGCCGATTCTCCGTCAGCCGAGTCATCGCCAAGATCGACCACCTCAGCGGCCTCCTTCAAAGGCTCCCGCATGTTATCTGCACAAAAGAAGAAGACGGTCAGAAACGCAAAAGCAACCCCGGCACCCAAAGAAGAGTCAAGCTCGTGGCGTGTGAACCTGATGGAAGCAGCCGTGTGAGGAGATATCGCTCCACGTTCTCCGGAGTGACCAGCTCCTCTGTGGATCGACGATGCTTCAACAAAATGGCTGCGTACTCCTCCACCTGTGGATGGAACTCGTCTTACCGGGGGGGATATTCGGGTGGAAGTTCGGGATCACCGGACACTCCCAGGATTCCCCCATCACGTGCGTCTTCACCCAAAAGAACTGGGTTTTCCATCCCTTATGAGAAGAATCCTTCGCCGCCAACGAAATGCAGCTCATATTTTTCCTTGCCTGGATGAAATAGAAACCCTTTCCGGCCGGCGGATGCGCTTTCAACTCAAAGAAATAGTGGAAGAGGTCCAGGGAAGGGGGGACCCCGCACTGACGACAGAGGATGCGGAAGGCGGAGAGGAGAAGATATGAATTGGCCACCAGCTGGACCGGCGCCAACGAGAAAAACTTGAGGAGCATGAGGACGAAGGGCTCGAAAGGGAGACGGAACCCACTCTTCCACGCCAAAAGAAAGGAGCAGAAATGGCCCGTACGAGAGTCCAAGCTCATCTCGTGCGGGGCGGCGGCAACGAAGCAGTATCTGTAGGGAAGGCGGAACTGGTGCTCTAACCTCCTCACCTCGGCCTCCCTTAGCTCGCTGCAGTTGGGGACCGGCACCTTCGCCACGGGCTCATCGCTCCACTCCCCCGAATGCTGGTCAGCCATGGATTCTGAGGAAGAGCTCGACGAAGAACACTCTCGCGACCTCGAAGACTCTGAGGGAAGAGGGAGCTGCCGGATGGCCTCCGCTGTCGCCTCGGCCAAGTCTGCGAATGCCACCGCAAGCCTCTGCTCTTCCGTCGTGCCCTCACGACGCATCAAGGAGCCTAAAAACTCAAAGGGAGGCTAGACCCTAAAAACGGAGGAAGTCTGGAATGTCGAAGAGCGCCCAAACGCCTATATCCCCTCGCAGAAGGCGGCGCGCCGTTCCGACCTCCGAGAAAAGGGGGCCCCTTCGTTTCAAATCCGCCAGGATTACCATCATTATGGGCCTTGGTGACCACGACACGTGACTTACTCACACCACTAGATCTCCACCCACCTGCGCCACGCTGGTCCTAAACCCTAAAACATCTACTCTTCCGAGCCTTCCCTAGCTCGGGAGTAGGAGGGGGACAAGTGGAGAGGGGGATTTCTGCAGCCCAATCACGACCAAACAAGGCAACGCTCGCCCGAGTGATAGCCCACAGGGCCCACTCCGGACTAAAAGCCCAATAAAAGATCGCTCGGGGACCCAACCTTCCTAGGCGGTCCTTAGGCTCGGAAGGCCCGAGCGACGGTCAGGTCATCAGAATGATCTACGCCCGATCTATCCTCAGCCAGGATATAGGGAGGCGCACACGATCGTTCCGACCCATCTTCGTCCGAGCTAGGCCCATCGCCCGGATATGGCTGGCCCCCCTAAGCTCGAAACGGTCGACCACCGATTGCTTATCCATGCAGCCGTTAAGAGTCCTCTGTGAGCAGGAATTTATAAGGGTAAGGGACTCCAGCTCCCCAAGGTGATAACGCTCTCACGATGAGGCAGTAAAAGCCCACGTTGAGGACGTAACTCCCACCTGAAATCTCTCGACTTACAAGACTCCGGAAGATGGCGCACTATTTAACCCAGGGATACCCTCTGACGAAAGGTAAGGGCAACTACACGCTCAAAACTCTTGAGCAGGAACCACTTCACCCTTCTGGTGGAGAGGGATCTCGCGCAGAAGCTACTTCCCCCCTTTCTTTGCTCCCTCCATAGCTCTACTAACTTAAGCATCAGAGGGTTTTTCCCAGGGACTCATCCCTGGGCCCCCTGATCCGTTTCCCTTTCTTGTAGTTCACAATTCGGTGATCCTCCGCCCGCTCAGGACCCGCGCGAGATCACACCTCTTCAAATAGGATTTAAAGTTATTGTTTATATTTCATTTTTTTATTATATTTTATTTTCAAAATATTTGTAATATATTTTATAAAATAAATATACCCTAAAAATAAAATATTTTTAAATAAATAACATAATTATTCTCACTAAATAAAATTTTAAAAGTAGAAACATCATTAAATACGGGTTTAAAGTTACTGTTTATGTTTAAATATTTTACTTTATTTCATTTTGTTTAAATATTTTTAATATATTCTATAAAATGAATATAGCTTTAAAATAAAGTATTTTCAATAAATAATATAATTATTCTCACTAAATAAAATTTAAAACGTAAAAATATTATTAAATACGTGTTTAAGTTATTATTCATCCGTAATTTTTATTTAATTTAATTTTTAAATATTTTTTATATATTCTATAAAATTGATATATGATGAAAATAAACTTTAATTTAATAAATACTATTATGAATTTAGTTAAATAAATTTTAAAAGTTAAAACTATTTTAATTATTATTTAATATTATACAGAAATAAAGAGGAGAGAGATTGACCGATAGAGAGAGAGGGGACATTTATTGAGATGGTCGTAACGTTAAACCATCTCCCTGGGTTAAATCTTATTCTAATCTGATTAAATTAAAACAACAATTAAATCACAAAAAAAGTTAATCCTCGACTAAATTCTGATTAAACCACGGCTAACCCTCAACGAGGGGCACAGGGATTAAAAGCTACATTCGAGACGCTGAAAAACCCCTATATTTTGTTGGTAACAACAGATCCTTGCCCAGATGTGAAGCTAAACCAGCTCTTTGCTGGCTCGGTGGATGGATTGCTTCTCCATTCCAATCCAAAGAAAGTGATGAAGCAGCTTCATGTGAATGTGAAACAACCCAGATCGACAAACCCATGCCACCATCCCTTGGTAGGAAGCTTTACCAGCTCTCCAGAGAGTGCAAAACCATGACCCATCTCAGGCAAATCCTTGCCCGGATCGTCCACAGCGGCATCTGCAGCCACTTGTCCTCGGTCTCTGCTCTGGTTGCCTTCTCCGCTTCCTCCCCTGGAGGAGAACTGCGCTTCGCCTCCCTGCTCTTTGCACAGATGGAGGAGCCCAGCTCCTTCGCCTACAACTCGATGATACAGGGCTTTGTTAACGCTGGATTCGCGGAGAAGGCGTTGTCACTCTACACTCGGATGGCGATGGAGGATAGTGAGGGTTCCCGTCCCGACAAGTTCACGTTCCCCTTTGTTGCCAAAGCTTGCGCGCTTCTCTCGGCTGTGGGGTCGGGAAAGGCAATCCATGGGAGGGTGTTGCAGTCGGGGCTCTCTTTGGATCGGTACATCTGCAGTGGGTTGGTGAGCATGTACTCAGAATTCGGTGAAATCAGTGATGCTCGCATTCTGTTCGATGACACTCCTGAAGGAGATCCTGTCCTGTGGAATTCGATGATTGGTGGGTATATGAAGTGTGGGCTTGTGGAAGCCGCATGTCTGTTGTTCGAGGAGATGCCCTGTAAGAACGTGGGAACATACAATGCCATGATCGGAGGGTATGTGAAACTTGGATGTATGGAACGTGCCTGCAAGCTGTTTGAGGAGATGCCTGAGAGAGACGTTGTGTCATGGAACACAATGATTGGTGCTCATGCAAGGTTTGGGTCTGTTGGAATGGCATGGAAGCTCTTTGGCAGAGCACCAGAGAGGAAAGTGAGTACATGGGGTGCAATCATATCTGGGTTCGCACAGAGCAGCCAATTTTATGATGCCCTGGATGCATTCAAACGAATGCTTGTTGAGGGGGTGAGACCAAACCATGCCATACTTGTCAGTGCGCTCTCATCATGTGCTCATCTGGGGGCTCTTGAGCCGGGGATATGGATTCACGGCTATGTTGGGAAGCAAGAAATAATTCTGGATGATGCACTTGGGGCTTCGTTGATAGACATGTACTCCAAGTGTGGGTTTCTACAAGGGGCAAAGTCAGTGTTTGAAAAGACAGAAAAAAGAGATGTCTGTACATGGACTTCAATGATTTATGGGCTAGCCATACATGGGCATTCGCATGAAGCACTAAATTTTTTTACTGAGATGGAGAGATTGCAAATTAGACCCAACAACATTACCTTTGTTTCGATCTTATCTGCTTGCTCACATGCTGGCTTAGTTGACAGTGGACGTGAAATATTCTTCAGGATCAGTCAAGTTTATGGCATGGACCCCACACTTGAGCACTACACTTGCATGATTGATCTTCTCAGTCGGGCAAACCAACTGCAGGCAGCACAACAGCTTATCGAGTCAATGCCAATGAAACCCGATATTTTTGTGTGGGGGGCCCTTCTTGGTGGGTTAAGTATACACGGGCATATTGCTTTGATGAATGAAGACTTGGGTAAAGAGCTCACTAGGCTGGAGCCTGTAGATAGTGGCACATTTGTGCTTGCATCAAATATATATGCATCTACCAGTCAATGGGATGATGCGACGAGGATGAGAAGAATGATGGTCGAACTTGGTGTGAAAAAGAACCCCGGTTGCAGCTTTATTGAGGTGGACCAAATTGTTCATGAGTTTTTAGCTGGTGGGAAAGTGCATCCTATGTCAAGAGAAATCTATGGGATGTTGGATCAGATATACAGAAACAAAAACTGAAGGATTGCCTCTATGAAATTTCTGTTTGTTTCTCCTCAATGGGTTTTGCTAAATTGTGTCTTTCATGTGAGAGAGAAGATTTCCTCACATTTCTGTGCTCCCTCAGAACCCCATAAAGTGATCACTGCCCAGGGCACGACGTGGGTATCTGGGAGTTAATGAAGTGCTGCATTGATGAGGCCTTCGAAAACTCACCAATGCACTTCACAGGGGCAAGTCTCTTTCAGATTAATTTGACTTCATGCATTATTGGGTTGAGATCCTTTGGTTGAAGTCATGTGGTCCAGGCTCATGTTGCCCTCTTTCTGCATTGTGCAGGTTCAGCCAATCTGTTTTGGAGTACAACACTGGGTTCTGCACTACAGAGTGTAGACAACAGATGAACAGAGAAGCTCGCACTGAGACAAGTGTTGTAAGTGGAGCCTCCCGTTGATGAGGCATTTGGGATCCAACAGATCCATTTTAGAGTGGCTAATCTCTTTTAGGTTGACTTGCTTCTTATGAGGTTAGAATCTCAGTCAACGACTCAAAGTCATGTGGCCTGTGCTTGGTTTGCACTTAACTGCATGGGTTAGGTCAGCCAAAGAGTCTTGGGGTTCAACTTCTGGTGCTGCACTAGATGTGAGTTACAGACTGTAGAGAATGCTTGTGATATCTTTGAACAAGGGGAGAAGCTTGAGCCATTCTTCAAGTAACTGGAGGCATGCAGTTAACGGGCATGGCAAGGGTGTCCTTCAGTTGTTATCTGAAAGTTGTTCAAAAGGCCAGGCAAGGCAATCCTGGTGCGGACACCCGAGCAGTTACGCCGAGCCATCGGTACCGCACGCGGAGCACGACTCGAGCCACGTCAGCGTCCATCTGGTTCGGAGACAGGCTGGAGACTCCTCCTTGAGTCTCCCCATTTATCATATTTAGTTAGACTTTATTTATGTTTAATGTGTGTTTACTTCATTTTATTCGGTATGTAATTTTGATTGTAAGAGGGGCTTATTTGTAAAATGGGACCCCTGGGCCCCACGGGACCCCCAGGTCCCCTCCCATTGATCCACCTCAGTCCTAGGGCCGCATGTGGGGTCGGTCAACCATTCAAATGGTGGCTTCTAGAAGGGTGGGCCAAATGGGGGACATTGGACCAAGAAGGTCAACAATTCCAACCCATCCCCACCTACCATGTCCCCCCTTACCATTCTAGTCAATAGGCCCCCCCCTTATTTTTTTATTGTGATTTTTGTGTGTTGATCACACTCAATCCAGGCCCTCCATTCCCCTTCCCTAGATCCAACGGTGGAGGATGGATTTGAGATGTGACCTATAAAACCTTGTATTTTCCCATTTTGGAGAATTAATGCATTTGAAATCTGAAAAATTGCTTGAGCAAGGGCGGGTGCGCCCCCCTCCTCTCTCCTCCCTCTCCCCCTTGCAGCTGAGACGATTGTTATTCTGAGGTGTGACGTCTCCCCTATCAGTTCCGGTCGCCGCCGCCGCCGCCACGTGCCGCCATCGCGCCTCCACCATCGCCGCCGGTGTTCTGTCCATCCAGGACAAAGGTGTCTTCTCCAAATTCCTGCTCTCCACCCCGTCGTGTTCTTGAGCTGGGATTTTGAGGGGATGTTTCAGAGGTGTTCCCCACAATCCACAAAAATTGGTTGATCATGAATCTTCCATTTGATAATTTTCCATTTTCGTCCAACCTCTTTTCCCAGATCTGTCTGCTTGCTATTTAGATTTTCACCCGCCCTGTGTTTCCAATGTTCGGATCTCTTTTTGATTTTTTCGAGAGCTCCCAATTTTACTGGGGGTTCTTTCCATCAACCCCTCTCTCCACGATTTTTCTTGAATTTTGATCATCACTTCACCTATTTTTTCAAAAATCGTTTTCAGAGCTAGCTACAGTGCTGTCAGTCAATTTCCAGATCCGACCACCTATCAGTTTAAAAATCATAACAAATCACAGTCTCATCCAATCCTTTCACAAAAATTATTGTCATCTTCCTTGTTCAAATCTCCACAACTTTGGTGAAGAGCTCAGAGGCTGAATCGGACGTCTTCCTAGCGGTCAACGGCAGTTCTCAGACAACTTACCTGCAGATCTGAGAGTTCGGGTACTGTTCAGCAGAAGCTTCAAAACTCATTAAAACACAGATCCGTGCAGATCCAGGTCCTCTTTCAGGGCCTAGATTGAAGGTCTTCAAGAGAGCTTTCCAACGATAGCTCATGTGCCCCGATCCGACATCGGGATTGAACACAGCGGCCGTTCTCGCCGGAGCGCGCGCCGGAAAACAGAAGTGAAAATCTGTGGACAGCAACTCCAAGAGTTGGAGATCGGGACCGGTCGGCCACCGATCGGCGTTTCCGGCCGAACGCCGTCCGAGGAGGCGCGCCACCAGGGGTCCCCATCACATTGGGCCCCACCCCAGCAGGCCGGGAGGACAGCGTCATCCGTGGGCCCCACGGACCCGTAGAACCCGCCGTCCGGACAACACGAAAACGTGGAGTTCGGCACCACCGGGCGACGTCAAGATGCTGCCCGTCAACCCGATCGCGTGATTCCCGGGCCCCACATGTGACCTATTACCTCCCTGCGTGGAGTGGGTCAAATATTTGTACCGCTGTAAAACTGTTTAACCGGGAGTCCGTAAATCGGCCGGGGTTGTCTTCCCCACGCCGGGTGCGTGGAGGTAACGGTCTCACCCTCTTGGCATTTACTTGCTTAGCTAGTATACGGTCATATGCCGCTGCGAGAGTGTAGGTTTCTAGCCCGTGTGTCCATGTCACCGCTGTGAGTGCGAGAGTGACCCGTCCCGCGACTCGATCCGAGTCCGAAAGTTGAGTCAGACTACCTTGAACTCTGCTGGTTCCTTAACCGCGCACGATCCACGCTTTCCCTCGCATGGGGCGACGAGTGAGTTTGCACTTCTGTTAACGACGTGTAGTCTATAGGAGCTCTTAGTGTTGAGCCGAGGTCGCTCTAGTAGTCGTGTCGTTGCTGGTCGAGTCGTGTCCGTCTCATGTAGCGTCGTCTCCTCAGTCCGTCCCGCATCAAATCCACCATGGTTGCCCTTTATAATGAAACAATGTTTGCTTAGTCAGAATGTTCCCTGAAGCAAATACCTTATTTCTATCGCTTTCATCTACTCATGAAATATGTGCACAGCGAAATTTTCAACAATGGCGAGGGTGTCCTTCAGTTGTTATCTGAAAGATTGTTCAAAAGGCCAGGCAAGGCAATCCACCATGGTTGCCCTTTATAATGAAACAATGTTTGCTTAGTCACTGTGGACTACAGGTGAATGCTCCCTGAAGCAAATACCTTATTTCTATCGCTTTCATCTACTCATGAAATATGTGCACAGCGAAATTTTCAACATTATTTGCTTTCCTTCTTGGAAAAGAATATTATCTTCTCTTATTTCTGAATCCTATTCCTCCCAGAGTTTGAGCTGCAAAACAGTTTTACTTAAAAGTTAAAGCAGCATCCCCCATCGCCTTTTGTTATTGGCCTTCTTGCATTCACACTGGAATCTTGCTGATGAAAGGTATTCCAAATTCTGAATTGTGGACAGCTGCTGTGACATAACCATAGGTGAGGCCGCTTTTGGTCGTGGAGATGAGTACTAGCTGGTTTAAAAGTGATTCTACACTCCGTATGCAAGGTGCACGCTCCGGACTGCCATTATATTCCCTTCTGGTTGTGGAGATGGGAATGCGCGGTTTAACCAGTTACTCTTCTTACTTTCCAGTGTTGTGTTGATGCTCTATGGTTCTGGTGTCTTCTCAATTTTGCACCCATAATGTGCACAACGTCTGTCCTTTGAGCTAGTGTATGTCAATAAGCTACTACATGAAATTGATTTTTGTTGGAACTCTCACCACACAAAAGGTAAGCATGTGCAGATGATCCTCTTACAGTGCCGACTGTGTAATTGGAATCCAACCGTTATGATGATGGATAGGGAGCTGCACATCCAGATATAATATAATCATGTTTTGCTCTAGCTCCATTAGATGGATTCCCAAAGGCTATGAATCTCCAGGCTTCTCAGTTCTTAATTTGCTTGGGCTAATGTTGTAAGAATGTATTGATTTTAATGCCATAGTTCTCATGCCGTCCTACCTTTTTTCGATGACACGAGAATGAAGAGGAGGACCACTTTTGTATCTAATGAACAAAATCAATTTTCTGAAGACACTGATTCCCCCCAAAAATAAAGAAAGGCTGAAGTTTTGATCTTTAAGGTAATTGTTCATGATGGAGCCTTAGTTGAGGGAGATCATGATGAAGCTATACTTGTTTTGTTTTGTTTTTTCTTTTTCAATTGCAGAAAGGTGTAATCGACGATTGAAAAACGTTGATAGGAAATCTCAAGACTAGTACATCCGAAGCTTATTAATTAATTGGTTCACCAAACACATGGCTATGCCTTTGAATTAAAAGCTGTGGCATTGGGAAAAATCAAAGAGTTTGGGTATGCTATCTTAGTTCGACCAAGCTTTTAACTTGCAGAAGATGGATATTGAGAGATGTCATTAGAAGAAGAATGTGACGATGATGCTATGCTATTCTCGATGCATGTAGGCCCTGGATGTGACTTTAATGATATAACCTCAATGTAGATCTCGGTAAACTGGAATTAGTAGACTTCTTGCTAGTATGAATAGTATGAGTAACATCGGCATGGCAACGTTTCTTTACAACTTGAAACTTTTCTTTTTTGAGAGAGGAGATAAAGAACCCAAGTCTTGATCACCTAACATGATTTCAGTTGGATGCGTATACATGTGGTGAGAACCGAACTTCATTGATAACAATGCCTTTAATTTTAATTCATCTTGATTTGCCAAAATTTCTCTTAAATTGGTCGTTTAAGATACTCCATATACACCATACAGTTTAATACGAATGGGTAAAAACTAGTCCATCTCACTGGTAGAAAGTATCCATCTCAACACTATGATAGTTATTTGGGGAGAGTGAAGACATCCCAATCCATTCTTAGGAATTCTATTATATTCTCAATCTCTTAGCCCCACTTTTATCGACCGTGGGTTATCTCTCATTTGTCTCGGGGATACCTCCTAATTTATCTTTTTTTTAAATGATAGGTCAAAAAAATTAATCGGATCAGATTAAGAGAGAACTCCCATTTAATCCGGACATATTGTTTCACCCTAAGCCCCGTTTTATTTTGGGATTAAAGATTATCCTATTAAATTTAAGTGGATTTATTTTATCCACTTCATTCTTCTTTATTTTGACATAGCACCGGATTAAGTTATCCCACCTACGTAGGTGGGATAGATTAATCCGACTTAAGTCAGATTAAGTCACTTTTAAACGGATTATCTAAATTTACTCACGTCAAAATAAGATGACTTGAGTTTAAATTAAAATGGAGATAATTTTGAGATAAATCTCAAACAAAATGGGGCTTAGAGATGATACAGAATTAACTCTTATTTATCTTAAAAATAACCCATTACCTATTAAAATAAAATAGACTAGATTTGGAGACAAACTAATCTAAGAAAGACAACCCTTATTTTATCAATCCTTCTGTCAAAGTGGGGCTTAGCTACATAGCATACTCTTTGACATCGTACCTTAGAGAAGTAGTGATCCGTCTCATAAGGTAAGGTAAGGTAAAGCTGAGAGAATATATATCTTAAGCAACTCTTTGATTCGGTGAAACGATTGATCCAGACTATCCCACGGGGATGCTATGTCCCAAACAAGGGTCTTTTTTTTTTTTTGGCTTTGATAGGTCGATGAGTTATGTCATGAGTTAGACTTGTTTTAGCTTGGGAGGGGATTATTGTGCACGAGGTTAACCCGGGATTATCCATGAGTTATTCCAGATTAGTGAACTTTGTCGATCCAGGCACTTTAGACCTAACCCCGAGATATGACAATCCAGAGATATCATCCGATCAAAACTCGACAATACCAGAAGGCAGGAGGATATCCGGGTGCACTTCCTTCTTTCGTACAATTCATCTGAGAAATTCGTTTTTCACAAAAACGATATTAGGGAATTTAATTGTTGTACTAGATATCACGTTGGACAGTGGTGGGGCTGGGAAATTTGGTTTGGTGGGGGACTGAATCACATATATCATTCGTCATTTTCGGTAAGTATATTTCTTTTATATATAATATTTTTATATATTATAATAAAAATGAATATTTTATGGTGTATCCAGATTATATTCTCTTTGTAGATGATAACTTAGAAATTACTTTTTAATAAAAGTATATATATATATATATATATATATATAAAAGTAAATGATCATTGTAGAAATAATAAGTTAATATGGCCTTTTTCCTCTAAGGTGGTTGGGAGTGGAGGTCAGTTTCTTCCTAACATTTTAAAGTATATTGATTTCTTACTTTTCCCCGTCATTGTAAGATTATACAGAACAACAACATAGCCGTAAAATTACAAAATCAATATGATCAGAAGATAAAAAGACGCATTATTTACAACATATGCATTGTTCATACATTATTTTTACTATATAAATAGCATCAGTCATGAAAAAAATAAAAAAAGAAAATTAAGGCTGCCGGCATGGTCGGTAAGGGCCCCATCGACAACCCCACCTATACATTTTAGGGGGGGGGGGGGCATGGGCCGGACCATCGATTTATTTATGAGAGGTACTGTTCTGGCCGGAAAAGTTTCCATATCAAGTAAGACCGACCTCCTTCGGTTGGGTGCGGAGATCCCTCTCTGCTAAACCCTTAACATTGCTCTCTTCATGTTTCAGCCTAGAGTAAACTTCCCCCTCCTGTTTTGCACTATAACCCGCATTTGAAACAGCACTTCGATCCGGCAAAACCCTGATGCTAGCAGCGTAAGGAAGCGTTATCCAGTCTCTTCTTCAAGTACCGCGCGCGTTAGCATGAGCTGTATAGGTTGCATCTCCTTTCAACGTCAGATGTGACAATGGAAATACAGATATCATTTGAAGATTGGTGTGCAGGTGTGTGGTGGTCTGAAGGAAGTTACCTGCAGAAGGAGCGTCGACGAACAGGCACAATTGTTATCCGCTGGATAGTGTCCACGCATGTACCCTCTCGCGCATCTGGAAGAGATGGTGCCTTCCGTTTTCAAGAGATGTACGGTATCCCCGGACAAAATTCTAAACGAGACATTAATCACAAGCCTGCATACAAATCGACAGCGAGGGCCTAGCTAGTTCAGCAACAGACATCAGCAAGGACAAATGCGCCACAGCAGCTCTCCTAAATGAAATTAAACCAGTCAATCTTTGTCTACTCACACCAGATTTCAAAGAGAGGCATGCAATGTTCTTTAAAGCAGAAGCTAAAGCTCTCTTTCTTTGAGGTTAAATTGGAGCCTAATACACTAGAAATCTATATATCCTGATTCAAAGTGTCCCTCAGATTCTGCCTTTCTAGCTCCACCCTCCCAGATGAGGCCTCCTCACTGTGGAAATAGACTGAAGAAACCGTAGGGAAATTCTGAAGCAAAATTCCATAATGTCATTAGATTCTGCAAGAGGGACCAACGGAGCAAACTAGCACATTCCGTTACTCTTGTGCTCTTCACAATAAGTAAGAAACCAATTTTGCCGGCTAATGAAATTCTTGGTTCTTTTGGCAACTTGTGAAATGGCCGATGCATGGAACGTAATATGTATATCAAATGATGAAGGACAAATTTTTTGTACCCCTGAAATCTTTTGATGTTATCCCTAGACCTCTAACTTTAAGAGATTTTAACTCGATACCCCTCAAAATTTTATGACGACCCACTGTGCCCCCAACATCAAAAATCCCTCACCATCGCAAATTCAAGGTGGGGGGTTAATTAAGAGAAAGAAAATTACTAACCTAACCTACCGTTAACCTTAATCATCTCTCTCTCTCTCTCTCTCCCCCCCCCCCCAATAAAACTAGGGATGAAATGGTAATCTTATGTGAGTGAAGTCGGCCGTCAACACAAAATGTAACCTCTGGGACATGGTAACCTAAGTTAAGGGGTTTGAGGGGTATTGGGTTAATTAAATTTCATAAAATTAGAGATATAGAGATAACATGAAAAGATTTAAGGAGAATATAAGTAATTTTCCCAGTGATGAATAAGATTGGTTCCCTTGGGTTGCTCTTAGTTTCCCAAGAAAAGAAACTCAGAGTGGATTGGATTCACAAGTTAGGCAAGCCCAGAGTACAATTTCATTTCCTTGGAAACTGAACCCCTCTAACAACTGCTTCAAATGTGTTTTTCAGACATTTTAAAGGGATACTGTTGTTCCTGTTACTCATGCCACGTTTGATGGGGGGCCGGGGCACTATTGATGTATTCTTTTTAGGTGGGATAAGTTATATCTGGTATTGGGATAAGTTATATCTGGTTTAATATGAATACGGTCCATATTTGATCGTAGAATAGAGTCGGGTTAACTTTAATATCCCACCTTTACCCACATTAGTCGACTTGATTGCGTGGATCTCATAGTCTAGTCGATATCTGGATTAAAGGCCAATTAAATTGTACGAGAGAAAAGATAGCATAAGCTAACCCCGGTTAATTGTGGTATCTCTCGATCAAGATAAAATTGATTATTTTTTGAAATAAGATAGCTCCGATCGTAATATCCACTTAACCTATTCTGCAAATAAGCGGTGCTTTTTAGAGGTAGTCGAAGAGTTAATCGAGTGGGATAAGCTAGGGATATAAGTTTCCTTTCTCAAGTCAGAATACAATATCTGAGTTAATTCACTTGTATTAGGACATGGTTTTGTGAACCTGGGTTACTCTACTATCCTATTCAATCAAAACAAACAGAAGTTCATCAACGCCAAATTATAAATGTGAGCTAACCCGGAGAAATTGCCTACTCAGGTAGGTGCTTAACCTACTCCAAGGTACTTCCCCACATCACACCATCGACACGCTTGCTTCTCATTTATGGGATCGATGCACCACCCCTCACTAAGTGACATGGGATCGCGACATGAAGAGTAGTAGATCAAGGGAGCATGCTGGGGAAGTAAAAGATGCCATTTTGCTTGAACAAGTGGTTATATATGGTCCATTATTGTGGTGCAAAATTGTCAAAGGAGGTGGACCCTTTAATTAATTAACCCGGCCGCATCCAAACTGGACGTCAAAAGGCTAGTAAGGTGACGTGTATGTATTTGATGACATCTCCATCCACAAGAAACATTAGCGTGCAAGATGCTATATAATGGCCATTAATATTGTGGGCAGAGTTTGACAACCTGTACCCTCCCCAATCCATGCATGCTTGTCATAAGCCTAGAATGAATTCATTCCCGTGTAGATTATTAGGCTTCATCCACATGCGCGCATGTTCCAGAGTGCATGGCGTGCCATGCTGCTGCACTGTGTGAATAAATTCTCTGTCGCGCGCAGTGGTCCTGGTTGGGACTTGGGAGTTGGGGTTTGTTGAGAGTTACTGCGGTTAGAGTAATAGAATCAGGAATCCGTGCACGTTTTAAAAGCCTTAATTATTACCTGCTCTAGTTCAATTGCCGGCATAATATCCATCAAGCCTTGATAATATTGCCAGTTAAGACTCCCTCTTCACTCTTCAGTTTGGTGGAAGAAAACTTGGGAGGCCGGATGATCCCGTAACCATGCATTGTCGTGGTGCGAAATTGTCAGAGAAAGATTCTGTACGCAACCATATGTGAGAGTACATGAGTATTATTGGTATCCATACACAAGAAGCAGCAGGAGGCGGATCGATCCCCGACGGATAGAAAGAAGAGGAATGCCATGATATGCTCCCCATGTAAGTTTGGTCGATCGTCCAATTCTTAGCTAGATCGAATATTTTAGTTTAAGAAATCATCAAATTTGGGTTCGAGATCTTTAAGATCAGGAGCACACCGAAGTTCATCTGATTCAATATTGTTGATTGGACCACCAGAATAAAATGTGATATGTCACGTCTTGTTTACGCATGACGCCGTACGTAGCATGCTTCTTAGTGAAACTCAACCCGATCATAAACACATGCACTAACTTCAAATTTTTTTTTTTCTTCTTGTCTCGGTACATGTTCTAGTGGTCTGTCTGCGACCGGGCCAGACAAGGGAAGGGGAACAGGATGGAGAAGTAGGATTCGAAATGGGCATTTCGTATTTTTTTTTTATAATAAATCGGAGACGAGTGATCTTTACCAATTACTAACTGCGAATAATTGGAGAGTAGGTGAGATCCTGCTCCGCACCCACACACTGGGGAATGAAATTGAACACACCGCTGCCCTATATATTGTAAGAGGAGGTGGTGACTTACAAGGTCTATTTATGACCAAGTTGAATGACGAAGGGTTAGCTAGCCGTGATTGTGACCGACTAACGTATAAATTAGGCTCACGTAAGGCCGTACGGGATCAGATCTCAAAAGACCATTTGCATGGACGTAGGGTATATGCTATGATCAGTCGGAGAAAACTGAACAACATGTACCTCCCCAAAATGTGTCTCCCCATATGCCTAGAACACTTTCTCGTAAAGTAATTAGGTTTAATTTACTAGCATGGTCCACAGCGGTGGCATGCTCTTCTGTGGATGAGTTCGTGGATCGCCTGCAGTACTGTGGCCCTTGCTGAGTACTACATATAAGGTTTTGTTAGACAGCAGAGTAATGGAACCAGGAATACAATACCATTTTCTTTACACGCAGGAGGATTGTACTGTCACGGTTGTACGGACTTGATGAAGCGGACTTCTCATCCGTAGATGACCAACACAGAATTTACAGGGGCTCTACTCCACTCTGATCTCTCCACGTAATGCCTTCAGCCCCGGAAGATGCTTTCTTGTTGCCTTGATGAGGTGTGTAATTCAGCGCGAATGATGGGCCCGTTCGTGCATGTTTCCGATCCTGGGAGGAACCTATTGAATTAGGACCAGTTCATCGAGTAATATAATGTGGGCATGAATCAGGCCGGAACAGAGCTTACCCGTTCGACAGACATCACCTTCCGTTTACACGTATGGAACATGGATGTCGGCCTTGTCCTGCAGTGCCCCCACGAAGGCGGCCTGACACGCCGGATGCCTAATCGATCGGAATACGAAACGATTAATACATCGATCCCGGCCTTCGCCAGGCAGCCAGCTCCAAACGGATGCTAAGGAATGCGCGCGATCCCTGTGCTAATGTGCAGACAGCCGCTTCGTATAACCTAGGTCGCATTAATGCCTTGCAGCGTTGAGAGGGAGGCAAAAGCTATGGCGGCCGGGCCTGGGATCTCCTCCTACGGGTTCATCAATCCCACCGAACCATGGTGAATCCGCCGGCTTGACCAATAAATTTAAGAGGCATACAGTCTTCACGGCTGTTGCTGCTACAAGCCGCGTCGTCATAATAAATTGCACCCCTTTCCCCGCTTTGGTTGTAAGTGCCAAAGAAGAGCACCGCTAGCTGCACCAGCACCGTTGGGAAGCATTTAAAGCTTCTCCCCCACCACCACCCACCTCAGTATCGAGTACCCACCCACTAATCGCTTTATATATATATATATATATGGTACCACAAGCAAGTCCCACCAGCTACCGCATAGCAGCAGGTGAGAAGAGAACGAAAGAGAGGGAAAAGAGAGAGTGGGGGAGATGAAAGGAGGCAAGGTCTGGAGAGTACTTCTCCTCGCGTTGCTGTGTCTGAATGCCGTAGGAGGCGGAGTGCTGGGTAGAAATGTAGCGACTGTGAAGGAGGAGAAGGGACAGAAGGTTGGGGACGAGAAGTTCTGGTTCAAAGGTGGGGGCTTCGGCGGCGGAGGCGGCGGTGGCGGGTTCGGCAAGGGAGGTGGATTCGGTGGCGGGTTTGGTGGTGGCCATGGATTCGGTGGTGGGTTCGGGAAAGGTGGCGGCGTCGGCGGCGGTTTCGGCAAGGGTGGCGGGTTCGGCGGTGGGTTTGGGGGTGGCCATGGTTTCGGTAGTGGGTTTGGCAAAGGTGGTGGCATTGGTGGCGGGTATGGCAAAGGTGGTGGCATCGGTGGTGGGTTTGGCGGTGGCCATGGGGTCGGTGGGGGCTTTGGGACAGGTAGTGGCGCTGGCGGTGGGCTTGGCAGTGGCCATGGCATCGGTGGGGGCTTCGGGAAAGGTGGTGGCGTAGGCGGTGGGTTTGGCAAGGGTGGTAGAGCCGGCGGTGGGTTTGGCGGTGGCCATGGGATCGGTGGGGGCTATGGTAATGGTGGGGGCGCGGGGGGAGGGTTTGGTGGCGGCCATGGTGTTGGCGGAGGGTACGGGGGTGGCCATGGACTCGGTGGTGGGTACGGGAAAGGCAATGGACTCGGAGGTGGAGTTGGTGGTGGGTACGGGAAAGGTGGAGGGCTCGGTGGTGGATATGGAAATGGTGGCGGTGTCGGCGGTGGTGCCGGTGGTGGCTATGGGAAAGGTGGCGGGCTCGGTGGTGGCTCGGGGGGCGGACTTGGTGGCGGCTCAGGCGGTGGATTCGGAAAGGGAGGTTGGTTCGGTGGTGGCACCGGTTCGGGCACCGGCGGCGGCTTTGGTAAAGGAGGGGGCTTTGGGGGAGGGTTTGGAGGGATAGGTGGAGGGTTTGGAAGTGGCGGTGGCTCTGGCGGCGGATTTGGCAAGGGTGGTGGGTTTGGTGGAGGCTTTGGAGGTGGCGGGTTTGGCGGTGGTTTCGGTGGCGGCAGTGGCGGACTTGGAGGAGGTCACTAAAACTGATATAGAGCAGCAAGTACGGACGTGCATGGAAACCGTAGCAGCTTCCCGTGTCCAGCACTTCTTTTTCACCTGTATTATTATTATTATTATTATTATTATTATTATTATTATTATTATTATTATTATTATTATTATTATGGTTTAATGCTGTTGGTGGGGTTGGTATTCTGACGTGTGTTGCCACTCCACTCCCAGTGTCTTGTAAGGCCCTTGTTTAGTTGTTCGGACATCTGATTTGCCACGTTCACGTTCTAGCTTATTATTATAGCCGTCATACTGGTCATATATATTTCCATATGCAAAGTTACCAAATTTATTTTGAATAAGTTTGTATTCGATCTCTATCATTCAAGCGGCTCTATCTGTTATTAGAGTGCTCTTGGTTTTGGTATGCATGTTCGCCTATATTTATATGAGCTCGCGGCACATGTTTGCCATCACGTCCCTCTCCCATTGTCGATCGACAGTGTACGTCGAGTTCGGATTTTATCGACACGACTAATTAAACCGTTCTTCATCAACTTATCTAGTAATCGGATTCTTTTGCTGGGTGCATGAAATTATCGTACAACTTGGGTTTTATGGACAAGAATGTGCACGGCCATCATCTTTAACTAATGCTTATATCGATCTATCTATATTTAATCACGGCATTCCCTTGTTTGGGTGACATCTGTTACCACACTCGGTTTGTGCGGACGGAAATGGTCAGCAGTCATTACACTTTCTGAAACGTTCATCTATCATCATGTTCTTAAAACGGTGGAACATGCCCCATAATCCCAAATCCGAGAGTAGATCATGCCTCCACAGAGCACGCTTAATTCACCGCAACGCTCCCCACGAGAGCGGATACCTGCTTGAAGCCTTTGCCAGAAAAAAAAAAATATCAAGCAGTGGAATAATTTTACAACATTTAGTCATTGTCTCCATTATAATCTTTCATGGTTGGTAATTGTCAATCGGAAATAAGAATCTCTCTCTGTTTTTTGACGAATTCTGCCAAAGTGCTAGTGACTCGTTTGCTTAGGGCAGCTTGTGAACGACTCGGCGAGACAACTCAGATTTTAGCTCCACATATTAGGGATGTCAATGGTAATCGATAATCTGATAACCGTCCGCTTTGTTAGCTTAACGAACAATAAATGGATAGTATTTTTCTTTCCGATAAATTAACGGATACGAATACGGATATATCCGATTTCTTAGCAGATACGAATACGGATACACCTCATTCTGAATCCGTATCCGTCTGTTACCGTTAAACAAATTTGTATTTGACTCAAATAATTTAATGTCTTGAAGAAGATGATATTGAAGATGAGATATGTGTATAATTTAAGTCATTTCTATTTTCATGATGGTAAAATATTTTTAAATTACAAGATATTTTTATAATTTTTTAAATTATCAAGTTAATATATTCTTTATTTTTATGAAAGGTATGTAAAGAATGAGAATACGATGAAGATTAAAGTCCAAAAGAGTTAGTTTATTTTATTATTTAAACTTTATATGTTTCATATTATGTTTGGAGATATTGTAATATTATATATTTGTATACTTTTAATTGCATTATATGTTGACTTACGAATAATGATGATATGACAACTAAATTGAAATATATTTGTTTATCATATAGATTTTTCTTTTCAATTTAAATTTTTTTCTAATTGAGTTAATTTACATCTTAAATTTTAATTTTATATGTACTTTTATATCCGATAACTATTCGCTAACCGTCTGTTAACCGTATTTTTTGAATACTCGATAACGATTTTCAGATACACCACTTTCCGAATACTTAACGAATAGCAAATGGATACGGTTCTTCCTTGTCTGATACGGATATGGATAGTCCACTATCCGCACCGTATCTGACCCGTTGACATCCCTACCACGTACCATGCCGAGTCACAAAGGTAACTTGCTTTTAGGCCCCGACTCGACTAGCTTCCGTAATCTTTTGTTTTGGCCTTGGCTTGGAACCCGCCGTTACGGGGCGCGTGGAGTTCAACGCGGGCTACTTGAGCTGTGTTTGGTTGGGCTGAACTGGAAATTAATCCGCGACCGTAAAATCGAAGGGGTTCAGCCCGGTGGCCCAACTTCACTCCGAATAAGAGTGCAGAGATCCCAGATTAAGGGCCTCTGGGCCCACATCAGCGGAGAAGCCGATGATGGGCTATCAAGAACGTGGTAGAGTAGTCTTGGAATCAACAAATTTGCATTTGTTTGATTGATAGAAGTGTGGGATAACGGATATTCCACTTATTAAACACTGATTAATTTGAATTAAGGGGGAAAAAGTACTTGGGATATTCTTGGAATCAATAAATTAGTTGGTTATTCCTTTAATTCGATGGATAGTTAGTCTGATATATTATAATAACTCGCAATGCTTTTGCAACCTAATGCGCGTAATCCTTCGTTCGACCCGGCCGTCTAATTTGGTTGTCGAAGGAGCTAACAATAGGTACTCTGATTATTGCTTAGAATTGAACTCGATATATATATATATATATATATATATATATATATATATATATATATATACTAATCCAAATTGGAAAGTTTTTTTCTTTTCGATGAGATTATCCGCAAAAGTTTGGCATCGGAACACAAAGCAAAATGTGGTTCTTTCATGGCTTTCATGCATGCCTAACATACGTAGTGGATCATCATCATGTAGATCAATGAATAACTATTTCATCATCAGATTAAATCTTAAAACGGAAAAAACATTCAAAGCGGAGTGATGGGGACATCCCTTGTCCCTCCACATTTTCTGAAGCTCGGATTGATCGTCGATATACGCCATTATATTCCTCATGTGTTTGTGAGTCGAGTCATGTAATTTTCTTATATTTATTTGAGTCTTAAACATGTAATTTTCCCTTTATTGAGTCATGTACCTAGGTTAGAAAGTCATTTTCCTAAGTCTTGAAGTCATTATGTTGGTTTGATAGGTTAATGGACCCAATTCATTGGGCTAGGCCCAGGGGCGCCCCTCCCTTGGACTGTTTGGTCATTAGTTAGTTTGTCAGGGTCAGTTTGGTCTTAAGAAAAGTGTGAGGTCTATAAATAGCCTCACCCCTCTCTCATTTGTAACAATTATGCTTGAATATTGAATCTAGAAAATTTCCACACCTTCTAGTTCCCTCTCAATATCTCCCCCTCTCTCTCTCTTACTATCACTCTCTCTAAGTGGGTTGTGCCCCCTCTCTCTCTCCTCCCCACCCCAATTTCGAAATTCATTCTCTCTCCTCCCCATTCACCCCTCATTAAGGCCCCTTCCCCATGCACTCATTCAATTCCCCCTCCAACCCCTAGGTGGAAACCCCTTCTCCTAGGCACCTTTCCACTCTCCCAAACAACTCTCCCTCTCCCCAAGACTGAAAGAGCCCTTCCCTAGGCTAAATTTTGAATTTCCCTCTCCCTTGGGCTGTGCCCTTTCATCTCCCCACCTCCCTAACCACCCAAGGTCGCACCCCCCCTTCCCCATCCACCAAATAACCCCTTGTTCATGCCCTTCCCCACACCCTCTCCTCCACCTATTCTGTCCCTGTTGCAGGTTTCAGAAAAACAGTGATTTGCAATAGCAGCCACGACTTCCCTTGAAGGCTCTCGGTGGCATATCTTATATTGCTGGAATCGTCTCCAAGTCTTCTTTCCAACGGTGGTACTCGTGCCTACATCCGAGTTCGGAGCTGTCCGGAGGAACGTCATCTTCAACGACTGCGCAATCTGTCCCAGACTGAAGGCCAGAGCGATCTTGGAAGCTGTTCAGCGGCCAACCTTGGAGGAATTCGCTCACGCTTCCTTCTACAAAATTCTTCTTCGTCTAGTCCTCCATCAACAGTAGAAGGAACGACGCCAATTGCCCGCCCGAGCTATTTTTTCTGAATTTCTTCGCCGGAGTGTGCAGCCGGCCCCCTGCAGGTCCAGGTTCAACCTATTTTCACTTCTCCGGCCACCATTCTCCTCTCCGACCTCGGATTGTGGCCCCGTCAATTTATACTCGAAGCTACTCCGACCACGATCGCGTCACCGCCAGTTTCGTTCGATTTGGAGTTTGGGAGCGACCGCAGTGGCTTCTGCAATCCACTATATCAATTCTGCATCAGTCAGAGGTAGAGTGTTGCTGTCCTGCTCCAGTCGCCGGTCCGATCAGCCCCGAGTTCCAGAGCTTCCCAAAAAATTCAAGCATCATCCTCGGCCAGTTGGGGAACTTTTGGCACTGGTTTCATCAAATTTGGAGCTCGGTTGAGTCCGTGGAAGCATCTTCATCGACAACCCATTTAGCAAAACTGAAGAGTGGCAGAACCGGCGAAGCTTGGAGAGTCGGCGTTCTCTTCATAATTTCCCCACCCCGCTTGGCCGGCTGAAGGCCCCTCCCTGCGTGGAGGTAATCTTGGTTGTAATAAGTCTAACCCCCACCCCAAGAGCCCCCCTCCTGCGAGAGGTGTAGTTCATGTAATAATATTTTCGCAGATTTGAAGCAACACCGACGCGTCTTGCGGGCGCAAACCCTTGCCTCCCCGCTCGCCCCCGTCTTTGGCTGGAGTTGGCATCTTCACGCCGGCTAGGTGAGCCTCGGTCCCCCTTTCCTTGCTGGTCAATATCACTTGTTTAGCTTAGTATTCTTGCTTTGATGCGTCGGACGGAGAGCGAGGGCCCGACCCAAATTGCCGAACACGTGAGTGTCCATCGCGGGCGAGTTGTGAGCGAGTCATTTCAACCCACACCCATGGTGTGACGGCCGCCCGTGAGTGGGCATCCCTGGTTCAATTGGGGTTCTCCCCAAGCTTGCCAAGCACCGGAGCATCATTGTCCCACCCCGGACCCTCTCCATTATCGTTTAGTTGCCCACGGGCACAAGTGTGCACCAAGCGAGTGAGCCGCTCGAGTGGTATCATCGCCAATTTGCTTGCTTGCAACCTTAGGTCCAAGGGTCATATTGTCTTGTGGTCATCACCCCAAGGTGGTGTCACATCAAGTGGTATCAGAGCAAGTTCACAACTTGTCTCTATCAAGTTGGTCCTAGGGCATGTCTATGCATTTAGAGTCTTCAAGTGCATCACTATTGTCCCCTAGTATGGCCACCTCATATCTACCTTACCAATCGGCCCACTCCATAAGTCCAAGCCACCAAGAGATTCCTACCACTAACACCCATAACTTCCCTAGCCATGTCAACTACTTCATGAAAGCCTTGACCTATGCCAATGAGCGGCTTGATAACATATCGGGCCGACTCAACCAACTTGGAGAAAATAGGCCCGCCCCAAGGATAGACGATAGGATGGTCCCTTTCCCACTTCCCACCTTTGATGGAACCTCTCCTAGAGAATATTTAGATTGGGAAGCTACAATAGACCAATACTTCGCTTGGTATCCTATGTCTGAGGATGAAAAGGCATGGGTTGCCAAAATGCAACTTACCAAACGGGCAGAAACTTATTGGATGCAAATTATCGGACTAAAGGTACTTAGAAGGGAAACTCCCATCACCACTTGGAAGGACATGAAGGAGCAACTTAGGGCAAAATATATTTCCCCTTCCTACCCGGGTTACCAAAGCCCAAGGAGCACTCCCACTCCCTCAACCCCACCCGTCCAAAACCTCACCCCTAAAACCCAAGTATCTAAGGCCTCCACCTCCTCACCCAACCCCATAAGGTCCCCCACACCCCAACCAAAACTCCCTCCCCTAACCTACACTAGTCAAGCCCCTTTAACCCCCACCTCCACCCCAAACGATCCCAAGGGCAAGAGACCCTTAACCGGCCCGATTCCCTCCATAAGGACCACCACTCATCCAACCTTCACCACTCAAACCCAAGTGGACCCCATGACCACCCCTCCACCTAGGCCCATAATGGCCATCACCCCCCAACCCAAAACCCCTCACCCAACCCACCTCCCGCTTCCTACACCAATCTTTCCCCAACCTAAGCCTCCTCTACTTCCCCTTCCTATCCCAACCCAAGCCCATACTTGTTCACCACCCCAGGTGTGTCATACGCTAGCTATCACCAAACCACCCACCATAGATCCCCCTACTCCATTAGCAATAGAAGTTGCTACCCACACACCTACCCAAGTGGAGAAGGATGCCCATCCGAATCCACCTCCCAACATAGAGGAAATACAAAGGCCAAACAACTCACACACCTCTAGCCTAGCTCCTCTAGAGACACCCAACCTCACCATAGATAAGTCTATACTCTAATGGCTCAAGAAAGGTCTCACCATTCCTAGTTCACAACCATGCCACCTACCCATGGGATATCAATCCCAAATCATTCCCATTCAGCCACATGTCACTTATCAAACTTCCTATTGTGTGGAAGATTTGGGAGACTTAGTGAACTACCTACATTGATAAATTCACTTGACCAATATGCTAGCCTTGAGGCCGTCCGAAACTAACACCATTAGCCTAGCATATCCCTCCATTGGCTCCATCACTTCCATCTACACTAATGGCCAAGTTACTAGTGAGATCATCCTCCTTCTTCCCATGGAGGAAGAACCTATCCTAGTCCACTCCCCAACCATTAAGATCCCAAGTGCTTTGATCGGTCAACCCATTAGCAACCTTGGCCCAATTATTGAGGAGGATGACTCACCATTCGAGGACCTTGAGAGCATAGAGTACCCCTACCAAGGTGACCCTTACCATGATCCCTTTGACCCTTTTCTATGGGAGCCTAGATCTCAATGTAACCCACTCACCTTATTCACCACCCACCTTACCCTACCCTTACCACCCATGATAACCCAAAACCTTCCCTTCCTAGAATTGGGTTACACCAAAGAAGCCTTAACCATAGGCAACATACACAATGGGATTGATAGATGACCCCACTCCATGATATCTCCCTTCTTAGATCCCTTTGACTCATACGAATGGAAGTTCAAGGGCCACCCCACACCTATGCACATAGAAGTCACCACTAGGATTGAAATGCATGTGTTTAGGTATACCACCCCACTTGACATAATTAGAAAGTCAGGTCCATTCATTCATATCACTCACATGTCAAGAAGAAAACATGAGTGGTCAATATTTGGTTGTAATGGTCCACCATCATTCATCATAAATCTCAAGCATGTTAGGAGCATTCATGGATGTCCGGGTCCCCCGGCACTCATCACACTCACACATGAAAGGGACACCTATGGATGCCCCGGTCCTCCCAAGACATTCAAAGTCTTCATAACATCAATGCATGATAGGTCTACATGTGGTTGCCCTGGACCACCTTTGCATACCACGCACTACTCACTCACACCGCATCTTAGTACATGGCATATGCATCAAAACATGCATCAAGTAAAAGGCGGTGAGAATTACAAAAAGCAGGCAAAAACTCGTGAGCGCCACTTGAAATTTCACGTTGGCGACTTGATGATGATGATGATTTTAGAGTGGCTCTACTCTAGGGTCACCTCCAATTTGAGGGCACGAGGACTTGGACCTTGCCAAGTTCCGAGTGGCCTTGGCACCCGACTTGCGGGTTGAACTTACCAATGGGTTTTGGGATTCATCCCACTTCCCACGTGACGGATCCGGCACCCTCTAAGGGTACCGCAGTGGATCCTAGTGAGTGTCTTGAGCCTACACCTATCCTTGTGAGAGACACCCTCGAAGTGCCACCACAAACTAGCCCGAGAGCCCGACGTCAGCACATGGCGGCAATACTAAGCAAAGCAAGATCTCTTCGCCAGCCTAAGGGTGTGTCCGAGCCACTTTGTCGAGTGGAAGCACCGTTCCTCGGCTATGGACATGGGTCGAGTTTGGAGAACAAGGTTCGCCCGGAACTGCGTTTGGGATGCTACTTCCCCGGTGGACCCATACTCGACAGGGTCGAGTTTTCCCCACCCCGGGGGTATGATGGGGACATCCCTTGCCCCTCCACATTTTCTGAAGCTCGGATTGATCGTCGATGTACGCCATTATGTTCCTCATGTGTTTGTGAGTCAAGTCATGTAATTTTCTTGTTTTTATTTGAGTCTTAAACATGTAATTTTCCCTTTATTGAGTCATGTACCTAGGTTAGAAAGTCATTTTCCTAAGTCTTGAAGTCATTATGTTGGTTTGATAGGTTAATGGGCCCAATTCATTGGGCTAGGCCCAGGGGCGCCCCTCCCTTGGACTGTTTGGTCATTAGTTAGTTTGTCAGGGTCAGTTTGGTCTTAGGAAAAGTGTGGGGTCTATAAATAGCCCCACCCCTCTCTCATTTGTAACAATTATGCTTGAATATTGAATCCAAAAAATTTCCACACCTTCTAGTTCCCTCTCAATATCTCCCTCTCTCTCTCTCTTACTATCACTCTCTCTAAGTGGGTTGTGCCCCCTCTCTCTCTCTCTTACTATCACTCTCTCTAAGTGGGTTGTGCCCCCTCTCTCTCTCCTCCCCACCCCAATTTCGAAATTCATTCTCTCTCCTCCCCATTCACCCCTCATTAAGGCCCCTTCCCCTTCCCCATGCACTCATTCAATTCCCCCTCCAACCCCTAGGTGGAAACCCCTTCTCCTAGGCACCTTTCCACTCTCCCAAGCAACCCTCCCTCTCCCCAAGACTGAAAGAGCCCTTCCCTAGGCCAAATTTTGAATTTCCCTCTCCCTTGGGCTGTGCCCTTTCATCTCCCCACCTCCCTAACCACCCAAGGTCGCACCCCCCTTCCCCATCCACCAAATAACCCCTTGTTCATGCCCTTCCCCACACCCTCTCCTCCACCTATTCTGTCCCTGTTGTAAGTTTCAGAAAAATAGTGATTTGCAGTAGCAGCCATGACTTCCCCTGAAGGCTCTCGGTGGCATATCTTATATTTCTGGAATCGTCTCCAAGTCTTCTTTCCAACGGTGGTACTCGTGCCTGCATCCGAGTTCGGAGCTGTCCGAAGGAACGTCATCTTCAACGACTGCGCAATCTGTCCCAGACCGAAGGCCAGAGCGATCTTGGAAGCTGTTCAGCGGCCAACCTTGGAGGAATTCGATCACGCTTCCTTCTACAAAATTCTTCTTTGTCTAGTCCTCCATCAGCAGCAGAAGGAACGACGCCAATTGCCTGCCCGAGCTATTTTTTCTGAATTTCTTCGCCGGAGTGTGCAGCCGGCCCCCTGCAGGTCCAGGTTCGACCTATTTTCACTTCTCCGGCCACCATTCTCCTCTCCGACCTCGGATTGTGGCCCCGTCAATTTCTGCTCGAAGCTACTCCGACCACGATCGCGTCACCATCAGTTTCGTTCGATTTGGAGTTTGGGAGCGACCGCAGTGGCTTCTGCAATCCACTGTATCAGTTCTGCATCAGTCAGAGGCAGAGTGTTGCTGTCCTGCTCTAGTCGCCGGTCCGATCAGCCCCGAGTTCCAGAGCTTCCCAAAAAATTCAAGCATCATCCTCGGCCAGTTGGGGAACTTTTGGCACCGGTTTCATCAAATTTGGAGCTCGGTTGAGTCCGTGGAAGCATCTTCATCGACAACCCGTTCAGCAAAACTAAAGAGTGGCAGAACTGGCGAAGCTTGGAGAGTCGGCGTTCTCTTCATAATTTCCCCACCCCGCTTGGCCGGCTGAAGGCCCCTCCCTGCGTGGAGGTAATCTTGGTTGTAATAAGTCTAACCCCCACCCCAAGAGCCCCCCTCCTGCGAGAGGTGTAGTTCATGTAATAATATTTTCGCAGATTTGAAGCGACACCGACGCGGCTTGCGGGCGCAAACCCTTGCCTCCCCGCTCGCCCCCGTCTTCGGCCGGAGTTGGCGTCTTCACGCCGGCTAGGTGAGCCTCGGACCCCCTTTTCTTGCTGGTCAATATCACTTGCTTAGCTTAGTATTCTTGCTTTGCTGCGTCGGACGGAGAGCGAGGGCCCGGCCCAAATTGCCGAACAAGTGAGTGTCCATCGCGGGCGAGTTGTGAGTGAGTCATTTCAACCCACACCCATGGTGTGACGGCCGCCCATGAGTGGGCATCCCTGGTTCAATTGGGGTTCTCCCCAAGCTTGCCAAGCACCAGAGAATCATTATCCCACCCCGAACCCTCTCCATTATCGTTTAGTTGCCCACGGGCACAAGTGTGCACCAAGCGAGTGAGCCGCTCGAGTGGTATCATCGCTAATTTGCTTGCTTGCAACCTTAGGTCCAAGGGTCATATTGTCTTGTGGTCATCACCCCAAGGTGGTGTCACATCACGGAGAGTTATAGAGCTGGGATAGAGAGGATGATAGGTGAAGTCCCTATAAAAGAATGGGGCTGATCCCATCGGAAAGAACACAACAATAGACAACTCTCCGGCCAGAGTCCCGATCCACCCTAGTCACCTCTTTCCTTCGAACATTAGACATCAACAGTTGTCCATTGGATCTCGAGTCCACTGTCTCGATATTGGGCCTACTGGAGCTCTGGGTTAATGTAGATGAGGTAGGCAAGGATCATGTTGATGCGGGACGGACACGCGACTCGAGATCAATTGATATGCGATCCTTGGACTCTATGTAAACTCGTGATCGTCCCTAACGAGGGAAGCGTACGGACATGCGCGGTTGAGAAATCGGCAAAGAGTTAGGGTGGTCAACTCATAATTTCGTGTCCAGATCGGGTCACGGGACGGTCTCGCTCTCTCTCGCAGCAGTGATAAAAATTGGCGGGCTAGAATTCCTAACTCTAAAATAGTGACATATGAAATATATACGAAAGAAGCAAATGCCAAGTAAGGGAGCGGACACGTTACCTCCACGCGCCGGGCGTGGGGAAGACGACCCTGACCAAGTGCGGTAACTCCCGGTACAATAATTACCAAATAATTACAGAACTGGATTTCTACTGCCCACTCCACGCAGAGAGGTAAAGGGCTACAAGTGGACTCGGGAGGACCGATCTTGGGGTGACGGGCAATAATCCGGACAGCTCCGGTGGTAGCGCACGCCGGCAACTATGGGGTCCACGTTCGGGTCGGTGGGGCCGAGTGGATCCGGAGTGGCACCGCTGTGACGGGGGCGCCTGGAGGGACGATCCTTGGGAAGGGATCGTACTGGTTCGCCTTGTGGAAGGCGAGTCGGCCGGCCGGGCGGTCGATGCAGCTTACCGTCCACGGGCCGATTCTTCTATTTTGCAGTGCGCGACCCGGCGAGAACGGCTGCTGCGATCAGCTCCGACCTCTGATTGACGCGAGACTAGCGCCGTTAGAAAGCTCACTCAGAGAGCTATGATGTATGGCCAGAGAAAGAATTTTTTCTATCCATGTACTAGCCTTGGTTGAATTTACAAACTGCTGGTTCACAGAACCAGATCTGGCAGGACAAATTTGGATCTGCCTGATAATGGACGTTGACCGGAGAGAAAACGTTGGATCTGGGAGTTGGGATCTTTATAAAAGTTGGAGAGGGGGAAGTAAGGAAGACTCCAATAATTATTTTGGATTTTCTAGAGATGGTTTGATAAGAGAAATGTATTTTTGACTGGGCAGAGGTCAGATCTAGATTGCACATGACAGAACAGATGTTTGACTGAGTTTTAATTTTTCAGAGGGGAAAAAGAACTCCTAAATTCGTGAAAAAATTTATGGAGGTGGGATTTGGTTGGAAGAACACCCAGTCCAATTTTGAGCTCAATCAAAAATTGGAAAGGGGGTCGGACATAGGAAGAACAGGGTGGCTTGAACAGGATCTGCATAGAGATAGATATGTGCGAGTCTAGAAGCTTAAATGGAAAAGAAAATTGGATGATGACCTAAATTCGAGGAGAATTTAATGGAGGTGGGGAATCACGTGGGGAACCTACCCTGAAAATTTTAGATCCAGAAGATCTAGTAGTTGAGAGAGAAAATTCTCGTAGTAGACCTCTATCCAGCAGAACTGCACCCTAGACAACACTTCGGGAGGATGGTCGCAGTGGCTCATCGGCGACACGAACGGCGGCGGCAGAGATAGAACTCAGAGGGGCAGAGGGAGAGATAGAAGAGGGATTCACACCTTGGTGGGCTAGAGGAAGAAGAAGAACAGTAGGAGAGAGGGGAGGGGCGCACCCTTGCTCTTGGCTATTTTCACAAAAATTCTCTTCATTAATTCTAGTAAATGGAAAATACATGATTTATGTATGAAATTGACACCCTTGGCAATTGACCTCCCATACCATCAGATCTAGGGTGGGTGAAGGGTACCTTGGGAATGTCAAATCCCAATTGATTCCATGTGGTCAAAGCATATTACACATGATAATCAAACTAGCCTAATAGGGACAAAATAGGGGGCGCCCTCTTCATGGGCCAAAGGTGGCACTTATGGGCCAAGACCATCCACTTGGCCCATGAACCCATAATTAACGTATGGACCTTCCAACCTAGATAGCCCATGAGAGGGAAAAGCCCAATTGGGCCTTAAGTGGCTTTAAGGTCCATTATGAAGGCCTTAAGCTCCAATACGACATAACCACCTTAATGGACTCTAATAAATGAAATCCATTAATGGACTCTACATGGAATGTGGCCCAATGACTTATTAAAAGCCTTACAAAGGAGTCCAAATGAAAAAAACTAAACAAACACACTAATACAAGCCAATACAACCCATAATACACAAATACGTTCCACACGTATAATGAAATAGTCTTTGATACCCCATCAATTCTCCCTAGGTGGGAGGAACTCGGCCCCGTCGAGTAAAGGGGGCGACTACTCGTGTGGCTCCTACGGATCCGTCATCGACCAGGTAGCGCGGGTACGCTCCAATCCAAGTAATCGCCACCTGTTCATTCCGTATATACTCGATATGCACAAGCTGCTGTGGGAATGAGGCTAGTGGTGGACACTCCGGGGTGGGGTCACTCTCAAAAGAGGGAGGCGACTCAAAGACTCATTAGGAATCACCGTTGGGTCCCTATATGTGACTAGATCCGGGACATGGATGTAGAGCTGATCCCATACTCCGGCAAGGCTACAACGCACACAATAGAGCCGACTTGCCTCACATGCGCAAGGGACTAACATCTACGAGCTTGCACAAGACACATGCGGACACATCATGCACTGATAAATGTATGCATAGACTCCTAACAAATTACACAAACAAACCACACAAAGAAGAAAACTGACTCATGCAGGACCCTAGACTTAATGCAGTGACATCACCCCTAGGTGATCATCATCCGAGTGCTGCCTCCTGGGTATCGATGGGTTCTTCCGGGGCTTCTTCATAGAACTCGTCAGCTAGTGCCGACTCGACCTCATAGCTGACAGACAAAATCCCGGAAGGTGGGACTTCTCCAACCCTCTTATCCCCTAGGGCTAGTGAGGTACGAGAGGGGCATTGGCTGGCAAAGTGGCCAAACCCCTGACAGTGATAACACTGCATTCGTGACCTACTACTTTCTTCGATAAGTGGTCCCTTACCCTTATCCTCCCGACGGACAGGGGGTGTAGGCAACAAGGGAGGAGGTGTGGGTGCCGGAGGACCGGCAATAGGTCTCGGGGGGGGGGCAATGGGTGCCGGTGGTTGGGGTGGGGGTAGCTCCCGTGGCGGGGGAGGACGTGGCTTGGGAGCGAAGTTGTAACGACCCGAGAATCCGATTACCGGGAAGGCCCGATAACCCGAGACTCGCACCGCCACCCACGAGTCCGAAGACTCGGAAGGGTTAAAAGGATGGTGTGGAAACTACATAGTTATCACAAGTAATTGCAGAAATTAAACAGTTATGATATTAAGCAGGAAATAAGATAACAATTTACATGGTCCACAAAATAAAATAACCACGACAATAGTCCACGACTAGTACAGTGACAAGAAAGAAAAGTACAGCTACACGGGACATCCCCCGGCACAGACCTCTGGCACTATCTCTGGGCACCCGCACCACGCTGCGCTCCTGACGCGCTCCCCGAAGGTGGCGTCTCACCTGAAACACGGTGAAAACACGCAGGGAATGAGTCTCGGAACAAGACTCAGTAGGGATCACTCGAACCCTACCTCGCAAAGCGAGAAACCACTACTCTAGCGGTAGGAGAGTACCTCGGAAAGGAAAGCCCTGTACTCTACAAAGCAAGACTCTACGGCACGCAAACCGACACACGTGCTACGAAGAGAAGACCGAAGCTCAACGGTCACCGACAAACCCGAAGGTCGGAAACACACGACTGACAGTCTGACACTCCGTACTCGACAGGAGTACCACCCACTAGAAGCACAGCCGGTAGCGTCCCCTGACGTCTTACACCGCACCGCAGGTGAACCGCCTGACGTGGTAGGTCCTACCCGAGGCGCAAACACCGAAAAGTAACTCACAACAAGTGACTAGCTGGGGTCACGCCATCGACGTGGGTCCAACCGCCCCCAACCACGTGTGCACACACAGACCACGCGTCCTAGGTCTGGCCCTCTGACCGGTTTTCCCCCGCAGCCGGACTCTGGCTACGACGAGGGGCCTACGGTAACCGGTCCACAAACCGTCTCGAAAGGTGGGTGCCCGTACACCACTCCCAGGTGAGACCAGCACCGCGTACTGGTGGGCTACGACTAGTGGAGGGTCGCTAAAGGAGTAGACTCTCAAGTCACGGAAAACAACGCCCAAGCCCGACAACGTGTGGGAATCACCCCACGCACTAGTCCCGTCACACGGAGACCACGGTCGGAGAAAAGTAAGGTTGCCACCCTCATGGGGCAACCCAGGAAGTGGCGGTCTACCCTCAGACCGTCACTGCCAAATGGCGGTCCACTCTAGGGCCGTCACTTGGAAATGGCGGTCTAAGGCAGACCGTCACACGGCCAGGGGGGATAGGGGAAGCGACGCGCCTGCCCTAGTGCGTCGCTTGGAAGCGGCGCACCTAGGCCAGGGCGTCACACGGCGCCCCACACCCTCCAAAACCACAGGGAAAGTAACGCGCCTACCCCGGCGCGTCGCTTGCAAGCAACGCGTCGGGCTCAGTGCGTTACTCACATGTAACGCGCCCAGCCCAGCGCGTCACATGGCCCTACACTCGGGGTGGGAAGGGGAAGTGACGCGCCTGCCCCAGCGCGTCACTAGTAAGTAACGCGCTGGGCCCAGTGCGTCGCTTGGCCCATCCACCTGGGGTAACAACAAGAAGTGACGCACCTGCCCCTGTGCGTTACACGCATGTAACGCGCCTAGCCTGGTGCCTTACATGGCCTGACCCCCAACGGTCAAAAACCAACGGTCGAAACTAGCGGAGGCCCTGCCCTGGCGCGTCATTCTCCAAACGGCGGTCAGTCGTAGGGCCGTCGCTGCCCCCTGACCCCAAGAGCTAACACCCAGGAGAAGTAACGCTCCTGCCTAGGGGCGTCACATGCAAGTGGCGGTCACTGGAAGGACCGTCGCTTGCCTCCGAGCACGCTACGGCGGGAAAACCCCAAAAACGCCAACCACGCCCCCGTACCTCCACCGGAGAGGGGGAAAACAAGGGGGAAGACCCCTGGGGACCCCTAGCATGCATCTAAGCCACCAAAACATAGAATCATGGGCTAAAACCATAGATCGGGCGGCTCACCCCCAAAACATGGAAAAACCCCAAAAATGCCCAAACATGCCTCTCTCGGCCTCCCCGCGGCCTACAAACCACGGAAAAGAACGGCGAAGAGCTAGGGAACGTCACCCTACCTCAATGGAGCGAATGCTCCGCCGGATCGTCCACGAATCGCGAAGAACGCTTGAAAACCCTCGTTCTTCCTTAAGCTTCCCACGCTCGCCGCACGCCCCCACGACCGCCTCGCCGCCGCCCACGTCACCGCGCCGTCGCCCCGCCGCCGTCTGCAGCCGGAGGGGAGCTCGCCGTGGCCAACCGGGAGGAAGAGAGGGAGAGGGAGGGAGACACGGTGGAGGAGGAAGGAGGAAGAAGAAGAGAGGAAGAAGAAGATGGTGGGGGAGAGAGAAAAGAAAAAGGGTTTTATAGAAAAACCCAGAAAATACGGAAAATACCAAAAATTAGGAAATTACACCCCCACGATCCTCGGAACGTACCGATCGCAATGGTACCACTCGTGCCCGTGTGAACAGCCCGGTTCACCCGCAGCGAGCGTCCGAAGAGAAAAGCCGAAACCCGCGCCGGAAATCGAAATCACGCACGGAAAAAGCCGCGGAACGCCTCCGGGCCTCCGAAACGACTCCGGATCGCGCCGATCCGAACACGAAAGATGTCCGAAACAAAATTTCGGACACAATAGAGCCGAACGCTCCGAAAACCAGATCTGGGACCCACGAAGAAGGATCCGAAAGGTCCGGGATATTACAGCCCTCCCCCCTTAAGGAATTTCGTCCTCGAAATTGAGAACAACCAGAGGGGAAAGAAGAGGAAGACTCACTCAAACAGATACGGGAACTGCTGACGCATCTCGTCCTCACGTTCCCAAGAAGCCTCACCACCAGAGTGTCGCTGCCACACGACCTTTACCAAGGGAATGACCTTGTTCCGCAGGCGCTGCTCTCGCCTATCCTCCACGCGGATCGGAAACTCTGGGAGAGAAAGATCTGGAGTCACCTCAGGCCAAACGGAAAACTTGAGCACATGAGAGTCATCGGGCATATACTTCCGCAACATCGAGACGTGGAACACGTCATGCACCGACGCCAACTTAGGAGGCAACTGCAACCGGTAAGCAACCTCACCGATGCGCTCCACAATCGCGAAAGGACCAATATAGCGGGGACTCAGCTTCCCACGCCGTCCAAAACGCATCACCCCCTTCATCGGAGAAACTCTCAAGAACACATGATCGCCCACGGCGAACTCGAGGGGCTGCCTCCTACGGTCAGCATAGCTCTTCTGCCGACTCTGGGCCGCCAACATGTTCTGACGAACCAGGTGCACAACATCCACACATTGCTGCACCAATTCCGGTCCCGTCAAAACACGCTCACCCACCTCAAACCAATCGAGTGGAGTCCGACAAGGACGCCCGTACAATGCCTCATAAGGAGCCATGCCGATGCTCGAATGATAGCTGTTGTTATAGGCAAACTCCACCAACGGTAGGTGATGTATCCAACTCCCCTGCCACTCCAGGCAGCAGGATCTCAGCATGTCCTCCAAAGTCTGAATGGTCCTCTCAGACTGACCATCTGACTGAGGATGATATGCCGAGCTAAATGCCAACTCCGTGCCAAGAGCTCGCTGGAAACTCCTCCAGAATCCAGAAGTGAAGCGCGGATCCCGATCCGACACGATCGAAATGGGAACCCCATGCAACGGAACGATCCGCTCCACATAAAGACGAGCCAACTTAGGCACGCTCCAGCTGACCTTGACCGGTAGCAACCGAGTCACCTTCGTCAGCCGATCCACCAGCAACCAAATACTGTCCTGCCCACTCGGGGTTCTTGGCAACCCCACCACAAAATCCGTGGTCACATGGTCCCACTTCCAAGCAGGAACATCCAAGGGCTGGAGAGTACCGCCTGGTCGCTGATGCTCCGCCTTCACCTGCTGACAGATCAGGCACCTGGCCACAAATTCTGCGACATCTCTCTTCATGCCAGGCCACCAGAACTGCCTCCGCAAGTTCCGATACATCTTCGTCGCACCCGGGTGTACAGTGTACCTGCTCCCATGAGCCTCGCGTAACACCGCACGACGAACCTGCTCCTCAGCTGGGACGTACAACCTGCCACGAAACCTCGCAGCACCGTCCTCGCCGAGCTCTACGTCAGCCATAGCCAAAATCCGGGGCAACTCAGGGTCCGCATGTTGAGCCTCTGTCACCTGACGACGGATAGCAGGAGTGACAGTCAGACTCGCAAGCACAGCCAACCCTGGCTCCTGGGGAATCTTGAGCCTGAAAGATACCTCGGGCACTTGTTCCCAGAGCCTCCACCTCCTCAACATCAAGGCACTGACCGCAACCTTACGACTCAAGGCATCGGCGACGACATTCATCCTGCCTGGCTGATAAGACAGGGTGAAGTCATAGTCCTTCATGAACTCCATCCAACGCCTTTGCCTGAGGTTCAGGTCCTTCTGCGAGAACACGTACCTCAAGCTCTGATGGTCAGTGAACACCTCGAACTTCTCACCGTACAGATAATGCCTCCAGATCTTCAGCGCGAAGATCACAGCCGCCAACTCAAGGTCATGGGTAGGGTAGTTCTCCTCGTGAGGCTTTAGCTGCCGAGATGCATAAGCCACCACTCTACCATGCTGCATCAGAACAGCACCCAGTCCAACGCCGGAAGCATCTGTACACACCACGAAACCTCCCGATCCAGAAGGCAAAACCAACACCGGAGCCGAGGTGAGCAATCTCTTCAGCTCCCTGAAGCTCTGCTCACACTCCTCGGACCAAACGAAAGGTATATCCTTCCGCGTGAGCCTAGTCATCGGGGTCGCAATGCGGGAAAAATCCTGGATAAACCGACGATAATAACCCGCAAGCCCCAAGAAACTCCGGATCTCCGTCACCGACCTCGGCCTCGGCCATTGCATCACAGCCTCGACCTTGGCGGGATCCACGGAAATGCCATCACCAGAAATCACGTGCCCCAGAAAGTGCACCTCGCTGAGCCAAAACTCGCACTTGCTGAGCTTCGCATACAACTGGTGATCTCGCAACGTCTGCAGTACCACACTCAAATGGTACGCGTGCTCCTCAGCAGACCGCGAATAAACAAGGATGTCATCCACGAAAATGACCACAAACTGGTCCAAATACGGATGAAACACCCTCTGCATCAAGTCCATAAAGGCAGCTGGGGCATTGGTGAGCCCGAACGGCATCACCAGAAACTCATAATGCCCGTACCTCGAACTGAATGCAGTCTTCTCCACATCGGACTCGCGAATCCTCAGCTGATAGTAACCTGACCGCAAATCAATCCGCGAGAACACTCGCGCAGACTGAAGCTGGTCGAACAAGTCATCGATCCGCGGCAACGGATACTTGTTCTTAACGGTCACTTCATTCAGCTGCCGATAGTCAATGCACAGCCGCAGACTACCGTCCTTCTTCTTCACAAACAACACGGGCGCACCCCAAGGGGAAAAACTCGGACGAATGTACCCCTTGGCCAGCAGCTCCTGCAACTGCGCCCTCAACTCTCTCAGTTCAGCGGGGGCCATACGGTAGGGAGCCTTCGCCAAAGGTCCCGCACCAGGTACAACCTCGATCACAAAATCGATCTCCCGCTGGGGAGGTAATCCAGGCAACTCCTCAGGAAAAACATCGGGAAACTCGCACACCACCGCGATGTCCTCGACATCCGGCTCCATCCGGTCAGACACAACCACTGACGCGAGAAAACCCTGACAACCTGAATCAAGCAACCGACGGGCTCGAATAGCAGAGATAAGAAATCGAGAAGAGGCGGAACGGATACCTTGGAAATAGAAGGTCCTCTTGCTCGGATGCTGGAAGTAGACCCTCTTCATCCCACAATCCACCACCGCTCCATGAGTCTCGAGCCAATCCATGCCTAGAATCACATCGTAATCCCGAAGCGGCAACGCATACAATCTGCCTGGCATACTCCGGCCATCGATCCACACCGGAACCTGGTCGAAGCAATACGGAGTGACCATAAAGTCACCCGAAGGCAACTCCACCACCAAATCACAAGACAACTGGGTCACCGGCTCCTCGACGCTCGACGCGAAATCCTCCGAAATAAACGAATGAGACGCGCCAGAATCAAACAAAACCCGAGCCGCACAACCCAAAATCTGAACGGTACCTTCCACGAGCTGCGACGCCACTGCCTCTGCCCTGGTCAAGTGCGTGATCTGGCCTCGAGCCCTCTGCCTGCCTCCCACGCTGGCTGACCTGGGTAGCGGCGGATACTGTCCCTGCTGCTGCTGCTGCCTCTGCTGCTGGGGAAACTGCTGCTGCGGCGGTCTCTGTGGACAGTCACGCGCCATGTGCCCTGGCTGGTCACACCGAAAACAGATAATCGGCGCCGTGCACTGCCTGCCTGGGTGGGTCCCACCACACCGTGGACAAGGTCCTCGTGATCCACCCCCTGATCCCTGACGCTGCAAAGGAATCGGCTGCTGCACACTGCCCGATGAAGCTTGTCCCTGATCCTTGGGCTTCTTACGGAAACCCTTCTTCAAGAACTTCTTGACCTTCGAGCTAAAAGACGCAGATCCTGTCACTGAAGCTGCCGATGCCGGTACTCCTGAACCACCCGACGCATGCTGGAAGAAACCCTGCTGCTGGGTAGCCGACTGCTGGCTGCGACCTGACACGGACTGCCCCTGGCTGATCGGTCCTCGAGTCCTCTGCATATCCATCTCCAAGGAAATCGCAACACGAGACGCTGTCTCTAGATCAGTGGCCCCATTCGCGATCAAATGGTGCCTCAGCTCCAGCCTCAAGCCCTGTACAAACTGCGTGGTCCTCACCCTCTCATGCTCCATGACATGAGGTGCGTACCGACCCAGCTCGACAAATCGGGCCCTGTACTGCAACACGGACATGTCACCCTGCACCAGCTCCAGAAACTCCCGCATCCGCTGCGTAGCAACGACGTCTGGACAGTACGTACGCTCGAAAGCACTGACAAAGTCACCCCACTCGACCTGCTCAAGTGGACGAAGCTGAAAGGACGTCTTCCACTCGGAAGACCACCACCTCCGAGCCGTACCCTGCAACTGGTTGTAGGCCAACACCACTCTGTCCTCGGCAGTACTTTTCGCAGAACTGAACACCCGCTCCATCTCATCGAGCCAATCACGAGCCGCATCAGGGTCTGCCTGGCCGCTAAAGTAAGGTGGATGGAACTGCATGAAGTCCCTCACTGCTCGGCCCGGCCCACCCCTGACTGACGAGCCCTCAGCAGCCTCTCCGCCAAACTGCTGAGACATGAGATGGTACATGCCACGGAAGAAATCCTCGGCCCCCGGAGCTCTCGCAGCATCCGCGGCCTCGGTAGCTCCCGGAACTCTGCTATGCTCCTCCTGGTCCCTCTGGACCCCCTGCTGGATCTCCTGACCTCCAGCCGACTGCCCCTGCTGAGAGCGAGAACTCCTCCTCGGCGCCATCCTCGCTCCTGAAGCACAAGACAGAAAACACGAAAACGGCAATGTCAGAATAAAACACGCGGTGCCCAAGGCCAGCGTCACCTGTACATCATCGCCATGGACTAGTGGACCACTACAATTACCTATGATTCCCATGTAATTCCACAACCGCGCTCTGATACCAGCTGTAACGACCCGAGAATCCGATTACCGGGAAGGCCCGATAACCCGAGACTCGCACCGCCACCCACGAGTCCGAAGACTCGGAAGGGTTAAAAGGATGGTGTGGAAACTACATAGTTATCACAAGTAATTGCAGAAATTAAACAGTTATGATATTAAGCAGGAAATAAGATAACAATTTACATGGTCCACAAAATAAAATAACCACGACAACAGTCCACGACTAGTACAGTGACAAGAAAGAAAAGTACAGCTACACGGGGCATCCCCCGGCACAGACCTCTGGCACTATCTCTGGGCACCCGCACCACGCTGCGCTCCTGACGCGCTCCCCGAAGGTGGCGTCTCACCTGAAACACGGTGAAAACACGCAGGGAATGAGTCTCGGAACAAGACTCAGTAGGGATCACTCGAACCCTACCTCGCAAAGCGAGAAACCACTACTCTAGCGGTAGGAGAGTACCTCGGAAAGGAAAGCCCTGTACTCTACAAAGCAAGACTCTACGGCACGCAAACCGACACACGTGCTACGAAGAGAAGACCGAAGCTCAACGGTCACCGACAAACCCGAAGGTCGGAAACACACGACTGACAGTCTGACACTCCGTACTCGACAGGAGTACCACCCACTAGAAGCACAGCCGGTAGCGTCCCCTGACGTCTTACACCGCACCGCAGGTGAACCGCCTGACGTGGTAGGTCCTACCCGAGGCGCAAACACCGAAAAGTAACTCACAACAAGTGACTAGCTGGGGTCACGCCCGTCGACGTGGGTCCAACCGCCCCCAACCACGTGTGCACACACAGACCACGCGTCCTAGGTCTGGCCCTCTGACCGGTTTTCCCCCGCAGCCGGACTCTGGCTACGACGAGGGGCCTACGGTAACCGGTCCACAAACCGTCTCGAAAGGTGGGTGCCCGTACACCACTCCCAGGTGAGACCAGCACCGCGTACTGGTGGGCTACGACTAGTGGAGGGTCGCTAAAGGAGTAGACTCTCAAGTCACGGAAAACAACGCCCAAGCCCGACAACGTGTGGGAATCACCCCACGCACTAGTCCCGTCACACGGAGACCACGGTCGGAGAAAAGTAAGGTTGCCACCCTCATGGGGCAACTCAGGAAGTGGCGGTCTACCCTCAGACCGTCACTGCCAAATGGCGGTCCACTCTAGGGCCGTCACTTGGAAATGGCGGTCTAAGGCAGACCGTCACACGGCCAGGGGGGATAGGGGAAGCGACGCGCCTGCCCTAGTGCGTCGCTTGGAAGCGGCGCACCTAGGCCAGGGCGTCACACGGCGCCCCACACCCTCCAAAACCACAGGGAAAGTAACGCGCCTACCCCGGCGCGTCGCTTGCAAGCAACGCGTCGGGCTCAGTGCGTTACTCACATGTAACGCGCCCAGCCCAGCGCGTCACATGGCCCTACACTCGGGGTGGGAAGGGGAAGTGACGCGCCTGCCCCAGCGCGTCACTAGTAAGTAACGCGCTGGGCCCAGTGCGTCGCTTGGCCCATCCACCTGGGGTAACAACAAGAAGTGACGCACCTGCCCCTGTGCGTTACACGCATGTAACGCGCCTAGCCTGGTGCGTTACATGGCCTGACCCCCAACGGTCAAAAACCAACGGTCGAAACTAGCGGCAGCCCTGCCCTGGCGCGTCATTCTCCAAACGGCGGTCAGTCGTAGGGCCGTCGCTGCCCCCTGACCCCAAGAGCTAACACCCAGGAGAAGTAACGCTCCTGCCTAGGGGCGTCACATGCAAGTGGCGGTCACTGGAAGGACCGTCGCTTGCCTCCGAGCACGCTACGGCGGGAAAACCCCAAAAACGCCAACCACGCCCCCGTACCTCCACCGGAGAGGGGGAAAACAAGGGGGAAGACCCCTGGGGACCCCTAGCATGCATCTAAGCCACCAAAACATAGAATCATGGGCTAAAACCATAGATCGGGCGGCTCACCCCCAAAACATGGAAAAACCCCAAAAATGCCCAAACATGCCTCTCTCGGCCTCCCCGCGGCCTACAAACCACGGAAAAGAACGGCGAAGAGCTAGGGAACGTCACCCTACCTCAATGGAGCGAATGCTCCGCCGGATCGTCCACGAATCGCGAAGAACGCTTGAAAACCCTCGTTCTTCCTTAAGCTTCCCACGCTCGCCGCACGCCCCCACGACCGCCTCGCCGCCGCCCACGTCACCGCGCCGTCGCCCCGCCGCCGTCTGCAGCCGGAGGGGAGCTCGCCGTGGCCAACCGGGAGGAAGAGAGGGAGAGGGAGGGAGACACGGTGGAGGAGGAAGGAGGAAGAAGAAGAGAGGAAGAAGAAGATGGTGGGGGAGAGAGAAAAGAAAAAGGGTTTTATAGAAAAACCCGGAAAATATGGAAAATACCAAAAATTAGGAAATTACACCCCCACGATCCTCGGAACGTAACGATCGCAATGGTACCACTCGTGCCCGTGTGAACAGCCCGGTTCACCCGCAGCGAGCGTCCGAAGAGAAAAGCCGAAACCCGCACCGGAAATCGGAAATCACGCACGGAAAAAGCCGCGGAACGTCTCCGGGCCTCCGAAACGACTCCGGATCGCGCCGATCCGAACACGAAAGATGTCCGAAACAAAATTTCGGACACAATAGAGCCGAACGCTCCGAAAACTAGATCTGGGACCCACGAAGAAGGATCCGAAAGGTCCAGGATATTACAGAAGTGCTCCTGTAACGACCCGAGAATCCGATTACCGGGAAGGCCCGATAACCCGAGACCCGCACCGCCACCCACGAACCCGAAGGCTCGGAAGGGTTAAAAGGATGGTGTGGAGACTACACAAGTATCACAAATAAATGCAAAAATTAAACAGTTATAATATTAAGCAGGAAATAAAATAACGTTTTACATGGTCCACAATAACAATAACCACGACAGCAGTCCACAACTAGTACGGAGACAAGAAAAGAAAGTACAGCTACACGGGGCATCCCCCGGCTCTGACCTCTGGCACTACCTCTGGGCACCCGCACCACGCTGCGCTCCTGACGCGCTCCTCGAAGGTGGCGCCTCACCTGAAACACGGTGAAAACACGCAGGGAATGAGTCTCGGAACAAGACTCAGTAGGGATCACCCGAACCCTACCTCGTAAAACGAGAAACCACTACACTAGCGGTTGGAGAGTACCTCGGAAAAGAAAGCCCTGTTCTCTACAAGACAAAGGTCCCATGGCACGTAAACCGACACCTGTGCCACGGTAAAAAGACCAAAGCTCAACGGCCAAACCGACAATCCCGAAGGTCGGAAACACACGACTGACAGTCTGACACTCCGTACTCCACAGGAGTACCACCCACTAGAAGCACAGCCGGTAGCATCCCCTGACGTCTGACACCGCGTCGCAGGTGAGCCGCCTGACGTGGTAGGTCCTACCCGAGGCGCAAACACCGAACAAGTAACCACAACAAGTGACTAGCTGGGGTCACGCCCGTCGACGTGGGTCCAACCGCCCCCAACCACGTGTGCACACACAGACCACGCGTCCTAGGTCTGGCCCTCTGACCGGTTTTCCCCCGCAGCCGGACTCTGGCTAAGATGAGAGGCCTACGGTAACCGGTCCACAAACCGTCTCGAAAGGTGGGTGCCCGTACACCACTCCCAGGTGAGACCAGCACCTCGTACTGGTGGGCTACGACTAGTGGAGGGTCACTGAAGGAGTAGACTCTCAAGTCAACGGAAAACAACGCCCGAAACTGACGAAGTACGAGGACCGTCCCACGTACCATCACCATCGCACGGTGACCACAGTCGAAGAAGAATGGAAACACTGCCCATGGCCAAACACATGACCAAGGCAACCGAAATCTCCGGACGCCCGAAGACACGGTCACGGAACTCCACGGGGTGCCCAGGACACACACGGCCCAAGGGGAACACCCGACAACGGACAAGATCGCGCTAGGGATACCTAGCGCGACAAGGAAGATCGCGCTAGGACTCCCTAGCGCGACAGGGAAGATCGCGCTAGGGAACCCTAGCGCGACAAGGACCATCGCGCTAGGTCCTCCTAGCGCGACAAGGCTAATCGCGCTAGGACCCCATAGCGCGACACGAACCGCCCTACTGTTCATCTTCTCCGATGAACGCGCCCCGTCGGGGCAGCGCGACACTCAAGAACGCGCTACTGGAGTATAGCGCGTTCTCAGTCCGCGCCCGAAAACGGTAGAAACGCCTAAAAAATCCAACCGCGCCCCCATGCCTCCACCGGAGAGGGGGAAATCAAAGGGGAAGACCCTTGGGGACCCCTAGCATGATTCTAGGCCACCAAAACACGAATCCAAGCATCAAATCCATAGATCGGGCGAGCTCTCCCCAAATCATGGAAAAATCCCAAAATGCTCAAACGATCCCCTCTCGGCCTCCCCGCGGCCTACAAATCACCGGAATTGAATGGCAAGAGGCTAAGGCATGTCACCCTACCTCAATGGTGCGAATGCTCCGCCGAATCACCCACGGATCGCGAAGAACGCTTTAAACTTCATGAACTCCCCACGCTTCCCATGCTTGCCGCACGCCCACGAGATCGCCTCGCCGTCGCCCACGCGTCCGCGCCGTCGCCCTGCCGCCGTCAACAGTCGGAGAGGGGTCCGCCGCGCCCGAATGGGAGAGAGGGAGAGAGAGGAGTGCGGTCACGGTTGGGGAAGGAAGGAGAAAGAAGAAGAAGAAAGAGAAAGAGAAAAGAAAAAGAAAAAGAAAAAGAATTAGGGTTATATAGAAAATCTGAATTTTCAGAAAAATACCAAAAAATAGAAAAATACATTTCCAGAATCCTCGGAACGCACCGATCGTAACGGTACCACTCGTGCCTGGGTGAACCGCCCGGTTCGCCCGCAGCGAGCTTCCGAAGAAAAAGCCGAATCCCGCGCCGGGAATCGGAAAACATGCGCGGAAAAGCTGCGGAACGCCTCCGGGCCTCCGAAACGACTCCGGATCGCGCCGATCCGAACACGAAAGATGTTCGAAACGAAATTTCAGACACAACAGAGCCAGACGCTCCGAAAACCAGATCCGGGACCCACGAATAAGGATCCGAAAGGTCCGGGATATTACAGCCCTCCCCCCTTAAGAAATTTCATCCTCGAAATTGAGAACAACCCAAGGGGAAAGAAGAGGAAGACTCACTCAAACAGGTACGGAAACTGCTGACGCATCTCGTCCTCACGTTCCCACGAAGCCTCACCACCAGAGTGTCGCTGCCACACGACCTTTACCAAGGGAATGACATTGTTCCGCAGGCGCCGCTGTCGCCTATCCTCCACGCGGATCGGAAACTCTGGGAGAGAAAGATCTGGAGTCACCTCAGGCCAAACCGAAAACTCGAGCACATGAGAGTCATCGGGCATATACTTCCGCAACATCGAGACATGAAACACGTCATGCACCGACGCCAACTCAGGAGGTAACTGCAACCGGTAAGCAACCTCACCGATGCGCTCTACAATCGCGAAAGGACCAATATAGCGGGGACTCAGCTTCCCACGCCGTCCAAAACGCATCACCCCCTTCATCGGAGAAACTCTCAAGAACACACGATCGCCCACGGCGAACTCGAGGGGCTGCCTCCTACGGTCAGCATAGCTCTTCTGCCGACTCTAGGCCGCCAACATGTTCTGACGAACCAGGTGCACAACATCCACACATTGCTGCACCAACTCCGGTCCCGTCAAAACACGCTCACCCACCTCAAACCAATCAAGCGGAGTCCTACATGGACGCCCATATAGAGCCTCATAAGGAGCCATGCCGATGCTCGAATGGTAGCTGTCGTTATAGGCAAACTCCACCAACGGTAGGTGATGAATCCAACTCCCCTGCCACTCCAGGCAACAGAATCTCAGCATGTCCTCTAAAGTCTGAATGGTCCTCTCAGACTGACCATCTGACTGAGGATGATACGCTGAGCTAAACGCCAACTCCATGCCAAGAGCTCACTAGAAACTCCTCCAGAACCCAGAAGTGAAGCGCGGATCCCGATCCGACACGATCGAAATGGGAATCTCATGCAACGGCACGATCCGCTCTACATAAAGATGAGCCAACTTAGGCACGCTCCAGCTGACCTTGACCGGTAGCAACCGAGTCACCTTCGTCAGCCGATCCACCAGCAACCAAATACTGTCCTGCCCACTCGGGGTCCTCGGCAACCCCACCACAAAATCCGTGGTCACATGATCCCACTTCCAAGCAGGAACATCCAAGGGCTGAAGAGTACCTCCTGGTCACTGATGCTCCGCCTTCACCTGCTGACAGATCAGGCACCTGGCCACAAATTCAGCAACATCTCTCTTCATGCCAGGCCACCAGAACTGCCTTCGCAAGTTCCGATACATCTTCGTTGCACCCGGGTGCACGGTGTACCTGCTCCCATGAGCCTCGCGCAGCACCGCACGATGAACCTACTCCTCGGCTGGGACGTACAGCCTGCCACGAAACCTCGCAGCACCGTCCTCGCCAAGCTCCACATCAGCCATAGCCAGAATCCGGGGCAACTCAGGGTCCGCATGCTGAGCCTCTGTCACCTGACGACAGATAGCAGGAGTGACAGTCAGACTCGCAAGCACCGCCAACCCTGGCTCCTGGGGAACCTTGAGCCTGAAGGAAACTTCGGGCACTTGTTCCCAGAGCCTCCACCTCCTCAACATCATGGCACTGACCGCAACCTTCCGACTCAAGGCATCGGCAACGACATTCATCCTGCCCGGCTGATAAGACAGGGTGAAGTCGTAGTCCTTCATGAACTCCATCCAACGCCTTTGCCTAAGGTTAAGATCCTTTTGCGAGAACACATACCTCAAACTCTGATGGTCAGTGAACACCTCGAACTTCTCACCGTACAGATAATGCCTCCAGATCTTCAGCGCGAAGATCACCGCCGCCAACTCAAGGTCATGGGTGGGGTAGTTCTCCTCGTGGGGCTTTAGCTGCCGAGATGCATAAGCCACCACTCTACCATGCTACATCAAAACAGCACCCAGTCTAACGCCGGAAGCATCTGTACACACCACGAAACCTCCCGATCCAGAAGGCAAAACCAACACCGGAGCCGAGGTGAGCAATCTCTTCAGTTCCCTGAAACTTTGCTCACACTCCTCGGACCAAACGAAAGGTATATCCTTCCGCGTGAGCCTAGTCATCGCGGTCGCAATGCGGGAGAAATCCTGGATAAACCGACGATAATAACCCGCAAGCCCCAAGAAACTCCGGATCTCCGTCACCGACCTCGGCCTCGGCCATTGCGTCACAGCCTCGACCTTGGCGGGATCCACGGAAATGCCATCACCAGAAATCACATGCCCCAGAAAGTGCACCTCGCTGAGCCAAAACTCGCACTTGCTGAGCTTCGCATACAACTGGTGACCTCGCAACGTCTGCAGCACCACACCCAAATGGTACGCGTGCTCCTCAGCAGACTGCGAATAAACAAGGATGTCATTCACGAAGATGACCACGAACTGTTCCAAATACGGATGAAACACCCTCTACATCAAGTCCATGAAGGCTGCAGGGGCATTGGTGAGCCCAAACGGCATCACCAAGAACTCATAATGCCCGTACCTCGTACTGAATGCAGTCTTCTCCACATCGGACTCGCGAATTCTCAGCTGATAGTAACCGGATCGTAAATCAATCCGTGAGAACACTCGCGCAGACTGAAGCTGGTCGAACAAGTCATCAATCCGCGGCAACGGATACTTGTTCTTAATGGTCACGTCATTCAGCTGCCGATAGTCAATGCACAGCCGCAGACTACCGTCCTTCTTCTTCACAAACAACACGGGCGCACCCCAAGGGGAAAAGCTCGGACGAATATACCCCTTGGCCAACAGTTCCTGCAACTGCGCCCTCAACTCCCTCAGCTCAGCGGGGGCCATGCGGTAGGGAGCCTTCGCCAAAGGTCCCGTACCAGGCACAACCTCGATCACGAAATCGATCTCCCGCTGGGGAGGTAATCCAGGCAACTCCTCGGGAAAAACGTCGGGAAACTCGCATACCACCGCAATGTCCTCGACATTCGGCTCCATCCGGTCAGACACAACCACTGACGCGAGAAAACCCTGACAACCTGAATCAAGCAATCGACGGGCTCGAATAGCAGAGATAAGGAATCGAGAAGAGGTGGAACGGATACCTTGGAAATAGAAGGTCCGCTTGCTCAGATGTTGGAAGTAGACCCTCTTCATCCCACAATCCACCACCGCTCCTTGAGTCTCGAGCCAATCCATGCCTAAAATCACATCGTAATCCCGAAGTTGCAACGCATACAACCTGATTGGCATACTCCGCCCACCGATCCAAACCGGAACCTGATCGAAGCAATACGGAGTGATCATAAAATCACCCGAAGGCAACTCCACTGCCAAATCACAGGACAACTGGGTCACCGGCTCCTTGACGCTCGACGTAAAATCCTCCGAAATAAACGAATGAGACGCACCAGAGTCGAACAAAACCCGAGCCGCACAACCCAAAATCTGAACGGTACCTTCCATGAGCTGCGACGCCACTGCCTCTGCCCTGGTCATGTGCGTGATCTGGCCTTGAGCCCTCTGCCTGCCTCCCACGCTGGCTAACCTGGGTAGCGGCGGATACTGAACCTGCTGCTGCTGCTGCTGCCTCTGCTGCTGGGGAACCTGCTGCTGCTGAGGAAACTGCTGCTGTGGCGGTCTCTGAGGACAGTCTCGTGCCATGTGCCCTGGCTGGTCACACCGAAAACAGATGATCGGCGCCGTGCACTACCTGCCTGGGTGGGTCCCACCACACCGTGGACAAAGTCCCCGCGATCCACCCACTGATCCCTGACGCTGCAAAGGAACCGGCTGCTGTACACTGCCCGATGAAGCTTGCCCCTGATCCTTGTGCTTCTTACGGAAATTCTTCTTCAAGAACTTCTTGACCTTCGAGCCAAAGGACGCAGATCCTATCACCGAAGCTGCCGATGCCGGTACTCCTGAACCACCCGACGCATGCTGGAAGAAACCCTACTGCTGGGTAGCCGACTGCTGGCTGCGACCTGACAAGGACTGCCCCTGGCTGACCGGTCCTCGAGTCCTCTGCATATCCATCTCCAAAGAAATCGCAACACGAGACACTGTCTCTAGATCAGTGGCCCCGTTCGCGATCAAATGGTGCCTCAGCTCCAGCCTCAAGCCCTGCATAAACTGCGCGGTCCTCACCCTCTCATGCTCCATGATGTGAGGTGCATACCGACCCAGCTCGACAAATCGGGCCCTGTACTGCAACACGGACATGTCACCCTGCACCAGCTCCAGAAACTCCCGCATCCGCTGCGTGGCAACAATATCTGGACAATACGTACGCTCGAAAGCACTGGCAAAGTCATCCCACTCGATCTGCTCAAGTGGACGAAGCTGAAAGGACATCTTCCACTCGGAAGACCACCACCTCCGAGCCGTACCCTGCAACTGGTTGTAGGCCAACACCACTCTATCCTCGGCAGCACTCTTCGCATAACTGAACACCCGCTCCATCTCATCGAGCCAATCACGAGCCGCATCAGGGTCTGCCTGGCCGCTAAAGTAAGGTGGATGGAACTGCATGAAGTCCCTCACTGCTCGGCCTGGCCCACCCCTAGCAGACGAGCCCTCACCAGCCTCTCCACCGAACTGCTGAGACATAAGCTGGTACATGCCATGGAAGAAATCCTCGGCCCCCGGAGCTCTCGCAGCATCCGCAGCCTCGGTAGCTCCCGGTGGCGCTCTACTATGCTCCTCCTGGTTCCTCTGGACCCCCTGCTGGATCTCCTGACCTCCAGCCGACTGCCCCTGCTGAGAGCGAGAACTCCTCCTCGGGGCCATACTCGCTCCTGAAGCAAAAGACAGAAAACACGAAAACGGCAAGGTCAAAATAAACACACGGTGCCCAATGCCAGCGTCACCTGTACATCATCGTTGTGGACTAGTGGACCACTACAATTACCTATGATTCTCATGTAATTCCACAACCGTGCTCTGATACCAGCTGTAACGACCCGAGAATTCGATTACCGGGAAGGCCCGATAACCCGAGACCTGCACCGCCACCCACGAACCCGAAGGCTCGGAAGGGTTAAAAGGATGGTGTGGAGACTACACAAGTATCACAAATAATTGTAGAAATTAAACAGTTATAATATTAAGCATGAAATAAAATAACGTTTTACATGGTCCACAATAACAATAACCACGACAGCAGTCCACAACTGGTACGGAGACAAGAAAAGAAAGTACAGCTACACGGGGCATCCCCCGGCTCTGACCTCTGGCACTACCTCTGGGCACCCGCACCACGCTGTGCTCCTGACGCGCTCCCCGAAGGTGGCGCCTCACCTGAAACACGGTGAAAACACGTAGGGAATGAGTCTCGGAAGAAGACTCAGTAGGGATCACCCGAACCCTACCTCGTAAAACGAGAAACCACTACACTAGCGGTCGGAGAGTACCTCGGAAAAGAAAGCACTGTTCTCTACAAGACAAAGGTCCCAGGCACGTAAACCGACACCCGTGCCACGGTAAAAAGACCAAAGCTCAACGGCCAAACCGACAAACCCGAAGGTCGGAAACACACGACTGACAGTCTGACACTCCGTACTCGACAGGAGTACCACCCACTAGAAGCACAGCCGGTAGCATCCCCTGACGTCTGACACCGGGTCGCAGGTGAGCCGCCTGACGTGGTAGGTCCTACCCGAGGCGCAAACACCGAACAAGTAACCACAACAAGTGACTAGCTGGGGTCACGCCCGTCGACGTGGGTCCAACCGCCCCCAACCACGTGTGCACACACAGACCACGCGTCCTAGGTCTGGCCCTCTGACCGGTTTTCTCCCGCAGCCGGACTCTGGCTAAGATGAGAGGCCTACGGTAACCGGTCCACAAACTGTCTCGAAAGGTGGGTGCCCGTACACCACTCCCAGGTGAGACCAGCACCTCGTACTGGTGGGCTACGACTAGTGGATGGTCACTGAAGGAGTAGACTCTCAAGTCAACGGAAAACAATGCCCGAAACTGACGAAGTATGAGGACCGTCCCACGTACCATCACCATCGCACGATGACCACAGTCGAAGAAGAATGGACACACTGCCCATGGTCAAACACATGACCAAGGCAACCGAAATCTCCGGACGCCCGAAGACACGGTCACGGAACTCCACGGGGTGCCCAGGACACACACGGCCCAAGGGGAACACCCGACAACGGACAAGATCACGCTAGGGATACCTAGCGCGACAAGGAAGAACGCGCTAGGGTCCCCTAGCGCGACATGGAAGATCACGCTAGGACTCCTGTGGACGCACTAAAATTCGGAGGGGGGATCCGTTCGTTGGTTGGTCAGGGTTAATTCTTCTATTTAGTGCGAGGGCGTGCCAGTCACAAAGTGACGATTTATTCGGGCTTCGTGGAAACCCATGGTGCGCTCGATCTGACTAATCAGACAATTGTGTGGTTCGTGTCGGGACCGAAACACGCCGTGCCGTAAAGGCCACGGCGTTATTTACATCCCCCATACGGGGGAACACCCTTGATTGATTGCCGGGAATAAGGGCCCTACGGCCTAAAGAGAATACTAATAATGTAGGAGGATAGTGAAAGATGAACTACGCTAGAAACCCGTCTCGGGACGTGAATGTTCAGACTATGTCGGCCACTCATGGGCCACTTCATGTTCGGACGAAGCTCCGTGCTTGTAGTATAAAGGACGGTGACAAAATCCGCGTGAATGTCTGCCACGAACAAGGCAAGTTTAATGAGAATACGGGACTGGATCCCGGCAGAAACGGGTCAAATTGATAGACTGTTGGCCGGAGATGATTTCGAACTGTGGCCATGTCGGAAATTCCGTAAACCACGTCCGATACCATAAGGCGTCGTCGGTTTTCTCTTTGCACCCAGTCCGAGGGAGTGGATTATTAAGTGCATAGCCCGAGCTTACTAACGTGCGCCCTCACACGCGGATCGACCTGCGCGGTCAGGTCGTGGGGGTCAAGGGGGCAACGCCCCTTGCGGGGGTTTCCGGGGGCAGCGCCCCCGGAACAAAAATTCAATTAAGGCGCGGGTGATGGAGCTCCTTCCATTCATTCTTTTATTAATGGCATTGATCTCTTGTATTCCCCTTTGAACCTTTCTATTCCCCTTTTCTTTACTAGCCATTTATCCCCTTTTTGTTAAGGAGGCGCGCCGGATATGGGAAGGAATATGATGGCGCCGATTTAGGGTCTCAACAGGTAGACAAGGGGGGAGGGCGCGCCGGGTATAGGGGCGCCGTTTTAAGAGTTCATCAGTTCAGCTCATTCGCTAGTTGTTGAGCGTTCTTAGCCCTGGCGAAAATCGGGCAGCACCTCCCCTAGACCGGGGCTTGCCAGAGAGAAGCAAGAGTCACCACGCGGATTACTCCCGGGTGAACTCTCAAAAATGCGGAGCGGCCTCACGGCAGTCCGTTAGTCCGAGTATGAGTGTGGAACGATCGAGGGCCAGCCTACGAGAGCGACCATGACTCATGGACGACGATATTCGGGGCGAGACAGAATCTATGCCACAGTAGGGCAATGAATGTTCATCCGACAGTGGGTACCTTTGTGGGTCATGCCATGGAAGGGCAGCCCTCAAGGGCCAGGGATGACCGGAGAATGAGAAGACGGAGCAAAGAATGGAATAGAGAACACGAGAGTTGCAAAGCAGACTTTTCTTCTTTTATTCACCCACACAACGGGGAAGGAAACTTGATACAGATAAAATAGAAGAGAAGGCGTTACAAACAAAAAGGGAAAATACATTCGATGGAGAGAAAGAGAGATGCATTAGACGGAGGAGGGAGAGGGAAGCATTGGCTTCTCCCCCTCCAACTCACCTCTCACTCTCGCCCCCTACCTCTTTCTCTTTTCTTCAGCCCAGAACCGTGGAGCTCTCGGATGCCAGTAGCTCCTTCTCCTCCCTTCTCTCTTTTCTTTTCTCTCTTCTTCTGTTCCCCTCTTCTCTTGATCATCTGTCTGTCTTTTTTTTGCTTCACAATGCTGCCCTTTATATATCAGCCAGCCTGGGAGCGTCCCTGCCAATTCCACCTCGTCCGCAACAAAGTCAGGAGTCGACTCGTTGTGCTGGACGCCGTTGATTCGTCCCGTACGCTGCTGCTCGTCCGAGGACGGGATGTTCGTAGGTTTGCTGGGGGTTGCTTCGCCAGTAAGCTTCTGTGCTGTCGAACGGAGGTTGAGACAGAACCAGGGGCATTGAATGTTCTGTGCATCTCATTTATGCAGAACAGAGTATCGGTCGGCAGACGGGACAGGATGAGGTTAAACTCATTTCATTCGACGCGCCGTTTTAAGAAGAGCATATGGTGATGGCTTGTCCAAAAGTAGCACGCCGTAGACATGCTTCAAAGAATAGGATGAGGGGTTAAAACGGCGCGGGGGAATAGTGACCACGCCGGTTTAAACTCAAGTGTAATTGGCATGCCGTATTATGCTTCTTGGCCTTCAAACTGGCCATGCCGTAATAGCATACAAAGGGTGGCGCCGTTTTAAGGTATTGAAGGGGTGAGAGCGCGCCGGAATTGGCCATGCCGTTTTAGCAAGGGGGCGCGCCGTTTTGGCCACGCCGTTTTAGCAAGGGGGCGCGCCGTTTTAAGGCGTGTCGCTTTAAGGCCCTCCCGCGCCGTTTTAAGCACCGAACAGATTCTTTCCGAAGTCGAGGCCGTTTATATGAATGTTGGCATTCCCATAATGTTCCGGTTGTGTTGCATGGCTTCCACAACTTTCTGTTCGTAGCCTCCGAGACTCGGTCCCAGACTTTGCGTGACTTTCGGTGCAAGTTGAGACTGTGTCGGAGTTCCCGACTCTTCTTCGATTCAACTCTCGACACGACCGACTGTAGAGTTGTGGCCATATCTTCCCCCCGGGGGGGGGCTCCCTTATCGACTAGCGGACCACCAAGCGAGTCCTCATCTCGATCGGGTGAGGCGTGAGGTTTCTCTGGTAGTCATGTATTCGACTCGCGCTCGAATGTGTAGACGCGAATTTCGCCATGATCATCATCGTCATCATTTTTTTTTTTGGCGTCCACAAATGCCCCCCACTCACGGGCGGCGCAAGCGAGGGATGAGTGCGCGGGGCCCGCGAGTGTAGAGTTCTTCAACATGACGTCTATTCTTCTGAGCCACTAGGATGCTGGTCCGGTGCAAATTCACGGGAAAGCGCTCACTCCTTCAGCGAAGGGATGAGGGGATCACTTCACCGCATATGCACGCGGACTGAGATGTCAGAGTGAGGGTTTAGTCATCGGCATGGGGTGAATACCGAAGCGAGAATAAAGGGTCTATGTGTCGTCTCAGGCAAAAGGCCCAAAACAACTTAGACAATGCCAACCCCAAAGAGGAAGTTGTTGACTCGTGCTGGGCTTAGGAAAGTTGTTCATTCACCGACTCGGACGGAGGGTCCGAGCCGAGTAGTGGGATGCACTTTGTTTATGGACTAGGATGGATGGTCTGAGCCAGGCAATGAGGGGTTTCTTTATGTTCATGGACTGGGACGGAAGGTCCGAGCCAAGCAAGGAGGTTCTTCTTTCTTTCTTTTTTTATTCATCGACTTGGACGAAAGGTCCGAGCCAAGCAAGGAGGTTCTTTTTTTTTGTTCATTGACTTGGACGGAAGGTCCGAGCCAAGCAAAGAGGTTTTTTTTTTGTTCATCGACTTGGACGGAGGGTCCGAGCCAAGCAAGAGGGTTCTTTTTGTTCATCGACTTGGACGGAAGGTCCGAGCCAAGCAAGAAGGTTCCCTTTTTTATTATTATTATTTTTTTTATCGACTTGGACGAAAGGTCCGAGCCAAGCAAGAAGGTTCTTTTTTTTTTATATCGACTTGGACGAAAGGTCCGAGCCAAGCAAGGAGGTTCTTTTTGTTCATCGACTCGGATGAAAGATCCGAGCCAAGCAAAGGCGTTTTCTTTTTTGTTCATCGACTTAGGCAGAAGGTCCAAGCCAAGGGTCTATTCGTCTGTGGGACTGGAGTTGTAATATTGAGGTGGTTTATTCATTGACACGGGGTTAGTGCCAAAGCAAGGGTATTTTATTCATGGCACCAGACGGAAGGTCCAGGCCACTGGTTCGTTCATCGATGCCGACAGGGAGTCGGAGACCGACGTGGTTTGTTCATCGGCACGGGGTTAGTGCCGAAGCAAAGGTCTTTTTGTTCATGGAACCAGACGAAAGGTCTGGGCCACTGGTTTATTCATCGACGCCGACGAGGAGTCGGGGACCGACGTGATTCATTCATTGACACAGGGTTGATGCCAAAGCAAGGGTCTTTTCATTCATGGAACCGGACGAAAGGTCCGGGCCACTGGTTTATTCGTCGATGTCGACAGGCTGTCGGAGATCGACGTGGTTCATTCATTGACACGGGGTTGGTGCCAAAGTAAGGAGAAAAGGTTGATTCCCCGACCTCGAACGAAAGGTTCGGCTGGGGCGTTCTTCGTCAGTGCCGACAGGATGTCAGAGGCTGACATAGTTGATTTGTCTGTTGAAATATTCTTGGAGATAAGAGTGAGTGTTAACGAAGGGAGACCGATTCCTCCCCCCCTTTTTCCTCTTTCTCTTTTTTTTTTCTTCTTTCTTTCTTTTTTTTTTCTTTTCTTTTTTAATATATATTTTTTCTTCTTCTTTTTTTTTTGACATGCTAGATAAATAGTGCCCAATCCATCTGGACAATAGTAATGCAAATTTGCCCGGGACAGGGCGGAGAAAAACATTATTCCTCGAATGGGGAAATTGGAGCATGGTACAACCTCAGATGTCTACCATTAAGGGGCGGGAACTGGACCTCCCCCCGATGGTCGACGATTGCATACGCTCCGCCCTCGTAGACCTTCTGGATCACATAGGGTCCAAGCCAATTCTCATTCAGCTTGCCCTTGGGGTTGGAAGCCATGACTTCTCTTCTCTTCACCATAACAAGGTTGCCCTTCTTGAATTCGCGTTCCTTGACAAGCTTGTCGAAGGCGCGAGCTATCCGGGCCTGATAGACCTGGATGTTCTGCTGGGCTTGGAGCCTTTTTCCTTCCAAGTTGGAGAGCTCTTCGAGCCTTCGCTCGACATTTGTCTGCTCTTCCCGGACTAACCCGTGTTGGACTGCGACCCGGAGGGAGGGTATTTCCAGCTCGATAGGGACAATTGCCTCTGAGCCATATACCAGGGAAAAGGGTGAACAACCCGTCGGAGTTTTGTACACAGTTCGATATGCCCACAGGGCCTCGTACATTTTCTCTTCCCAGTCTCTCTTGTTAGAACTAACAATTTTGGACAGGAGAGTGCAAAGAGTCTTATTGAAAGCTTCAGCCAAGCCATTGGCCTGTGGGTTGTAGGGGGTAGACATCCTCCAGTCGATCTTGTACTTTTCTGCCAGCCGGTAGACCTTCTGGTTGCGGAAGTGACTTCCATTGTCTGAGATAATTCGGTTCGGAGTGCCAAACCGGAATATGATGTTGCGACGGACAAATCTGGTGACGATCTCCCCGGTCACTTCTTTCAAAGCAATAGCCTCCGCCCAGCGGGAGAAGTAATCAGTTGCGGCCAGGATGTACTTGCACCCAGCTGATGATGCGGGTAGTGGACCCACAACGTCTGTTCCCCATTGGGCAAAGGGCCAGCTGGGCAGTGTTGGATGCAAGGGCACGGGCGGTCTCCTGGGTACCGTCGCGTGCTCCTGGCATTTTTGACAAGACTTGGCATACTTGCAGCAGTCGTCGAACATTGTCGGCCAATAGTAGCCGAGCTTCTTTATTTCAATCTTCATTTTCGGTCCTGCCTGATGTGCACCAGCTGCTCCGGCGTGAACCTCCTTCATGACCTTCCAAGCTTCTTCAGTGGATAAACATCGGAGGAGCACCTTCCGTTTGGCGTCTGCCATAATTCGGAATAGGATCCCGTTCCGGACCTCATAAGAGTCCTTTGTTCTGATTAACTTGATCTTCTCTTCCCTTTGCCTGGGCAGTTGCTGATATTTAAACCACTGCAAAAGGGGGTCCCTCCAGTCGGGCGGGCTAAAGGCTTCCGCTGTGATGACCTCAAGTTCTTCTTCTCCTGGCCCTTCTATCATGCTAGGCACTTGGCGTTGATTCACCACCCGGATGCTGAGGGATCCATCTGGCGGGACTGCCAATGAACTCGCCAATTTTGCCAGTGCATCAGCTTGTGCATTCTCTCCTCTGGCAACGTGGCCTATCTCAATGAGGTAGAACTGCTGCATGAGCCGTTTCACCTTAGTGTGGTAAGGGAGTAACTCGGGTTTTCGAACGTCAAACTGTCCCTGGACCTGCTTGACGACCAGCAATGAATCGCCAAACACATGTAATATTTTAATCTCCATCTGTAAAGTGACTTGGAGACCAATGATCAGAGCTTCATATTCTGCCTCATTATTTGTGCAGGGCTTGCTAATGGAGCAGGATGTGTGCAATACTTCTCCCTCAGGGGATTTAAGGACGATGCCGGCCCCGGCCCGTACTTTTGTGTGCCCAGACGGGGTTGTTTCTGTTCTCGAAGCTCCATCAAAGTGCAGCTGCCAGGCGATCAGTTGGGCTTGGTCCACTTCAAGTGTTTCATCTTCAGGCAACTCTGTGGCCAGTGGGGAATTTTCAGGCACAGGGTGTGTTGCAAAGAAATCGGCCATGGCTTGACCCTTAACGGCCTTCTGAGGCACGTAGATGATGTCAAATTCCATTAACAGTACGGCCCACTTACCGAGACGTCCCTTCAGGACTGGCTGGGAGAGAATGTGCTTGACTGGGTCAGCCTTAGAGATTAAGCTCACTTCATGCGAGAGCATGTAATGCCTCAACTTCTTGACTGCGAAGACCAAGGCGAGACAAACCTTCTCAATCGGGGTGTATTTTGTTTCTGCCCCCATTAGTCTTCGGCTAAGGTAATAAAGAGCTTGCTCCTTCCCCTCATCATTGTTCTGGGCGAGCATTGCCCCCAGTGAACATTCAGTGGCAGCTATATATAGAATAAGTGGCCTCCCCTTGACAGGTGCCCCCAGCACAGGCGGGGTCTTTAAGTAATCCTTCAGCCGATCAAAGGCCTTCTGACATTCATGGTTCCAGTTGAAAGGTGCATTCTTCATCATTAATTTGTGGAATGGTTGACAGCGCCCCGACAAATTGGAGATAAATCTTCGGATGTAGGCTAGCCGGCCTTGCAGGGACCTTAACTCTCCCAAATTCTTCGGAGGAGGTAGCTCCTGAATGGCTTTCATTTTAAAGGGGTCGATCTCGACCCCCCTATATCGGACAATGAAGCCGAGAAACTTTCCACTAGAGACGCCGAAGGCACACTTCATTGGGTTCATTTTCAGCTCGTACTGCCGGAGTCTCTCAAAGATGACTCTAAGGTCATTCAGGTGATCCCCCCTTTTCTTTGTCTTGACGACCAGATCGTCGATGTAGCATTCAACTTTGCTATATAGCAGTTCGTCGAATATCTTGGTCATCGCCCGCTGGTAAGTGGCGCCAGCGTTCTTGAGGCCGAAGGGCATCCTTTTGTAGTGGAATATCCCTTTAGGTGACCGGAAGGCCGTATGAATCCGGTCATGTTCAGCTATCCATATCTGATTATAGCCAGATGATCCGTCCATGAAAGACAAGGCCTCATGGCCGGTAGTTGCATCAATCATCACTTCAGTGACGGGCACCGGAAAGTCATCCTTTGGGCAAGCTTTATTTAGGTCGCGGAAGTCCACGCAGATCCTGATCTGTCCATTCTTCTTCTTCACCGGCACAATGTTGGCCAACCAAGTAGTGTATTGATTTTCAGCTACAAAATCGACATCTATGAGCTTGTCGACTTCTTTACAAATCAGTTTTATCAGCTCCGGCCTCATACGCCTGGGGGGCTGCTTCACCGGCTCTACCTTGGGATCAATAGCCAGAGTATGTTGAGTCACGCCGGGGCTCAGACCGGGCATCTCCTTGTAGTTCCAGGCGAAACAGTCCCTGAATTCTTGCAGCAACTTGACATATTGTCCCCTCTCCTGTGGAGGAAGAAGGGCACTCAGAAAGGTCGGCCTGGGGTCGCTTTCTGTGCCCAGGTTAATTTCAACGAGCTCATCCACTGTGGCCTGGCCGCCATCTTCAATTTCTGGAGGCGCTGGCAGCAGGTCGATGAAATCATTGTCTTCACCATCTTCTGCTTCAAGGGCATCACATGCGTCTTCTTGCTCTGCCTCATTGGGTAACGAGGCTTTGCTTGTTTCCCCCTCTATTAGGCTTGTTGTGTGCGGCTCTGGAAGGCTGTCTTGTGTGGAGAAGTAAAGGACTTCTTCGGGATCTTCTTTGTAATTGTCATAGATGGCTCTTGCAGGGGCTAAGGTGATTGATTGCCATACTGGGGGCTGCTGCTCTGCTGGTGGCTGGGGTTGCCCATTCTCGGCTGCATCTTCAAAAATCTGGTGCTGAACTGACACCATGTAAACACTTCTTTCATGGCCGCCTGCCACATGGGGGCGTGGCGGAGCGACCACATAATCTCCCATTCTGAGCTCATCTTTCTCAATCAGGTCTTGAGCAATGTCCTTGAAGACGTAGCAGTCTTCGATGGAGTGGCCCAGTATTTGGTGATAGGGGCAGAACGAGGGGTCACCGCTTTTGCGAGCATCTTGCGGCCTCTTTGACCTTGGGAGGGAGACCTTGCCATAGTAGCAGGCCCATTCAAAAATCCCTCGGGTTTTATTCCTTGGGAAAGAGTAGGGTCTTTGCATCTTCTCCCGCAACGTGGGGCTTCGCTCGACTGATCGCCTGACCAGGGAAGCAGCTACATCCCTAGCCTCCCCTTTCAGATGCCCGGGGGCGTTTGGGATGGTGTTCGGGGACCGGTGCGCGCCGATGCTTTGTCGACAGAGGATGCCTCTAATGAGTACAGTCATTTCGGCCAAGCGAACATTCAGCATTTCGATCTCTCGCTGTTGCCTGCAGTATAGGGCGAGTAGGGTAGAGTCACACCGAGTGAGGTTCGGGGCTTGGCCCGCTTCCCCATCCTTTGGGTCAGTGTCAGACGAGGGCGATGGCACCCCGCTGCTGTGGTCATTCGGGATTGGTCCCCCGGAGGAGGACGGGGTCTTCCCCTTATTCCTGCAGGGAGGTGGATTCCATAGGAATATTTCTTCATCTTGTTCTTCGTTGGCCAAAGGCATAAGGTGCTGACGGCCTTTATCCTGCCATGGGCCTGCAGTGCCTGCATGGCTATTGCAGCCTAGAGCCGAGACTGATATCACATCAGCTTCATAGGAATCTTCTAGTGAAAAGCCCAATCCTGGATGTCGGGTGATTTGCAACAACCGCCGGTCCAGGTTTGGCGGGTTCCACATTTTCTTGAACATTTCTTTCCGACTGGAGAGCTGGCAGAAGGGGATCCCTTGCTTTCTGGCCATCTTGACCACAGGACCGGCTGTGTCAGGAAGTCCCATTATTGGGACGAGTGGGTCGTACAGCTCATCGGGGAGTCTACAATCATCATCCCCCTTGACCGGGTGCTCCTTGGCCACATAAAAGATGGTAGGCAGACCCTCGGGGTTGGGCACCTCGAAGGTCCTTAACGGTTCAGCCACCTGGCAGTCAGCTTCTGCAAGAGGCTTGATGATCCCGGGAGGGACCCTGATGTCTTCTAGCAAATCTTCAAGGTATGGTGTTCCCGGTGTAGGGTAGATGGGAAGGTAGGTGGCCCGGAATACCCCTTCTGCTTCAGAAACAAATGACACCTGAGGGGGAGCCACATAGCCAGGCGGTGGTGGAGGGAACCAGCTGTCAAGCTCTGCCCTTTTCTTTCCTTTGTCTTGAGTAGCTTGGGAGGCTTGCTTCGGCTTTTCCAAATAAAGATTAGCATCCGACAAGTGACATTCGAACACTTCGAAAGGATGGAGGTCGGCGAAGATTCTCTCCTCTTTCCCGTTGCCGGGGTACTTGATGCATTGGTGCAGAGTGGATGGTACCACCCTATTTTGATGTAGCCAAGGTCGGCCGAGCAACGCCTTGTAAGAGGTGTTGGAGTTGATCACATGGAATTGGACCTTGGTGGTGAAGTCACCGAGGGAGAGGTTGAACTCCGCGACCCCCATAGGGACTTCGCACTTCTGGTTGAAGCCGGCAATCTTGACGTTCCTGACCTCAACCAGGTGTACGTCAAAGTAATGCTTCTGATACACCCGATACGGGAGTATGTTCACTGCTGCCCCAGGGTCGATCAAGACTCTGTTGATGGGATGCCCATTCAGCTGCCCCTTCATGTAGAGTGGCCTGTTGTGACTGCAGGTTGGTAAAAGCATGTCCTCTTCAGTGAAGGCCACGGGTACCTCAGGTGACATTTCTGCAAGGCAGGCTTCAACATATGCTGGTGTCTGGAGTGCGGCGATGACAGCTTGCCGTGTTTCTTCATCTAAGGATAGGATTTCCCAGACGGTAAACCTGGCTGGGATCTTCTTCAGGTGTTTGACTATTCTGTTGCTAGCTCGGACTTCGAGCAACTTCATTTCTTCGGCTCTACTGCGCCTGCCCCCAGTCTGGGTCTGGGGAGCTGGCTCAACGGGTGCCTCCTCCACTGGGTCGGATGCCGCTTGAGCTTGTGGGGCCCGCTGGGTCACTTCCTTTTCTTGCAAGAACTCGACTAGATTTGGGATGTTATCGGGCTCTTCCCTTGGCCGAGGAGGGATTGCTACAGACGGGGCCGAGGGGCTGACTGCCCCTTGGGTCTGCCGGGACTCGTGGGGGCATGACTGTCCTCCCCTCTGAGTTGTAAGAAATTCAATGAATGACGGGGCACTCTGGCCACTTGGTTCTCCGGGGTAGAGGCCCGATGGAGGGGGGATCTCCATGCCTTGGACCCTAGGCTCGGGGATGTGATATGGTTGTTCTCCCCTAAGCAGGATGTTGTGGTTGGCCTGAGGAGGGCGTCCCCACTTCCTTCCCGACCTGGTGGCATGTTGGGAGGTGGATGCTTCAGCTTGATTCACCTCTGACGGCTCGACGGGTACTTCTTGCTCTTCCTCTCTTAGGGAGAGGGCTGTGTCAAATAATGTTGAGAGGGTGTTGCAAGTGAGGACCACCCCACTCTTCTTCTTGTTTCTAGGTCTTCTCTTCTTCTTTTTCTTTTTCTCTTCAGTGGCTGGAAACTGCTCTTGGGGAAGCTCACCCCATAAGAGAGGCTCTTCTTTCGTCTCGGCTTCCGCTTCTGGAGCTAGTTCGAGTGACTCGAACTCCTCCCAAGGGACATACTCCTTCAACTCCATAGGCTGGATCTCGGGCTGTTCATAATCTTCAAGCCCATCAATAATAGTCTGGAGTCTTTCAACCGCAGGGCTGGTTTCCTTGTGCACCCGCATCGGGATGTGTTTCTTCTTGTTGTGAGTGGGCCGTCTCATAACGAGCCGGGGGGCTGTGTCATGCAAAACAGGTGTCACTGGTGGCGGCACCGGTTGGGATGTAACACCCCTTATGCGAACCTCTGGAGTGGGCCGAGGAGCTTGTCTTCTTCTTCTGTTCTTCGTTGGCGCGGCTTGCCAACCTCCTTGATCATGAGCTGGCGCCATGACGAAGGCTTGATAAGTGGCCTGCGTACTGGACTCCGCCCATTCTTCAGGCAGCTGTTGGTATAAAGATACCATGTTGACAGTGGTGCCAAGGCTCGGCATCTCGTGTGGCTGCGGAGGATCCACTCTGAGCTCCCCCATGTCCAGCTCTCCCTTCTTGATCAAGGACTCAATGACATCCTTGAAGATGTAGCAATCCTCAATGGTATGCCCCAGCATCTGATGGTATGGGCAGAAACGAGGATCATCCTTCTTCTTCAAATCACCAGGCCTCTTTGGATCTGGTAATGTGATCTTGTTGTACCTGGTGGCCCATTCAAATAGGACTCGGGCTTTGTCTCGAGGAAAGGAATACAATTTGTTCCTCATCTTCTCCCGTAGGGAGAGACCTTCCCGCCGTTCAGTGGAGGTGTTGGCCATCTCATTGGCTTTCTCTTTCTGTTTCTCGAAAGCTTCGAAGTCCAGTGTATGAACTTCTGGCGGTGTTGGCCTCCTCTCGGCCTGCCGGACCCTCTGACTTGATGCAGCTGGAGCAGAAGAGTATCGAGCAAGGAATGCTTCGATCTCTGCCACTATGTTGTTCAGGCGGTCGAACGTCCTCACCTCAGCACCGATCATCCTCTCAAGGATCTCCTTCTTCAGATTTTGTTTACAGATCTGCACTGCGTCCTCCTGATGTGGGGGACGTTTGCACCTCATGCTGAGGTTCCTCCATCTCTTTATGTAGTCGAGTGCCGACTCCTCATTTCTCTGTCTCGTGGCGTAAAGCTCTGCCACGGTCACCTCCCGCTCAGCTATGTAGAATCTTTCTTTGAATTTCTTCTGCATATCAGGCCAGTCTGCAATGGACCCGGCGAGCAAGCTCGAATACCACTCGAAAGCGAGCCCGGTAAGTGTCGAGCCAAAGAACTTGAGAAGATAAGCTTCATCGGCAGCTAGATCCCCCATAACATTCACATAATAGGCAATGTGCTCCCTGGGAGACCCTTGCCCATTAAATTTCTCAAACTTCGGCGGCTTGGTAATGCCGGCCGGTAGCCTCTTGGCAGCATAGTGTGCCGGGTAAGGTACCCGGTATACGTCGAATGGCGTGTGATCACCATCGCTCCTCTCCGCCAGCTTCATATCTATCATTTGTTCAAGCATTAGTCTGCTTACTGTTGCCGGGTCAACCGGGTTTGGATAGAAATGGGCCGGTTGCATCAGCGGTGTTGTTAACACTGTCGCCTGAGGTGCAATAGTGGACCCTTGGAATTGCAGGTTCGGTGGCGGGGCCGGTGTGACATGTTGTGGCTGATGCAGGGGTACGCCTCCAGTGTAGGTAGGTATTGGGGGAGACACCGTCGCCTGTGGAGAAGCTTCCGAGGCCTGCCCGTTGCCCCCAGGGGTCTCTGGTAATGCTTCAGTCTGCCCGGATGTTGAGGGCTGAGCGGCTCTTTCAGTCAGTTGTTTCTTCAACAATTCGATCTCCCGTTGATATTGTTGCATCATGTGCAATACCGCGGGGTCGTTCATGGGAAGGCTAGGGGTGCCCCCCCTTTCTTCGATCGGCACCCCTTCGGATGAAGTGGATGGTTCTCCCGCCGTGCCTTCTGTAATAACATTGGCAGCCAAGGATGTTGAAGGTTCCTCATAGTTAGCTCCTCCAGTGTGGACTTGTGTCTTTTCAGCTGCCGCTCTCCCTCTTCTGGTAAGAGGTCCTGGCCTTGTGGCAAGCTTGGCTACTTCTTCGGGCTCGGTTGGTAGAGCCCCGTACTGGCTAGATACCCCTGCCATATTGCAGGTATAAACTCTTAGGTCTCTACCTCTTCTTGTTGTTCTTCTCGATGGCCTCCCTGGAAAGACCAATCTGTCAAAGACCGCTCTCCGTGGCTTCACTTCTTCCCTTGCCGGGGACTGATAATGCTCCTCAGAGTAGTTTCTTGACTCGGCAGTGGGCACTGGCCGGGTCTCTTCTTCTTCAAAGGCAGAGGCTACTGCCTCCAGTAATCTTCGGCGACCCAGGGGAGTGCTCCCCGGTCCCCGCAAGTAGTTCTTCATGGCTTGCTCCACTCCTTCCCAGTCCTGGTCAGGAGGAGAAGCTGATGATGTCGCCCTGTTGGCAGCAACGGGCATGTGGGTTGCAGGCTCCACACGGGCAGCCTGATAGTGGCGTCGATAGTTTCGACGGTGGACGTTATCCGGTGGGGCCGGTGTAGTTAATGTCGTCTGGTAGACGTGGGCCGATGTCTTGACCCGATCTCCTTGTTGTGCCCTTGTCGGGCGGAAGGTGCTGGGCCTCGCCTGGGCTGGTGAGGTGAACCGGGCCCCCTTGGGAACCCAAACTTGCTTAGCTTTGGTGGGCCTGGAGGCTGACTGATGTTGCGGCGTCGGGGCCTGAATGGCGGGCGTCATCCTGCCCTTCATCTTCTCCAGTGCCTGAAAAGAGTTGCGCACTGGTACGGCGGGTACAATGCGATCCGGGATCACCTCGGAACGCTGTCCGTTAAGATGCACCCGGAGAGTCCCGATGACAGCCGACTTGCCGGTGCTGGAGAACCGGCCTCGGTATGATGTTGTGGCATGGCTCCTTCGGAGCCTCCTTTGGTGAGAGGCCGACCCTGGGTGAGAAGGGCCGACAGTTTGGTGCACGTGGTGCACGTTGCAGCTCAGCGTCCCAGTCGGGACGGTCTTGGAAGTCTCGGCCATTGATCGGCCGACAGCAGCTTTGGCGGCCCCCCGGATGGGAGCGTTGCTTTCAGTCTTGTCAGACGCTTCCACGTCCAGCAGGTTCGTGAAGGCTACCCCAAGGAAGTTGGGGAAGCCTACCGCGGGAGGGAAGCTCCCGAAGCTGAGGGGGACGGCCAAGTAGCCGTTTCGAACATGGCTCTCGACGGCCTGTTGGCCGAACGTGGTGGCCATCATGGTGTTCAGAATGCGACCTGCATTTGCCAATCAAACAATTAGTATTACAAGAAAGGGGCCGTAGGGCCCTTAGTCCCGGCAAAGAGATGAAGGGTAATTTCAGTCCCACCGGGCGTGCCAGACTTGTGGACGCACTAAAATTCGGAGGGGGGATCCGTTCGTTGGTTGGTCAGGGTTAATTCTTCTATTTAGTGCGAGGGCGTGCCAGTCACAAAGTGACGATTTATTCGGGCTTCGTGGAAACCCATGGTGCGCTCGATCTGACTAATCAGACAATTGTGTGGTTCGTGTCGGGACCGAAACACGCCGTGCCGTAAAGGCCACGGCGTTATTTACATCCCCCATACGGGGGAACACCCTTGATTGATTGCCGGGAATAAGGGCCCTACGGCCTAAAGAGAATACTAATAATGTAGGAGGATAGTGAAAGATGAACTACGCTAGAAACCCGTCTCGGGACGTGAATGTTCAGACTATGTCGGCCACTCATGGGCCACTTCATGTTCGGACGAAGCTCCGTGCTTGTAGTATAAAGGACGGTGACAAAATCCGCGTGAATGTCTGCCACGAACAAGGCAAGTTTAATGAGAATACGGGACTGGATCCCGGCAGAAACGGGTCAAATTGATAGACTGTTGGCCGGAGATGATTTCGAACTGTGGCCATATCGGAAATTCCGTAAACCACGTCCGATACCATAAGGCGTCGTCGGTTTTCTCTTTGCACCCAGTCCGAGGGAGTGGATTATTAAGTGCATAGCCCGAGCTTACTAACGTGCGCCCTCACACGCGGATCGACCTGCGCGGTCAGGTCGTGGGGGTCAAGGGGGCAACGCCCCTTGCGGGGGTTTCCGGGGGCAGCGCCCCCGGAACAAAAATTCAATTAAGGCGCGGGTGATGGAGCTCCTTCCATTCATTCTTTTATTAATGGCATTGATCTCTTGTATTCCCCTTTGAACCTTTCTATTCCCCTTTTCTTTACTAGCCATTTATCCCCTTTTTGTTAAGGAGGCGCGCCGGATATGGGAAGGAATATGATGGCGCCGATTTAGGGTCTCAACAGGTAGACAAGGGGGGAGGGCGCGCCGGGTATAGGGGCGCCGTTTTAAGAGTTTAACAAGGAGGGAATGAGGGAGGGCGCGCCAGTTTAGGATGGCAAGTTGGGGGGGCGCGCCGTTTTTGGAGGGCAAGGGAGAGATTGGGGCGCGCCGTTTTAACGTTCAGTAGGGGAGAAATGGGGGGCGCGCCGTTTTTGGGCTTCGGTAAGATGGAGATGGGCGCGCCGTTTTAATGTTGAATGGGGAGATTGGGGGGATTTTGTGAGGAGGGTTGAAGCGGCGCGGTGGAACAAAGGCCGTGCCGTTTTAACTCGCGCTGGGATAGTTATATGAAGGTTGTTTCAGAGCTCTGTTACCGTGTTTTCTTTTCCTTTCACCCGTAGATTGATTCAAGGTTTGATTTGTTCGTTCTGTTGATAGATCAAACTGGTAATGAGAAGGTTTTAAGAGTTTTAACCATTTTAATCGTTTATTATGATGAAACAGTATGAACGTCTAAGAGTTTTATTCAAACAGTTTGCTCACAGAGGCCTCACTTCGTTCTTCATCAGTTCAGCTCATTCGCTAGTTGTTGAGCGTTCTTAGCCCTGGCGAAAATCGGGCAGCACCTCCCCTAGACCGGGGCTTGCCAGAGAGAAGCAAGAGTCACCACGCGGATTACTCCCGGGTGAACTCTCAAAAATGCGGAGCGGCCTCACGGCAGTCCGTTAGTCCGAGTATGAGTGTGGAACGATCGAGGGCCAGCCTACGAGAGCGACCATGACTCATGGACGACGATATTCGGGGCGAGACAGAATCTATGCCACAGTAGGGCAATGAATGTTCATCCGACAGTGGGTACCTTTGTGGGTCATGCCATGGAAGGGCAGCCCTCAAGGGCCAGGGATGACCGGAGAATGAGAAGACGGAGCAAAGAATGGAATAGAGAACACGAGAGTTGCAAAGCAGACTTTTCTTCTTTTATTCACCCACACAACGGGGAAGGAAACTTGATACAGATAAAATAGAAGAGAAGGCGTTACAAACAAAAAGGGAAAATACATTCGATGGAGAGAAAGAGAGATGCATTAGACGGAGGAGGGAGAGGGAAGCATTGGCTTCTCCCCCTCCAACTCACCTCTCACTCTCGCCCCCTACCTCTTTCTCTTTTCTTCAGCCCAGAACCGTGGAGCTCTCGGATGCCAGTAGCTCCTTCTCCTCCCTTCTCTCTTTTCTTTTCTCTCTTCTTCTGTTCCCCTCTTCTCTTGATCATCTGTCTGTCTTTTTTTTGCTTCACAATGCTGCCCTTTATATATCAGCCAGCCTGGGAGCGTCCCTGCCAATTCCACCTCGTCCGCAACAAAGTCAGGAGTCGACTCGTTGTGCTGGACGCCGTTGATTCGTCCCGTACGCTGCTGCTCGTCCGAGGACGGGATGTTCGTAGGTTTGCTGGGGGTTGCTTCGCCAGTAAGCTTCTGTGCTGTCGAACGGAGGTTGAGACAGAACCAGGGGCATTGAATGTTCTGTGCATCTCATTTATGCAGAACAGAGTATCGGTCGGCAGACGGGACAGGATGAGGTTAAACTCATTTCATTCGACGCGCCGTTTTAAGAAGAGCATATGGTGATGGCTTGTCCAAAAGTAGCGCGCCGTAGACATGCTTCAAAGAATAGGATGAGGGGTTAAAATGGCGCGGGGGAATAGTGACCACGCCGGTTTAAACTCAAGTGTAATTGGCATGCCGTATTATGCTTCTTGGCCTTCAAACTGGCCATGCCGTAATAGCATACAAAGGGTGGCGCCGTTTTAAGGTATTGAAGGGGTGAGAGCGCGCCGGAATTGGCCATGCCGTTTTAGCAAGGGGGCGCGCCGTTTTGGCCACGCCGTTTTAGCAAGGGGGCGCGCCGTTTTAAGGCGTGCCGCTTTAAGGCCCTCCCGCGCCGTTTTAAGCACCGAACAGATTCTTTCCGAAGTCGAGGCCGTTTATATGAATGTTGGCATTCCCATAATGTTCCGGTTGCGTTGCATGGCTTCCACAACTTTCTGTTCGTAGCCTCCGAGACTCGGTCCCAGACTTTGCGTGACTTTCGGTGCAAGTTGAGACTGTGTCGGAGTTCCCGACTCTTCTTCGATTCAACTCTCGACACGACCGACTGTAGAGTTGTGGCCATATCTTCCCCCCGGGGGGGGGGCTCCCTTATCGACTAGCGGACCACCAAGCGAGTCCTCATCTCGATCGGGTGAGGCGTGAGGTTTCTCTGGTAGTCATGTATTCGACTCGCGCTCGAATGTGTAGACGCGAATGTCGCCATGATCATCATCGTCATCATTTTTTTTTTTGGCGTCCACAACTCCCTAGCGCGACAGGGAAGATCGCGCTAGGGAACCCTAGCGCGACAAGGACCATCGCGCTAGGTCCTCCTAGCGCGACAAGGCTAATCGCGCTAGGACCCCATAGCGCGACACGAACCGCCCTACTGTTCATCTTCTCCGATGAACGCGCCCCGTCGGGGCAGCGCGACACTCAAGAACGCGCTACTGGAGTATAGCGCGTTCTCAGTCCGCGCCCGAAAACGGTAGAAACGCCTAAAAATTCCAACCGCGCCCCCATGCCTCCACCGGAGAGGGGGAAATCAAAGGGGAAGACCCTTGGGGACCCCTATCATGATTCTAGGCCACCAAAACACGAATCCAAGCATCAAAACCATAGATCGGGCGAGCTCTCCCCAAATCATGGAAAAGCCCCAAAATGCTCAAACGATCCCCTCTCGGCCTCCCCGCGGCCTACAAATCACCGGAATTGAACGGCAAGAGGCTAAGGCACGTCACCCTACCTCAATGGAGCGAATGCTTCGCCGAATCACCCACGGATCGCGAAGAACGCTTTAAGCTTCACGATCTCCGCACGCTTCCCACGCTTGCCGCACGCCCACGAGATCGCCTCACCGTCGCCCACGCGTCCGCGCCGTCGCCCTGCCACCGTCAACAGCCGGAGAGGGGTCCGCCGCGCCCGAATGGGAGAGAGGGAGAGAGAGGAGTGCGGTCACGGTTGGGGAAGGAAGGAGAAAGAAGAAGAAGAAAGAGAAAGAGGAAAAGAAAAAGAATTAGGGTTATATAGAAAATCCGAATTTTTGAAAAAATATCAAAAAATAGAAAAATACTATTCCGGAATCCTCGGAACGCACCGATCGCAACGGTACCACTCGTGCCCGGGTGAACCGCCCAGTTCGCCCGCAGCGAGCTTCCGAAGAAAAAGCTGAATCCCACGCCGGGAATCGGAAAACACGCGCGGAAAAACCACGGAACGCCTCCGGGCCTCCGAAACGACTCCGGATCGCGCCAATCCGAACATGAAAGATGTCCGAAACGAAATTTCAGACACAACAGAGCCGGACGCTCTGAAAACCAGATCCGGGACCCACGAATAAGGATCCGAAAGGTCCGGGATATTATAGCTCCTGACAGGCGGGCTCTTGAGGTCGAGCCATGGGGGCCCTCGGGTATGGACCTAAAGAGCTTCGGGGCTCGGCACTATGGAGAGGGACGGGGCCTAACCGTTGGGTAGACTCGAACTCTCCCTCGAACTGCTCCATCTCGAGAGCAACCTGATACACATCCTCCAACTTATCCACCTTGCAGCGTAAAAGCTCATACCGTAGGTGGGGTCGCAGACCACGCCGAAAATGAGAGACAGTAAGGGAGCTCTCCTCCGTGGCATCACATCGCAAAAAGTATTCATCAAACTCGGCGATGTACTCGGAGACGGACCGATCTCCTTGGGTGAGGCTTTGCCATTTGTCTATGAGATGCTGGCGGTAGGAAGTAGGAAGGTACTTTTTCCTAAGTTTGGACCTCATCTCGTCCCACGTCTCTACCTGGGGCTCCTGGCGATGAAATAGTAGGTTCTCCATGTTTCTCCAGAAAGTTTGTGACTGCCATAATAGTTTCATCTTAGCGAACTTGACCTTCCGGTGGTCCGACATCTCAAACCACTCGAAATACCGGTCCATGCTGGCCTCCCAATCAACATAGACCTTTGGGTCTAAGGACCCGTTAAAAGTGGGAGGGTATGCACGAACGGTTCTGAGGGTCCGCTCGTCCTCATCCAACTCACGATTCCGTCGTTGAACACGATGGTCATGACCATATCCCCAATTTTCGTTCTCGGACCCATAATCAACGACTGTGGGGACTTGACGCCTCCTATCAGCTTCTCTTTGAGCCCTAGGAGCAGCAGGTGGCTGAACCGGCTCCTGTTGACCATGTGTCGGCGCGGGGTGCGCCTCATTCGGGGGTCTCTCTCGGATGGCTACCCTCCCTACCAGACCATGAAAGGACTGGTCCAACTCTACGGCCTTATCCTCTAAGGCCTTCATCCTTTCTTCCAGGCGTATGCCTAGGCCATCCACCCGTGTACTCAATCCTTCCATTTTATCCACTTGTGTACTTAACACATCTATGCGTGTATTCAACCCATTCATTTGTCCCATAATAGCTCGAAACATTTCGGCCACTGATGGCTCATCGGGACTAGGGACTAGGTCTGCCATAGGTGGTGGTGGTGGTGAGTATTGGGTACCCCTACGAGTGGGCATGCAATGGACACGAGGTTGGAATGCACCGACCAAGGTGAAGTGATGAACCTAGACTTAATCAATATCCGGTACTTGGAGGAGTTATGGGATCCGAAGATCCTCTTGACGCGAGTGTGCGGCCTTCCCGATAGGCATAGCCTAACGTTCGGACAACATCTTTTGATATACCGGGTTATTGGGATGAAATGAACACCTAGGACAACACTACCCTAGACTTAGACCGTGCTATGATGACTACCCTAGACTCAACCTATCTCTGATACCAAAGTGATGCGGGACAGACACGCGAGTCAAGATCAATTGATATGCGATACTTGGACTCTATGCAAACTCGCGATCGTCCCTAACGAGGGAAGCGTACGGACGTGCGCTGTTGAGAAACTGGCAAAGAGCTAGGGTGGTCAACTAGTAATTTCGTGCCTGGATCGGGTCACGGGACGGTCTCGCTCTCTCTCGCAGCAGTGATAAAAATTGGCGGGCTAGAATTCCTAACTCTCAAATAGCGGCATATGAAATATATACGAAAGAAGCAAATGCGAAGTAAGGGAGCGAGTGGACACGTTACTTCCACGCGCCGGGCGTGGGGAAGACGACCCCGACCACGTGCGGTAACTCCCGGTACAATAATTACCAAATAATTATAGAAGTGGATTTCTACTGCCCACTCGACGCAGGGAGGTAAAGGGCTACAAGTGGGCCCGAGAGGACCGATCTTGGGTTGACGGGCAGCAATCCAGACAGCTCTGGTGGTAGTGCACGCCGGCAACTGTGGGCTCCACGTTCGGGTCGGTGGGGCCGAGTGGGTCTAGAGTGGCACCGGTGTGACGGGGGCGCCTGGAGGGACGATCCCTGGGAAGGGGTCGTATTGGTTCGCCTTGTGGAAGGCAAGTTGGCCGGCCGGGCGGTCGATGCAGCTTGCCGTCCATGGGCTGGTTCTTTTGTTTTACAGTGCGCGACCTGGCGAGAATGGCTGCTGCGATCAGCTCCGACCTCTGATTGACGCGAGACTAGCACCGTTAGAAAGCTGACTCAGAGAGCTACGACCTATGGCTAGAGAAATAATTTTGTCTGTCCCTGTAATGGCTTTGGTCGAATTTACAAACTCCTCGTTCACAGAATTAAATCTGGCATGACATATTTGGATCTGCCTGAGAATGGACGTTGACCGGAGGGAAAACGTTGGATCTGGGAGTTGGGCTCTTTATGAAAGTTGGAGAGGAGGAAGTAAGGAAGACGTCAATAATTGTTTTGGATTTTCTGGAGATGGTTTGATAGGAGAAATGTATTTTTGACTGGGCAGGGGTCGGGTCTGGACTACACAGGACAGAACAGATTTTTGACTGAGTTTTAATTTTTCAGAGGGGAAAAAGAACTCCTAAATTCGTGGAAAAATTTATGGAGGTGGGATTTGGTTGGAAGAACACCCAGTCCAATTTTGAGCTCAATCAAAAATTGGGAAGGGGGTCGGACATAGGAAGAATAGGGTGGCTGGAACAAGATCTGCATAGACACAGATCTGTGTGGGTCTAGAAACTTAAATGGAAAAGAAAATTAGATGATGGCCTAAATTCGAGAAAAATTTACTGGAGGTGGGGAATCATGTGAGGAACCTACCTTGAAAAGTTTAGATCCATAAGATCTAGGAGTTGAGAGAGAAAATTCCCGTAGTAGACCTCTATCCAGCAGAACTGCACCTTGGACAGTACTTCAGGAGGATGGTCGCGGTGGCTCGTCGGTGGCACGAACGACGGCGACGGCGACAGAGATAGAACTCAGAGGGGCAGAGGGAGAGATAGAAGAGGGCTTCACACCCTGGTGGGCTGGAGGAAGAAGAAGAACAGTAGGAGAGAGGGGAGGGGCGCACCCTTGCTCTTGGCTATTCTCACAAAAATTCTCTTCATTAATTCTAGTAAATGGAAAATACATGGTTTATGTATGAAATTGACACCCTTGGCAATTGACCCCCCATACCCTCAGATCTAGGGTGGGTGAAGGGTACGTTGGGAATGTCAAATCCCAATTTATCCCATGTGGTCAAAGCATATTATACATGATAATCAAACTAGCCTAATAAGGACAAAATAGGGGGTGCCCTCTTCATGGGCAAAAGGTGGCACTTATGGGCCAAGACCATCCACTTGGCCCATGAACCCATAATTAACCTATGGACCTTCCAACCTAGATAGCCCATGAGAGGGAAAAGCCCAATTGGGCCTTAAGTGACTTTAAGGTCCATTATGAAGGCCTTAAGATCTAATATGACACAACCCCCTTAATGGACTCTAATAAATGAAACCCATTAATGGACTCTACATGGAATGTGGCCCAATGACTTATTAAAAATCTTACAAAGGAGCCCAAATGAAAAAAACTAAACAAACACACTAATACAAGCCAATACAAACCATAATACACGAATACGTTCCACACGTATAATGAAATAATCTTTGATGCCCCATCACACGTGATGTTCGCTACAATATCTATGTTCCAACGAGTGCATCGTTAGAACAGCCGCCGACCCAAATAATGGATTCTTGAGGAAACTAATTATCAATTGATGTCCATATTTGAATTGAAGGGGTATGTTCGATCTAATATACCCTTACGGAAATTATTGAAAATGGTAAAAAAAATTTAAAATATCCAACAGTGACCCTCCAAGTTATTTAAAATATCTTCCACAAACTACCAAAATGCCTCAATTGTTTCACAAACACATTTTCTAAATCAAAATCTATATGACATGAATTTTATATCTCTTAAAATAAATCACCTGGGAGGATATCACTTGATGTTGCATCCCAAACTCTATTTTACTCCCTCCAGCTCACATGGGAACTGAGACACAGTAGTGAAACATTACAACCTAAATAAATATATCGAAGTTTAAAATACTATATATACACATGAAATAACATATTTTACTTGGTTATTTTCCTTTATATATAATGAGGTAATCAGATAGGTTAGTTTTATGTTTTGACGTCCCCAGCTAATATAATAATCACGTTCCTAATTTTTACTTCATTTTGATATGTTAAGCAATTATATTATCTAGTTTTAAAATTCACAATAGCGAATTAATTTTGGTAGTATATTATCGTGCAGCTTTGATAATTAAATAAAGGTCAGATAGAGTGAGTTATTATTTATTATGTCTAACCATGTTTCGTAGTAGGGCCAGAGTAGGGTGTGTTATTTGGGATTGGGTAAGATATAGGTTCGGGTTAAGGTCGGGTAGTCTATTTGACCATTTTGGAGGAATAAGTTATTCTAAAACCGCGTTTGGAAATACATATGCGGGTTGCTTTCGAGGTTAAGTCTTCTGACAGTGTGAAATTGTTATCGAATGGTCACCGTGAGTCTCGGCTTTTGAGCGCACATAAAAAGTCATAAGCAAGAGAACGGAGATACACCAACCAGTTTTCAGCAAACAAATTCATTAAGGGTGCGTTTGGTAACGCGTCTGTTGACATAAAAAATTTGAAAAGTCACAGTTTCATGTAATGTGCAACGTGTCAGAGATTGTTTGAAAATTTTGAAATCCCATTTGGGTGAGGTGAGTCCATTTCAGGTGGAACGAGAATTTTTTAGGTGTGAATAATTTAGTTATCTTTTTACCCTTCGTTTACATATTTTTACCTCCCATTTAACTACTTTATGTACAATATTTCAAGAATGCTACAGTATTTTACTGTAGTAACAATCGCAATTTTAAGAGAGGGTGAACAGTAACCGCGTGAGCCGTCACCGCGTTATTGTTCATCTTCTCCACGGAGCTGCAACGCACAGGCGACAAAGACAGCAGCACCGGTAAGGGGGCGACATGGAATATCGACGCTCGTGGCTTGTGGACGTCTGTCGACGGTGCCTATCTTGAGGAAGACGATGACGGGTGTGGGGGAGGCAGAGGAGATGGCGTTGAATCAGGGGATGCGTCCATGGCGATCGGAGAAGACGGGGTGGGGTCAAAATGTGATTTTCACCATTGAGAAGTCACGGAAGCATCTCAGAAATTGCCCCAGAGGAGCTTCTGCGGATTTCACGTCTCACACAGCGATGTGTCCGCATCTCTCCTCTGTCAAAAATCTCAGCCGACGTAAAAACCAAGGTGAAGTGACTCGTTTGGAAACATCGGTGAGTTTGTCAGGGATTCCAATGATTGGAATCCCTTCTCACCGCGTTACCAAACGCTACCTAAGCAAGTCTGTGTAAGATTTTGAAGATGTGTAATTATTACAAATCTTAGAGGAGTTATGAACACGAACGATACACCGATTTTTATGAGAATGCAAAAGGCATATGCATTCTCAAACGGGGCCTAACTCGGGGAAGGTAAGGTTATGAATTTTTTATTTAGTCTATTTTTATGATTATTTTACTTATTTTGTTTTTCTTATTCTAGATAGAATAAGAAACTAGCTAGTTATCAAATTCGGCTAATCTTAAGTCTAGAAAAAATTATTCGGACTTATCCTATCCGGTTATCGAAAGCGGACTAATTAGGAGAAAATAGGTCTTTTGTCATTTATAAACACTAAGTTATAAATACTAAGTTTATGGAGAGTTCTTTTTAAATATTTTAGATTTTGAATGACTCTACTTATTAGATACTTAGGAACTTTTCTGGGCTATTTTAGTACTTTTCCGTACGTCCTTTAAAGCGCCATCAATTAGTACGTAGTTGCCATCCATTAGATATTTGCCAATGCGTTCTTCAGAAAGAAAGAAGTTTGGTATAATTCTGAACTTGAAATCTTCAATTCTATGCAAAGAGCTCTTGTTTGTTGTTAGTATTTGACAGACTCGTCCAGCAATAAACGGATGATCTCGTTGGCATTTATAAATAAATAAATAACTATATATATATATATATATATATATATATATATATATATATATATATATATATAGTCCACAGAGTTTCACACTTCAGTGACTGATAACCTACTTTGATTACTTAATCAACCTTAAAATTTACATTCAACTTACAAAATATTCTTAAATATCCATACATTTTTTATGACATTAGAGTCCATAATTATACTAATTAGTACCGACCTATGACATAGAAATGCAAATATGTAGAGGTGCAAAAGGATCCGTTCGCCGTAAGCCTTCGTCTAGGGTTTCAGGGCTTGTGGCCCCAACAGCCTGCCATTCTTGGGCACGTCCATCGGTTTATGCAATCTTATTCTTCTGTAATTAGATCAGCTCTTGATCCAAAAATTTCTAACCCTAAATTCTTTTCTAATTAGATCAACTTTTGAGATATTTGTGGGCTATGTTGAAAACGTCGTCACTAAGGTGCTGTTTGATGTCAAGATAAAAGTTGAGGAGATCGAATAGGTGTAAGTCATTCTAAGATAATTTATGTCTAGTCTTATTCTCACGTACGTTTGATATACAGGAGGTGAAATTGAGTTAGACAAATGGGGATAAGTCATTCTAACAAAATGTTAGAATGACTTAACCCCGTTTCTAACCCTAAAATCAGGGTTAACTCTGTTTCTCTTAACTTAGCTTATCCTCGACCGTTTTAGCCATACCAAACGTAAAATGGGATTAGAGCGGGGATATCCCCACTCTAACCCGATACCAAACAGCCCCTAAGAGAAATGCTAGTTATTCTCTTAGAATGGTAGAAAAGTTACCCATCTAATGTATTATTGGTCCATGTCATTGGCACATGGATCTCACCCATTAAATTTCTTAAATATTTCTTAAAAATTTATGTACCCTTCTATTTATTTGTCACTCTTATTCACGTATTTATCACTATTAGATAGTTATTTTTCACCTTTAGATAGTTATTTGTCGTCCTTAAATAGTATTGAAAATCTTATTCGTCGCCTCGAAAATACACAAAAATTGACAGGAGTTGACTATTTGTCACCCTTAGATAGTTATTTTTCGCCCTTACATAAATATTTGTCGCCTTTAACCAGCATTGGAAGTCTCATTCGTTACCTCAGGAATGCGAAAAAACTGAGCTATTTATCACCCTTAGATAACTATTTTTCACCTTTAAATAATTATTTATCATCTTTAAATAATTATTTATCACCTTTAAATAACATTGGAAATTATATTCGTCATCTAAAAAATGTGCAAAAATTGACATGAGTTGATATTTGTCACTCTTATGTACCTATTCGTCACTTTCAGATAGATATTTTTCACCCTTAAATAATTATTTGTCATCTTTGTAGCATTAAAAATATCATTAGAAATACATACAAAATTGACAAAAAATGAGACCCACACACTACATATTTGACCCAATAAGAGATAGGATGGGTAATAAATTTATATGCATAGGTAATAAATATTTCTCCAGTACTGATTAAGACACGTAACTGACTCTACATTAGATAATGACTTAATTGTACAACTTGGTGTGTAACAATTATTGCACACCATCTTTTGGTTGGATCATGTGATAGGAAAGATACTGCATTCCTTAAATACGTTGATGGCACATAACCCAACGTGCATCACATGTAGATTAATGCGCTTATGTGATATAATTTAACGACATGCAAAATATTATAGATTAATAAAATATAATTTAAAAGGGTGAAAAACAATATATAAGAATAAAAATAATATTTTATAAGTATTTTATAATATTTTTCACTTTCACGGATTTACGTGAGAAGTGCATTGAATTGCATACGTAGCGAGTCTAGTTGTGTGCGATCAGTACAATTAAGCTGCACAGTTAACTTAGTGCCACACGTGGACCAACCATGACAAGATGTGCAATGCTCCGCTACCTAGCACGATGTGAGGCGAGTCATTGTCGGACATACAATTGGGCGCATCAGAGGATAAGCGAACCTGCTCGTCCATCCAACGTACCAGGGATGTTAAGATCCTCTCACAGAGACATCAACATTTTCACAGTTAATTTATTGCTGTTCCACACCATTGATGCCTAAACAGGAAGATGGTTTAACATAAAAGAGAATAAAATTAAGAAAGTTTTACATATATATCCCTATAAATAGGGGTATTGTCGAATAATTCATCATTTAGATCTATTATCAATAATATTTTTGATATATCTTAAATACTTACGATTATCCCCTTGTCTTAAACCTTCGTTTGTTTAACTAAGGTGAAGCGTGAGTTAAAAGAGAGAATGATTCTCTCTCTCTCTCTTCGTCCATGATGAAAGCCAGTCATCTCTACCATTGTTGTCGGGGAGGAGAGGGGCTGCTTGCCATCGCAGGGGAGGGTGCGCAGATCGAGTTGGGAGAAGATGAAGATTGGAGGGAGAGCATCGATGTGGGGTGAGTGATGGAAGAAAGGAGCAGAGAGAGGGAGAAGAAGTAGATGGGAGGAGGGGGATGTGAGCGGCACTAGGAGGGGTGGGGGAACGCGCAATATCGAGAGGGGTGGGGGAGGGGGGCTGCCAGGGTAGAGAGGTCGCCAAGGTGAGGAAGAGGGGGGTTGCTGGGGTAGGGGGGTCTGCGAGAAGTGCCGTGAGCTAGGGGTGGGGGTGAGGGGGTTTGCTGATGTGGGGGGTGGCTCTACGAGCAGTGTGTCGGGAGGAGTAGGGAAGAGGGGGGTCTACGAGCAACACTGAGAGGGTTGGGGGAGGGTGGCTGTTGGGGTCGGGGGGTCTCCGAGATGGGGGAGAGGGGGTTGTCAGGGTAGAGGGTGGGGGGTCTGGGAGAGGGGGGCTGTCGGGATTGTGGGGGGGGGGGGATTTGCGAGCTACACCGGGAGGGGTAGGGGAGAGAGGGGTTGTCGGGGTGGGGGGAGAGGGGGGCCACTCAAGGGTGGTCCTCTCTCTCTCTAATAGTGGGGATATTTTAAATATTTCACATATCTTAACATTTTTCGTAACATATTCCTCTGAATATTTATCTCGTATCGATGCCTTAGAACAGTAGAGGTATAATTGCAAGCATTCGAGATGTATCAATGATATTTTTGACAATATGTTTAAATGAGAAATTTATTTGACAATATTCATATTTACGAGGGATATATAGGTAAAAATCCATACAATCCCTTTGCTTTTGCTCAGTGGTCCAATATTGACGTGGATTAGTCAATGGGAATGAGGGCGAGATCTTGAGTCCAAACAATATTCCTGAAGGATGTTTCCCCACGAAGGGGGGAGTGTGTCACATTATGAAAGGGTTTTGGACCCTCTACTGGGGTGGAGCCTTCCATTGTGGTGGGTGAGGCTTATTTAAATCCATCCTGCTCAAAGCGAGGGGAAATTTGTATCTCTGACCTTCCGTTGGGGGAGGAGGAGTGAAAAGCTGGCATTCCCAATGCCACCCAAGCTAATTAATGCTCATTTTACAGCAGGGTAAGATTACAAGTACGATAAAGAATATTACGAGTGAAAAAAATTACAAAAGCACCCGGAAAGGCAAGGAAAAATCTGGTGTGTTTCACATGTAAATTAGTGACATTTCAGCCTGCGGAGATGTAATTACTCTTATCATTAGTATGTATGTGTGGCAGTCGTCCTTTATTGTCGACACCCGTCAGATTTGCATCAAGGAATGTTCTTCTGTCTGTCTCGATCCCCTTGGCGCGCGTGCGAGATCTAGACAAGGGGTGAATGATGCCAAAAGGAAGTGGAACTACTCAGTTATAAGAAATCCGACTATAAGATGTGGAAAGATGTGGGTTCCTCTTGAAAGGGTCGACGTGTTTAGGTTAATTGCAATCGCAATCCATACAGATTGTCTGGAAACGTCTCTCCCATGAAAAACTTCTCTTATTTTCTTCATGGAAACACTTTCCGTGGGCGCTACCCACTTGTTACGTAATGGATACATGCACCGTACGTAGGCAATTACGTTAAGGATGCGATTCATGTGAAGCACCATGCATCGTGACACAGGAATCCAGCGAGGGGGATGGGGTGCACTGGCCATCGGTTTGTAATACCGGGTAGCTCCCCCTCCCCTTTTTTTTAATACCGGCTAGCTCCCCGCGCGCTATTTTATTAAAGGGCGCAAGACTCCGGTAGCCTCTCACTGCATACGCTTTTCGTCGAACACCAGGACGGCCCTTTTAATCGAAAAGGCAGCCCACCCTAGCGCACTGCCTCCACACAGTATATGGTAGTACATCGAAAGCAGCCGAAGTCATCTAGTCGATCTTGCCGCCACTGGAACATGGTTTTCAGCCTGGAGAGACGTGACGGGGGCTTGGAAGCCCTTATGCTGCCAGCCAGGTCTGGTCTCTCTCTCCCCATCTACTCATCAGTTAACTCCGAGCATCTCCCCGACGGAGAAGCTTGACCGAGGGACACGCCACCTCCCGCGGCCCGCGCCGCCGAGGGCACAAGGGCTCCGGCACAAACCATATTCTTCTTTGGCCACCTCCGGCGGAGCCGCCGAGGACGGAGAAGTCTGCGCCGCCTCCACGAACCTTCTTTATTGTAGTAAGAGAAGCCATGCATCGTCATAAAGTTGGCATTATGAGTTCATGGGAAACAGCTAGCTTGCGGCGTATGGGCGGGTGGCACTCCCCTCCCCACCCCCACCCTCCTTCCTTCTCCGTCTTAAATTGGCCAGCAGCGTGTCCCCTTCACCACCACCCCTCTTAACTCGCAATTCGCAGACGTCCTCCTCCTTTTGCCGACCAACATATGCCCTTGGGGCTCCTTTAGTTCCCAACCTGCTTACCCCTGTACGTTTATAATACCCCAATGCGCTCGGCTTGGTGGTTGTGGGCAGTTGATAGTAATGGCAATCACAGTTTGGAACTTTGAATGAGGCTAGCTAGCTCTCGATTGCCATCTCTCGACCTCGACATGTACCGACATATTTAGCTGCTGGGTTAGGAGTTAAAAGCATGCTGCATGCATGCATGGGCAAACTTAACACACGATTAATTGTCATGGCGATGAATTCTACTTACAATTAAGCATATATGCGAGTCATAGACTCATTTTCTCTGCCAAGTGCAAACTAGAGCTTCCATTCCTATCATACTAGCTCCTATATATCAAGTGTAATTTATACTTCACTGAAGATGACAAACGTGAAACATAGATTGCATTTGTCTTAATTGTGACAAATTAAATCCTCTATACATGACAACCGTTAATTGGTTCCAACGCCATTGATTCTTCTTTGAACGTGGCCTGTGGGACCATATTTCTTACAGTGAACAGTCATCAAAATTAACAGTTGGATGTGGGGCTTATTGACTTGGAATTCCTTTTCCTATATTTTCTAAAACTTCTTCGCAAATACACATCTGTATTCATACTTTTGATTTCCAGCATTTGTTTTAAATATCCCTAACTACGTCTAATTAAGTGGTTGTGGTTAATTAATTTGAATCATCATATATACTCTTGCCATGTCCTCCTTTTGGGAAGTATGGTTGAAGATAGAAATGAAGAATATACTCTTAAGTTAGGTTTTATATGGGAGATGCGATCATTATGATTTGATGAGATTACTCATCTTAATTAAGAGTACTATTTATGATTTGTCACATATATCAAAATTATATTTCATAGTATTTTTCAAAGTATTTATTTATAGTGGATGGCTTGAGAGTCAGAAATAAAAAATCACAATAGAGATATGTTGGAGAAGCAAGAACACTCGGACAGAATGGTGTTACAGAGAAACAGAGAGAAAGCAGAGAGTCAATTTCAGCAAGAAAAAAAACTCCTAAAATCATACATACGTGAACATACTCTCTACACTACGGTTAACACTAAGAAACAAAAAAATTGTAAGTAGAAAAAATAGGGAGAAAGAAAATGGGGAACCATCGTGAGCACAACTTGCCCCATAAGACTCGGAAGATGCATAACTAAAATAGGACTAGGTCTCACAGACCAAGCCCCCTTCAAACCAACGGCCAGATGTGCATCATATTTCATCACACCCCCTTGATATAAAGTTGGACACACCAAGCGGGGATCTAAACTTGAAAAATTTGGAGTAGTTCAAAGCTTTGGTGAATCCATCAACAATCTGATCACTTGTACAATAATACTTCATCACAATCACACCTTCAGCCACAGCTTCGTGAATAAAGTGGTATCGCAACTCAATATGTTTGGTTCTCCCGTGAAACACTGACTTTTTTTGTCATAGCTAGTGTAGCTTTGTTATCGCAGAAGTCTGTTCCTTGAGCTTGATTTTGGTGCAGATCTTCTAAAATTCTTCACATCCAAATAGCTTGACAAGCTACTGTGGACGTGATGATATACTCAGCCTCAGAAGATGATAGAGCAACAGTTACTTGTTTCTTTGACATCCATGATATAGCTCTCCAACCAAGATAAAAATTAAAATCTGAAGTGCTATTCCTATCATCTACAGAACCTGCCCAATCGCTGTCAGTAAAACCATCTAGTTTAAAACCAGAAATGAATTTATACCATATTCCACAGTTGCTTGTGACACGGACATAGCGGAGGATCCGTTTTGCTGCTCCAAGATGATGTATTGAAGGAGAATGCATAAACCTTGAATTCAAACTTACTGGAAACATGATATCTAGTCATGTGTGAGTCACATACATAAGTCTCCCAACCATACTTCTATACAACTTAGCATTCGCCTTTGCAATACCATCATTCAATGTCAACTTTTCATTTGTATTCATGGGAGTAGAAAATGTCTTACACTTCAGCATATTAAACTTTTCAAGTAGATCTAATGCATATTTTTCCTGACCAATAAAAATACCATTGTTTGTTTGTTGAACTTGAAGACCAAGGAAATAATGCAGCAAGCCCAAATCAATCATATCAAATTCTTGCATCATACTTTTCTTAAATTCTTTAATGAGAAAATCAGAGGATCCAATGTATATTATGTCATCAACATACACACAAACAACAAGCATATTTGTACCTTTCACTATTACATAGAGAGTGGGTTTAATTTCACTTCTACATAAGTCAATCTTGTGAAGGTGTAGATCAAGTCCTCCATACCATGCTCTCGATGCTTGTTTGAGTCCATAAAGAACCTTCTTCAGCTTGTACACTTTCTCCTCCTTTCCATTAACAATGAATCATTGTGGTTGCTTAACATAAATATCTTCTTTTAAGAAACCATTCTAGAAGGCAGATTTCACATCAAATTGGAAAATCTGCCATTTCATTTGAGCAGCTAATGCCAAGATAAGTCTAACAGTTTCAAATCGAGCTACAAGAGAAAAGGTTTCAGAAACATCCACACCATGTTGAGATACTTCCTTGACAACAAGCCTTGCTTTGTATTTTTAGGTACTTCCATCATCATTATACTTCACCTTATAGATCCATTTTGCACCAATGGCATCTTTTCCTTGTGGCAAGTCTACAAGCTCCCATGTATCATTCTTTTCAATGGCAACTGTCTCCTCTTCCATGGAGTTCTCCCATTCTTCTTTTCCACACGCCTCTTCATAGCATATAGGCTCTGCCACTAGGAAGGCAAATGTACACGAATCATAAATTTCTGTTAAGAAGCGAACCTTTCTTGGAGGAGTTTCTATTTCAGATGTAGAGTCAACATCATTGCTAGTTTGGCTGCTCACATGCACATGCGATTGTCTTGGAGCGAGAATAGATGGTGAAGAGGCTTGAGATGTAACATTATCTATGTTGAATTGTGTTGGTGGTGCATTAATGTGCTGATGATTTTCTACCTTTGTCCATTCCAAAGTGTTGTACTCATCAAAAATAACATTTCTACGAATGATTAGACTTTTAGTTATAGAATTATATAGCCTATAGCCCTTTGTCTCACCACTATAACCAACAAAAATGTATTTCTCACTCTTCTTGTCCATTTTACTATGGTCATTTGAATCAGCTTAGGCATATGCATATAACCAAAGACTCTTAAATTACTCACATTGGTCTTTTTTTCCACTAAGTTTCATATGGAGTCATGTTGCGTATCGCCTTTGTTGGATTTCCAATATCTCCCTTACACTACAAGAAAAAGTGGCTATAGCGACCGACTTAGAGACCGATTAAATCGGTCGCTAGTCGGTCCCAAATAGAGACCAATTCGGCGACCGAAATAATCGGTCGCATATGTGAGACCGTTTTGGCGACCGAATTTAGTTCGGTCTCCAATCGGTCGCTGTTCTTGCGACCGAATTTACTTCGGTCTCCAATCAGTCGCTGATCCCGTTATACTCCCCACTGCGGCCCCCGCCCGCCCGAGCCCCCCCTCCCGCCCGAGCCCTCCCGCCCGAGCCCCCGCCCGAGCCCCCTCCCCCTGCGGCCCCCTCTCCGCCCTAGCCCCCCCACGCCCCTCCCGCCCGAGCCCCCCTCCGCCGGAGCCCCCCCTCCCCCTGCGGCCTCCCGCCAGAGCCCCCCTCCCCCTGCGGCCTCCCGCCCGAGCCCCCTTCCGCCGGAGCCCCCCCTCCCCCTGCGGCCTCCGCCCCCCTCCGCCGGAGCCCCCCTCCCCCTGCGGCCTCCCGCCCGAGCCCCCCTCCCCCTGCGGCCTCCGCCCCCCTCCGCCGGAGCCCCCCCTCCCCCTGCGGCCTCCCGCCCGAGCCCCCCTCCCCCTGCGGCCTCCCGCCCGAGCCCCCCTCCGCCGGAGCCCCCCCTCCCCCTGCGGCCTCCCGCCCGAGCCAACCTCCGCCCGAGCCCCCCTCCCCCTGCGGCCTCCCGCCCGAGCCCCCCTCCGCCGGAGCCCCCCCTCCCCCTGCGGTCAAAGCACAGTTCACCTTGGAGGTCGACTCCTCGGACACGATCGACAACGTGAAGGCTAAGATCCAGGGCAAGGAGGGCATTTCCCCGAACCAGCAGCATCTCATCTTCGCCGGGAAGCATCTGGAGGACGGCCGCACCCTCGCCGACTACAACATTAAAGGTTCCACCTGGCACCCTCTCTCTCTCTGATCCCTCTCTCTCTGTGTCACCCCCTCCGGCACCCGAACCAGCAGAATCGACTTCAAAGATTTATGCATAGTCATGCATGGTTATGTACTTAGGTGTGGAATTTTTCTGTGAAAGCTAGCACAATCCACGTGCAGAGGTGATTACATGTCTCCCGACAGTTTACGTGCCAAATTCATAAAACAATAAATCTTTGTTCAAACAACTCAACTCTCTGCAAACTATCAGTGGACTGTAGAAGTTACATATTGATTTTAGCTGAAGAATTCAAAACTTTGACTTAAGGTTTAATTTGCTTTATAGACATTGTCATTTCCACATGCATGCATGGAGACTGCCTATAGCATTCTGAAACTGAAGGGTTTCACTATCTTCTTTTTTTTTTATGTGAAAGCCCTGCCTAGTGGAAAGGTTGAGAGAAGAACTCTACCACCTAACCACCAGTGGGTATTTTATTGAGTAAAAGCAATTGTAAAGATAAATTACATCAAGCGGACACTGGGCATACCCAGTTTATCAAGCCTAACAGCACCTCTAATGAGAGTAGGAAGCTCAGAGGAGGAATAGGATGCATTACATTTCAACTTACAAGCTAAAGAAGCTAAGGAATCAGCCACAGTGTTCCCTTCTCTAAAGATGTGATTAATGGTATCTGCAGGATTAAGGAGGCTCCATATCTCCCTGACATAGGACAATATCGACCAAGGGCAGGTGGCTTTCCTTTTGATAATATTGACAATAGTTTGAGAGTCACATTCAATTATTGCTGCTGTGGAACCAGTGATTTTGATATACTTCATTCCATCTAATAGGGCAGGGGCCTCAGCAATGATGCTATTTGAGAATCCATAGTAGTGGCTGAAAGCTAGGATGACATTTCCAAGGTGATCTCTTATGACCCCACCTCCACCAGATTCACCATTGGCTTTAGATGCTCCATCAGTATTTAGTTTTAAAGAAGGCCAAGGAGGGCAAAACCATTTAATGGCTATAGCTCTAAGCTGCTTTGGTTTAGCAAATTGAATTCCTAGAGCATCCAGAATTCTGATATGTTCCTGATTGGCTTCGGGTAGTGAGGAAATCTGACATATTTCTTTGACTTTGTATCTGATTTTGTGGAGGAGACCCTGGCAGGAAGTTTTGGAGTCATCATATTTGTCTGAATTTCTAGCACACCAAATCTCCCACATACTAACTCCGACAGCAGCTAGACCAAATAGGCCAAACATTGATTTTTTCTGAGTGGAGCATAAATTGTTGAGTATCATTGAGGTAGCTGAATTTTCTTCAATTTGCAACCCCTTAGATCTGAAATATGTCCATATGTAAGAAGCCCAATCACCGAAAATAAATAAGTGGTTATAATTTTCAGTCTGTGGGGTCTTGCAGCAGCAGCATTTTGAACAAATTGGAATCCCTATCTTCTGAATGTTGCAATCCAGAGGAAGACACTTGTTGATAATTTTCCACAGATGAATGGAGATCTTGGAAGGCAGCCATGGTGACCAAATGCTAGTCCACTGATTGAAAGTCTGAGTCTCTTGGTTCCTGCTAATAGCCTTTTGGGTGGATGAGACTGAACAGTTCCCCGAAGAAGAAAGGCTCCAAGCAGGTAGGTCATGTTCCTGATTGAGTTTAACATGCTTCAAAGCAGTGCTAATTTCTTCAGTAAAAAACCTGTTAGGCCAATTTGTGTCTTCTGAATTCATCTGTACAATAAAGTCCCGAACAGAGAGCATAGGGTTGATGGTGTTATCAGCCAATGCAAAATCAGCAAGGGTGTGTTGGCCTATCCATCTGTCATACCAGAAGCTTGTCCTGCTGCCATCTCCAATAATGACCCTCTTATGCTGAATAATTAAATTTTTTGCAGTGATCCACCTTCTCCTTTCAAAACCCTTCATATTTGTAAACTGAACCTGGATGAGAGGACAGTTCCTAATATATTTGGCTCTGAAATACTCGGCCCATAATGAATTTGAATGAAGAGCTTGCCACAACATTTTAACACTTAAGGGAGTTTCCATATTCCTTAGTGATATAATACCCAGTCCACCTTAAGAGATAGGAGTGCAGATTTTGTTCCATTTTCTCCAGTGCTTCCTGTGACCATGATCAGATGAACCCCAGAAGAAATTGGCAAGTGATTTTTCAATAGCTTGGTGAGTTCCAATATGCAGTGAAGAAGATGTAAGAAAGTATATGGGCAATGAGATCAGGACATGCTTGATAAGGACTAGTTTTGCTCCCTAGGAGAGCATCCCACATTTCCAACCTGAAATCCTCCTCTGAATATTGTGTAGAATACCAGTGTAGTGAATTTTCTTGCATCTTCCTTTGATCAGGGGAAAACCAAGATACTTATGAGGGAAGGAGTGTTTAACAAAACCAGTGACATCCTGAATTTTCCTGGCAGTAGAGTTATTATTCCTGGAGTGTATGAAAAAACCACTTTTACCTGTGTTTATTGACTGCCCTGAAGCTCTTTCATAATCTTGTAGTATCTTAAGGAGATTCCTTATTGAAATAAGATTGCCATTGCAAAAAATGATGGTATCATCCGCAAACAAAAGATGTGAAATATTCGGGCAATGTCTAGGACTAGCATACCATTCTATGAGGCCACATTGGAAGGCTTTTGTCAGAGATCTACTGAGTACCTCTTCTGCAATGATAAATAGTGAGGGAGCAATTGGATCACCTTGACGCACCCCTCTTGAAGATTTGAAGAATCCAGCAGGGGTACCATTTATAAGAATAGAAAACCAGTTATTGTGCACCATTTTTCTAATAAGCCTGATGAACTGGTCATTAAATCCAAACCTGTTAAGAACATTGAAGAGAAAATCCCATTCAAGCCTATCATAAGCCTTAGCCATATCAATCTTTATCATCACATTAGAGCCCCTTATTTTCATGCCAATTTCATTGGTAAGTTCCTGGGCCAAAGCAATATTCTCAATAATATTTCTGCCTTTGACAAATGCAGATTGTTCAGGAGATATGATCTTAGGAAGAATGCTGGCAAGCCTAGTATTAATGATAGAGGCAATAATTTTGTAAAAGAAGTTGCACAGGCTAATAGGTCTAAACTCAGAAATTCTGGTAGCATTTGTTTGTTTTGGAATGAGAGCAACCAGGGTAGCAGTGACAGATCTGGGTAAGTCTTCATGGGAAGTAAAGAATTCCTGCACAGCTCTTATCACAGTGGAGGCAATTATCCCCCAAGCAAATTGGTAAAATGCACCTGTGAATCCGTCAGGGCCCGGTGCACTATCTTGGGATAGCCTGAAGACATAAGTCTTGGATTTCTGCGGCAGTAGGGATTGAGCAGAGGGTGTCAGTGTCTAACTGATCAACCAGAGAGGGAATACAGTCAAGAACAGTACTATCTGCTAAATGATGTTGGGAAGAGAAGGCTTCCTGAAAATGTGTCACAGCAATTGAAGTCATTTCCCCAGGGTCCGAAGTGAGAAGGCCTGCAGAGTTTTGAAGTTGAGATATGCACATTTTTTTCCTCTTAGCTAAAGTGGTAGAGTGAAAGAATCTGGTATTTCTATCCCCTTCAGTGAGCCATCGGACTCTAGATTTCTGTCTCCAAAAGCATTCCTCCTGAAGCAACATTTTGGACAGAACAAGTTTAGCCTCATCCAGGGCAGTCTGATTTGTAGTGGAAGGCTGGGTGTCATAAGCGTGTTCTGCCTTAATAACATCATCCTCCGCTTTTGCCACATTATTATGAATATTACCAAAGACTTGATAATTCCAAACTTTAAGCATTTGCCTGAGACTCTTGAGCTTAAGATAAAGGGTTAAGGTAGGTGAAGAAGCTAAAGGACTAGTATCCCAACACTTTTTAACATCAGCAAGAAGATGGTCATGATAAGTCCACATTTTTTGGAAACAGAATCTGGTTTTCCTTTTAATCTGGGGAGTCTGCAACACAAGTAGAGGGGCATGATCTGAGACTTCCCTGGAAAGATGTTCAACGGAGAAGGCATAATGAGCCATCCAATCAGAATTGGTTAGAATTCTATCCAGTCTGGCCCAAATACCCCTGCTTCCTGATTGATTGTTATGCCAAGTGTAGGAAGATCCTTTGAAACCAGTATCCAAAAGTGCACAATTTGATATACAGTCCTTAAAATCAGTCATTGCAATCGAATTAGGATCATTACCACCAATTTTTTCCTTTGTATCAGTAATGTAGTTGAAGTCTCCTGCCACCATCCAAGGACCAGAAATGTTAGAGTGGACGTTAATTAAAGAAGTCCAAAGACCCTTTCTCTCAATCACATTGCATTTTGCATATACTGCAGTTAAGTGAAAAGGGACTTGACCATTAAGACCCATGAGAAGAGTAATTTGCTGATCATCTCTAGTAACCAGAGAAACATGCAGATGGTCTTTCCATAATACCCAGATGTGGGCCATTTCATCAGAATTTGCAATAATTTTAGACATACCCCTACGAGATAATATCTTCTAGGCACAATAGTTGAGGACTGTCGAGACGTTGCAAATCATGTAAACCCGCGCCTTTTTAAAATGGGGAATCTGTCAATGGAAGCTACTAGTCATCTTGTAGATTTTCAAAAAAAAAAAAAGATTAGCAGTCGTGGTTGACAACCTCATAAATTATTGATATGTTTAAATTTACATGACATGAGTATTAGAGAAACATTGACATTTTAGAATTGTAGCTCAGTTTCTTAATTTTAGAATATCTAAAACATGTCATTAGCTAAGAGTACTGTTTGGATAGTGTTGGATGAAAAGTAAAGTGTGTTTTATTATTGTCTTATTCAGTGACGATACTATCAATTTCTTTACTTGATTTCTGCATAGCTAGTGACAGTGTTGTCTTTAAGCTAAAAAGTATCATGCTATATTTTATTTCTGCTAAATAGCTAGTGAAAGTGTTGTCTTTATGTTGGATGTTAAAATAAAATTCATGTTTTCATTGTGTACATGTATTGCCAATTTCACATGTTACTGCTATGTTTTTAGATTGTGTTATTATCTTGTCAATATTTAATTAGTTGGGTGTTGTATGTGAGCTGAGATGCGTGGGTGCAACCTAACATTGCACGCATCTTAGGAGAGCGTGTTAAGCCCGTGCCAATCAACCTACCCGTTCAAGACTTTGGGATTGATATGCACGTTCTCATTTTGAATGATGAGAATGTGTATATCTAACTCAAAGTCTTGAATTGTCCCGTTTGGACAGTCTGTGAATGTTTGATCGCACTTAGGTGGTTAATTACTATATGTGTTTGTGTTGTTTGTTAAAAATTTTGGCTGCGTCTTCTCACTCCTCTCTGATATACCTTTATTGATTTTGATTATTTTCTTAACCACTTATTAGTAAGTGTTTAAGAAAATTTCTTAATCAATAAATATTTTGTGGTATATCGGAGAGGTGTGGGGAGATGCTGCCGAAATTTTTAGCAAACAACACAACACATATAGTAATTAATCGTGCGATCAAACCTTCACAGATGGGTTAAAAAGTGAAGATCTAAATGATATTTCCGTCCTATTTAAAATGGCAGACATGGACGATGTGAGGTAAGGGTTGTACTTTTTATTTTGTTAAACATGTTAAAGTTTTGTGTGTTTACATTTCATTCGCATAGGGAAAATGTCTGAAGATCGTTCATGGATGTACCGTAGAGTAGTTGATCAGGTGGTGTCTATAGAATTTAAAAATGGAGTTGAGAGATTCATTCAGTTTGCTTTGAGAAATTCTATTGAAGCTGTAGATTGTGAGGGTCGTATCCGATGTCCTTGTGTAGTCTGTAAGAATTTGAAGTGGCTGACAACATGGGATGTACAACGTCATTTATACAGAAAGGGGTTTGTTAAAGATTATACAAACTGGATATGTCATGGTGAAACATTGTGGTCGACCTACGAGCCTGCCAATGTTGGAAGTGGAAGTTCATATGTTGATATGGTCATAGATGCTGCTGGTCCAGGATTCAATGTTCACGAGGAGCATGTACATAATGAAGAACCGCCAAACAAGACAGCTGAAAGATTTTATCAGCTACTCAAAGATGCTGATGAGCCATTGTGGACTGGATGTCAAAATCACTCTCGACTGTCTGCGGTGTCACAATTATTGAACTTGAAATCTGAATTTCACATCAGTGAGATTTGTTTTGATCGTTTGTTACTGATTATCAAAAGTATGTTGCCACAAGATGAGAAATTACCTGAAAATTTTTATCGTGCAAAGAAGATGGTCACTGACTTAGGGCTTGGATATGAGAAAATAGATGCATGTCCTAATCATTGCATGCTATATTATAATGAGGCTAAAAGTAAGGTATCATGTTCCATATGTGGTCATGATAGATTCAAGCCTAAGAAAGGGGACAATTCAAAGCAAAAAGATATACCATATATGTCATTGCGGTATTTTCCTATTGCACCGAGATTGCAGAGAATGTATATGGCACCAAAGATAGCTCAACATATGAGATGGCATGCGGAAAGAGTACGTCGACAACATAATGTAATCAGTCATCCTGCAGATGCCGAAGCTTGGAGTCACTTTAACCGTGCTCACCCTACTTTCTCAAAAGAGTCGCGTAATGTAAGGCTGGGTTTATGTACTGATGGATTCAATCCATTTGGAGGTTCAGTGACTTCCTACTCTTGCTGGCCAGTTTTCGTGACACCATATAATATTCCGCCAAATATGTGCATGAAACGAGAGCATTTATTTCTATCATTATTGATCCCTGGTCCAAAAAGTCCTGGGAAAAAATTAGACATATATCTCAGGCCGTTGATTGATGAGTTGAAGTTGTTATGGACTGATGGGGTTACTACCTATGATGCATGCAGAAAACAAAATTTCACTATGAAGGCTGCATTGATGTGGACAATAAGCGACTTTCCTGCATATGGAATGTTATCTAGCTGGAGCACTCATGGAAAACTAGCATGTCCTTACTGTATGGACAGTTCCAAATCATTTGTACTTAAGCATGGTGGCAAGTCATGCTGGTTTGATTGTCATCGACGATTTCTACCAAGGGACCATCCGTTTAGAAGGCAAAAAGATGCATTCTTAAAGAACAGAATTGAATTGGAAGAAGCTGATTTTGAACGGTTGTCTGGTCCACATTTAGCAGCACGTGTACAGAACTTACCAGATATAGCACAATTGTCGAGCAGCACAAGACAACTCCCTGGATTTGGGAAGGATCACAATTGGGTCAAAAAAAGTATCTTCTGGGAATTGCCTTATTGGTCAACTCTTCTTATACGACATAACATCGACGTCATGCATGTTGAGAAGAATGTCTTTGATAATGTGTTCAACACTGTTATGGACATAACAGGCAAAACAAAGGATAATGTGAATGCCCGTTTAGACTTGAAAATACATTGTAAACGTCCAGAACTGTACCTTATTGATAGAAATGGTAAAACAGTTAAACCGAAAGCAAGTTACGCCCTTGGAGCTGCACAGATTAAAGAAGTATGCTCTTGGCTAAAACAGTTGAGATTTCCAGATGGTTATGTGTCTAACATTGCTCGTTGCGTGAATACAAATGAGGGGAAAATATATGGAATGAAAAGTCATGACTGTCATGTGTTCATGCAGAGGTTGTTACCTATTGTATTTCGTGATATGATGCCGAAGGCGATATGGGGAGCAGTGACTGAGTTAAGTCAGTTTTTCAAAATTTTATGTGCATCAGAGCTCAGGTATGAAGATGTGGAAACTATTGAACAGAATGTGATCACGACAGTTTGTAGATTGGAAAAGATATTTCCACCATCATTCTTTGATTCAATGGAGCACCTGCTTATACACTTACCATATGAGGCTAAAGTAGGAGGGCCAGTACAATTTAGATGGATGTATCCATTTGAGAGGTAATATATATATATTTTCTCCTCATAATTCAATTACATGGTGATGTGTTTTTCATTATCTTATGAACATTCTGGTAGGTGTATGCATGAATTGAAAATGAAAGTTCGCAACAAGGCAAAAGTAGAGGGTTCCATTGCCGAGGCGTACATTATGGAAGAAATATCAAATTTCTGTTCAATGTACTTTGAACCTGAGGTACAAACTCGTCGAACTCGGCCACCACGTAATGATGATGGGGGAGACTCCGTTCACTCTGAGCGACTGTCGATATTTAAGTATCCTGGACGTGCGTATGGACGTTCCTCGAGTCGGATGCTAAATGATAGAGAATTGCACTGTGCAGAAATTTACATCCTTTTAAATTGTATGGAGGTTGAACCTTATGTTGCGTAAGTTCTCTGCTCAAATTACATTGTGTCTATAACTTATTATTTTTCATTCCATCTATAATGCTCCAATGGTCGTAATACAGACAATTTGACTCAGAATTAATCCAAAGATGTCCATATCTCACTGACATGGAGGTTGAAAAAGAACGAGAAAAATCATTCGCTTCTTGGCTGAAATATCGTGTAAGTATTATTACTACTCTTTCTCCTTGTTGGGTCAATGACAAATTCTGACTAGTGTGCTGTCCATATGTAGGTTGAAAATGATTTTATTACTGATCAAAGAATTCGAGTGATCAGTTATGGCCCATCGAAAGTTGCACGTACATATCCAGCATTTATTGTGAATGGGTATAGATTTCACACTAGACAATATGGGCAGAATAAGTCAACAATGAACAGCGGGGTATGTGTGAAAGGAAGTACATATAATGAAAACGAATGTGATTATTATGGTATTATTGAGGAGATCTTAGAATTGCAATATCTCGGAGATGACAACCATATATTTCTGTTAAAGTGTCATTGGTTTGATCCTAATTCTGTTCGAAATGACACAACATATGGGATTGTCGATATCAGACATAAGTCTAAATTGAATACTTATGATCCATTCATTTTGGCCGCACAAGCCCAGCAGGTCTATTATACAAAGTATCCATCGTCTAGAAATAAAGAAAGAAATGATTGGTGGGCAGTTTGCAAGGTTAAGACAAGGCTTTTCCCGGATTATGAGTTGGATTTGACTGAAACAGAGCAGTTGGATGTGAATGCCGAATTCTTTCAATCAGACTTGGGTGATGATGTAGACTTGCCTGCTTCTAGTGATGAATCTGTGGAGGCACCGTCTTTATCTAAAGAGAATGAAGTGGAGGAAGTCGATCCAGAACAACCAGAAATACAGTTGGGGGACTCCGAAGAGGAGGAATATATTAGTGATCAAAATGAATCTGATAATGAAGATGTGAATGCTGAATTTGTTATATCTCCAACATCTGAAGAAGAAATGGAGAATGTTTGATTAATGGTATACAATTTTATCTGGGAATTTTAATACTCTGTAACTTTCTTTCTTTCACTATTTGATGAATATGCATGTATTTTATTACCAGTTGAAGATATGGTTCGAGGACGGCGTGGGACTCCCAGAGGTGGGAGGGGAGAGGGTAGCGGGAGGAGATTTACTTCCGTTTCACCACCGGTAGTAGGTATGTATACTTTCCCTTCATAATGCATTGTAGTATTTGTTGAAAATAATTCATTATGTATTTGTGTTATCTGATTATTATTTTCACAGGACCCACGACCTCTACACCGTTACGACCGACCTCTGCACCGCTACCACCGGTAGTAGGTATGTATACTTTCATGTATAATGCATTGTAGTATTTGTTGAAAATAATTCTTTATGTTTTTGTGTTATCTGATTCTTATTTTCACAGGACCCACGACCTCTGCACATATACCACCGACCTCTGCACCGCTACCACCGGTAGTAGGTATGTATACTTTCCCTTCATAATGCATTGTAGTATTTGTTGAAAATAATTCATTATGTATTTGTGTTATCTGATTATTATTTTCACAGGACCCACGACCTCTACACCGTTACGACCGACCTCTGCACCGCTACCACCGGTAGTAGGTATGTATACTTTCATGTATAATGCATTGTAGTATTTGTTGAAAATAATTCTTTATGTTTTTGTGTTATCTGATTCTTATTTTCACAGGACCCACGACCTCTGCACCGTTACCACCGAGGGATGCACCGCTACCACCGGTAGTAGGTATGTATACTTTCATGTATAATTCATTTGAGTATTTGTTTAAAATAATTCTTTATGTTTTTGTGTTATCTGATTCTTATCCTTACAGGACCCACGGCCTCTGCACCGTTACCACTGACAACGGGTACATTGACGGCCTATGCACCGCCATCACACATGGCGAGTGGATCTACACCTCCCCCAGCTGAGTCAGGTATGTTCATTTGCATATTTATGTTTTTTTGATAGTTTGTTTTATTTATACTATTTAATTCGTATAGTACGTGCTGATGACGAGGCGAGTCATCATGAGGGGGAGGGCTGTTGTAATGAGACGATGCGGGCAGTGTGGATAAATGAAGGGTACGTAATGCATTATTTTTGTTATTTATTCGTCATTGTGGTATTAATATTTTTAATTTCAGGAATAAAATAGAGCCAGCCCAAGCATCACAATTTATTACAAAGACAATTCAAGCACATTTTCCAGGCCCCATCCATCGCTTTGCTGATTTTCCGATGGGTGTTCAGGATTTATTGTTCTCTATGTTCTTGGTATTTATCTTATTTTATCATATTAAGTCATTTTCAATTATTATTTTAACCCACTTTGTTATGTAACATATAAATTTTTGTTGTTGTTAATATATAGAGGAATCATCGATTCACAGAACATTCAGATGAGTTACGTGCTAGATTTGCATGGACAGCTACTGCAAGAGATAATTTCAAACATCTTATGTACAATGCCCGAAGATATGCAAAAAAAGCATGTGCAAGTACTGATAAGAACATATGGAAGGAGCATGGGCCTGTGTGGATGAGAAAGGAGTATTGGACAGAGCTGTGCAACATTTGGGAAGCGGAGAAATGGAATGCCAATTCAAACAAAGCAAAGCAAAACAGAGCAGCGCATCCTGAAGCGAATTTACACACGGGTGGCTCTGTCTCCTTTGCAACACATAAAGCGAGATTAGTAAGTACACTTCTACATATATAAATTTTTTGTTTCTATTATGAAACTGTGATTTATTTGAATAACAGGAAGCACAGTTAAAGCGGCCAGCTCAATTTCATGAACTTTTTGATCGAACTCATAAGAAGAAAGGGACAAATGCTTACATTAGTGAGAAAGCTCGGGAGGTAGCGGTAAGTGTATACATTAATAGTTTTCATTTAAGATTAAATTGTAGAATAATTTGGTTTTGTTTTTTTTTGGTTTTTGCAGGACTCATATAGTAGACGAATGGATGAGAGGTACGGGGATGACAGTCAGCGTCCAGAGTTGGATCCTGCCATTTGGGTTGCAGCATCTGGGGCACCCAAGAAAGGACATGTTTATGGTTTTGGACATAGCTTGGGCACGACTAGGGTGTTATCATCATGCTCGAGTTCGGTCTCACATGCGACCTCTCCATTTACCACACCAGCAGCCCCAGATGGTTCTTCCAGTGCCGCCCCGACCATGACTCCAGATATGTTTAGGCAGATCGTCAACGAGACCGTCTCTCAGAATATCTCTCAGAATATCTCAACCATCGTCGCTCAGACCGTCTCCCAGATGCTCACATCCTTGGGAATTGATAGTAGTAGAGCACCTCCTGCACCTCCTGCACAGCAGCCTCCGGTAAGTATTTTATTTGATTGATTTTCTATTTGTTAACTCTAAATATCATCTTACAAAATATAAGAATTTAGATTGAGGAGGGGAAAATATCATTTTCTTAACTCTAAATATCATCTTACACCTATCCTCTGGATATTAGAATCAACAGGCAGACTGTTCTGCAGGATTTTCCATAGGTGTATAGAGATTTTGGTTAGAACTGAAAGTGAAAAGATATGTATAAATTCTATTCACTTGAGTGGGGGAGGATACAGATCTATAAATATTCATAAAGCTAGAATAATATAAGGAAAGTAACATGTAGACATGAATAAAATATGCCAATTTAGGTGAAAAGATCTCCCCAAAGTCTGGTAACTGTCATGGCAGGAAGCCAGGAACAGCACCTCTAAGCAAAGGAAGGGCAGTTCATACAAAGGAGCATAGGTCATAAGTTACAAGAAGTTCATTTTCAGTGGGGAGATGAAAGTGACTTGTCAGAACTGACGGAATCCAAATCGGATGCCCGGTTTGAGCTCGGCGCTCAAACTTCATTTTTAAAATACACTTAGTTCAAATGAACTGTTAGGATGGGGCATTTGGTTCTAAAATCTGAAATACCGGTCGGATGGCCGTGCCGATCATTCCAATACGACCGGGGAGATGAAAGTGACTTGTCAGAACTGACGGAATCCAAATCGGATGCCCGGTTTGAGCTCGGCGCTCAAACTTCATTTTTAAAATACACTTATTTCAAATGAACTGTTAGGACGGGTCCGGGGGTCTAAAATCTGAAATACCGGTCGGATGGCCGTGCCGGTCATTCCAATACGACCGGGGAGATGAAAGTGACTTGTCAGAACTGACGGAATCCAAATCGGATGCCCGGTTTGAGCTCGGCGCTCAAACTTCATTTTTAAAATACACTTAGTTCAAATGAACTGTTAGGACGGGGCATTTGGTTCTAAAATCTGAAATACCGGTCGGATGGTCGTGCCGATCATTCCAATACGACCGGGGAGATGAAAGTGACTTGTCAGAACTGACGGAATCCAAATCGGATGCCCGGTTTGAGCTCGGCGCTCAAACTTCATTTTTAAAATACACTTAGTTCAAATGAACTGTTAGGACGGGTCCGGGGGTCTAAAATTCGAAATACCGGTCGGATGGCCGTGCCGATCATTCCAATACGACCGGGGAGATGAAAGTGACTTGTCAGAACTGACGGAATCCAAATCGGATGCCCGGTTTGAGCTCGGCGCTCAAACTTCATTTTTAAAATACACTTATTTCAAATGAACTGTTAGGACGGGTCCGGGGGTCTAAAATCTGAAATACCGGTCGGATGGCCGTGCCGGTCATTCCAATACGACCGGGGAGATGAAAGTGACTTGTCAGAACTGACGGAATCCAAATCGGATGCCCGGTTTGAGCTCGGCGCTCAAACTTCATTTTTAAAATACACTTAGTTCAAATGAACTGTTAGGACGGGTCCGGGGGTCTAAAATTCGAAATACCGGTCGGATGGCCGTGCCGATCATTCCAATACGACCGGGGAGATGAAAGTGACTTGTCAGAACTGACGGAATCCAAATCGGATGCCCGGTTTGAGCTCGGCGCTCAAACTTCATTTTTAAAATACACTTAGTTCAAATGAACTGTTAGGACGGGGCATTTGGTTCTAAAATCTGAAATACCGGTCGGATGGTCGTGCCGATCATTCCAATACGACCGGGGAGATGAAAGTGACTTGTCAGAACTGACGGAATCCAAATCGGATGCCCGGTTTGAGCTCGGCGCTCAAACTTCATTTTTAAAATACACTTAGTTCAAATGAACTGTTAGGACGGGTCCGGGGGTCTAAAATTCGAAATACCGGTCGGATGGCCGTGCCGATCATTCCAATACGACCGGGGAGATGAAAGTGACTTGTCAGAACTGACGGAATCCAAATCGGATGCCCGGTTTGAGCTCGGCGCTCAAACTTCATTTTTAAAATACACTTATTTCAAATGAACTGTTAGGACGGGTCCGGGGGTCTAAAATCTGAAATACCGGTCGGATGGCCGTGCCGGTCATTCCAATACGACCGGGGAGATGAAAGTGACTTGTCAGAACTGACGGAATCCAAATCGGATGCCCGGTTTGAGCTCGGCGCTCAAACTTCATTTTTAAAATACACTTAGTTCAAATGAACTGTTAGGACGGGGCATTTGGTTCTAAAATCTGAAATACCGGTCGGATGGTCGTGCCGATCATTCCAATACGACCGGGGAGATGAAAGTGACTTGTCAGAACTGACGGAATCCAAATCGGATGCCCGGTTTGAGCTCGGCGCTCAAACTTCATTTTTAAAATACACTTAGTTCAAATGAACTGTTAGGACGGGGCATTTGGTTCTAAAATCTGAAATACCGGTCGGATGGCCGTGCCGATCATTCCAATACGACCGGGGAGATGAAAGTGACTTGTCAGAACTGACGGAATCCAAATCGGATGCCCGGTTTGAGCTCGGCGCTCAAACTTCATTTTTAAAATACACTTAGTTCAAATGAACTGTTAGGACGGGTCCGGGGGTCTAAAATTCGAAATACCGGTCGGATGGCCGTGCCGATCATTCCAATACGACCGGGGAGATGAAAGTGACTTGTCAGAACTGACGGAATCCAAATCGGATGCCCGGTTTGAGCTCGGCGCTCAAACTTCATTTTTAAAATACACTTATTTCAAATGAACTGTTAGGACGGGTCCGGGGGTCTAAAATCTGAAATACCGGTCGGATGGCCGTGCCGGTCATTCCAATACGACCGGGGAGATGAAAGTGACTTGTCAGAACTGACGGAATCCAAATCGGATGCCCGGTTTGAGCTCGGCGCTCAAACTTCATTTTTAAAATACACTTAGTTCAAATGAACTGTTAGGACGGGGCATTTGGTTCTAAAATCTGAAATACCGGTCGGATGGTCGTGCCGATCATTCCAATACGACCGGGGAGATGAAAGTGACTTGTCAGAACTGACGGAATCCAAATCGGATGCCCGGTTTGAGCTCGGCGCTCAAACTTCATTTTTAAAATACACTTAGTTCAAATGAACTGTTAGGACGGGTCCGGGGGTCTAAAATTCGAAATACCGGTCGGATGGCCGTGCCGATCATTCCAATACGACCGGGGAGATGAAAGTGACTTGTCAGAACTGACGGAATCCAAATCGGATGCCCGGTTTGAGCTCGGCGCTCAAACTTCATTTTTAAAATACACTTATTTCAAATGAACTGTTAGGACGGGTCCGGGGGTCTAAAATCTGAAATACCGGTCGGATGGCCGTGCCGGTCATTCCAATACGACCGGGGAGATGAAAGTGACTTGTCAGAACTGACGGAATCCAAATCGGATGCCCGGTTTGAGCTCGGCGCTCAAACTTCATTTTTAAAATACACTTAGTTCAAATGAACTGTTAGGACGGGGCATTTGGTTCTAAAATCTGAAATACCGGTCGGATGGCCGTGCCGATCATTCCAATACGACCGGGGAGATGAAAGTGACTTGTCAGAACTGACGGAATCCAAATCGGATGCCCGGTTTGAGCTCGGCGCTCAAACTTCATTTTTAAAATACACTTAGTTCAAATGAACTGTTAGGACGGGTCCGGGGGTCTAAAATTCGAAATACCGGTCGGATGGCCGTGCCGATCATTCCAATACGACCGGGGAGATGAAAGTGACTTGTCAGAACTGACGGAATCCAAATCGGATGCCCGGTTTGAGCTCGGCGCTCAAACTTCATTTTTAAAATACACTTATTTCAAATGAACTGTTAGGACGGGTCCGGGGGTCTAAAATCTGAAATACCGGTCGGATGGCCGTGCCGGTCATTCCAATACGACCGGGGAGATGAAAGTGACTTGTCAGAACTGACGGAATCCAAATCGGATGCCCGGTTTGAGCTCGGCGCTCAAACTTCATTTTTAAAATACACTTAGTTCAAATGAACTGTTAGGACGGGGCATTTGGTTCTAAAATTCGAAATACCGGTCGGATGGCCGTGCCGATCATTCCAATACGACCGGGGAGATGAAAGTGACTTGTCAGAACTGACGGAATCCAAATCGGATGCCCGGTTTGAGCTCGGCGCTCAAACTTCATTTTTAAAATACACTTAGTTCAAATGAACTGTTAGGACGGGTCCGGGGGTCTAAAATTCGAAATACCGGTCGGATGGCCGTGCCGATCATTCCAATACGACCGGGGAGATGAAAGTGACTTGTCAGAACTGACGGAATCCAAATCGGATGCCCGGTTTGAGCTCGGCGCTCAAACTTCATTTTTAAAATACAAGATGAAATTTGAACTTATATTGTGTGTGTGTATTTATATATATGAAAATGAGCTGGCTTAAACTATTGGCATACTCTTGTTAATGCTTGATTTCTTTATTAAGTCTTGTTAATGCTTGATTTCTTTATTAAGGATTTGATTATAATTTTTTTAAATGATATACAGGATCATCCGTCGCGAGATGTTGGACGAGACGACGACCAGGATGATGTTGGACGAGACGACGACCAGGATGAGACATATGTGGAGGATTTGTGATTTTATTTTAGTTGTGTATGTTGTCATTTTATTATTATGGATGTATGATTAATTTGTGATTTTATTTTAATTGTGTGTAATTTGAGGTTCGTGGAGATTGTGATCCGTGTAGTTGATTTATTATTGTTTTATGAAATTGTTATTTATCAGGTGTTTGTATGTGATGAATTTGAGATTTGTCGATATTGTTGTCTGTGTAGTTGATTTTATATTTATGTTATGAATTTGTTATTTATCAGGTAATTTATTTATCAGTTTAAATAAATTTTTAAAAAAAAATAATGCAAAATTAGCGACCGCATTGAGACTGAATTGCGACCGAATAGCGACTATACGTTATATTTCTTTTATTAAATAATTATACTTGGCGACCGACTAGCGACCGACTAGCCACCGAATAAATCCGATAGGTTTATTTTATTTTTAAAAATAAAACAAATTTAGAGACCGACTAGCGACCGAATTGAGACCGAATAAATCCGATAGGTTAATTTTATTTTTAAAAATACAACATAATTCGAGACCGAATAGCGACCGAATTGAGACCGACTTAATCCGATAGGTTAATTTTATTTTTTAAAATACAACAATTGTAGCGACCGAATAGAGACTGAATGGCGACCGAATTATTAGCGACCGGTCAGGCGACCGATTATAATCGGTCTCTGGTAACGACTGATACTGCGACCGAATTATGTCGGTCGCTATATAGCGACTATGATATAGCGACCGACATATTCGGTCGCTATATAGTGTCTGTTCGGTCGCAATGGATATTTGCGACCGATCTACGACTGAATAGCGACCGAATATGTCGGTCGCTATCCGCGATTTTTCTTGTAGTGTTAGGGATTTACTGTTCCACGTGGATTATGGGGTCCATGTGGGACATCGGTGCGTTGACAGTCTAACCCGTCGCATGGATTATGGGATTCATGTGCGAAGTCCCTCATGCCCACCCACAGCTCGGATAGACGTGGGGTTCTGCAATGTCATAAGGAAATACGGTCCACCTTTGCTCGAGCTTTTAGCGTAACGGTTGGGGCCTGATCCTGTAAATTGGTATCAGAGCGAGGTTGCGGGTTCAAATCTCCCGGGTGTCGCTGGGGGGGGGAGATTGTTGGATTTCCAGCGTCTCCCTTAGGGATTTACTATTCCACGTGGATTATAGGGTCCACGTGGGACATCGGTGCGTTGACATTTGTTGGAGAAATATTAAGAAGATGCACAGTTGTGGCCATTGCTTCAGCTCAAAATTCTTTGGGAAGTTTTTTTTCACTAAGCATATTTCGTGCCATCTCCACCACTATTTGATCTTTTCTTTCGACGACACTGTTTTGCTCTAGTGTTTTCCTTATTGTCAATTGCCTGTGAATACCATGCTGCTTGCAAAAATGATTAAAGTCATTAGATAAAAACTCACCCTTTCTATCAGTGCGAAGAGTTTTGATAACGTGACCATACTCTTTCTCTGCAAAAGCCTTGAACTCCTTTAACTTTTCAAATGTTTCTAATTTTTGAGCAAGAAAAATGACTCAACTCATACAAGAAAAATCATCAATAAATAATTAAAAATATTCACTCATTTTCAAAGATGGGATTCTCATTGGGCCACAAATATCAGCATGAACCAAAACTAAAGGTTCTTTGGCTAACCAAACTTTTCCAAACTAAAATGGCAATCGATGTTGCTTTCCGTACACAAATCCTTCACACAAATTGTCATAACAAAGAATGGAGGGCAAACCATATACCCTATTTTTCCGACTTAATAACTGCAGTCCATTGAAATGTAAATGCCCATACCAAAAGTGCCATAATCGTGACATTTTATTTAAATAAGCAACTAAGGCACAATCATCAAGACATGAAAGCTCAAGAGGAAACATTATATTCTCAGCCATGTGAATTATCACAAGTGGTACTTCAGACAATTCTCTTCTAATTTCACATACATTATCACAAAATGCAATCAAATAACCTTTCTGAACTAACTGACCCATACTGAGCAGATTATATGCTAGACCAGGTATGTAATAAACATCATGAATTAACCTTTCAATACTTGATTTAATTTTAATTACAAATATCCTTTTGTCTTCAATTTGCACTTGCTTATTGTTCCCAAGTTGGACTTGCTATTTCATTGATTCATCAATATGATAAAAGAGATTTCTTTCCCCTGTCATATGATTATTGCACCCACTATCTAGAAATCACATATGATTAATGTTATGTTCTTTGAGATCTAAGTGAGTGAGAAATAAAAATTACCATCTTCTGACTTTTTTTCCACAAAATTTGCTTGCTATTTTTGCTTATCCCAGCAATAAAGTTTAGTATGCCTAGACTTCTTGCAAAAATCACAAAATTTATTTTTATGATTCTGATTTTGATTACATTTATCACCATTTTCTGACTTATGACGGCGATCATATGACTTCCCACATCCATGACCACACCCACGATGACCAGCTCTTCCTCGTCCTCTAGTTCTATGTTTTTTATTAAAAATGATTTCACCTTTTCTGTGTTTATTGCTAACTTTCACCTTGACCTGAAAAGCCTACTCAATGTTCTTCTGGACAGATCTCTTCATCATTTCCTCATGAGTTAAGAGAGATCCCATCAGTTCATTAATAGAATAAGTAGTTAAATCTTTTGACTCCTCAATAGCAACCACAACATGATCAAATTTTTGTGACAAACTTCTCAACACTTTTTCTACAATCTTTTGATCTGAAATTACCTCCCCAAATGTTCTCATATTATTTATAGTGACTGAAATTTGTGAAAATAATTTTTGAATAGACTCACTTCCTTTCATGAATAAGATCTCAAATTCTATACGGAGAGTTTAAAGTTTTATAGTCCTTACCTTCTTGTCCCCATGAAATTCTTGCTTCAAAATAGTCCCAGCTTCATTTGATTTAGTAGCACTTGCAATTCGAGAAAAGATGGTGTCTGTCACAGTTTGTTGAAAGACAAGTAGAGCCTTAGAATCCTTCTTTCTTAGTTCCTTCAGATTTGATTTCTCTGCCTCCTTAGAGCTCCCAACTTCTGCATAGCCATTCTCGATCAACTAGATCCCAAAGATCTTAAGACATAGAGAAGGTTCTCATTTTTATACACCAAAATTCATAATTATCTCCATTAAAGATCGGTATCAATAATTGAGAGAGGTTGGGAGTAGTCATACCAATTGTCATAATGAATACTCTCTAGAAAAACTTCTATCGAATCCCTTAAGTGCAAGATGAGTTTACCTCTCCTTGAAATTTCACACTAGTAAGTTTCAGTCTCCACGAGATGCTCTGATGCAGCAAACATCTCTGCCACAAGAAGATGCCCGGATCTAGTCGAATCTGGAGCTTTGATATCAAAAATTGTTGGAGAAGTAAGAACACTCGGACAAAATGGTGTTCCAGAGACAGAGAGAGAAAATAGAGAGCCAACATATTTCTGACAACACTAAAAATACATAGGACCGTCTTCTAAAAACCTCACACCTAGTTCAGCAAGAAAAAAAATCTTATAAAATCATGCATACGTGAACATAGTCTCCGCACTACGGTTGACACTAAGAATCAAAAAATTTGTAAGCAGAAAAAATAGGGAGAAAGAAAATGGGGAACCATCGTGGGCACAACTTGCCCCAGAAGACTCGAAAATGCATTACTAAAATAGGACCGGGTTTCAAAGACCAAGTCCCCTTCAAACCAACGGCCGATGTGCATCATATTTCATCAAGATATTCTTGATAATTGTTTAGGGCCGGCAAAAATATGTCCCTCGAGGGTGGAAGACTCTCTGACGAGCACCTCGTCAACAATCGTGACGACACAATATACAACTCTCACTGATGGACAATAATGCCGGGCATGTGACAGCTTGAGGTTTCATGTAGATTTTGACCTCACAGACTTTGCCGTGCCAGAGTGGGGCACACCGTGCGAGACTTTTGACGTGAATCTTGTGATTCAAACTTGGATTTGGGTGGGCTATAGTTTATTCATGATGTTCTTCAAAGTCGTGTCCCCCCGACGTACGTACGCAGAGTGTAATGAGCTTGTTGGAATTAACATATTGGCACCGCATGCAGAGAACCCACCGAGACCGAGTCCAAATTATCAGGAGCTAGGTCCTCTCGAGGTTAATTTACAGTTATATATCTATATATTAACACATCTCAACGAAGTGTCTTCAATTGTTTTAACGATCTACAACGTAATCTCCATCTCCTACGATGCTGGAGCACTGACCCACACCTACGTGAAGACGTCTCCTTAACCTTTTTAATTAACAAAATGCTTATGGGAGTAAGAACATGCAGCACCGGCACTCAAATTAATGCAAGCATGGTGTTATTCTTAATTAAGATATTTCTTAAAACGGCATGCATCCCTCGGATGTAATAACATCGTGACAATAAACACTAAGTGGATTAATTAATTATCAAGATGTGTAGGACCTTTTAGGATAATACGTACGTTAACAGAGTACGAATACATCCATCTTGATATAAAATTAAATCTAATGGGTTTACAATGTAATGAAACCTTCGTATTGATGCAGCAAATCTAAAGTCGATCTACCAGCGGGTTATCTGTCATACAGCGATCAACATGACCTCTTCGCCGAGAAAGACTGGAAGAATTTATGCCATGAACGAACTGTAGACGAGAAAAGGCTGATGAGTTGGTAGGAACATTGAAGATGGAGGAGTCCACCCCCGTTAGATAATAATCCCGTACTGAAAATATGTTAAAATATAATATGATTATAATTGTGGTGTTCTTTTCACTCAACATTTTAAGAATTTAAGTTGGATGACTCAATCTAATAAATTTCAACGTGTTTGTCCTTAATCCACGACTCCACGTGTCTAAAATTGATCGAGAATAATCCCGTATTAGAAACGAGCACGTAAATCTAATAAATTTTAACAACCCCCCGTGTAAACGGGTAGGTTTTGAGTTGGATGGCCCAATCCGTGTAAACGGCCGTATTTGTCATAGTCCGGTTTGACAGTTCTGAGTTGGATGGTCCAATCTAATAAACTTTAACAACCGCCCGTGTAAACGGGTAGATTTTGAATTAGATGGTCTAATTTGTGTAAACGAGCAGGTTTGACAGTTTTGAGTTGGATGGCCCAATTTAATAAACTTTAACAACTCCCGTATTTGTCATAGTCCGGTTTGACAGTTTTGAGTTGGATGGTCTAATTTAATAAACTTTAACAACTCCTAGATTTTAAGTTTGATGGTTCAATCTAATAAACTTTAACAACCCCCCGTGTAAACGGGCAGGTTTTGAGTTGGATGACCCAATCTGTATAAATGGGTAGGTTTGACAGTTTTAAGTTGGATGACCCAATTTAATAAATTTTAACAACCCCACGTTTGTCATAGTCCGATTTGATGATTTTGAGTTAGGTGATCCAATTTAATAAGATTTAACATCCCGGTGCTTCTCAAAGTCAGTTGGACGACTTAATTTAATAAACGTTAATAACTCCCCGTGTTTATCACAGTCCTCTCTATCGTGCTCGCTCATCGTCCGAGAATAGTCAAAGTACCCTCTATCTCTATCGCTCTCGCTCTCTCTCTCTCACGCACACAGACGTATGTGTGTGCAGTAGGGCTGTCAATGGGCCGGACCCGGGCCGGGCTTAGGTCGGCCCGACCCCGGCCCGACTGATCAAGAGTAAGGCCCGAGCCCGGTCCGGGCCCGACCTATGTCGAGCCGGGCCGGGCCGGGCCTGACATTATGTAAAAATTTCAAAGCCCGACTAAGGCCCGGCCCGGCCCGACTACTTAAATAAAATAATAAAAATAATAAAAAATAATAGATTTAATACTATAAAACTTACAATCTCACTAAATAAATTAAAATTTTGATATTAATTACATAATTTGTGTGAAAAGAGAATTTTAAAATTTCTAATTAAGTAATATAACATAAGTTTGACTAAATAATTTTTAAAATTTGAAGTGAGAATAAAAAAAGGGATCGAGTTGGGCCGGCCCGCGGGCCGAACTCAAAGCCCGAGCCCGGCCCGCGAGTCTAGTCGGGCCGGACTTTTAGGCCCGACTAAAAGCCCGCGGGTCGAAAAAGATCTTGCGGTCCGGCCCGAAGTCGGGCCAGGCCCGCGGGCCTGTCGGACCGGCCAGGCCCATTGACAGCCCTAGTGTGCAGTGTGCACTGCCTGCCAGCTACTAGTATAAGTAACGAGCATGTAAGTTCCCACTCCTTCCAAATGACACGTTCTTTCTATGTCCCTTTGTTTCTTTTAGGGTTCTTCCTTGATCGTTCATGTGAGATTCCCTAGCTTCTTCTCATCTTCCGGCCGATCTTTTTCTTCCTCCTGGTCAGCCCATTCCATTTATTTGTTACTGTCATGGATTATCTCCGTTTCTTCATGTCCACCATCCCGCTCCTCTGCCCCCTCCTCCTCCTATATAGACTGTTCGAGAAGAGGAAACACCAGCACTGCTGCCTCCTCGACTATGCGTGCTTCAAGGCCACCGACGACCGGAAGCTCTCCACGGACCTGTGCGGCGACATCGTCAAGCGGAACAAGAACCTGGGCGTCCCCGAGTACAAGTTCCTCCTCAAGGTCATCGTCAACTCCGGCATTGGCGAGGAGACGTACGGCCCCAGGAGCATCGTCACGGGCAAGGAGAACCATCCTTACTCCTTCACCGACGGCATCTTGGAGATGGAGGACAGCCTCTACGGCAGCCTCGACGTGCTCTTCCGCCGCACGGGGTTCTCTCCTTCGGACATCGACCTACTCGTGGTGAACGTTTCCATGCTCTCCCCGGCCCCCTCGCTGTCTGCCAGGATCGTGAACCGCTACAAGATGAGGGAGGACCTGAAGGTGTTCAACCTCTCCGGGATGGGCTGCAGCGCCAGCCTGATCTCCGTCGACCTCGTCCGCAGACTGTTTAGGTGCCACCACAGGACCCGTGCCGTGGTCGTCACGTCGGAGTCCATCGGCCCCAACTGGTACGACGGCAACGAGAAGTCCATGATGATGGGGAACTGCCTCTTCCGGTCCGGGGGTTGCGCCATGCTGCTCACCAACGACCCGGGCCTCCGCCACCGGGCGAAAATGTGGCTGGAGTGCCTCGTCCGCACTCACCACGGCGCCAGCGACGAGGCCTACCACTGCTGCAAGCAGAAGGAGGACGAGATGGGGCGCATGGGGTTCTACCTAGGCAAGGAGCTGCCCAAGGCGGCTACCCGGGCCTTCTTCGACAACCTCTGGAACCTGGCGCCCCGGGTGCTCCCGTTGAGTGAGCTCCTTTTGTACGTCGCGTCGAGCCAGTGGCAGCGGTGGAGGGGCAGCCCCAAAGGCAAGCAGGGTGGCGACGGCGCAGCGCGCGTCAACTTCCGGGCGGCGGTGCAGCACTTCTGCCTCCACCCCGGCGGCGCCGCGGTGATCGACGCCGTGGGGAAGGGGCTCGGGCTGGACCAGCGCGACCTGGAGCCGTCGCGAATGACGCTGCACCGGTGGGGGAACACCTCGGCTAGCAGCCTCTGGTACGTCCTGGGTTACATGGAGGCCAAGAGGCGCCTGAAGAAGAATGACAAGGTGCTCATGATCAGCTTCGGCGCGGGGTTCAAGTGCAACAGCTGCCTGTGGGTGGTGGCGAGGGATCTGGGCGAGACGGACGTCTGGAGCGACTGCATTGATGGGTACCCACCAGCAACCCTAGCCAACCCTTTCATGGAGAAGTACGGCTGGATTAACCAAGAGTAAAAGGCGAGAACAGTGGAGTACTGGAGACGAGTGCTCCTCTCTCTCTCACTCTCTCTCATAAAAAAGGAAAAAGAAATATCAAGTTTTACTCCTATATACCAACCCATGCTTCGTTTTGTATCCTTGTCACTTGTTGCCCGCGAACGCGTGTGGGTCATATTTATTATCTCTGTCATAAATTCTCACGTGTGCTCATTTATTTGTCACACTGTCTTCAGGATGGCTACTGCATTCCTATGGGAGAGATCTGAGTGACAAGGAAAGGCCGCCCTTCGCATGACCATTGCAGTGGAGGAGGCCTGCCCTCCCTCTTTCCCCTCCTTATCTTGTCCACTGGTTTCCGTGTTAATTATCTCTCTCTCTCTCTCTCTCTCTCTCTCTCACCCCTACCCTTCCTACTCCCTCCCCTTCTGTAACCCCTCTCTGCCACTCCCTACCCCGGCCATTGCAGCACAGCTGCCACGGCTGAAGCTGCATTTCCGCTGGGGGGGCGAGCCTCCCTCAAGATATCATGTGAAAGGAAACCTAATTTTGTCAGTTTATATGCCGCTCCGTGCACATACCAGACGTATTCAGAATTTAAAACCCTGCTTGATACTATACGGAGGGAAGGCTTTCGATCCACTTGGAAATAGTCATTGTCTACTGAACATTTGCATTTGTAATTATAGTGATTTACTCCTCTTGATGGGGAAGACTCTGCATGCAATGTACATAGTACGGAGTATTTTATATTTCATTACACTTCGGAACGAGAGACTTCCCTCCGGGATGCTTGCCCGCCTAAATATTCATTCCATTACAGTGCGGAAAGTCTCATAAAGAGAGTCTAAATTAAGGTTGCCCGTTAGAGAAAGAGACAAGTCTCATCCATACAGCTGTTCGTGTATATGCTTTGATTACAATCAATCTAGTCACATATGCTTGCATCCTCAAACACAAACTCAATCAAATTCACTATATATTTATAGTGTTTTCACTTATTATCCTATCACAAAAAAAAGGAGCATGCTCCTACCTCCACAGTGGGATATGAATTGTCAACTTTCTGAGTTACTCCATGATTGCTTTCTTTTAGAAAGAACAAGTAACCCATCTGTGTTAAGGGCTTCTTTGATTGAAGAATAAGGTGGGTTAAGGTGATCTTATTCACGCTAACCTCTTTAGTTGTAAAAATAAGGTATTCCACCAAAAAGGTGGGTTAAGGGCCAAAAAGGTGGGTTAGGCATATTCTAACAAAAAGGTAGAATAAGCTAATCCGAATAATGCCAAAGTAATATTCTTTATTTTTGAAACACCCTAACCTGTGTTAACTTATTCTCCTTAACTTATTCTTCAATCAAAGAGGCCCTAGAGAAAGTAGGGGTGCCATATCTGCGGTACTTTCGGTAGAAGGGACCCCATGCCTACCCATCCACCTAATAGAATGAAGAAGCCAAAAGGATGCCAATGATGCCTTCTAGGAGAACTTATATATACAAAAAATATGAAATGATCACGAACGAGACTAAATTCTTACTAGGGAAGGGATAAATCTGAAGATTCATCCGTAATTAACAAACCAACTTCACTCGCAGATCTAAATAGCATCAACACGGGCCACTGCGGATTTATATATGGTAAGAATGCCAACGTTGAGTGATTAGGCGTGCAGTTGCCTGAATTGCAACAAACAGCACAAGAACCGAAGAGGAAATTGAATGGTAATTGCTAACGCACCCTACTAACAAAAAGAAAAATTGCCTTCTCTGTCTCTCTCTCACACACAAACAGTCACATGTGGCTTCTCCTTACCATATTGCCATACCAGAATCACTAGATTCACTACGGGAGGGATGTCAAAGAGATGACGATTGTCATATGCTAATTAGCATGATTAAGGCCAAGTGATACTTGGACCCTTTTTTCAGGGGGACTCAACTCTGAGGGGAGGGGCAAAAAAATTAATGCACCTTAATTAGCATAGTGCATGCATATAGTTCATGGGATTAATTCTTCTTGCTATTGGATGTTGTCAGCGAAGATGGAAATGACTTAATGAGATATTGAGTTCCATTAATTCCAGAGGTTTAAATTGAACAAAGGTAAAGCCCATCAAATCTTGTGCATGAAATGTTTATCCCCTACATAGTTTGATGACTGGAATTTCTTTTTCCTTTCCCTATGGAATCTTTCATTAAAGATAAAACTGGCAATCCTATGGATCCTTTCAAGATTGCATAAGGATTTTCGGCTTGCTCAAAGGGTGATCTATGAAACTTTTTACGGCGATGGGTGTTCAAATTTCAATATGTGAAAAATTCTATTTAATATTTTTTTGCAAATACACTCTTGTTAAAAATTAAATCATATGAAAATTTATCCTAGATTTGATTTTGTTTGTATACCTTCTTACATGAATTAATTGTCACAAATACTCTTATCATCACTTTCCATTAACAAACCATTAAAAAAAATTTAAGGAGAGATGGAGAAGACGACATAATATTTTGTGGATATTGTTAGAATAGTCTTGTAGCGTCTCCGGATTTCGGATTGTCTTTGCACGTATTTCGGATCGTGTTTTTGTGAATATTAGGATTTTAAATATTAGATCTTCGTATCCTTAAATGTGAAACATTAATTTATTTTATGACCAATGGGACAACGAGCGAGTTACACGTTTCTCGAAGATCGTGGGGTCAAAATTTGCTAAGATTTCTTTTTTAGATTTTTAAAATCTCAAAAATAAAACCCCATAAAACCCCCCACCACTTTCTCTCTCCCCATTTCTCTCCTTCTCCTCCGTTCCATCCCCCTCTCCTCCTCTGGGTGGCCGATGGCGGTGTGGAGGGCGAGGTGGCTAGGTGATGTTGACATCTAAAATTGACGTCGAGGTATAATGAATCGGCATCGGAAAGTTCAACTCAAACAAAGATAAAATAAAAAATGCTCTAGGGGCTTATATGGAAAATTTTTAGGCCTATTGGAACCAAGCCAAGTAAAGTCAGAGGACTGGAGGGCATTGTAATATGGCACCGGATCAGCCTAAAGCTACAATACAGTGCCAGATCAGTCTAAAGCTGCAATACGGTGTCAGATCAGTTCAAAGTTGCATCCAGAAGAGATGAAAAGAACCCAAACTGGAGGAAGTCAAAGTATTCCTGACAAGACACTTGATAGGAAGAGTCAACACTGCTGTGGACTCAACGATGAAGACTCGACACCGAAAATGCAATAGACCAGCATGAACCGACACCGCATATGCCGCTGGTTCGTCTTCAGTCTGCAACACCTCATGCGAAGTGAAACGGCACCCGTTCAAGCTAGATTTGGCATTGGATTACTCGTTACACCTCTTACATGTGCCCCAGCGCCAGATCATCAGACTTGTGCCAGTTGACGTGACTAGGTGCCTATCAAAGGACCCAGTCCGCGGCTATTAAAGTGGGGGGGGGGAAGAAAAAAAGAGGCAACAAAAAGAAGGGGAATAGAGAAAGAGGAGAACAAGAAAAGGAAGGAGAAGAAGCTAGGGAAACGACGAGGGCTAGAGAAAAGAGAGAGAGAGAGAGAGAAAGAAAGGAAAGGGGAGCGCCCATTGTAGGTAGAGGTTGTTCTTGAGCTATGCCCAAGAGAATCTCCCATGTATCCAGATTTCTATTCTAAAATTTTCTGCATGATTTAAGTCCATTGTGCATTTATATTCTTTGCGTGTTGTTTATTTACTACTCTCTTCCCATCCCCGCCCCTATTTCTAAATCTTTTTCTTGGTTTCTCTCTCGTCTCGAGCTATCGGTCGATTGGGCATTAGGGACGATTCGATTCTTCTGAGTAAGGATTTGATCATGATGGATAAGGGAGAATTTTTTCCCTACCGAAGGTCGCACTTGGAATCTGTTCCAAACCATGGACATGATTCCAAGTCGAAGGCCATTTGAGGCTCTTGTAGATACCTAATTTTGGACATCCCGTAGACCTTGTTTTAGCCATCGTGTCACGCCCCGACGCAAAATATCGGAACGTGGCAGTAGAAATATTTAACAATATGCTGATTTCCAGACATGATGTGTCTTGCTTAACGAATCCATACATTCAGCTTAATACCGTGGCCATAAAATTCCATCATAACCATTAAATACCAATTTAATTAAACATAATGAGTTCCACGATCAACCATAAATAACGTACCAACAAAAATCTCAATATCTGGCAACTTAACATAGTTACGTAACCATTGACCCCACAATTACAACTCAATACGACTCTGAAACAAAAGGACTATCCTGACTAGAACTCTCTAAGGACATCTCTGCAAGGCTCTCTAGTTGGCTCGCTCCATGGACTTCACTCCTGCCCATCCCCATCAGATTGAGAATCCTCACCTGAGCTACCTGAAAAGGGGGAAAACAACTGGGTGAGCGAACACTCAGTAGGTAATAATAGGAAATGTTTAAGTAATTAACATTACTCGTGAGATGCGTTTCTCTCTCTTCTTCTCGTTCCTCCCCATCCCGCTCCTGTTGCTGCGCTCTTCCTTCCCCCTTGCGGCCTACTCTATCTGACGGCCCGCCTGAGATCCGTCGATGGCTGGTGGTGGGGGGGGGGGAGGCCATGCGCCTCCCCCTCCCCCTTTGCCATCCTCTATCGTCGACGGCTCTACCTTCCGCCCGGATGCTCCCCCCGCCACCGTGCTTGGCCCTGGTCGCTTGGCCATCGGAAGTCCTCCCTCAGCTGCTGTCGTCCCCGACGTCGGAGCTGGGCCTCTCCCTTCCCCTGCCCCTCCATCGTTCTCAACTGGTCCTCCCGGCGGCCTTTCCCCATCCACCAACGCGGCCGTCCACCGTCCAGTTCTTCCCCGCCAGGTCTGCACGGATGCGAGCACGCCTCCCTCTCCGATGACTGCCCTCGGTGACGTGCCCCTGCTGCCCCTTGGGCCCCTTCCTGCCCAATCGCTTTCTCCCCTGTGCACTGTAGGCGAAGCCTCGCCCCTCCCTGCGGTGCTGTCTAGCTTCCACGAACGACACGTTTTTGGTCCCCTACACACGCTACCGTTGGCGGGAATCCTTGCAGCACCCCTCCCATCTGTTGACCCCAACCCCTTGATGACGTGTCATGCTCGCGTGCCACCCACTGGCCCTTCCTCAGCCTCCACGTATCTCACCTCTGATGGGACACCGGCCAATAATGGTGCCCTATTTTTGCAACACAGCCCCGCTTCGCCCTCCGCCGCTCACGTGGATGCCCCGCCTTTGGTCTCAGGCTACTAGCCGCTGGCCACCGTCGCAGCCGGCGAACCATCTCTGCCTGCTGCAACTCCGGTCGGTCTGCCACTCGCCGCCCGTTCTCATGTAGACGTAGCTGGACATGCTGCTCCCCCCTTGCTTGCTAATGCCCCGGCGGTGGCCCTGTTGTCGGGCACCGGTGCTCGCGTGACCCCTGCGCCCAAGCCCTCCCCATGGGCTGTTGGTGGGCTGTCCGCGAGCGCTTTGGCCCATTCTTTCATCACCCCGGCCCCCTCGTTTTCCCAGGCTATTTTGCAGAGCTTCACCCCCCCGTCTCTGGGTCTGGAAGCCCATCCCCCAACCTTCACTGACTCGGGGGAGCCCGCTGCCTTCTTCAGCCTCGATGAAATTCAGACTTCTTGTCAGCCACTCCAGCATGCTGTTATTGCAAAAACCCCTCATGGTCGTCCACCCTTCCAGGATATCAGAGGGCACCTCATCCAACATTTTGCCCTCCGCCAGGACTTCCTTATCTGTGCCCTTGACAACCGTCACCTTCTTATAAAGTTTCAGAACCGTGATAACTTCCTCCAGATTCTTCTCAAGGAAAGCTTACTCATCCATGGGAGGCCCTTCCGATTCGCTACGTGGTCGATTGGCTTCTCGCCAGACACCGACTCGCCACTTGTTCCCGTTTGGCTAGAACTCCCTGCCCTCCCAGCCAACTTCTACAATGATGCCATGCTCCGCTCCATCGCTGGGAGCATCGGGCCTGTCCTCAAGGTGGACAGGAACACCTCATGCCTACTCCGTGCCCATGCGGCCAGGGTGTGCATGCAATTGGATGTGTCTAAGCCTCTCCTGCCTCACGTGTGGGTTGGCATCAGAGGTGGTGGGTCTTGGCAGCCCATCGTCTACCCAGACGCCCCTCTGTTATGCTGCGGATGCTCCAACCTCGGCCACCTTCACAGCGACTGAAAAAAGAAGCTCCCCCCTGCTAGTGGGGCTGGTGGGCCTGGTAGGGGTCCTCCTCAGTCTTCTGCATTGCCCGTTCCCCCTCCACCGCCGGCCAAGGCCTGGCGTCTGGTTCGTGAGCCGCATCCTGATACAGAGGATTGTGTTGCTGCACACCCCTCATGTGCGCCTACAGCCGTCGTTACGCCCGTGGATGACCACCCTGCCATAGGGGATTATGCTCTTGCAAAGTCCTCCCAAGCGCCTACATCTGCCTGCTCAAGCGGCATGCTCTCCCACGGCTCTACTTTGTTCCCCTTGCCTGTGGGTGCTTGTCTTGCCACCATGGTTGTTGCGGCTGGGACTAGTGCTCTGTCAGGGGGTTCTTTTGATGGCACCCTTCCAGTCGGCACGGCAGTCCTGGTGGCTTCTGTCTCTGCTGCTCCAGCTGCTCTAGGTGATGGTGCACTGCTTCCTACCTTAGTGCCTGCGTCGCTCTTGGTCGAGGTCCCCCCCAAGGTGTCTGACCCGGCCCCTGCTTCTCAGGGTGCTGCCATCCCACCATGTGCTGTTGTCTCCTGTCGGGCCAGCCCTCCCGTTGCCCTGCGTCATGACAGAGCCCAGCCACTCTATGATGGTGCTCCTAGCTCCATTGGGGGAGGCCCTGCTGACGCCGGTTCTCCTCTGGCCGCAGATATCCGTTGCCCGGGAGGGGCCCCTGTGTCCATTGACGATGGTTCTCCTCTGGCCTCTATGGAGGTCTCTGTAGCCCACGCATCTCAATTCCCTCCTGCTTCCCATCAGGGACCCCCCCTCCCTCGTCCTCCCCAGTTGTTGGTAACAAGGGGACTGGCTCCCCGGCCGTGTCCGCCGTCATCCCCCACCCTCTCCCTCCCGCTGGTGGCTCTCCTGCGCTTAACTTCAAAATTCTACTGCCCTGCTGCGCTCCGTCGGCCTCCGCACAATGTGGCAAGGCCCGTCTACATGTCGGTCCCCCTGTTGGTGGACTCAACCCTGCGGCAGTTTCTTGGTCCCCGGGGACTAGCTCACCCAGCCCGACGGCCTCCAATGACGGTGCCATAGCATCTCCCCTAGTTGCCACTGCTTCCCCCGTCTCTCCTTTGCTCAAGCCCTAAAAAAGAAGATCAATAGGGATTCGCCCGGTCCGTTAGCAGCTCCTCCTTCGGCTCCCGCCCCTGTGCTTCCTCATCCGTCTTCTGAGCATGGCCTCCAATTTCCTCAGATCTTTCAGGTGCTCACCGTCCCCGGGCTCGAGCCTATAGAGAGGTTCCCCGACCTCGCAGCTACCCATGCATGCTTCGTGGGCTCCGACATGGATCGCTCGCGAATGGCTTCGAGGACGGACGGCGGTGTCCCCAGGCGGTCCCTCTGGCGGTCTAACTCTACCTCCTCTTCGCGGGATCGTGACTTCTGATGGTAATTTATCACTTCTATGTTGTCTCTGGATTTTCTTCCATCTTGTTGTATGTGGCCCCTTATTGGCCCTCTTGCCATCCTTGACAGGGTGTTGCCCCTCCCCCGAATCTTACTCATCTCTTGTATCTCCCCCATGGTATGTTCCTTACTTTATGCTCTTATTAATGGAAAATCGCTTGTCTGGTGGCCGGGGTGGCATGTTCTGTCCCTTCTGTAATGAAGGGATGAACGGACTCCCTCGTTTCTCACCTTACAAGTATTACCTTCCAGTTAAAAAAAATGTTTAAGTAATTAACCAATGATATGGATGTTATGCAATAAAGAAAAGAAATAGCGATGCGTTCAGAGAATAAAGAGAGCAATAGAATAACAGGGCACTGGCCGACCAAGCAAGAAATAAACAAGTCATGCAATTAATTTCAAGGTGAAATTATAACTCGCATTCAAGAGAAGGAATCATGTAAAGGATTATGTCATAGACATCACGCTAGTCATGCACTCGGTGCAATGCCTAACCATGTCATTACAACTCCCCGGGGCACTAGTACTTTTCGGGCGCTCCTCCCAGGACTAGACCGGCCCCTTATGATACGTTGGCATTGATTTGGTGGATCCAAGATCTCAAGTTATGTCTAGACATTAAAAGACTCGGACAGAGATATAAGTTCTCAAGATATAACCTCAAGAATAATCCAGGGTTTCCATAGTACGAGCCATTCATGGCCCGGATACCGAGGCACACAAGAAAACTCAGGAAATCAAAAAAAAATTGGAAGCTGCACGGTCTTAAATGGGCCGCTCTAAAATAGAACGGTCCAAATTGGGCTTGGTGCGGACACCAGAGCATGCGAGAGGCACGAGCCGGCGAGCCACCAGTACCGTATGCGGAGCACGACTCGAGCCACCTCAGCGTCCATCTGGCTCGGAGACAGCCTGGAGACTCCCCCTTGAGTCTCGGCATTTATCATATTTAGTTAGACTTTATCAGTGTGTAATGTGTGTTTATTTCATTTTATTCGGTTTGCAATTTTGATTGTAAGAGGGGCTTATTTGCAAAATGGGACCCCTAGGCCCCATGGGCCCCCCAGGCCCCCTCCCATTGATCCACCTCAGTCCTAGGGACCCATGTGGGGTCAGTCAACCATTCAAATGGTGGCTTCTAGAAGGGTGGGCCAAGTGGGGGACATTGGACCAAGAATGTCAACAATTCCACCCACCCCACCTACCTTGTTCCCCCCCTAGTCAAAGGGCCGCCCCCCCTTATTTTTTTAATTGTATTTTTGTGTGTGTGTCACACTCAATCCAGGCCACCCATTCCCATCCCCTAGACCCAACGGTGGACAATGGATTTGAGATGTAACACATAAATACTTGTATTTTCCCATTTTGGAGAATTAATGCATATGAATTGATGAATATTGTTGGAAGAGGCCTTGGCCGCCCCCTCCTCTCTCCTCCCTCTCCCCCTTGCAGCTGTGAAGGCTGCCTTCTGGAGGTGTGACTCCCCCCTATCGGTTCCGGTCATCATCGCCGCCGCCACGAGCCGCCACCGCACCGCCATCGCAACCGTCGGAGTTCTGCCACCTGCCTGTAGCTGCCACTTCCACGAATTTCTGCCATCATCCATGAGCTCAGATCGATTTGGGCTTTTGAGGGGATGTTCTATAGGTGTTCCCCACGTCCTATAAAAATTTGTGGGTCATAAATATTCCATTTGGCAATTTCCCATTTTTTTACAACCTTCATTCCCAGATCTGTCTGCTTTCTGTTTTAATTTCCACCCGCCCTGTGTTTCCCATGTTCGGACCCCTTTGTGATTTTGTCTAGGGCTCCCAATTTTACTGGGGGTTTTTTCCATCAACCCCTCCTTCCACGAATTTTCCTGGTTTTTGATACCCTCCACCTATTTTTACAAATTCATTTTCAGAGATAGCTACAGTGTTGTCAACCTGTTCCCAGATCCGACCTTTGTCCAGTGCAAAAATCATATCAATTCGTAGACAGCTCCAATCAGTCCAAAAAAATTATTTCCATCTTCCTTGTTCAAAATCCTATAAGTTTTGTGAAGATCTCAGGAGCTTAATCGGCCATCAACCTCACAGTCAACGGCAGTTCTCAGACAGCTCACCTGCAGATCTGAGGTTTCGGGTACTGTACAATAGGAACTTGAAAATTCAATAAATTTCAGATCCGACAGATCCAGCAGATCTCTCTGAATCTATATTGAAGGATTTGAAGAGAGCTTTCAATGATAGTTCATGCATCCCGATCCGATGTCGGGATTGATCGCAGCGGCCGTTCTCGCCGGAGCGCGCGTCAGAAAACAGAACCTGAAATTCATGGCCAGCTAGTTCAAGAGTTGGGAATCGGGGCCGATCGACCACCGATCGGCGTTTCCGGCCGACTGCCGTCCGAGGAGGCGCGCCACCAGGGATCTCCATGACAGTGGGCCCCACCCTAGCAGGCCGAGAGGATAGCGTCACCCATGGGCCCCACGGACCCGTAGATTGCGCCATCCGGACAGCACGTAAACGTGGAGTTCGGCACCACCGGGCGACATCAAGATGCTGCCCGTCAACCCAATTCACGTGATTCCCGGGCCCCGCATGTGACCTTTTACCTCCCTGCGTGGAGTGGGTCAAGTTATTGTACACTGCTGTGAAATTGTTTAACCGGGAGTCCGTGATTGGCCGGGGTCGTCTTCCCCACGCCGGGTGCGTGGGGGTAACGGTCTAAACTTCTCGGCGTTACTTTGCTTAGCTAGTATACGGTCTTATGCCGCTGCGAGAGAGTAGGTTCCTAGCCCGTGTGTTCATGTCGTCACTGTGAGTGTGAGAGTGACCCATCCCGTGACTCGATCCGAGTCCGGAAGTGAGTCGACTACCCGTGAACTCTGCCGGTTCTTCAACCGCGCACGATCCACGTTTCCCTCGCTTGGGACGACGAGTGAGCTTGCGTTTCTGTTAGCGACGTATAGCCCATAGGAGCTCTCCATGTCAGGCTTAGTGTCTCTCCCATCATGTGTTGCTGGTCATGTCCGCATCTAGAGTCCGAGGTCCATACCACGTAGAGTCGGTCCCCTCAGTCCGTCCCGCATGAGGGCCGCTGAACCGACTTGGGAGGTCCATAATGAGCCGTTCAGAACAAGAAAGAATGAAGCCCACGTCGAGGAGTACACGGGCTGAATTGGGCCGCGCAGTACCTGAGCGGTCAGTCGATGGTTCGTTCCATGGACTAAACGGGCCTCTCCTGTCCGTTCAATAAATGGGCCAAGCAGGATAGAGAAGCTACCCAAAAAGGGCTCCTAGGCCACCATAGGCCTGGTGGAACTGAACCAGGGTTCAGCCCACAGTTCTTAGGTTAGCCTAGAGACTTTCCGGGTCAACTTAACATGGCTAGGTCAAAGAAAATCAAGGATAATCGACTAGCAAGACTTGGCACTCAACCAGAGTTACACGGTCTCCTATGGGCCGCGCCACGAGTAACACGGCCCGATTTTTGGCTGTGCAACACTCAGACAGTCCAATGTTTGACTCAAAATAGGGCGATCCATGCGGTTCGATCGAGTCAAATAGGTGCAGGACTTGAGGTACAACCTGCCCGACGTCCTAGTGGGAATCTCAGGCTCGCGGGGGCTTACGGAGATCTCATAATAGAGGTCCTAATCCGACGGAGGGAGTATCCGGCGGAGAGTTCCAACCATTACAAGAGTTTGAGGGCTAGAATCATCGGAAACAATATATGGCGGTCAGTCAACTCCACCGGAGTGGAATGGTTGTCAAAACATTCCTATTAAAATTTCCTTTTCATTGTAACATGAATTAAGGTTATACATTCACAAATTTGTAATAAGAGCGAGGGACGTACAATTGATAAAGAAGATCAAGGTAACATGCCAAGATTGAGTATAATTATACTTTCTGTTGTTACCAATTTATCTGTGGTTTGCTATCCTACCTACCAGTTTCAATTAACAAGAACTAAGCATGCTTAAAATAATAATAACCATTTCTGCATGACAGAACGGTCCATTTGGATCCGCTCAATGAGCCTCAGAGGTCGATCGATAGGCCATGTAGGTCATCCTGGCCCGAAGGTCAGACAAGGCCTGAGCGGTTTATCGAGGGCCACGGGGGTCATTGAACGGTCTGGACATGGCCGTCCTGCTCACGGTGATTTGGAACGCAAAGACAATTAAACGGTCAATAAATGGCCATCGCCCTAGACCACACGATCTATCGCGGGGCCATTCAAGACAGAGCAGTTCCTGTTAGGACCGCGCCAAGGACGTTATGCCCAAATTCTGACGAGCTTAACTAGGGTTAATGAAAATGACTAATACACAACATGTAGAGCATGACAATTGGGCAATAAGCTACCCCTGGAATGAGAACAAGGATATGCACATGATAGCATGATCAATTTAATCTTAACATTTGCCAATCCCTACATTAAACAAGGATATTCAAGAAAACCCTAAATCTAACATGCTTCCTTTAGAACCTAGAATTCTCGCATGATACTACGTCGATTTTAGGGCTTTTTAGATCCTTAGAAAGAGGACAGAGAGACAAATCTAACCATATATGATACTTAGGGTTTGGTCTGCTAAAACCTACCTTAAACAAGGGAAGAAGAAGGACGATGGTCGCCGGCCGCGACGGGGAACACCTCCAAAAGATCACCGGAATGCACCCTCGTCCACGAACCTCGTCGGTCGCCGTAGCATCCAATCGCTTCTAGGTCGACTAGGGTTTTATTTTATAGGGTCAATTGGTCTCTAGAGGTGTCGATTAGAGGGGATAGAGTCCTCCTAGTTGGTCACACGAGATTCGCGCCTTGACCCGGTGACGCCGCCGCCTTGGCTAACAATTCAAATTTTTGGATTAGGGTTTCGATGGAGATCGGGAGGGGAATCGATCTAATCATCTAGGCCATTCGTTTGGGACCAGTTTGGGCTTTAAAGATCGAGAATTGGGCTCAAATTCGACGATTTAAGGTCTGGTTAGGTTAAGTGTTGATTTGGGCCTAAATCTGCTAATTCGGCTCTCTTAAAATTTTCTTTTGGGCTAGTCGTAGAAGACAAATTATCTAAGTTTTCTATCCTCTATACGATTATAATTTTTCTAGATTTTTATAAATTGGTTGGAATTCTTACTTATAGTAATTTTATAAATAAATTTATAAATTTCCATTTATTTTATTTAATAATACACTGGGGTGCTACAACCTTGTTGACACCTGAAATATAATCAAGAATAAAGATGGGACCAAAGAGAAGATTGGATCAGAAATAAAGATCCCAGGGATTCCTGCAAAGCCAGAACTATAGAAGAGTCGTCACTAAAACTATCTACCCGGCTAAAGTCCTCCCCGACCAAGCTGATGTTCGGTGTCGTCATCGCCCAGATGGCAGTACTGATGAAATTGCAAGTCTATTGACTAATGAAAACCTCCAGAAGCGTTCTGATGAAACTATATCAACCCACCAACGAAGGGGCCTTCGCCTGTTCTGACAGGCTCAGAAGGGTTAACAAATGAAAAGACTTTTTCAGGCTGGATAGCTTTGACAGCTTATGCCCGCTGATAAGAAGAATTAAAACATTAAAAGCCCTAAATGGGCCCATAAGTGTGGTGCCGGGAGCTCCTCACTAAAGCCCAAAGCCCATCAAGGTGGCGTCGGGAAGCTCCCCATCCGAACTAAGGTGCGCCGGGAAGGTGCGAAAGACGCGCCGAAGTGGAGCAGGCCGAGAAGGAGGGTGCTGTGCCTATAAAACCCCCCATTTCGTCCACTTAAAGGAGGGAGGATAATATAGATAGATCCATCAAAGAGAAGCGAAGAGAGATATATCCAGATAGCCAGATAACAAAAGAGAGAAGAGAAGAGAAGTTGCTGCCGAGGTCGAAGGAAGGAGAAGGTGTGTTGTAAGGGGAGGGAGAGGAGTCAATGCTCTGCCCTCCCCCTTCGTTATCTTTTCTTCTCGCTTTCCCTTTCTCTGATGTATAGCTTTGATCATGTTTTCTACTTTCAAAGTGAAGAAATCTCCCAGTTGTCAAGGAGACAGTGTATCCGTCTCGTTTCTTTCTTTCCTCCCGTTCTACCTCTGTGAACGATGTAAACAATGAAATAGTGAAACATGATTTCATGATTGTCCCGCCGAACTGGCGATGGTTAGGTCTTTCTTTCTTTGCTTCCTTGGAATATACGTTGTCCTCTGCGTGTGTTAGTTGTTCCGACGCTTAGAACTCGGACGATTTCTTGCGCTCACGTACATGCTTGTTTCAAAAGGGGCGGAGGCAGAAGAGCCCCAATCCTCACTTCTGTGGATCTTTGGGCTTTGTCCTCCTTCCCCCTCGATGACGTCGATGGCATTGGCACTGTGAGGTTCTTCTGTTTTCTTTTGAGTTCCTCAAGCCACTAGGTCATCACAGGAATCAGAGACAGCTATCTCTTGATCTCCTGGACGACTGGCGACATAAAAAGAAAACATATCTCCAGAGGGTTGTAAACGGATGATGATCTCGATCCCTCACTAAACTCTACCCCTCTGTGATCCCTTGGCATTGCCCGAGCATAGGCCTCGACTCAATCCCCGTTTGCATCCCAACTCTGCCTCAATCGAAGCCTAAATCTCAAAAACCCTCAAAACAGAGCCCCATGGAAACCCTGAAAACCTTGAAAACTTCCCGACGCGGTGAATAGTTCCGGCGCGACACTTTGCGCGCCGAGAACCTGGCGTGCCGAGAACCTGGTGCACGCCAAGAAGCCACCACCTTCTAGCTTGCCGAGAAGCCCACTCCAGCTATGCCGAGAACATGCTAAAAGGCACGCCGAGAAGCCCTCTTCAACCCAGCGCGCCGAGAACCCACCTGCCTCCATGCCGAGAAGCCCTTCTACACTACCTTCCCGGCGCGAGACCTTCCCGGCACGGTGAATAGTTCTCGGCGCGGCACTTCGCGCGTCGGGAACCTCTTGCGCCGAGAACCCTTATCTACATGATAAGCTGCTCTGAGAACCTCCATTGTGCCCGTCCAGGGGATATCCAGAGGTCATCATGCACACCCTGGGAAATAAATCAACGGGGAATGACCTCCCCTACATTACTCGGTCTCGATCCGGATTCCTCTGTAACCCTATGAACCTAAGGAGCTCTGCCACTGCATGTGCTCCGATGGTTTCCAAGGGAATATCAACCGGTGCTATGAATGCAAACAGTGTTCCCGGGCCTAGTGCCCTTCTCTTTCGGCCTTCGTCCCGGCATCCCGTGGATGATGGTCTATCTCTCCTTGGCATGATCCAAGATAAGGGGATATGCTGCCGAAATTCACCCACATCACACCGAGTGACTACGATATTTTCTCCTAACCCCGCTGGCCCACGGAGTTCTGCCACTGCATGTCCTCGATGGTCCCTCGAAGGGGGATATCAACAAAACATCGCACCGGCATATGGTGTATCATGGTACATCGGTCCCTCTTCGAATTCCGGGTCAAATATACCCGATCTTTCACGGATTCCATCCAGCCGCTGCATGGATGGTTTCCTATTCCCACTTGGCATAGTCCAAGATAATGGGGACATGCTGCCGGATTTGCTCCGCACCTAATATACCCTCGCTTTATCCAGTCTACTCAATGTCTTATAGATAAATTAGCATGCTCTCATTTGCGCTTTTGCCGCCGGTCCCCTCTTACTTTGGCATTTAATCAAGGGTTGTCCTTCTTAGGGAGGACGTAATTAATGTCATAACCTTTATAGTATGACGGACTTTTGGTCCAGACACGATCACTCACAATCGACTGATTAGAAGTCAGGTCGAGCGCACAATGAAATCGTGACATATGTGACTGACACGCCAATAAATAAACAATAGAAATAAAAGGATAAAATCAAACGAAAAGTGCATCCACAAGTCTGGCACGCCCGGTGGGACGTTGTCTCCCTTGATCTTTACGTCAATGTAAGGGGCCCGGCGGCCTCTCTCAAAATTCTAACTGTGTGTTAGTCTTACTAGAAGAAATACAAATGGAGACTGAACTGGTTGTGTTCGCTTCGGCCAGCAAGTGGTCGATGGCCACATCTATGGAGGGTACCTGGCGGTACCGATGGAGTTCGGATCCATGCCTCCGGCGGCGGGTCTGCTCAACTGCTTGGGCCTGGTGTTCGTCGACCTGCTGCAAGTTGACAACAAAGCTAGAAACACCGCCACGGTAAAGGCCACGGTGGCACCAAGAGTTGAAGAGAAGAAGACGTCGGTTGCTTCTACTGTCGTTTCTTGCTTTGTCCGTTACATGGAGAGGAAGACTACTGCCTCTGCCACTACTGATAAGGAAAGAAGGGAAACTATCCCCACTGCTGCCCCATACAGACCAAGGGCCTGTGCCAGGCAGGCTGATGTATTCCGATACTCCAGAAGAGATTATTTGACCGCTCAAGTTGAAAGGTTGGCCTACCAACCGAAGACTCAAGAAAGGTTGCTGCCCAAAGCCGATCTTCGGAGGCACAACCAAGAAGAGATAGGCAAAGTAGTCCAGGATTACTTCCATTGCCTCGGGAACTCATCCCTTGGGCAACAAAGATTGCTCCGCGCCATGGGCGCCAAAGAAGAAAAGGAGGATAAAAATGAGAAGATGATGCAAGAAGTCTCGTGTTCGGGCTCCAATGAGTTTGAAGATGGCCGAAAGGCCGGATATTCGAACGATGTCCCTCAGAGGGAGGAAGAAAAGGAAAGAGTGTCTGTGTTTGACCAGTTAACCTTCCCCGATCATTCTGAAGAAAAGTCTGGAGACAAAAAGGAAAATTCCAGATCTTCGGCTGCAACATGACGGGAATCGCCTGAGGATATGGCAATTTGCCCGACCAGTCTGAAGAAATTATCAAACTAGCTCAAAGGTCTGGGCCCGTAACAAGGCGAGGCCAGGCGGCAAAAGAAAAGCTCGCAGCAGCTGAAGAGTTACCTGATATCACCACTTTAACTGTAAATGTGATAACATCAGAAGAAGAAGATGTGCCGCTAATGATCCCGGCTGAAGGAACTTCCAGTCAGATGACAGAGGAAATGCATATGGCTGCACCTCTGGACCCAACTATCCTGATGATGTTCAGAAGATATCAACAAGAGATCGACTCTCTCAAGAAATAGCTCAATGAGAGGAGTGAGCAGACACCCATCTCCAAGCATGCCGAGCCGGCAAAGGAGACTTCCAGCTCAGCGGAGGTTGTCATCCCCGCTGTCTCCTATCAAGCCAACCCTGGGAAAGCTCCATGTCAACCTCTCCCGCAACCTGCAACAGCGCAGCCTTCTGCATCACAAGTGCAATCTACCCTGCCAGCAGTCCAGCCCAGTCTACATGCGACAGTCGTGACGACCCCGTTCACACAGCAGCAGGCACACTTCTTTCCAGAACCTGTGGACCCAGCAGTGGTGAACAAGCTGATGATAGAAACGATGATTGAGATGAAATTGTCTGAAAAGGCTGATGGTGACCCTGGTACTTATGATGTCTACAGAGTACCATACCCTGCACATTATGCTATGAAAAGATTACCCCAGGGGATCAGCAAGCCACCAAAATTTGAGAAGTTCAATGGGCAGGGATCTTCCCGGGATCATATAGCATATTACACAACAGTCATGGGGGACCTGGCTACTGATGAAGCATATCTGTTGAAGTTCTTTGGCTCATCCCTCACAGGGTTGGCCTTTGAATGGTATTCTAGCCTTTCGGCCGGGTCTGTAGCTGATTGGCCCGATATGCAGCGGAAATTCCGTGAAAGATTTGATGTTACAGAAAGAGAAATCACAGTGGCCGAGCTGTATTCCACTAAGCAAAGATGAGACTGCATCAAACTACATCAAAAGATGGAGAGATTTGGCCATGAAATGCAGGCGACCTCCCCATCAAGAAGATGCCGTCCAAATATGCAAGCAGAATCTCCAAAGAGAGGTGCTTGAAAAGATGATCGGGGCAGATGTCAGGACATTCGACCGGCTCAATAACGTAGTGGCCGAGGTTGAAACCTTTTTTGTCCAAGCGTCCCACAGCAACTAATATCCCTGCTGTCCAGAAAGGAAAAGTTGCAGAGCGGCGATCAGCGCCAGCAGAAGTGCACACTGTTGATTTCAGAACTCTTGACCAGCAGAAGGAAAAAGCCAAAACAACAGCTGTCCCTCCACCAGCAGGTTCTATAGAGAGGAAAGAAGGTGTTTCTTTGAGAAACAAGATGAGGAAGCCATACTCATTCACCAAAGGAAAGACCCGGGCACTGTTCGAATGGGCATACAAATACAACAAAGTAACATTGCCCGAGCCAAAAAGGCCCGATGATGCAGCTAAGAAAGATGATCCTGTGTTTTGTCCTTATCACAGGGCACTAGGACATGCTATTGAAGACTGCTACGTCTTCAAGGATGTTATGGAAAGCATGATCAAGAAGGGTGAGCTACAACTAGGGGAATACCTAGTGGATCCTCCACGACCCCATGAGCCCCTAGTGCTAAGGCTAGCCACTAATATGATTTCTCTATACCAGCCATTGTCTGAAGAAGCTGCTAAAGAATGCACTCAGCGCGCATACGAGGCCGGCTTCCTTACCCCAATTAAGGAGCAGATAGGGTGGCAAACAGTGCCAGCTGAAACCAGAAGAAAGCCCTCACCCCAGACAGCACCAGGGGCCTCCATCCGGGGTGTTACTCTGAAGCAAACTCTGCCAGCAATAGAGCAGGTATGGCTAACCGTAGAGTCACCGCCAGTTATCTGGATCCCTACTCACAACCGGAGAAAGCAACCTCCGCCACCTACCCATGAAAAAAAAAGCCCCGAGGTGAGGCGCCTGCAGCAGTACATTGACCAGCTGGATGAATATGAACAGTCCGAGCCTAAGTCGATACTAGTGAAGGATCATGTCCTCTAGGAGCAGCTAGAAGGACTGACCATCGAAGAGACAGTAGAAAAAGAACAAGAGAAAGCTAAAGCTGAACTCTTCTGGGGGCACCAGCCTGCCAAAGGGAAATCCCGAAGAAAAAGGAAGTCTAAAGGCAAAAAGAAGGCCGTGACAGTACAATGTAACACTCTGTCGATATTGTTCGCCCTGCCAGGCGAGGATGAGGAAGGAGAGTCTTCTACTCCACCATTGGAGGCCAATCAAGCCGAGGCTTTAGCCCTAGTGCATGCTACCCGTTCTGGGAGAAAATGGGGACGCCAACCTCCGGCCAACCATAATATCATTTTCAAGGGAGAACAACCTTACCAGCTGCCAGAACCCGAAGTCCGAGGCACGAAAGTTCCTCCTCCAACAAGCCTCTATGCAAATACAAAGAAAACTGATGAAGCTCCATCATTTGTCGAGTTTCAGGATATCTTGGAAGGCAAGAAACCTGCACAGATTGCTACAGATAAGGGCAACAAGCACCATCAACTGCCTGTCCCAGTGCTTAAGAAGAAAGGCAAAATGGGCACTGATCTTCCCTCGGCACCAGAGGCTATTTCCCAGGTGAAAACCCCTCAGCTGTCTCTTGAGAAAGAATAAGCAAAAGATAGGCAGTCAATGCCACAAGCACCCCATGAACCTCCAAAGCCCCACTAGGTGGAAGAAATGTGGCTATCTAATGTCTATGTGGGCAGCCGAATTATGAAGATGTTGAAAAAGCTCCCTACAAGGTTCACCATATGGGAAATTCTCTCCTTGAGCGAGTAAGCTCGCCAAGCTATTATTGATGCTCTGCAATCGCCATGTCAATATGAGGCTCTCCTGACAGAGGTTAACTCGGGGCCAGCCATTACATTCACAGAAGAAGATATGCTGGTTCCTAACCTCAACCACAACAGACCCCTATACATGAGGGGGTATCTCAACTGTCAGCCATTGAGTCAGATATTGATAGACCCAGGGGCTGCTGTGAACATTATGCCATATCGGATTTATCAGAAGTACTATTTCGATCTGCACCTCACCAAGGTGAAAAATATGAGGATAGTGGGTTTCAACCAGAAGTGCGAAACTCCGATTGGGGTGGCAGAATTCAACCTCACATTAGGGGACTTCACCACCACAGTGCAATTCTACGTAATAAACTCCAACACCACATACCAGGCCCTGCTGGGGCGGCCCTGGCTGCATGAATACCAGATAGTATCGTCTACATTGCATCAGTGCATTCAGTACCGTCACAATGGTAAAGAAGAAAGGGTCTTTGTAGATTTGCACCCTTTTGAAGTCTTCGAGTGTCATATGCTCGATGCTCCGTTCTATACAGAGATTTCTCAATCGAGAAGGAAGAAAGAGGCCGTTGCAGGCCAGAAGAAGACAGTATCAAAGGAAGATGACTGGCTTCCACCACCACCTCCGGGCTATGTGGAGAAACACGAATTCTCCCACATTTCTCAGATCGGGGATGTAGACACGCTATTCCTGACGTCTCCTGAGAAAGTCTCATATCACTATACAACGCCCCGCGACGGCTTACGCGTTTTGAATCACTTGAGTGCTTCCTTTTCTTGAGTCTTCTTCCGCCCTTCTCAGCATCCGGATTCGTCTCGTCACGGCATTCGGACGGCATCAACACCAGTCAGACGCATCAGGAGGTTCCGGAACCAAGAAGGGTGTCTATCGGGCAGCCACCAACGCCTGAACTGAGGACTCGGGTGGGTCTTTATGGGGGCGTCCAGGGAGGCCCCTGGACGCCCCCATTCTTTTAATTTATTTTTCACATCCCAAAATCAAATAAAAAATAATATATTAATGGAGGCGTCCAGGACCCTGGACGCCTCCATAAAAACAAGTATAAAAAATATAAAATGCCAGCTTTGGCATAAAAACAAAACAAAAAATAATATATTAATGGAGGCGTCTAGGCCCCTGGACGCCTCCATAAAAACAAGTATAAAAATTAATGTGCCAACTTTAGCATAAAAAATAAAACAAAAATAATAAAAAATATTTTCGTGGAGGCGTCCAGGACCCTAGACGCCTCCATCAACTCCCTCACGGGCGCCGCCCACCGAACGACGGTTTGTCGTGTGTGAAAAAATCCAAATTGTGGAGACGTCCAGGCAGCTGGACGCGCCCATTTCAAAATCACGAGGCGCCGCTCACAAAACTACGCGTTGTGTCAAACCGCGTGCGGCCGTCGGTGGGGTTCGGTGGACCTGTTTGAGGCGTCCGGGGCCCTGGACGCCTCCACAAAAATATTCTGAAAAATAAATAAAAATAGAATAAAATATTAGTTCGGCCTTGATGGAGGTGTCCAGAGTCCTGGACGCCTCCACCCTCCGGATCCCTAAAAATAGAGGCCCACCCCCTCAGTTCTGGGGGAGCTTCTAAGGGATCCGATAGGCTGCCGGATCCCAGAGGCTACCGGAGTCATTTCTAACCCGTGGGGTCTTTTGTAGGTGGAGGTTCTGTCGGCTTCTCGGGTGCCCACGCTCGCGAGAGGAAGGTCATCTTCATCCACCGCGCTTCCACGTCGTCCCCACGCTGCCGGAGCTCCGCCGGATCTCGCCCTCGGCTCCTCCAATAAGCCTTTTCTTCCCCTTTTTTCTCCATAGTTCTTTACATTCATCATACTGCATCCTCTATCTCCCTACATAAGGGCTCCGTCTCTCGCATACTTCTTGCATTCATCATCGCATTTTCCTCCTACTCGAGTCCGAGAGGGGTTTAAAATCACACCAACCAGGTGTGTGTCAGGTCACGATCTCGTTACTTTTATTGCAAGGAATTGTTACTACACTGCCATTTTCTAATTCCGTTCGTTTATTGTCCACTGTTTTGTAAGGGTAACCAAGGAAAGCCCTCTCCGTCGGCCGGCCGAAGGGGGAGGAAGAAGCAACCCGCCATGTCCCGCTCTTGAGGTAGGCGCGATCACTTTCTTTATTTTGGGGTCTTTTGACCCCTGGCGATCACATCTTGTTCTCGAGGCCGCGGCGAGTCACTTCCCCAATGGCCGTTTAAATTCCCATTCTTATATGTTATATTCTTATCTATTCATATTCTCGAGGCCGCGGCGAGTCACTTCCCCAATGGCCGTTTAAATTCCCGTTCTTATATGTTATATCCTTATCTATTCATGTTCTCGAGGCCGCGGTAAGTCACTTACCCAATGGCCGTTTAAATTCCCCCTCTTATATTCTCTTTATATTCTGTTATATTCTTATCTATTCATATTCTCGAGGCCACGGCGGGTCACTTCCCCAATGGCCGTTTAAATTCCCGCTATTTATATTCTCCTTATATGTTGTTATATTCTTATCTGCTCATATTCTCGAGGCCGCGGTGAGTCACTTCCCCAATGGCCGTTTCAATTCTTGCTATTTAATTTCTGCACCATTCCCATCCCCCCAAGGTCGCGGCGAGTCACTTCCCGCTATAGCCATTTAACCCCCATATCTTGCTATATTACATTTGTCTCGCTCGCCCTGCCGGAGCAATCTCCCGTGGTGGCCCCTTCTCTCTTCTCTTATTTCTGTGTTGCAGCAAACAAAAGAGGAGCCCGCGCGCTCCGCGTCCTCTTCGCACCCCGAACTGCGTGACGTCGCTCACAGATTGGCGATCACGGTGGGACTTCTACTGCTTCCTTTCGTCTACCCTTGCAAGTTCGGCACCATCCGTGCCTCTCCACCTTGGTGCCCGCGCGCGCCCCCGTTGTGCTCACGGCAGCACTGTCAGTTGTGATTGGTTGTTTGTTTATTATATGTCTGTTATTTCTGTTATTTTCCCACTCCATATCTCTGTCAGCATTTCATTGCATGCATCCATCCCTCTTTTCTATCCTTTTTTCATTTTTTTTAGGATCACCCTTTCCCGGTGAAGGAAGGACTCTCCGTTTGAGAATTCCTCTCAACGGACTAGAATCTCCTCCACTGGGACCTCCGTAAGTCCCCGACATTGAAGAATCTCCTCTTCGTTCACTGGGCTGGTTGTACCATTGAAGTTCCCCGGAGTTAGTCATTTCATTCGTGGTGAGACGAGAGACCCTAGCTGACACGGCGGTGAAACAAAAATAAACTAGGGTCCCTATTTTGTGTGAACTTCGGATCTCGCTAAAAACACAAAAAAAAAATCATCAAAATCAAAACACAAAAAAGGCGTAAAGGCATCCACTTATTTGATAATCTTTGCTACCTGCTTGCTAGTGTATGTTTTTACGTTCTGGGAAAACTGTGAGCATGGCTCACGAGTCTTTTGAGGAGAACCACCCTAGTCGTGGTTTGTCAGCCGACCCGCGAGTCTATGCTATGGACTCGGGTCCTTCTCATGAGCCCTCGCATGAGGTGCATGTTATTGCCGGGGACACATCTCCACCGCAGGATATCTCTTCCTTACTGGGCGTCCTCGCCAACACGGAGCTTACCTCTGAACAGCTCCGGGCCTTCCAGGCCATTCTGAAGGGGAAATCTGTTTCCCCCACGCCCCAGGAATCAACTCCGGCCATCGCACCTCTCCAAGAGTCCGTGCAGGCCATTCCATCTCCTTCATTGGCGCAAGCCATCCAGTCTCCCTCGCTTCAAGGACAAGCGAGCCAACAACCACCCTCATTCCAGTTCCCGTCACAATCTCAAACTCCCGTTGTTCCCCACACACCGCTTCAGCCAGGGCCAACTGTCGGCGGTCCGATAGCTCCCTCTCATTCCGGGTTCCCCCCTCAAGTCTCCGGGAGACAGTTTCTCCCCTAGTGGCAAGTGCCACCTTCACCTCCAGAGGAGCTCGCCCAATCGCTCCTTAATAGGTTTAATCACATGGACGAGCAGTTTCAAAATCTGAGAAGGATGGTGGACGTGAAAGCCACCCCGGAGGTTGCTTTGCCAATCCTTCCCGTCATTCATCTTCCTCCCTCCGAAATGCCCACGTACCGCAGATACAATGGTACCGGCAACCCCTTCATTCACCTCAAAGATTTCATGTATGAATCCTCCTATTGGAAAAATGATCAGAGGTCCCTGGCATACCTCTTTCGGAGATCATTGGATGGTCCCGTGCTAGAGTGGTTCTATTCTTTGGAGCCCTGCGAGGCCGAGAATTTTGAAATAGTCTAGAGAAGGTTCTTACAGAAATATAGGGATAGGGTCGGTCCCTCACTCTCCATTACCGACCTAGTGGCCGAAAAGATGAAGCCCGACGAAGATTTTGTCCGCTATGCTGATAGATGGAGGTCTCTGGCGGAAAGAATAAGGGATACCCTCTCCGAGCCCGAACAAGTGAAGATGATTGTGTCTAATGCAACCCCACAGTTCAGACATGTCCTGGCCATGAATAAACTTACTACAATGGAGGAACTCTATGAAAGAGCCCGGTACATCCAAACCCAGTTAAAAGACTCCCCCATTATGAACATGTTTGAGTCGCCGAAGCCCAAAGTAGTCAGAAAGACAGGCGCTGGTGTCCCGGGCGGAGCCACAGAAGGGGTCGTGACAAATGAGCAAGTGTGTGCTGTCAACAATGCCAACTATGCAGTCAACCCAAGGCCTCCACAAATGCCCCGACTTCCCCTCCAACCAGGTCCTTTCCATCTTCGTCCTCCACCCCAAAATAATCCACCCCAGGATAATATGCCTCCATTACGTCAACCCCAGCAACAACAACCACAACCTCAGCAACAACAACCACCGCTTCAGTACAACCAAGTTCCACCCCCGGGGAACTATGGTCCCCAACAGCAACAAAGGAGGCCGCTCGGTCCCAAGAGAGCCTACTATCCACTATTGCCAGAAACCTTAGCAGACATTTTTAATGCCCTCATGGCATTAAACTAACTCGCCCTACCCAGAGAAAGGCCCGTGTGGCCCCCAAATGTTGATACCTCCAAATACTGCGTCTACCACAGGCAGCCAGGACACATAGTAGATTACAGCTTCCATTTCAAAGATTACATCCATGATATGAATGATGAACATCAAATAGATTGGGATGAAATGAGACGATACGTCGCCGCTCTTAAGGCTAGGAGACCTCCTCATAGGCCACAGCAGCAGTTACAACAGCAGCAGCATCAGCAACCACAACAACAACAACAGCCTCAGCAGGCCCCACAACAACAGCCCGACATGGGCATAATCCAGAATCCATTACCGGAGCACCAACAGCCCAATCATCAGGTTAAACCCATCTCCTCCTTCCCGGATGTCGGGAGAGAGCAGGTGTGGCACCAGGAAAGTACCTCCATTCTTTCTACCGCCAATCCTATCATCACGCAACACCCTTGCCTTGCCCGGGTAGCACCTCTCTCTCATCGACCCACGTCAGTATCGCCTTCACCATTTCCACTACCATTATGCCCTCTCATCCGTACCCCGATCCCCTATCAACCGACACTCTCCACTACGCCTTCACACCCTCTCATCTTCTCCCACTCCCCCACTTTACCATCCACCTCTACGACATTTACCCCTACGCCTTCTAAACCCCTTATCACCCGTCAACCATACATAACCCCGTCTTTCTCCACCATATCACCACTAATGCCTTCAAAACCACTCATTACCCATCACCCACCTCAAAATCATTGCCCGCTTCAAGCCCTACCCACTTCTACTTCGTCTCCACCTCCACCTTCCAGACCCCTTATCCTTCATAATCCGCGCGATATCCCCTCTACCTCCACCATGCCTCCACCTAACAAACCCCTCATCAGAATCCCTGCTCCCGTCGTCACCCCTGCTTCATCAACCATTCCTCCACCGCTACCCGCACAGAGGTACAAAAGCCGCAGGCAATGGTGCTTCGGAGTGGAAGGATTTTCCACAGGGTTTTCCCCCACAACAGTCAGAATCCTGAGCAATCTCAGCCAGAGAAGGATGATGGAGAACAACCAGAAAAAGCTACCCCTGGAACACAGTATGATCTATTGAAACACTTGGACAAGACACCTACTCTGATCTCCATCATGGAGCTACTTCAAAGATCCACATACCACCAGGCGGCCTTGATGGAATACCTTCAAAAAATCATGGTTAATGATGACCTCCCCGTGGAGAAGATTTCGACCGTCCTGACCCCAACAGACACACAACCGGCCATCATGTTCCACAACTACGAGCTCGCTCCCAAGGAAGCTCGGAAATATGCATTGTGCATTTCAATAAAAATTAATGGGGTATCCATAAACCCGTGTCTTGTGGACACGGGTGCGTCCATAAATGTGATCTCCATGGACACCCTTCAGTTGTGTGGGGTCAACGAGGAACAAATAAGACCTTCCTCGATCACGGTCACGGCTTATGATAATAGCAAAAGGCCGCCACAGGGGATGATTATTCTGAAGGCAGAACTAGGCCCCATGTCAATTCCCACGGAATTCCATGTCCTCGACATGGACCCCACATTCAAGGCTATACTGGGTCGCCCTTACATCGAAGCCATGGACGCTGTGCCTTCCACCAACCATCAGTGCCTGAAGTTTCCTTACAATGGGAGGATTATTAAAGTGGTCAGTACACCTGTACTTCACACAGTGGATGCTATCAACACCTCTCTGCCCTCTGTGTGGCCATCTCATCGGCCCATATTGTCATTGCTGGACGTGCGTGATCTATCTCACGTTCCACTAGCACCAAAGGAGCCGGTCAGGACAACCGCAACATCATGTCTCCCTTTTCACTCCAAAGGTTGGGAGATTATGAGGAACATCGGCTACCAACAGGGTAAAGGTCTGGGCGCACAGTTACAGGGTAGGCTCAAACCGCCAAAGGAAATTAGGCCGAACCGCAGGTTTGGCCTAGGCTTCAAAGGACCGTTCAAGGCGGATTGGAAGCCCCTCACATGGACTCTATCAAACCACTTCAACAGAGGGCCTGTTGTTCAGATGGGAGATCACCCACGAGAAGCATATGGGGGATGACATGCTGTATATTTGGCTGAAAAATGTCCGAGGATCACCAAAAGAGGCAAGATCAAAGATCCAGAATGCGAGTGGAACAAATGGTTCGACATACGGGACATTTCCGTTGCATTGGAAAGGATGTTCTCGTCTCCGCAGCTTGAAGGACCACCATTGATCTCCAGAATACCAGAGAATATTACCACTCTCGCCAAGGTTCCAAACTATCCTCGTCATCGCCAGAAGGACCCTGTTATCGACGGATCTTCATCCGTCCTCAACATTGCCATCGACGGCTCATTAGCTGCCATCTTCTCCATCCACTCGTCTCAGCCTTTGCTGATATCGTCTTCCTGGGCCAGACAATTGTCTGATGATCTTCCCAGATCTCCTTTTCTGCTTACATACCTACGCGGGCTTTTCAACCCGCGCCAGGTCTTCAACCATGATCTGCTCTATGAGCCTCACAATCCTCTAGCCATAACCACTTTTCTCTCTCCTCCAATCTCTTTTCACTGCTTTGTCATTAAAAATGAAAATGAAAAAAAAAACGTCAATTTTCAAACTCCTCAACAACACATCTTCGTTGAGGAAACCTCTTACATCTCCCACGGGTGCGTCCCCCCATGCGGACCACCCGTCCAAGATCCGATGAGTGACCTTTTCTACCCCTCCTCTGAGGGGTCTTCTCCTGTACATTCTACACCATCCTCTTCGTCTTCCTCTTCTTCTGTAAATAATGTCAGTCAATCTAGGAATGATAGGTCAAGGGTAGTACCTAGGAAGAAATCCAAGGGTAGGCAGATCCCTCGTCGATTCCTTCTGGATTTAGCCTCCAGGTGTCAAGCCCTCCTTGCCATCCCCCAATTGTTAGAAAATCCCATCCGGCTACCGAAAATAGAATGTGAGGGCGACGGTGCATTTGATGAAGGGTACGGAGTCTACGAGATCACGGATGAAGAATACCCTACCGAAGATGAGGGTGAGGAATATGAGGATGCGGCTGGCGCATATGCTAGTGGAATGAGGAGATTCGACGAGCCGTCAACCGCCGTAGAAGAATCCACCAAAGAAGTCAACTTGGGAACTGAGGAAGACCCTAGGATCATCCTCATAAGTGACAACCTACCACCCTCTGAAGAAGAGGCATTAATTGAGGTTCTCAAGGAATATAAAGACACGTTTGCATGGAGCTACGAGGATATGCCGGGTCTAGATTCAACCTTGGTCGAACACCGTTTAACCCTAAAACCAGGGTCCGTCTCGGTAAAACAAAGGTTAAGGCGTTTCCACCCTCAGATGGCTTTGAAAATGAAAGAAGAGGTCGATAAGCTCCATAAAGCCAGGTTCATTAGAGTCGTTCTTTATCCTCAATGGGTGGCGAACATTGTCCCGGTCATGAAAAAAGATGGGAAAGTCAGGATATGTATCGACTTCCGGGACCTTAACCGCGCGTGTCCAAAAGATGATTTTCCCTTACCTCACATTGATGTGTTGATTGATAACACGGCAGGCTACGAAACCCTCTCATTCATGGATGGATTTTCAGGATATAATCAAATTCGTTTGGCAGAAGAGGATCAGGAAAAGACGTCATTCACTACCCCTTGGGGAACATATTGTTATGTGGTCATGCCGTTCGGATTAAAGAATGATGGAGCTACTTACCAAAGTGCTATGATGGCCATATTTCATGACATGATGCACATATATCTGGAAGTGTATGTGGATGACTTATTGGTGAAATCAAGGACCAGAATGGAACATCCAGAAGTTTTGGCTAAGGTCTTGCAGAGGTCAAGGGAGTTCCAATTGAAAATGAACCCGAAGAAGTGTGTGTTTGGTGTGTCGTCGGGTAAATTGCTGGTGTTCATTGTGAGTAAAAGAGGGATCGAGATAGATCCTGACAAAGCCAAGGCTATCAGAGATATGCCGTCTCCCAAGAATTTGAGAGAAGTCCGAGGTTTAATCGGGAGGTTACAGTTTATTCGTCGGTTTGTGTCCCAACATTCACAAAGGTGTAGACCTCTCTACGAGTTGACCAAGCCAGGAGTAGAATTCCACTGGAATTCTAAATGTCAGAAAGCTTTTGAAGGGTTGAAGGAATATCTGGCTAGTCCACCCGTTCTCATTCCACCTAAACCAGAAAAATCTCTGATCCTTTACGTCTCAGTCTTAGATGACTCCGTGGGAGCCGTCCTCGCACAAGCTGATGAAGAAGGCAAGGAACGGGCAACCTATTACTTGTCCAAACTTCTCAATTCCTGTGAGCAGAAGTACACCGTCATGGAGAAAACCTGTGCTGCCCTCATTTGGGTAGTGCAGAAATTGAAGCACTACTTCTTGGCTCATGAGGTCCATTTGATTGCTCGAATGAATCCTATCAAATTCCTTCTGGAGAAATCCGTCCTTACGGATAGGCTAGCACGCTGGCAAAGTTTTCTCTCTCAGTTCAACATCACCTACATCCAGCAAAAGGCGATTAAAGGCTATGCCATAGCCGAGCATCTCGCTTACCATCCTCTTCCCAAGTTCGATCCCGTCCAATCAGAGTTTCCAGATGAGGAACTAATGTCCGTCAACCAATCAGAGGAGCCAATGTGGACGCTATATTTTGATGGAGCTCTGAATTCTCAAGGGAGAGGAATCGGCGTCGCCCTCCTGTCGCCCGAAGGCCTCACATTCCCATTGGCATACCAGCTCAAATTTTCAGTTACCAACAATATAGCCAAATATGAAGCTCTTCTAGTTGGCCTAGAACTCGCTCATTCTTTTCGCATCACTGAGTTGCGAGTCATAGGTGATAGTCAACTCATCTTTCGCCAGGTGCTCACTAAATATCGCACTCACGATCCCAAACTCAAGCCATACCAAGAACTCACTGCTGCCTTTGCCAAACTGTTCACCAAACTGATCTTTGTTCATGTCCCTCGTCATCAGAATATTCTCGCCGATGCACTCGCCTCATTGGCATCATCCATAAGGTTCCCTCTAGGAAGATAGTTTGAGTCCATTTCCATCTACAAACTTCACGCCCCTGCAATCGATGATGCTTCCTACGTAAACATCAAAGACAAGATAGCAAGGAAGATCCTGCAGGAAGATATCCTTGAGAAGAGGGAGATCATGTTGGCAGAGGCCGAAGAAGAACTGGCTGATGAAGAGAAACCATGGTTCTATGAAATCGTCAAATACTGCCAAGATCAGTCTTATCCTGAAGGGGCCACCACAGAGGACAAGAAAGCCATAAGAAGGGTGGCTCAGAAATATACATTCGTTGGAGGTCTACTCTATAGGAGGAGCCTTACTGGTATTCTGTTAAGATGTCTTGGTGACGATGAGGTTTGGAAATGTGTAGAGGAGATGCACTCGGGTGTGTGCGGTGGCCACGTGAATAGTCAGATGCTCGCCAAGAAGATCATTCGGCAAGGCTTTTATTGGCCCACTATGGAAGAGGATTGTGCTGTCTATGTCCGTAGGTGTGTCAAGTGTCAACTTCACGCCGATAAAATCTATTCACCATCTTCCTCACTTCATCCAATATCCTCCCCATGGCCTTTCTCCATGTGGGCATTCGACATCATTGGTCCCCTAGGTGATCCCAATTCCCTCACCAAGCAGAAATCTTTCATCCTTACTGCGACGAAATACTTCACCAAATGGGCCGAAGCCGAAGCTTACGCGAAAATCAAGGCGTCAACAGTCTGCAAGTTCATCATGAAGAACATCCTCGCCAGATTCAGCGTCCCAAGCACGATCGTCACCGACAATGGGCCACAGTTCATTTCTTAGGACCTACAGGACATCTGTAAAAGGTACGTAATTGCATTGCATCATTCATCGCCTTATTATCCACAAGGTAACGGCCAAGCGGAGGCCACCAATAAAACATTGCTCAAAATCATCAAAAAAACCTGCGAGTCTAGTAAGTTTTCAGACTGGCCAGAAAAATTTATCGAAGCCCTATGGGCCTATCGCACTTCAATCCGTACCCCCACCGGGCAGACTCCATTTGCCCTTACTTATGGTATGGAAGTGGTAGTCCCGTACGAGACTCTGATCCCTTCTCTCAGGGTACAATTAGACGAGGAATTTCCCCTCGACGATCGTCGTAATTCACTCCTCGCCCAGTTGGAACTCTTGGATGAGAAGCGGCTGGCCGCTGCCGAACACGCGCGTGTGTATCAAAATAGACTCGCTCGCTTTTACCAAAAGAAAGTCGTTGAGAGAAAATTCAAAGTCGGTGAGATGGTTGTAAAAAGAATTTTTGTCAAACCTGGAGGGCCGCGTTCTAAGCTCCAACCTAATTGGGAAGGACCATTTGTAATTCAAGCCGTGTACCCTGGCAACGCCTACAAGCTAATCAACGCCGAAGGGACCGAGTTATCCCACCCTTGGAATGGGCTTTATCTTAAGAAATACTACCCTTAGCACAAAACAAAAAAAAATGATGAAAAGATAAAAACATCAAAAACAAAGAAATGTTGAAAATCACTAAAAATATGGAAAATTCAAATGCCAATGCCTGGTGGTCATCATATAGTCAAGTCACTGCATCTAACCTTCATGTTAGGATAGGGCCCATTAAGGCTTGGTAGGCACCGGGTCTTGGTTTGCCAGAACCGTGGAGATCCCTGTCCGGCCACGTCGGCCTATGCTCGCTTGAAGGAAGCTAACATGTGCTCACTTATGTATTTTATTCAAAAAAGTCGGTAGCATCACCTACGGTGGGGCCCCACCCAGAAGATCTCCGGAAGCTATAATCTTTATTCTTTTCTCTTCGACCAAATGAGACAGTCGGCACCCTTAAAACGCTGAGCATGAGAAACCGAAACTCAAACCCCAAAGGTAAGAGTAGGATCCATTTCCTCGAGCATCGATCAGAGCACGAGAAGAGGGCAGTGTCCCCGCAGGCATACAAAAAGGGAGCCCACAAACGTCAAACGACTATATCTCCCTCACAAAAAGAAATACAAAATTAAAATCAAGAGAAAAGCCTGGTCGTGACCGTGCCTGTTGCGATAAACGGAACCCCTCAAAGCAAAAGTCTGAATCCACAAAAGGGGCCGTGGAATGTAAACGCTCGAGATTTGGTCCGAGGTTGTCCGAAAGGAAAGAGTTAATGGGCCCTTATTCGCTCGCCGGGTTAACGGCTTTGTCGGTCCTCTCGGGAGGTTTATCCCCTACACTCTTCCTTCTCCCTCTAAAGATGAATGTTCGATGGAATTTTTGAAGGGTGAAAACTGCCTAGGGTCTGCGACCTTATTTTAATATACACATTTGGTTGCCTACTTTGAAAAGTAAAAGCTATCGCTGCGAAGGAGTCTCCGTGTTTCTGGCTGGTCAAGACCCCTGTTTACCGCCTTGATGTCTTCTTGTTTAACCTCGGGCTTAGGCCAATGCAAGCGCGTCACCTATGGGTACGACGGCGTCTGATTCCGGGTCAGCGTCGCGCGGTTGGTCATGAGGGTTCCAGGGTGTTCCATCATATACCATCTAGAGTTGTGATGAAACAGACCCGGGTCAGGTTAATCTCTTACCTCAAACATCTTTTGGGTGAATCCCTGTGGTCGGAAGCGACTGGGAGCCTAAGCATGGCATGACGGTATTGTCATCAGGGTAAGTCTTAGCCGGCGGGATCATCATTCGAGGGGTCTAGAGACCCAAATCAACCTAGATGTGCACTTAGGATACCTGGGATGTTAGTAGAAAACCCCTGTCTCACGTAGGTTAGGTGCCATTTGGGTGCTTGCCAGGCGTTAGCAAGAAAAAAATTGAAATGATAAAAACAACAAAAAAGAGAAAAGAGAAAATGTACATATTTGCAAACAAAAAATCTTTTTTATGATAAAACAAAAAAAATGCCAAATATAAAAAAAGAAAATAAATCAATTTCGCATGATTGCATTTGCGTGCAGCATCTCACTTTTAATACCGCTTGCATTCGTGTGCTTGCCTGTCGCATTTATCATCACCGCATCTTTCCCTTGCCTTCGTTAAATAAAGACTTGGCCCCCTTGACCAGTTATCAAGGACAGTCACAGTGACCATTTGCTTATTGAGCAAGGGGCCAAGTCAGAACAAAAATTCTGATTTGTTTGTTTCAGTGATGTGTGCAGGGATTCAGGCAACAGAAGCAAAGGTGAAAACCAAATAAACCGAACCTTGTATTTTATTCCAAAAATAAAAAAATTACATCAAGTTCCGCCCTCTCTCTCCGCATTACTCGTCCCACTACTCTCCCGACAAAACGCTCTCAAAGGTGCTACCCAACTACGAAAAGCGGTACTCCTACCGCTCTGTACTCCCCTTCCTATTCCCACATCCCGGCGTTGATCCACAGAAGCAGCAAAGAAGCTACCAACACGAAAGCCACGCTCCCATGCTCTTCGGTAGCGCTCCTCACCATCTCTCAGCCACTGTTCAGCAAGACCAAGGCTGATTCGGAGTTCGAATAGTTGGGCCTCCATGGCCCTTCGTTCCTCCCTTTCTGTCAATCTGTTGGCTCTTTCTCTCTCTGCGTCTCTTTCTTTCTCTGCACGTTCTCTCTCGCGGTCTTCCCTCTCCAACTGGAGAGTGATCCTCAGTTCCACGGCATCCCTAGAGGAGTCATCATCAGGATGACGCCGTAGTTCCCTCTCCAGTTCTGCTATCCTAGCCTCCTTCTGCGCAGCTTGGGCAAGCGCTTCTTCCGTCTCCTTTTTCTGCCGAGTGTACCATCTCAGATACGCGATGAGGCGTAAATAAAGAGAACTCAACACTGAAACTTTTACCTGTATACAGAGCATCCCTTCTACCTCCGCAGCACGCTGCGTGGCATGAGCAAGTTACTCATGAAGCAAGTCAAGTTCTGAGGTGGGAATCCACAAGCTGGAAGAGGCACCACCTACTCCCATCGCTGGGGAAGCCGCGCCAATCTGGGCATGCTATGACCACGTGAATTAGCAGCCAACATCTGGAATCTAGGGTTTTAATTAGGAATGCACTGTACACCTACCAAGACGCTCGTAGCTCCGCGGGCATCGCCCAACCGTTGCTCCATTTCTGCCAAGCGAGTTCGAAAAGTTGCTATCATCGTATCACGGATATCCTGCAGCCATACGAGTCGGCATTTTCACCAGAAAACCAAAAAAAAGGGAGAAAGAAGAAAAGAGAAAAAGGGGAAATCTACCTCCACAAGTCCCCGGGGTTGGAGCCGCTCAGCGTACTTTGTCCTATATAGACGCAAGTAGTCCTCGCTATCCCGCGCATGTGATTCTACAATCGTGCCACCCCGTTCCCAATCTTCATACTGTTCGGGGAACCACATGCGCCAGTCAATGCAGGTCGCCAGTCCTCGCGTCTCTCTCCCTACACGAGGTGGCGCAGCTGAATCCACCCATTCTTGAGCCAGTCCTAAAGTCCTCATAACCAATCATAGCCGAAGCGGCTCGATTTCATTCAGGCAGTGCATCCACAGTTCCCGTCCAAACCGGGCACGACTTGCTAGAACCCACGGCTGGTCGGCATCGACCATGTCTGAGTAGGGTCTCCAGTTTACCATCGCTGCAGGGAACTCCTGTAGCTCCCGCCTTAGCACCATCAGTTGGTAGGTTAGGGGTGCCGCACTCATGATGGGTTCCCACTGCCTGGCTAGCGACACCATCGCGGGTCGCCAATGCTGAGCTCTCCCCATGGGGAGGTAATAATAGCTCCACAACTGCTCAGCGCAGATCATCAGTACCTTGCAAAAACACAAAAAAAAAAAACAAAACAAGCAAAACCAAAAATACCTGGATGAATGGTGTAAAACCACTCACAGCCATCTCACGATCCACTTCTTGGAACAGGCCTGCAAACAAGTGTGCCAGCATGGCAGCTCCCCAGGCGTAGTATCCTACTCTTTCAAGGTCTGATAGCAGCTCCAGGAAGTGACATTGGATACCGTCCCCTTTCGAGCTCAGTACCAATCTCCCCAAAAGGAAGAGGAGAAATCTCCTCAAATCTATGTTGCATCTTTCCCAGTTGCCGAAATCTGTGCAATACACGGCACGGCATCCTATTTCCATCCTTTCCATGAACTCTTCTGAGGATTCATCGTCCCACCGACGAGTGTCGGTGAGCCCTAATGTATCCATGAGGGACGCCCTAGCTACCGACCTGTTTTTCCGACCATCTAGGTCCAAACCCAGTAGCTTCCGAGCACCTTCTCGGTAATCCGCATAAGTGACCCCGGTCACTGCCTCGCCCTCCACCTTCAGGCTTGTGATCCGGATCACGTCCTCCAAGCTGGGCACCATGTGCCCCCAGGGCATCAGGAATGCCCGACTCACTGGGTCCCATCTCTCACACAAGGCTTGGATCAGGACCAGGTCGAGCTGGATCGGCTCGATCCGAAGAAAGGTGCCAAATCCCATCACGTCTAGCCTGGCCTTCTGAAAATCTGGGAGACCCCTGTATGCGGCCACTACCAACTCCCATGAGATCTGTGATTTCATCACACTCTACGCATACAGGGAATGGAGAGGAGGTTTGGTCAGAAAGAAAGGAAGAAAAAAGAATGGAAAAAAAGGCCAGGAAAACTTAGCTTACGAGTTGTGATTGGGCCCTTTCGCTGAAGTGCCCTTCGAGGTCCGAAAGCCTCCTGGAACTACTACCACTGGACCTGCTTCTCTTCGAGGACTGGGAAGATTCGCCCTCCATCTAACTCTCAGAATTTTGAACTCCTCCTCTCCCGTGAGAACTTGTGCTCCTCGAGTTAGCTCTCAATATACCTGGGAGGATAAAAAGGACAAGAATTTATAGAAATAGAAGGAGTGCAGGCCAAGATTACCTCCATCACCTTTAATAATGGCCCTCGCGATGAGGCACCTACCATGCGGTCCCGTGTGTCACTTCATCGCTCGCACAGGGTGATTGATTGGACGAAGAATATGACGACTAGCACCCTATGTTGTCTAGGGATACCCTATCATGTTTTGAAGGACGTCCGCAAAACTTGACGCAACATCCGAAAGAAGGAACTAGGGCCGTCATTATTGACTTCGACGGCAGATTCCCGTGGTAAATGGTCACAACAAGACGCGATTCTCTGCTTGGGGTGGAGTCTCGGCAGACCCATCACATGGGAACAGTGCAATGGAGAGGAAGTGTAGGGAAGAAGGAATGCACAAGAGAACAAACGAGCAGCAGAAAATTAAATCACTCCATTCATAATTCTACATAAGCCGTCATAAACACTACAATCATAGAGAGGTGGCGGGTCCACTAGCTCACCAACTCTTGCCATTATCTTCATGCTCGTCCCTCTAGGCGTCCCTCTCCTCTCCCCTGAGATGAGGGTCCCTCAGAAGCCTCCGGGATCACCGTGCAGTAGCACCCGCCTCGCCTCGTGGCGTCGGCTCCACAGCAATGACTCGCTGCTCCTCCCCTGGCGTGGCAAAGAAGCCACTAGCGGCAAAGCGACCAGACTGGCGCAGTCGCTCCCCGAACTCTCGCGCTCTCTCGTAGCACGTCTCCATCCCTCCTAGTCTCTGCACGACGGCCTGAAGGCCCAGCTGGAGCTCCCTCACTTGGGCCTCCAAGGCCCTCCTCTCGGTCTGATCCCGCTGTCATTCGGACCTTCTCTCAGCTTTCTCTCTCTCTGCCTCTCTCCTCATCATCTGCAGAAGAACCCTTAACTCCAGGATGTCTGGAGAAGGTCTCTCCTCACCGCGATGTCGCAGCTCTGCTATAGTCGCCACCCAGGCATCACGCTCCTCTTCCGCCCGGGCAGCCCGAGCCACCGCACCAGCAAGTTGCTCTCGGAGGGAGGCAATCTCAAGAAAAGGGGCCGAGGAACTGGAAGATGCGCCGCCAGCCACTCCCCCCATCGCTGTCTGCTGGGGACGCTGGAACGAACAAACAACAACCGTCAGCTAAGCTCCACATTTAAAAATAGAAAATGCAGCACTTAGCTTACCAAGAGCGACAGTTCCTGTTGAGTGGCGGCCAGCTGCCGCCTGACCTCGGCTAATTGGGCACGCGACCCGTCGACATCGCGCGTATCCCCGGCTTGGGGAAGCCCCGCATAACTCTCTCTCTGCCGCCGCAGGAAGTCGGCACTATCCTGCACCAGTACGCTCCCTTGCTGCCCAGGGAGACATATGCGCCAGTCTTCAAGCTTCTCCTTGCCGCGACTCTCCTTCCTGACGCGACTCGGCTCGTCTACACTCGCCCACTCATCGGCCAGGCCCAGGGTCCTCACCATGTCCTGCACCAAGAAAGAAGGGCCTCACATCATAACAAAGAACGCGTCCCCTGTCTAGGACGCGTCCATCATTTGAGGGCAACACTCGCCGAACCCTTTCCCCCCTCGTGCGGCTCGCTTCAAAACTCAAAATGGATCAAAAGAGGAAGAGATCGGAGGACCTACCAGACCGTGTTCACCTCCCTCCGTGACAACAGGCCCCTCGGGTCCCTCGGGGGCCCGAAGCGGCCCTTCCTCCTCCATGGACGCCGTTCCGTGTTCTTGCGTGTCCCTCCTCGGGCGAGGAGTTCCTCGTCCCTCTCCACCTTCACCATGGTCGGGCCCACCGAACTCCATCGATCAAAAGAGGAGGAAGACGAAAAAGGGGGCAAGCGAGTTTCGACGGAAGGCGGGCTCGTTTGCGGGTAAGGCACGGGAGAAGAAAGGCCACCCGACGCTTTAAATTTAAATTCAAGGATTAAGACGCGTCCTCGCGCCTGGACGCGCCCAAAAAGGGAGAAAGGAACATAATCCCCCCGTGCAAAGTAGTTCCCTTCTGTCCAGGGCAAAAGTCTCGTGAAGCGTAAACAACGTGGTGCAAAAGAAAGTGCGGGAAAGAAAAGGGCACGCCACACGAAATCCATTTCATATAATAGTCAAAGTACATCATACAGTGAGAAGGGTGACATGTGCAAGCAACTCTCTAACTCTCGCTGCCACCCTCCTGGTCATCTCTCTCCTCCCTCCTCTGCCGGGGATCCCTAGGGGGCCTCTGCGAACCCTGAGAAGCTGTGCTCGCCTCACCCTGCGGTGGCACTCCAGCCTCGAAGGCGCGACGACACTCCTCGGCCGAAGAAACCAGATAGCTGCCCATGGAAAAAGAACCAGACTGACGAAGTCGCGCCCCGCGTTCCTTCGCCCTCTGGTACCGCTCCTCGCTCTCCCGAAGCGTCCCCTCCGCCGTGCCGAGACTCAATCGGAGCTCCAGCAGCTGGGCCTCCAGAGCCCTCCTCTCGGTCTGATCCCGTTGTCGCTCATCTCTCTCTCTCTCCCTCTCCTCTCTCTCTCTCACCGCCTCCCTCCTCGACAGCTCGAGGGTGATCCGCAGATCTAGCACGTCACGAGGGAGCTCCTCAGCCTCCCGTCGACACTCCTCCTCCAGCTCCACAATCCGGGCGTCACGCTCCGCCACCCGAGCGTCGCGCTCCTGCTCGGCACAAACAGCACGCGCCAGGGCCTCTCGGATCTCGGCCACCTGTCAAAGCACGCATGCACCGTAAGAGAACAGTGATAGAAGGAGAGCAGCCAGAAGGAGAGTCGTGGTCAGGCAAACGCTCACTCGAGCCTTGCGGTCACGCTCGGCCTCCTCAGCCCGAGCCACCGCATACGCCAGCTGCTCCTGGAGGGCAGAAACCACCGGAGGAGGGCCCCGCGAACTGGAACCCGCTCCACCAGCCATCCCGGCTGCCTCTGTCTGGTGGGCCCGCTAAAACACAGAGCGAACGACAGTTAGAGACCAAGTATCAAAAATCCAGGTCACAAAAAAATGCATCGCATAAACTCACCAGGATCTCCAACTCCTGTCGGATGGCCACCAACTGCCGCCTGGCGTCCGCCAACTGGGCCCGCAGGTCGGCGATCATGTTGTCACGAGCATCCTGCATTGCACATAAGTTAGTGCCACATGCATATACATATAGAAGGGTGAAGCATTTTCATTTCACTTACCCCTGCCATACCACCAAGGAAGAGGCGGTCCCCGTACGTAGCCCAGTACCGTCTCTGGTAATCAGTACTGTCCTGTACATGGGACACCACTGGGACCCCGCCCTACTGCCAGTCCTGGTACTGTGCTGGGAAGCGCGTACGCCAGTCCACAATCTTCGCCTTCCCCTTGGTCTTCCGCCCGATGCGGGCCGGCTCATCTACATCAACCCACTCCTGGGCTAGCCCCAATGTCCTCATAACCAGCCTCAGCCGAAGCGGCTCGATCTCGTTCAGGCAATGGACCCACACGTCCCACCTGAAACGAGGAAGACCCGCTACAACCCAAGGCTGGCCAGCGTCGCCTATGCCCAGGTAAGGTCTCCACACCACCTGCATCACCATACATACATCATGTTAGTTACCATTCAGTCACATGCATAAACACAAAAAAATCATACGCATCATACCATGGCCTCGGGATACTCGCTCAGCTCCCGACGAAGTGACGCCAGCTGGTAGCTGTGTGGTGCCGCTGCCATGACCGGCCTCCACTATCGCGCTAGAGGAACGGTTCTCCTGTTCCCCTGCCTGGCCCTCCCCATCGGGAAGTAGTAATAACTCCACACCTGCATCCATCATACATCATTAGCACGAGTAATTGCATATTTAACTACGGTAAAATGCATAAATAAATTGTGTACCTGGAGAAAAGGTGCGAAGCCGCTGACTGTCGTCTCCCTCTCTGAAGTCTGGGAGAGATCAGCAATCAAATGGGCAAGCAGAGCCGCTCCCCACGCGTAGTGCCCCACTCTGTCAAGGTCCGCCAGGATCCCGACGAAACGGCAGTGGATGCCATCCCCCTTCGTCCCCAGCAGAAGGCGGCCCAAGAAGAAGAAAAGAAACCTCCGGAGGTCTAGGTCCACCAGCTCCCACTCGCTCTGTAAGACCCCAAATTCTTTAGAAATTTATTTAGAAAGTTATTTGTAATTATTTGGAATTATTTGAAGTTATTCGAATTAATGAGAATTATCTAAATTAATTAGATTAATTAATTAATTAATAGAATAAGTCATTTTTCATCTATTTTCTAAAAATCCCCAAAAATCACATCTTGTAGAATTAATTTTGTTTATCAATTTTGTCTTCTACAATTAAGCCTAATAAAATCGTTTATTAAGCCGAATTAGCGAACTAAGTCTTCCGAACTTAATATTTAATTAATTACGGAATAGTAGAAGTGGAATTTTATCTACCATATAAAAATTCATAAAAATAGTAATTAAATAATAGATGCTTCGACTAACACTTTTGTCTTCTTGGAGTAAGCCTAATTAAATCATTATCTAGGCCTAACCAGTGGATTAAGCCTGACTTACAACCCACCTAACCCAAATTCGTATTCACTATTCACCCAAACTTTGAACATCAAATTCGAGCTTGTTTCTCAACCAAATGGGGTGATTCCAGAGGCAAATGAAATGTATTACATAAAGGAACATTTACCCTCAATCAATTTGAGGTAAACTTAGTCCCAAAATGTGCTGCCGACATAGTTTGGTCAAGTCAAGGATTTCGACGCCGTTTCTAAACACGTAGCTTGCAGCAGCGAATACTCCCAATTCAGAAGGCTCCAGAAGCTCTATGAGCTATCAAAATGAAGCCCTACGAGTCTTCTTTCATTTGGCTGCTGTGGGGTTCGCTGAAATTTTGGATCTGAAGAGATCTAGTTCGATTTGTGGAAGTGGGTCAGCAGGCCGTTGGCTTCCCTTCATCCTTCTTTGATCTATCGATTGAGGTAGGAATTCTCAACCAAATCTTGATCATGAGTATAGAAAATTGTAACTCTCATCGAGCTCTTTCCATTGGTGGCAAAAGCCCCAATTTTCATTAGGTATCCGTGGAGATATCGAGGTTTTAGTGAGGTGCTGTCAAGTTGTTCTTTATTCTAGGTTTCGAGTTCCCTCTTCAATTTGAGGTAGGTTATAACAGCCCAACTTCTAATTAACATACATGAATGTAATCAATAGCATGTTAGCTTTCTTTTGACATCAAAATCCCGAATTTTTATAGATCATGCCTAGAGTATTTCGTGTGTTATTAGAAGCATGCTAGCAAGCTAGACTTTTCTTGTGTTTTTCATAGAATATGTTGTATTTCATTGGATTCCTATCGAAATTCGTGATTTAAAATTGTGTTTCATGACCCTAGGATGCATATTAATAACCCTAGAGTATATGGTTAAGATCCCAATACATTTAGACCCCAATTCTTGGAGTTTTTTCATGTTTTTTTTGAAGCCTTTTGGGTCTGGAAACCCAGGGGTCGACCCACGGGTCGACCCATTTCACCCTGCAAGCAGCAGACTGCTGCCTTGCATGGGTCGACCCAATGGGTCGACCCACAGCCTGCATGGGTCGACCCATGGGTCGACCCATGCAGCCAGGAGGGCTCCTGGGAGCCAGGGGTCGACCCAATGGGTCGACCCATACCTGGAATTTTTCCAGGGGTCGACCCAAAGGGTCGACCCATGCCTTGTAAACCCGTTTTAAATGATTCTTTGACCCGGGGATCAATCCGGATCACCGGGGAATCAATCCATTCAACCTAATCACATTGAAAACTACATTTTTGAGGAACTAATGACCTATTCATGTACCCTTTTTAGTTCAATTACATAGGTCCATACATGCAAACTTAGTGTAAAAACACACCGTTTATCATCTTCATTTTCAATGCATACAAGGTTAAATAGAAACCCACATAATTAGTGGTTAATGGTGTAACTAAAATCTCTGTTAATGCATTCTATTTCACTCCCGTGGGAGTTGTTCTGTGCTTTATCAACTTGAATCAACTTCTTGGCATTTGTCTTAATGTAAATGATAATGGATAATCTTTGATATGTTAACTTGGTAATTAGGATTAAGTTGATCGTTAAGTTGCTGTTTTAGTCTTGCTTACTCCAGTTGAATCGATTGCTTACACACCTGAACGGTATACTGTCGGCCGTTCCTTCTTGACCCCGTGGACCGAGTTTGGTCCAGTTCTTGTATTACGGCACCGAGGTGACTGTATAAACCGACTTTTTGTTTTGAATCCAAGGACATGTTAGTCCTTAAATCTCATACTCTTGACAGAAATTCATCTGATTGATTGGCCATTACAATTGACTGAATGTCTAGACGGATGGGACGTTGGGCCCAGTAAATCAATGCCATCGCATCATAAGGGCCCGGTCTGGTCCTGGGGAGAGCGCCCGAAAGTTAGTGAGCCCATGGGATGTTAATGACAAGGTGGGGCATTGCACCGAGTACTTGCTTGCGTGTTGCGTCTATGACAAAAATCTCTTGTTACTTGATCATGATTGGATTGATATTACTGCTTGTTGGCCAATTCTTTACTACTATCTCTTGTTATATCTCCTGTTGTAAATTCTTGTGTTTGTTATTCTTGTTAATCATTATCAATTATATTTCTTGACCTTGTAAGATCTTGTTACTACGTTGTTTCATTATATCATCATTATTCTTTTATTGCATTATCATTTGTAGCATGACATTTTGAAAATGTAATTAAACTGTTAATCACTTATACATGTCTATTATTTCCTACTGAGCGTTAGCTCACACCCCGTTGTTTCCCCCTTTCCAGGCTTCTCAGGTGACGCGCTTACCGACGGGGAAGGGCAGGAGTGATGTCTTGAGTGTATCAGTTCTAGTGTGTTAGCAGTGTGTTTATTGTTAGTTGTGTTTGGAGATCATTTAGTTTCAGTTTGTTGTTGAGTCTTAGTGGTTGTTATTCCATGTTGTATTAAGTTGCCTTGAGATCATTGTATCAGTTTGGTTGTTTAATGATCATTTAGTATTTCCTTTCCATCTTGTAGCACTTGTGTATCATTTTAGATTTAGTTCCCTCTCTTGCCAGCGTGTCCCTAACTGTACGTCCCGATATTTCCGCATTGTTCGGGGCGTGACAGTTTAGTTGGTATCAGAGCCCTAGGTTTCACATTCCTAGGTTTCCTAAGTTTAAGTTTTCTTGCATTGCATCCCAATAATCGGTATATCAAAAGGTGTTGTCCGAACGTTAGGCTACGCCTATCGGGAAGGTCGCACACTTGCGCGAGTGGTCTTCGGATCGATTACCTCCGCCAGGTACCGAGTTTTTGGTCGTGTCTAGGTGCATTAGATCCCTAACCTTGTAAAAGTCTAGGACCTGACCTGGTAAGAATGGGTAGAACTTGGGTTAAGTTCGTTCCTTAATCATGCTTTATCTATCTTATTGAACCTAAGTAACCTATTTCTCGTGTAGATGGCAGTTGATCGTGCTGAATGGAGGAACCTGCAGCGTACGGTTCAAGGCCTTACTCAGGCCCTTCAGTAAGTAGCTCAGGCAGGAGCGGCACAGCATGGCACCGGTGATCTATACCGAAACTTCCGCGGAATGAACCCGCCTAGATTCGCTGGTTCGACTGACCCCGACCAAGCCGAGCACTGGCTAGATGAGATGGGGAGAATCTTTGAAGTTATGCAATGCACCAACCAGGAGCGTGTCCTTTTGTCCACATTTCAATTGGAACTTGATGCACGTACTTGGTGGGATTCTATCAAAGCAACTCTCGGTGATCGGCAAGTTATGTGGGAAGAGTTCGAAGAATTCTTCAATAGCAAGTATTTTTCTGATAGAGTGCAAGAAAAGAAAGCGGCAGAGTTCGCGGCCTTGAAACAGCGAGGTTTGTCCGTGGCAGAGTATGAGGCTCAATTTGCACGGCTTTCTCGATATGCTACACATCTCATTTCCACCGAGAAGATGAAGGCGAAGCGCTTTCTCAATGGTTTGAGGCTTCATTATATCAACCAATTGGCACCGATGGAGATTTCCACTTATTCCGAGATGGTAAGGAAAGCGCAAGTTCTGGAGGATACTCTTGAGATGACGGAGAGAATCCGTGGGAAAGGCACCAAGAAAGAATTACCTACGGGTTCCGGGAGTGTCAAACCCGGGTATGCCAAGAAGAGGCCTGTTAGTGGACCTGGTTCGTGGAGCGGGTCCGGATCGTGGAAGGGCAAGATGCCGAGGCATGAAGACAAGAAGCCTGGCCCTATTGTTCCATTCAAGGGCGTGTGCAACTATTGTGATCGTCCGGGTCACAAGATAGAGGAGTGCTGGCGCAAGCTAGGCGCCTGTTTGCGATGTGGAAGCAAGGAGCACCGTATCCCCAATTGTCCTCTCATATCGGAACAAGCTACACCGGCAAAACCTCTAGTCTTCAAGAAACCACAAGGCAAACTTCAAGCTTTACATGCAGAGGAAACTGGGATTTCTGATGATGGCGGACTCGTCGAAGGTACCCTTACTATAATCGATAAGCCCGCATTTGCTCTCTTTGATACTGGTGCAACACATTCTTTTATTTCACGGAGATTTGCTAAGTCATTAGCTGTGGAACCTATTTTGATGAATACTCCGTTAGAGATTTCAACCCCTATTGGCAGTAGATCAACAATCCAGTATTTATATCATTCTAGTAAGGCTATGATTGGTGAACAGAACTTTCCAGCAGATTTGGTCTGCATGGATATGAAGGATTATGATGTAATCCTAGGAGCAGATTGGTTGGCCAAGTATGAGGCCAATGTTCACTGTAGTTCTAGCTTAGTGACTTTTACTGGACATTCTGGTTTATCTTTTACGGGAGTCAAGCACCATAACTCCGTACCGCTCATCTCGGCTCTTCGAGCTGATAAGCTTTTGAGGCATGGGTGTGAGGCTTTTCTAGCCTTTGTTTGTGCAACCCCTGAGCAGCAGATTGAGATCAAGGACATTCCTGTTGTCCAAGATTTTTCTGATGTCTTTCCAGAGGAACTACTAAGACTTCCGCCTGAACGGGAAGTTATCTTTTCCATTGATCTTATTCCTGGCACAGCTCCTATTTCTAAGGCCCCTTATCGTATGTCTCCTGCGGAACTGAGGGAACTGAAGCAGCAACTGATGGAATTACTCGAGAAGGGTTTTATTCGTCCTAGTACTTCTCCGTGGGGAGCCCCTGTGTTGTTCGTCAGGAAGAAAGATAGTTCGATGAGGTTGTGCATTGATTATCGGCAAATAAACCAGCAGACTGTCAAGAACAAATATCCCTTGCCGAGGATTGACGAGTTATTTGACCAGAAAGCGGGAGGTCAATATTTCTCTAAGATCGATCTTCGATCTGGATATCACCAGTTGCGGATTAAGGAAGAGGATAATTATAAAACAGCTTTCCGCAGTAGGTATGGTCATTTTGAATTTGTTGTTATGCCTTTTGGTCTAACGAATGCTCCAGCAGCTTTCATGCAGTTGATGAACAATGCATTTCGGCCCTATCTTGATCAGTGGGTCGTGGTATTTATTGATGACATCATGATTTATTCTAAGAATGAGGAGGAGCATGCTGAGCATCTGAGAATGGCATTGCAACTGTTGAGAGATCATCAACTATATGCTAAGTTCAGTAAGTGTGAGTTCTGGCTACAAGAGGTGTCCTTTCTAGGACATATCATTACGAAGAACGGTATTTCTGTTGATCCTTCGAAGGTTGAGGCAGTGAAGAATTGGGAACAGCCTACCAGTGTGACAGAAGTTAGAAGTTTTCTAGGCCTGGCAGGTTATTATCGAAGATTTATTCAAGACTTCTCTAAGATTGCGGTACCTCTTACAAGATTAACCCGCAAGGAAAATAAGTTTAATTGGTCAGATGATTGTCAGCGAAGCTTTCAGACTCTGAAGGAGTGTTTGACTACTGCACCTGTTTTGGCTTTACCTTCTGGTGAAGGAGGATTTGTTGTTTATACTGATGCTTCAGGTATTGGCTTAGGCTGTGTACTCATGCAGCATGGGAAGGTGATTGCCTATTCCTCTAGGCAGTTGAGGAAGCACGAAGATAATTATCCTGTTCATGATTTGGAACTTGCTACAGTCGTGTTTGCTTTGAAGATATGGAGGCATTACTTGTATGGAGAAACCTTTACAGTGTTTTCAGATCATAAGAGTTTGAAGTATTTATTCTCTCAAAAGGAACTCAACATGAGGCAGCTGAGATGGTTGGAGTACTTGAAAGACTTCGACTTCTCGATTGAGTATCGTCCTGGCAAAGGTAATGTTGTGGCAGATGCATTAAGTCGGAAGCCGGTAGCTAGATTGTCAAGTCTCATGTTACAAGAATGGAGATTGTTGGAACAATTATCTAGTCTGGATCTCAATATTGACAATGATCGGATCTTGATTGCTCAGATTCAACTTAAACCTGAATTATTGATAGAGATCAAGTCCTTGCAAGATAATGACCCCGAGTTGGTAGAGATCAAGGGAAGCTTGAGCAGCAGACCTGACTTCATGTTGGCCGATGATGGTAGATTATTATTTAAAGGCAGAACTTGTGTTCCGGATGAGGTTACAATAAAGAACAAAATTCTTGAGGAAGTTCATAGATCCAGATATACCATTCATCCTGGAGGCACTAAGATGTACCGAGATTTGAAAATGTCCTTTTGGTGGCCGAATATGAAAAGAGAAGTTGCAGATTTTGTGAGCAGATGTTTGGTATGTCAGCAAGTTAAAGCCGAACATTTCAGACCAGCAGGGAAATTGAAACCACTCGACATACCCCAATGGAAGTGGGAAAGTATTGGCATAGATTTCATTATGGGTCTACCTAGGACTCGTGGTGGATTTGATGCGATATGGGTGATTGTTGATCGTTTAACAAAGTCGGCTCATTTCTTACCAATTAAGTCCAAGTGGACGATTGATGTATTGGCTGCTTTGTATATAAAGGAAGTGGTGAGATTGCATGGTATCCCAGTGAATATAGTATCTGATCGAGACCCCAGATTTACTTCACATTTCTGGAAGGGACTGCAAGAGTCTTTGGGTACTCGTCTGAATTTCAGTACTGCTTTTCATCCACAGACAGATGGACAGACTGAAAGAACCAATCAGATAGTGGAAGATATGCTGCGAGCTTGCATGATTGATTTCGGTGGTAATTGGAGTGAGCATTTGGCATTAATTGAATTCGCCTACAATAACAGCTATCAGTCTAGTATTCAGATGGCTCCTTTTGAAGCACTATATGGTAGAAGTTGTCGTTCCCCGTTGTGTTGGGACGAGGTAGGTGTGAAACAGTGGCTTGGACCAGATCTTGTTTCGGAATCATCACAGAACATCCGTGTTATCCGAGACCGGTTACAGGTAGCCCAGTCAAGACAGAAGAGTTATGCCGACAACAGGAGAAGGGCATTGGAATTTCAGGTTGGCGAGCATGTGTTCTTAAAGGTCTCTCCGACGAGAGGGATCCGAAGATTTGGCATTCATGGCAAGCTGAGTCCGAGGTACATTGGTCCATTCGAGATTCTAGATAGAGTGGGAGAGGTGGCATACAGACTGGCTTTACCACCGCAATTGTCTGGCGTACACAATGTTTTCCATGTGTCTATGTTACGGAAATATGTGCACGATCCCACTCATATCATTCAGCAGGTGGATTTTGAACTGAAGGAAGATTTGACCTATGAGGAAAGACCTGTCAAGATTCTGGACCGGAAGCATCAGCAACTCCGGAATCGTTCGATACCGATGGTCAAGATTCAGTGGAGTCGGCGTGGGACCGAAGAAGGTACATGGGAGTCTGAAGAGACTATGCGAAAGCGGTATCCCGATCTATTCTAGGTGAGTGATCTTTTTCTACTCTCAGTTTTAGTGCAGTGAATTTGGAGGACCAAATTCCTTTAAGTAGGGGAGGGTGTAAGACCCCAAATTCTTTAGAAATTTATTTAGAAAGTTATTTGTAATTATTTGGAATTATTTGAAGTTATTCAAATTAATGAGAATTATCCAAATTAATTAGATTAATTAATTAATTAATAGAATAAGTCATTTTTCTTCTATTTTTTAAAAATCCCCAAAAATCACATCTTGTAGAATTAATTTTGTTTATCAACTTTGTCTTCTACAATTAAGCCTAATAAAATCGTTTATTAAGCCGAATTAGCGAACTAAGTCTTCCGAACTTAATATTTAATTAATTACGGAATAGTAGAAGTGGAATTTTATCTACCATATAAAAATTCATAAAACTAGTAATTAAATAATAGATGCTTCGACTAACACTTTTGTCTTCTTGGAGTAAGCCTAATTAAATCATTATCTAGGCCTAATCAGTGGATTAAGCCTGACTTACAACCCACCTAACCCAAATTCGTATTCACTATTCACCCAAAATTTGAACATCAAATTCGAGCTTGTTTCTCAACCAAATGGGGTGATTCCAGAGGAAAATAAAAGGTATTACATAAAGGAACATTTACCCTCAATCAATTTGAGGTAAACTTAGTCCCAAAATGTGCTGCCGATATAGTTTGGTCAAGTCAAGGATTTCGGCGCTGTTTCTAAACACGTAGCTTGCAGCAGCGAATACTCCCAATTCAGAAGGCTCCAGAAGCTCTATGAGCTATCAAAATGAAGCCCTACGAGTCTTCTTTCATTTGGCTGCTGTGGGGTTCGCTGAAATTTCGGATCTGGAGAGATCTAGTTCGATTTGTGGAGGTGGGTCAGCAGGCCGTTGACTTCCCTTCATCCTTCTTTGATCCATCGATTGAGGTAGGAATTCTCAACCAAATCTTGATCATGAGTATAGCAAATTGTACCTCTCATCGAGCTCTTTCCATTGGTGGCAAAAGCCCCAATTTTCATTAGGTATCCGTGGAGATATCGAGGTTTTAGTGAGGTGCTGTCAAGTTGTTCTTTATTCTAGGTTTCGAGTTCCCTCTTCAATTTGAGGTAGGTTATAGCAGCCCAACTTCTAATTAACATACATGAATGTAATCAATAGCATGTTAGCTTTCTTTTGACATCAAAATACCCAATTTTTATAGATCATGCCTAGAGTATTTCGTGTGTTATTAGAAGCATGCTAGCAAGCTAGACTTTTCTTGTGTTTTTCATAGAATAGGTTGTATTTCATTGGATTCCTATCGAAATTCGTGATTTAAAATTGTGTTTCATGACCCTAGGATGCATATTAATAACCCTAGAGTATATGGTTAAGATCCCAATACATTTAGACCCCAATTCTTGGAGTTTTTTCATGTTTTTTTTGAAGCATTTTGGGTCTGGAAACCCAGGGGTCGACCCACGGGTCGACCCATTTCACCCTGCAAGCAGCAGACTGCTGCCTTGCATGGGTCGACCCAATGGGTCGACCCACAGCCTGCAGGGGTCGACCCATGGGTCGACCCATGCAGCCAGGAGGGCTCCTGGGAGCCAGGGGTCGACCCATACCTGGAATTTTTCCAGGGGTCGACCCAAAGGGTCGACCCATGCCTTGTAAACCCGTTTTAAATGATTCTTTGACCCGGGGATCAATCCGGATCACCGGGGAATCAATCCATTCAACCTAATCACATTGAAAACTACATTTTTGAGGAACTAATGACCTATTCATGTACCCTTTTTAGTTCAATTACATAGGTCCATACATGCAAACTTAGTGTAAAAACACACCGTTTATCATCTTCATTTTCAATGCATACAAGGTTAAATAGAAACCCACATAATTAGTGGTTAATGGTGTAACTAAAATCTCTGTTAATGCATTCTATTTCACTCCCGTGGGAGTTGTTCTGTGCTTTATCATCTTGAATCAACTTCTTGGCATTTGTCTTAATGTAAATGATAATGGATAATCTTTGATATGTTAACTTGGTAATTAGGATTAAGTTGATCGTTAAGTTGCTGTTTTAGTCTTGCTTACTCCAGTTGAATCGATTGCTTACACACCTGAACGGTATACTGTCGGCCGTTCCTTCTTGACCCTGTGGACCGAGTTTGGTCCAGTTCTTGTATTACGGCACCGAGGTGACCGTATAAACCGACTTTTTGTTTTGAATCCAAGGACATGTTAGTCCTTAAATCTCATACTCTTGACAGAAATTCATCTGATTGATTGGCCATTAAAATTGACTGAATGTCTAGACGGATGGGACGTTGGGCCCAGTAAATCAATGCCATTGCATCATAAGGGCCCGGTCTGGTCCTGGGGAGAGCGCCCGAAAGTTAGTGAGCCCATGGGATGTTAATGACAAGGTGGGTCATTGCACCGAGTACTTGCTTGCGTGTTGCGTCTATGACAAAAATCTCTTGTTACTTGATCATGATTGGATTGATATTACTGCTTGTTGGCCAATTCTTTACTACTATCTCTTGTTATATCTCCTGTTGTAAATTCTTGTGTTTGTTATTCTTGTTAATCATTATCAATTATATTTCTTGACCTTGTAAGATCTTGTTACTACGTTGTTTCATTATATCATCATTATTCTTTTATTGCATTATCATTTGTAGCATGACATTTTGAAAATGTAATTAAACTGTTAATCACTTATACATGTCTGTTATTTCCTACTGAGCGTTAGCTCACACCCCGTTATTTCCCCCTTTCCAGGCTTCTCAGGTGACGCGCTTACCGACGGGGAAGGGCAGGAGTGATGTCTTGAGTGTATCAGTTCTAGTGTGTTAGCAGTGTGTTTATTGTTAGTTGTGTTTGGAGATCATTTAGTTTCAGTTTGTTGTTGAGTCTTAGTGGTTGTTATTCCATGTTGTATTAAGTTGCCTTGAGATCATTGTATCAGTTTGGTTGTTTAATGATCATTTAGTATTTCCTTTCCATCTTGTAGCACTTGTGTATCATTTTAGATTTAGTTCCCTCTCTTGCCAGCGTGTCCCTAACTGTACGTCCTGATATTTCCGCCTTGTTCGGGGTGTGACACGCTCGGGTCCTAGGTGAAAGCTGCACGGGCATCTCCCTCCAGTCGTGCCAGAAACTCCGCTCCAGTCTCGCTAACCCGCTGGCACGGGTCGACGAATCCGAGCACCTCCATAATCTTCACTCGGCCAACTACCCTGCTGTCTCTATCAGTCACGCTCGTCTCTAACCACAGCAGGTCCAGGGAACTCTCTCGGTAGTCGGGGTAGGTGACCCCACTCACCGCCTCTCCGTCCACCCGTAGCCCGGTGATCCGAGCCACGTCCTCCAGTGACGGCACCATGTGCCCCCAGGGCATCAGAAACGCCCGGCTCGGCGCGTGCCACCGCTCCCTCAATGCCTGGATAAGAGGAAGGTCGAGCCGAAAGGGCTCGATCCTATGGAAAGCTCCAAAGCCCATGGCGTCCACACGCGCCCTCTGAAAGTCTGGCAGCCCACGGTATGCTGCCACCACTAGGGACCAGTTGATCCGGCCCTTCATCACGCCCTGCACACCACAAAACCAACAAAAGAACACATCAGCATCATGGATAGTAATAAACAATAACATTGTATATGCTACTTAGTTATTTTATTTTTATTTTTTTTAAAAAAAGTATTTATGTTTTTTTTGGAGGCGTCTAACTCCTAGGACGCTTCCTTTTTATTTTCTTCATTTTATTTTTAGAAAAACCAAAAAACCAAAACAAAAATAAATAATATATATATATATTATCATGGAGGCGTCCCATTCCCAGGACACCTCCTTATTTTTAATTCTATTTCTATTATTTCTAACGTAAATAAATAAATAAAAAAGAAAAAAAAAAGGAAATATGGAGGCGTCCAGGCCCCTGGACGCCTCCTTCCCTCACCCCCGGCGTTCTCCACACAGCCTCTCGTCCACCCTTTTAGCCTAGTGAACCATTAGAATGGAAGTCTAAGGGGCTTACCGGATCGTGCTCGTCCTCTCCCGCGTCGCCAGCATCCACTGCAGCCTCCACGGCCAAAGGAGGAGCCTCCTCCCCCGCGGCAATCTCCTCCGCCGCAGCAGCCTTCTCGGCATCGTCCCTCAGCCTCCTCGGACGACGAGCCCATCGTTTGCACTTCTCTCCACCCCGGCTCGGGCCTCCTTGCTCCATTGGGACTAAGAATGGGTCGTCTGGTTTGACTGGGTCGTCTGAATGAACAGTAAATGAGCAAAGGGGGGAGGCCAGCCCTTATATATAGAATCTACCTTCTTTGGGTTGTCCAGGCGCCTGGACGCCCCCACATTTTTTATTTTTTTCAAAATTCAAAAAAATTAGGGGTGTCCAAGCGCCTGGACGCCCCCAAAACAAAAAACCAAAAAAAATAAAAAATAAAAAATAGGGGCGTCCAAGACCCTGGACGCCCCCAAAACAAAAAAATTGAAAAAAATTATAAATAAAAAATTAGGGGCGTCTAGGCCCCTGGACGCCCCCATAATAAAAATTTCAAAAAAAATATAATAAAAGAAAAAAAGATAAGAGTATGTATATAATCCAAACAAAAGAAAAAACACAAAGAAAAAGAAAAACCACAAAAAAGATAATAATAATTAAGGGGACGGGGGTCCAAAACATCCATGCCAGATTTTATTCCATCAGAGAAGCAAAATGAGCTACATCAGGGGTTTAGGCGCCTTAGGCCTTAACTTCCCCAGTTCGGTTACATAAGCCCTCCACAGCTCGCATTCTTCCCCCACATGCGCTAAGGCCTTTCCCGCAACACTTGTCTTCCAGGGTGCTTTGACGGCCTTCGCTTCCTTCGCATCCGCTTCAGTACCCAACTCTCTCTTCTTCAAAGGAATGATGCCAGTCGGTAGTGGGAACGAATGGCGTGGAATGCCGACCTGGAGGCAGCATCGATGCGCGTTATAAAGGACAAACTCGGTCGCGCCGATCAGTTGAAGATCAACTTCGGGAGAAGGCTTCATGAGGAGCTCAAGCGAAAGCAAACATGCCGGTGCGCAAGTAAAGAAGCCTAGTGTCACGGTGCGGAAGTGAGACCGCCAGTCTTCACGTTTCTTCAGCCACGGAACGCGGTTCACTATAGTACCACCGAAGCCTAACACGTCGGCTATGTGATGAAGAGGGCTGCGGTTGGCATTCCCTCACGGTGATCAAACTTGAAATGCAAATCCAGCCAGCAACTCAGGACAAGTGTGCAACCAAAAGGAGACTTACCCATGCTCGAGGCGGTAAGGCCACTATACAGGTAGGCAAGGACAGCGGGTCCCACACTCTTTCCACGCCAGATCCCGCAGATAGCACTTAGTTGGTCTTCCTCCACCATGTTGTCGGTATAAGGAAACAAGAGAGCACCCGCCAGATAAATGGTGAACCCCTTCATGATTCCCTCCAAATAGTCATCGTCTGGTGACCCTCTCAGGGCATCCATGACCCACTCCGCGAGCTTTTGGAGATCGATCCCCTTTTGAGTACGGACCTTTCGGGCTGCGTCAGGTGGCATGAAGCTTCCAAGGACGCTTTCAGAAGTCCCCCGTGTCAGCATCCGCATAGCCTTCACCTTCCCGTCACTCTTGAATTTCTTCAACCCTAGCAAAAGTTCCACCTCCTCGAGGAGGATGGTCACCTCGAAGGTCGGGAAGATAAAAGTGTGGGTCTGGGGATGCCAGATCTCCACTAGTGCGCCCATAGCCGCCCAGTCCATACGAATCTTCTCATAGTGTTTGGTGTGAATAAGGAGCCCCTGCAGATGCCACTTCGAGAGTATGGCCCTCATGCCGATGGAGATGTTGGAAGTTAGCTTTGAAAGCCATGGCAGTTTGGAAAACTTCCTCGGGCCCGGGAAGAATGGATATGGCTGGAAGAGAAAAGAAAGAAGAAGAAAGGAAGGAAGTAAGAAGAAGGTTTACGTGGAGAAATTTGAAAAGAATCAGCTTACCATATGCGACATGATCGTCCCACTCAGATGACCCTCGAGGTCGGAGAGTCGCCTGATCTCGCTGCTAGGCCTGCTCCTCTTCATAACGCGGGAAGACTCTCCTTCCATCCTAAAATCTCTAGATTCTCCTCTCTTTCCTCTCTTGAGCTTCCAAAACCCACCTTGATGCTTTTGAATGAACTAGCCTAAGGGGAGTTCTTATAGGAAGGGTAGGGCGCTACAGGACGGAACATGTCACATCAGCGGTCGATGTCAGGATTTTGGCTAGATCTCCTTTCCATTGTGGTGCGATTCTGTTACGATTCTGTTACTTTCTGATGTTATTAATCCATGCTGGCCTGTGCAGGTTTTACCAACGGATGTCTTTGTCCTATCTCCTGTCCCACCTTTCAATGGTTGGTCCCACCATGTCATGCATCGTAGTATATGATACCTACGCTACTAGAACATGTCAAGGACCTTGCGGCCCGAACGAATCCGGGATTTGAGTTCCCCTTCAACAAAAACAGTGATGATCCCGAAGAAATTGGGTTGTACGGATAGGCCGTTAACTTGTGGTAGCATGGGGACGATGGTTCCATTCAGTGAGTTGGTGCGCGGATAAACGGGCCCCAGCCCAGTGTCGGCTCACCGGATCGGTATCCTAACCCGTTCTTAACAAGTTGACAATATTATCCTTGGCTATTTTCTATTTTAGTTTGTTTTAAATTTTTCTTTAAACCCAGTATGCATTCATATAGGACTTTGATTTATTGCGGAAGATCATTCAAGTGATTCGATTGCGAAAGCCGCTGTGCTTCAATTCTTACAAATATGAGATATCCCACTCTGAATGAAATACTGAGTTTCCTTGAAACGGCCCTACGTTGCTCTTCCAAAGGAGACCCTTGTTTGGACAGACCCTCAGATATTCCTTTACTTTTTACCTTGCTTGACCCACCTTGGCCGCAGCACTTCCACGTTGGCTGGTAACCGCTCCCCAAAGGTGAAACCTGCAGGTTTATGACCCAGGTACTTCCACACCGAGAAGTTGGCCTCCTTTATTTTCGTGCCTGAGTGCACATTTCACCCTCCCTTATTTGATCTCCGTCCAACCAACCGTCAAGACTTGAAAGACCTCCTTCAAGGTCGCCTCATTGAAACTTCAAGAAAGATTCCAGACAGTAACGTCAAAAGCGTGTCTCATCACACCTTGGCATCAACTTATCAGTCCGCTCCCACTTCATTTCACTCCACTTCGAAACCATTCCACTACGTGTCGCTCCCTTGCAAAGCAGACGCCAAGGCGGGGCAGCTGTAGACACGCTATTCCTGACGTCTCCTGAGAAAGTCTCATATCACTATACAACGCCCCGCGACGGCTTACGCGTTTTGAATCACTTGAGTGCTTCCTTTTCTTGAGTCTTCTTCCGCCCTTCTCAGCATCCGGATTCGTCTCGTCACGGCATTCGGACGGCATCAACACCAGTCAGACGCATCAGGAGGTTCCGGAACCAAGAAGGGTGTCTACCAGGCAGCCACCAACGCCTGAACTGAGGACCCGGGTGGGTCTTTATGGGGGCGTCCAGGCCCCTGGACGCCCCCATTCTTTTAATTTATTTTTCACATCCCAAAATCAAATAAAAAATAATATATTAATGGAGGCGTCCAGGACCCTGGACGCCTCCATAAAAACAAGTATAAAAAAATATAAAATGCCAGCTTTGGCATAAAAACAAAATAAAAAATAATATATTAATAGAGGCGTCCAGGCCCCTAGACGCCTCCATAAAAACAAGTATAAAAATTAATGTGCCAACTTTGGGATAAAAAACAAAACAAAAATAATAAAAAATATTTTCGTGGAGGCGTCCAGGACCCTGGATGCCTCCATCAACTCCCTCCCGGACGCCACCCACCGAACGACGGTTTGTCGTGTGTGAAAAAATTCAAATTGTGGAGACGTCCAGGTAGCTGGACGCGCCCATTTCAAAATCACGAGGCGCCGCTCACAAAACCACGCGTTGTGTCAAACCGCGTACGGCCGTCGGTGGGGTTCGGTGGACCTGTTTGAGGCGTCCGGGGCCCTGGACGCCTCCACAAAAATAATTCGAAAAAATAAATAAAAATAGAATAAAATATTAGTTCGGCCTTGATGGAGGTGTCCAGGGTCCTGGACGCCTCCACCCTCCGGAGCCCTATGAATAGAGGCCCACCCCCTCAGTTCTGGGGGAGCTTCTAAGGGATCCGATAGGCTGCCGGAGCTCAGAGGCTACCGGAGTCATTTCTAACCCGTGGGGTCTTTTGTAGGTGGAGGTTCTGCCGACTTCTCGGGTGCCCACGCTCGCGAGAGGAAGGTCATCTTCATCCACCGCGCTTCCACGTCATCCCCACGCTGCGGGAGCTCCGCCGGATCTCACCCTCGGCTCCTCCAATAAGCCTTTTCTTCCCCTTTTTTATCCATAGTTTTTTACATTCATCATACTGCATCCTCTATCTCCCTACATAAGGGCGCCGTCTCTCATACTTCTTGCATTCATCATCGCATTTTCCTCCTACTCGAGTCCGAGAGGGGTTTAAAACCACACCAACCAGGTGTGTGTCAGGTCACGATCTCGTTACTTTTATTGCAAGGAATTGTTACTACACTGCCATTTTCTAATTCCGTTCGTTTATTGTCCACTGTTTTGCAAGGGTAACCAAGGAAAGCCCTCTCCGTCGGCCGGCCGAAGGGAGAGGAAGAAGCAACCCGCCATGTCCCGCTCTTGAGGTAGGCGTGATCACTTTGTTTATTTTGGGGTCTTTTGACCCCTGGCGATCACATCTTGTTCTCGAGGCCGCGGCGAGTCACTTCCCCAATGGCCGTTTAAATTCCCGTTCTTATATGTTATATTCTTATCTATTCATGTTCTCGAGGCCGCGGCGAGTCACTTCCCCAATGGCCGTTTAAATTCCCGTTCTTATATGTTATATCCTTATCTATTCATGTTCTCGAGGCCGCGGCGAGTCACTTCCCCAATGGCCGTTTAAATTCTCGCTCTTATATTCTCTTTATATTCTGTAATATTCTTATCTATTCATATTCTCGAGGCCGCGGCGAGTCACTTCCCCAATGGCCGTTTAAATTCCCGCTCTTTATATTCTCCTTATATGTTGTTATATTCTTATCTGCTCATATTCTCGAGGCCGCGGCGAGTCACTTCCCCAATGGCCGTTTCAATTCTTGCTATTTAATTTCTGCACCATTCCCGTCCCCCCGAGGTCGCGGCGAGTCACTTCCCGCTATGGCCGTTTAACCCCCATATCTTACTATATTACATTTGTCTCGCTCGCCCCGCCGGAGCAATCTCCCGTGGTGGCCCCTTCTCTCTTCTCTTATTTCTGTGTTGCAGCAAACAAAAGAGGAGCCCGCGCGCTCCGCGTCTTCTTCGCTCCCCGAACCGCGTGACGTCACTCACAGGGGACTTTGCTGGGGTTGCACCCCCAGACATCTACCCTTGGGAAGTCGATGAGAAGATGAAGGAAAAGCTCACACAGATCAGAATTCCGCAGGGATTGGTCAAAGCCGTTCCGAGCTTGGAATACCAGACAGTGCTGCCACTGAGGACCATGGAGATTCCTCGCTTCTGCGAGCCTCCTATGATATTTTACACCGGGGAGCCTACCAGTGAGGATGATCAAGACTGCCAGATCCCTGAAGAATTGTCCAGCCAGATGGCAGCAATTGTAGGCCTGGACTACACTACACAACAGGTCACGCAGATGTTTTCCAAGATGCAGATGCCCCTGTTACAGTCAGCTGATCAAAAGAAAGCATTTGAAGAACTCTGGGATCCTTCCCGCAATAATAAAGAACTGAAGAAAATCACCCGTCACCTGGGGCTGGGCTATACTCTGCAAGAGTATTATGAAGCAGAGGTGGATGTCGTCTCCACCGTCCTTTCACATGAAGACCCCTCTGAGGCAGGATATGACAACTATCCCTCTGAGGAAGAAGAAATCATATACCACTCTGTTACTGGTGGTGAAACCTCTGGCAGCCAGCAAGGCACTGAGGAGCAGAATGAAATGGCAGCCTGTCAATGTTGGGAAGAGCTGTCTTTTATGGAGGACATTTTCCAAACTGAAGCCAAGTTTGATACGGGGACGCCCGATGAAGTCCAGGCTTCCGATGAAGCAAAGGAATGTCTCGAGTTCGAACGCATCTTGGAAGAAGTTTGAGCTATGCAACAACTGAAAGTCTGACAGAAGAGTCTGTATCAGTAAATTTCCTGCAACCCGAGGTATGCACCTCGGAATCACAAGCAGAGCCAGTGACACTACAGGGCCAGGCTGAACGAAGCCTGATAGAAAACCCAGCAGCTACCACAGGACATAATGGTTCAGCGTCAGCCAGCATCCCACTTGAAGAGTTGGAAGCATCTGAAACTGAAGAGGACTGCATCCCGGGAGGCTTTGTTGACTTACAAGAAGCTCCGCCTGAAGTCGAAGATGGCGTCTAGGCCACCATCGATGAGTTGATAGAAATAAATCTGGGAACCAAAGAAGAGCCCATGCCTACCTTTCTCAGTGCCTTGCTGACGCCAGAGGCCCAGGAGTAGTACATATAGTTCTTGAGGGAATTCAGGGATTGCTTTTTCTGGACCTATGATGAAATGCCGGGATTAAGTCCCGATGTGGCACAACACTTACTGGCAATTGATCCGAATGCAGAACCAGTAAAGCAGTCCTCTAGACGGATGCGGCCTGGGCTGATTAATCAAATTAACAAAGAGGTCGATAAACTCATTGATGTAGGGTTTGTTGAAGAAAATCAATACACTATCTGGTTGGCAAATATAGTGCCCGTGAAGAAGAAAAATGGCTAGATCAGAATTTGTGTTGACTTCCGGGACCTCAACAAGGCATGTCCGAAGGATGATTTTCCTGTACCCATCACCGAGGTGATGGTTGATGCCACTACAGGCCATGAAGCTCTTTCATTTATGGACGGCTCGTCTGGATATAATCAGATTTGGATTGCTAAGCAAGATAGGGTCCACACTGCATTCCGCACCCCAAAGGGAATTTTCCACTACAAAAGAATGCCGTTCGGCCTTAAAAATGCCGGCGCTACCTACCAAAGAGCCATGACAAAGATATTTGATGATCTGCTCTTCAAGAAGGTAGAATGCTATATCGATGATCTGGTCGTAAAGACCAGGAAGAAAGAAGACCATCTGCAGGATCTGAGAGTGGTATTTCAGAGGCTGCGGAAATATGAGCTGAAAATGAACCCCATGAAGTGCGCCTTCGGCATCTCCAGCGGGAAATTCCTTGGATTCATTGTCTGACACAGGGGCATTGAAATTGATCCTTCCAAGATCAAAGCTATTCAGGAGCTCCATCCGCCAAGGAATCTGTCCGAGCTGAGGTCCCTTCAAGGTCTGTTGGCATACATGCGCCGATTCATTTCAAATCTGTTGGGTCGGTGTCACCCGTTTCACAAGCTGATGATGAAAGATGTTCCTTTCTTCTGGGACAATGGATGTCAGGAAGCTTTAGAGAAGCTGAAAGAGTATCTGAAAACTCCCCCGGTGTTGGGGGCACCAATTAAAAGCAAACCTCTGATCCTTTACATGGCAGCCACTCATTGCTCGCTGGGGGCAATGCTAGCTCAGGCAAACGAAGAAGGAAAAGAGCAGGCCCTTTATTACCTCAGCAGAAGGTTGATGAGGACTGAAGAAAGCTATACCTTTATAGAAAAGACTTGTCCGGCGCTGGTCTTCACTGTTAAAAAAGGCTCCGGCACTACATGCTGTCCCATGAAATCAGATTAATATCTGCAGCAGAGCCACTCAAGTATATACTGACTCAGCCAGCACTCAAGGGTCGACTCGGCAAATGGGCTGTAATCTTGATGGAGTTTGACATCATATATGTGCCTCAAAGGGCGATAAAAGGTCAGGCCGTAGCTAGCTTCTTTGCAGAACATCCTGTACCGGAAGACGCTCCAATGGAAACTGAGCTTCCTGATGATGAGACTCTAGAAGCCCGCCAGGCTCAGCCGATTATGTGGCAGCTATATTTTGACGGGGCATGGAGAACAGAAACCACCTCAACTGGACAGGTCAGAGTCCGAGTGGGGGCAGGCATTGTTCTGAAGTCACCAGATGAAGAAGTGGTACACACTTCGTGTTCCATAAACAAGCCATGTGCCAATAATGAAGCAGAGTATGAAGCTTTGATAATCGGTCTTCAGATCGCTCTCAACATGGGAATCCAGATGCTTCAAGTGTTTGGCGACTCAATGTTGATAATAAAGCAAGTGCAAGGGGAGTTTGAAGTGCGAAAGCCAGAACTTAGCCCTAACTATGAGAAAGCTATGCGCCTTATGGCAAGATTTCACCATATAAGACTCAACCATGTGGGCCGGGGGCATAATGCTCAAGCTGATGCCCTAGCAAAGCTAGCCAGCTCACTAGCAGTCCCACCTGATGAAACACTCAACATTGTTGTGATAAATCGGTGACAAGTTCCCAGTATGCTGGAATCTTACCTAGAAGAATGTGAAGTCAGTACCACTGAAGAAGCACAACAGCCCGATTGGAGACGGCATCTGATACAATGGTTTCTCCATCAGCAGTTACCCAGAAATCGGGAAGAAAGGATAAAACTATTAAGAATCAAAGATTCTTATGAATGCAGAAGCGGGACATTGTTCCGAATAATGGCGGATGCTCGCAAAAAGATCTTGCCCAGATTCTTATGAATGCAGAAGCGGGACATTGTTCCGAATAATGGCGGATGCTCGCAAAAAGATCTTGCCCTACTGCCTATCCACAGAGGAAGCTTGGCAAGTGATGAGAGAGATACATGCCGGGACAGTTGGGGCACACCAGGCTGGACCGAAGATGAAAATTAAGGTCAAGAAATTAGGGTACTACTGGCCCACTATGTTCGAGGACTGTTGTCAGTTAGCGAAATCATGTCAGAAGTGCCAAGAGCATGATGTTATGCCTAGGAGGCCTCCTGTACAACTACACCCAACAATTCCCAGCTGGCCATTTGCCCAATGAGGAACTGAGGTGGTCGGTCCTTTGCCAACCTCTTCAGCTGGACACAAGTACATCTTGGCCATAACAAATTACTTCTCCAGATGGGCGGAAGCCACAACACTCAGAGAAGTAACTGGCGAGCTGGTCGCCAGATTTATCAAACAGAATATTATTTTCCGGTTTGGTGTTATATTTCCAGCGTTTTCTTTCTTTCCCTTTTCGTTCGCGTATCGATCAACCATTTGGCTAACTGGTAGTCAACTGACTGATTGACGACGCGGGCGTGCCAGTCACATGAGTGACAATTTTATTGTGCGCTCATTCTGACCCATATCGGGCGAATGTGAGGTTCGGTCGGGACCAGCAGTCCGCCATACCATAAAGGTTATGGCGTTAATTACATCCCCCACGAGGAGGGAACACCTTTGATTAATTGCCGAGATAGCGGGCTGTCGAAGCCAGATTAAGAAAAGAACTACAGGGTGATCATGACGAAGACGTGCAGGATGCACATGTTTATCGTATAGAAGATGCATAGTTCATAGAATTATGGATCCTCGGTACGTGGTGGAGGATATAGGTCCGAAGACCACCATCGCGCATGGCGAAGACTTCCGGCCGGGCGTAACCCGGTCTTCTGTCGACGCCATTTGATATACCCGAGGATCTATGCATGCGCACACATAAGACATTCACGCCTAGATTGCACATGAAGATAGTGTTATGAAGCGGTGGCGATCAGCCACAGTTATTACCCTCCACCGAGAAGAGGAAGAATGACACAAGTGTAATAGCGAAAGCAAAACGCTTAACAGATCTGACAATGAGTACGATGATAATATGATTCGGGCTCGCTTGGCCATCCTTTTTATTCACCAATTACGGCTTATTGACATCGCCCCCGAAAGACGAGACTTACCCGGGGTGAATGAATCACTAGAGTAGCATGACGCTTCAAAACCGGCGTGACTACAAGTATATAAGAACGCTTACACGGCGCGGTCACGCGTAGGTGTAGTAGTTAATACGGCGCGGTCATCATGCGTATTGAAACGGCGCGCAAGGGCCTTGGGGCGCGCCGGAAAGGCGCAAGAGAATTTTTTTAAAAAAATGAGTGTGGCCTTATTCCGGCGCGGGGGGGTACCGCGCCGGGTTAGGGCGCGCTGGGAAGTACCGCGCCGTTTTGATATTAATTTTGAACATTTTGAGTTCGTTAAGCCCATGCAGGGGATCTTGAGGTCATTGAGGCCAGTTCTTTATTAAGTTGAAGTTCTGAGCCCTCTGAAAATGAAGACTAACCCAGTGCGAGGTTCATACTCGAGCACTGAGTTGATTAAATTCAGAACGATCACTTTATTAACCTAATTTAGTTGGAATCTGTCTAAAATTTGACAGCATCTCCCCTGAACAAGAAGAGTTGCAGGGGAGAATCGGGGTCATACTCACTGGTGGAGCAAGCCCCTAAACCGCCGGTATACACGGAGGCACCCAGCAAACCCCATCGGATAGGATACCCCGAGGACTAGCCTACGAGGGGCACCAAGGCTCCGAAAGGGGAAAGATAGAGAGATGAGGTCATTGATGATGGGGGCATCACCCCGAGGGCTAGCCTGCGAGGGGTGGACAACCCACAGCTTATGACTCATCCCGTAGAGGAACCGACCACCAAGAGGGTGAAGCTCCGAGGGCTGGCCTACGAGGAGCATACATCTCTCGGCCTCGATTGGGTCTCAGATTGTCGGGGCTAAGCCTGTTAGGCTAAAACCCCTGTTGCTATCTGCTATGGCCTTGGGGAAACATCTACCATTGAGGGGTAAAGTTCCCGATCGCCCAGCGGCTGTGCGGAGTAACAGGGAATGTCCCCCTCCCCGGACGATTAAGATGAAATAAAGGAATCTCGGAGCGGTTCAAGTGACTATAATGTAGAGGGGTAATCAATTCACAGGAGAGACGAGCTAAACATAGAGGCATATGCTCGAACAGTTACTGCACAGTGTTAAATCGATGCATCTTGCAATCCCAAGAACGACTCCCACCTCGCGAGCCACAGGGCAACAGGAAGAGAGGAATCGAGGGGAGTTTAGTCCCTTGACAATACGGTAGAAAGAAGCATACGCAGAAGCGCAGCTCTGTCCACGGAGGGTATGCGGAGACCCTTAAATCAGACACGAGCGTGGACAAGAAGGGAAAACCCCGGGGAAGGGTGTTTCTATAGCCCACGGTGCTTCGGGGCATGATCGGGGCTTCGGGAAAAACCAGGATCAGAGAAAACGCCCAGAAGACCTTAAACATACACATCGATGTAGATAGAGAGGTAGACAGAAGTTTCAAATCACTCGTTCGACCTGCTGGTCCAGCCATTCAAATACGCATTGCCATCCCAGAAACAGGAATGGGCTACTCATTTACACGTTAAGAATCCGGCGCCGGCATCATTGCTCGGTCGCCGTTCATCATTCGCAAGAGAAGATACAGTAAGGAAGAGAAATCATAGAGGAGGGGAGGGGTCGACTCATATCATTGCCATCCCTCCCCTCTCTTGCTTACAACTGGTAGACGGAGACTCCGAAAGAGGAAAAAACCACGAAAAGCAAAAGAGAGATAGACGCCGGCGCCCACCTGTTCTCAAAACAGAGTATCGGCCCGCCTCTCCTTCTCCGGCTCCGGAGGACTTCAACCAGAACAGAGGAAGACAGCCGTCGAAGGACGCTCGGACGGAAACTTCTCTTCCAAGAAAGCTCTCTCTCTCCCCCCCGAAGGCCTCTCTCGAAAGACCCTCCTCTTAACGCTCTGTCTGCTCCCTCTTCTGCCTCTCAGCTCTTCTCTGCTTCTTTGCCCTTTTAGCCCTCTTCTTCTCTTTTTTTCTTTTCTCTCCTCTTCTCCTTTGCTTCTTGAACCTCACCCATATATATAACAGGTTGGAGGCTATTCATCCGGCGTGAGCTTTTGGCGCGCCGAGAGGAGTCTTCATCAACTTATCGCGCCGGTTTAAGGCGCCATCAGATAGGGTAGCTTGCGCGCCGAGATGAGGGCGGAAGGAAGGGGTGCGCGTCGGGATAAGGGCTGAAGGTAGGGGAGCGCGCCGGGATAAGGGGCATCGAATGAGGGGCGCGACGGTTTAAGGCGCGCCGGGCTAATGCTCCTCATGCGCTTCAAGCCCGTCGATGAGTCCGGGGATGATTCCGGGAGTCACCGTGAACATCATCTCGCCAGTGCCCCTCGAAACCTTGGCGGGATGTCTTGCCGAAGCTCCCAGGTCGACGTACGGCCGTTCCTGAGACTCTAGATAGCTTTGATTTGATCATACGGGCTTTCCGCCGACATGGCCTTCGGCTCTATGTTCCATGCTGTTGGTCCGGCCTGGCTCGTACTCAAAGCTCCTTAGGGGGTGGTGTAACACCAGGGATAGTTCCGCCTGAGCTGGGTGATCATTCGGCCACTAATGGGCCCACCTTGGCAGGGCCGTACCCGTGCCGGGTGATCGAGATCTTCTGTCGACGGAGCTTTCGGTCCTCCGTCTCGGAGAGCCGGGGGAACTCCTTCATCTTCGGGAGAACCTCTTCATATGGTGGGGGATCCACCGGATAGACCGTCGTCCTTGATCGGACAACGGGTGTAGTGTATGCGGCATGACAAAGTCGATGCCGGTTCATTAGGCAGGCTTGGTTGCACTGCCGGTTGGTTGACGAGTTTGTCTCGGCTCTCCTGAGGTGAAGTCCCCGTGTCCACATGGAGTGACTCGAGGCTCTGTCAGCTTGAGAAGTCTTCAATATGTTGATCTTTATCGGCTTTCATACTTCGGTGGGCCGGGTCATTCGTCCTTATGGCTTGGTCACCGACAATCATATTTTGAGTGCCAACAAATGCCCCCCAGACGTGGGTGTTGCGAGCAAGGCACGAGTGCAGCAAGGCCGACGGATGAATTTCATCCGGACTGACCCCTTCTTTGATTGGCGGGCGCCTGGGATGGCCCTTAATTCGGCACGGGAGTTAACCCGGCACCGTTTAGATGTTAGTACGGCGCGGCCTGTGACCCTTGGGCTTTTAATCCGGCGCGGCTGTTGACTTCCCGCTTTGACCCGGCGCGCCTTTTACCGGCGCGCCTTTTGCTTAAAGGGCTGTTAATCCGGCGCGCTAAATAGCGCGCCGGTTTAACGGAGGGCCCCCCCCTCCATATAAGGCTTTCGCCTTTGTTTTTTTCTTCTTCATCCCTCATTTGGATAAACTTTTTCTCTCTCTTCCCTCTCTTCCCTTTCTCCGACGCCGAGAGCGGCGATTTTCCTTCGGGTGAGTGGAGATGTTGTCCATTTGGGTTTCAAAACCCTTTCTTTGGGCCCCGGGAGGCTTCTAGCAGGGCTTGCCCTCGGAGCTGTTTCCCCGGGTGTTCCTCTGGCCTCGGTGTAATACCGATGGCTGCCTTTTAGGGACCGTTCCTCAGTGGACGCGTTCCCGCTTTTCTTCGACAATTCCCTGTGCTGGGGAGACTCTGCCGAAATTTTGTCAGAAGTTCGCCTTTGATTAGCCATTTTCTGACTTTGTTTTTATTTGGTATGCCTCTTTTTGCAGCTATCATGGCCTCCAGTTCTTTTTCTCGTGCTGCAGTGACATGGGAGAACGTCAATTCCCTCGACTGGGGGCACGGCCAGGTGGCCATAGTTGCGGAGTCTTCGGATTCAGAGACGGACACTGTAGACACCGCTCGTCTCCTTATCCTCGGGGGCGACTCTTTTCATTATGATAGAGAGGGCGTGACCAGGAAGGATTATCCCAAGGACAAGCACCTGATGTCCCTTCTTCAGCGCTTCAACCTTCAGGGGGAAGCGGGATGTGTTCGCCGTCCGGAAGGTCGAGCAGGCCCTGCTGGTGGAGAGAGACAGCTTGGCCGAATGCGTAATGCGAGGAAGACCCATCTATCTCCCCGGGGAGGTCAGGAAGTGGAGCGTTGTGCTGGGGCTGCAAGACCTGGCTCCGGCAGACGAACTGTTGACCAGAGCTCTCGAATTTGTACCTGCTCGGTGGAATGACTCCGCGGGCAGAGTAGATCGGGAGAAGCCGATCTTTGGTCTATTCCTTGCCCCGTTGAGATGGGGATATAGAGATGAGTCATTCTTGCTGGATTGCTTGGCGATTCGCTTCAAGCACCAGATCTCCGTGGGGTGGTTTGCTGAGTTGAAAGCTACAGACGCCCACGCATTCAGGCCCAGAGCAGTGGAATTCACAGACTATGTGCTACATCATTATGCTCCTCTTTTGACTAGAGCTGGTGTATATCACAGCGTGTACGCTTCAAGGTATCGGTACCTGATTTTCCGAGGCTTGTGCTGTGGCATGATCGAGGTGTTTTGCCCTGAATACAACACCTTCTATACTTCAGAGGGGGAGACCTCCTTAGACTTGTGGAGCCTATCTCAGCTCAGCGGCCTGCCCATTGATGGAGAGCCGTATGAAGAAGTTTGTTGGCCTGACTGGTTGAAGGACCAGACCGACGGTGACGATCGGTATATGGCGGGCTACGCCTATCGATATCTAATGAAGGCGTATCGCACCCTCTTCCATTCGTCGCACGACACGAGAGAAGCTCGAAAGCCGGGCGAGAAGCGAAGAGTGCGGATGGGCGCTTGGCTTCAATATTTCTTCCAGGGGAAGAACAAGTATGAAGATTTTCCTCCGATAGCACCGGTGGCCCAGAAGCGGAAGAAGAGGGTACGACGCCAGGCCGCTTCGTCATCTTCTTCGAGAGGAGGGCAGGGGGAAAACCCAAACCCTACTGGTGTTGATGCAGTGACTCACTGTGCTGCATATTTGGTTTATTGGCTTTGTTCCTTTGCTCTCCCTCAGGGTGACGAGAGCGTGATCAGGGCGGAAGCCATATATCCAGCCTATCTTATGGCTTGGGGTACCAAGCTGTCTCTTTGCCCAGTGGCCCTGTGCCTCATTTACAAGATGTTGGGAGACTTGCATAAGACGCGCCTCCCCAGAAGCCTTCGGACGGTTGGTCCGTTACATTTATTTAATGCTTGGGTCTGCACCCTGTTCCCGGAGGCAGCTCCTCTGGCGTTACAAGCAGTTTCTCTGGTCCCGCGCATGATAGAGTTTGCAAGTGCCGAGCCATCATTGCTAGCGGAGCAACTCTATGCCATTCGGGGTAAATTGACCCGTCTTCCCGTGGACTCGCCCGGGGTTCTTCATTTCTGGAGCTTAGCTGCTCACTCGAGCCCGTTGACGAACAGGACGAGGCAATGCAAGCTCTTTGAAACTGAGGAGTACATCCATCCGATTTCCCAGGCCAATTATACCAGGCCTATTCTGGAGCCGGAGTTGGTTGATTGGGCACTGGCCATCAGGCCTAGTGTCCTCGTATTTCGCAAGAGCGGCATTCTGTGGCTGGAGCCGTATTACCCGTTCTGTTTCAGTAGGAACTTTGGCTACGACCAGCAGATTCCACATTCCTCTTCGCAATTTGCATTGCCCAACAGGCACAGGGCCGGGCAAACGTCCAATGACGACGCCCGGATATGGTGGGACTTTTTCCATCGTCGCGAAGACGTTTCTTTCCGGGTGCCCGCCCCCGCACGGTTCCCTCGCGTCACGCCTGAATACGTCAAGTGGTGGAACGCGCGGACGAGATTTTACAGGACCTCCCGGAGAGAGTGCTGGGCCTTGGCGGAGCACAGGTTCTTAGCTTCCCAGCCGGAGCCAGTTCTTGATATTGACGCTTCTTATTTGAAGAAGTTGAAATCTTGGACTAATACGGACGTGAAGGCCTATCTAGAGGCCCGCAAGCTCGTAAAAGGCCGCAAGACGAAAGTTGAGCTGAAGTTGCCCCCGATCAACAAGGATGATTATGTGAAGACCCTTCGGGGTTTATGCCGGGTAAGCAGTGAGAGGGTGATTCTCCAGCAACTCCCTTTGCCAGTAGAGGAGCCCATCGCGGCCGTGGCCGACTGGCGTCCCGAGGTGGACAGGTTGTATCCCTACCGGGCTTTCATTCGCAAGGAGGACAGGCGGGCTGACTTATATGCCAACACCCCCTGGCTGTTCGCACTCCTTCGGTCTCACGGCCTCTCGGTGGGTAGCCCCAGCGAAGCCATACTGGACCATCCTCTTCAGATCTCCTTCAAATATGCAGACAGGTGGGGGCTGGACCATCTGAGCCTGTATTATCTGCTGTCCTCCCATGGACACGAGGACCTGGCATTGCTAGCTGAGCCGAGCGAAAAGATCGAGGATCTATGCTGGCTTATTCGCGAGGCGGCTTCGAGGGACAAGACGCCATCGCTATTTTATTGGCCTCTCTTCCCCTTTTACACGGGACCGGCAAGTAAGTTCTATCTTTTCCTTCAGGCCCTTCGGCCAGCTTCTTCTTTTCATTGTGGTTGTGTCATTCTCACCCTTGTGCGTATACAGTCCGACCGACTTCGGAGGAGACCCGGCACTTCAGGGAGCTGATCATAAAGGCCAAAAAGCCGGCATATTTTGAAGTTCCTGAGCCGGCCCCGACCACGACGCCACTACCTCCTGGAGATTCGAGGAAGAGGACTAGGTCCCAACTGCGAGAGGCCGTCGGGAAGGCGAAAGCGGCGGTGACCCGAGTGACACGGGCGCGCCGGAAGAAAGCCGCAGAGAAGGAATCGGCAACCGTCCTTCCTTCTGTTGCATCTTTTGAAGAGTTTGAGGCTTCTCGCGTACAAGGGCTAGAGGCCGAAGGTAGGCTCTTATTTTCTTCAGAGTGCATTAGCTTGTTTCGACCGCTTGGGGTGGCCCATGCTGACAGTTGCCGATACAGCTGCCGCGGTCGGCGGATCGGAGGCGACGGTAGATGTAGCGGCTAGGGACGGGGCAGAGGAAGTCCCCGCTGCTCCCGTAGAAAGGGATCTGCCCTCTCCAACACCCCGGCGGGAGATGGAAGGTAATCTATAGTTTAGTTGCGATAGCAACGCAAATCTTCGTATCTTCAGCCGTCTTGACCCCTTTTTGCTGTGAATTGTAGTCGATATACAACCACCATTGTTTCCGGGCTCGGAGAGCGCAGAGGAGGTGATCCCCTCGGGACAGGGAGAACCCGCCCCTGAGGTATCATCTATTGCTGCCCTTGGTGTGGAGAGCACTGGGAAAGCTTACGCCGAGGGTGATGCTCCTGCTGGCGAGGCTCCTACTTCGACGGCGGAGCGTCCTGAGAGAGCAGAGGGTCTTCCTCCTCTGAGCATGTAGATTATGGTGGCGGCTCCAGTGACGAGGAGCCCTCACCGCTTGATTTTCAGACCGACGATGCTGGGGTGTCCTCGGCCTATGAGAGTGACTATCCGACTTTCAGCCCGGCCCGGTTATCATGGGGCGGTCCTGTGCCGTCATTATTGCTTACGAGTGAGGAGGCTGGCGCTGGGGGAGCTGCTCTTAAAGATTTGAGCTTAGTCCCGGCCGAGGTAAGGATCTATCCAGGGCCGATGCTTACCATGCTTCTTTTCTCCTCCTTCTAGCCAAGTTTTAAGTGTATATATCTCCGATGCAGACTGAGGTGGCGCTGCCAACTATGACGGTACAGATACCACTCCCGGCCCTGGGAACAGGCCAGGCGACTTTCCCGTCCGTCCTGCGGCCCATCGCATTGCGGTACCCAAAGGATCATGCAGCAGCGATGGTTCCAGTTGGTCCCGGAGCGCTCGTGGAAGTTGATAGTTCGGCGATAGCCGGAGATTCTCCGTCAAGGGAGGCTGCACAGCAGTCAGTTCTGGAGAAGGGTGGCTCTGCTGAGGTAGAAGCCGGGGAGATTATTGAGGGACGGACGTCCTCGGTGCTCGAGGTTCTTGTTGGACTCCCACCCCAGGGGACCGGCAAAGAGATTGTTGTTGTTGAGGCTCTAGCCACCGCATCTGCCGGTGCGGTTGTTCCCAGTGGTAGTGGGCTGCAGCTTATGCCGTCGTCATCCTCCGGGACGGCCGATGATATATGGGCTGCCGTGGATAGCAGAGTAGAGTTTGAACTGCCCGAGACGTCGCCACTTGGTCTTCAATCCTCGAGTGATGTCGTGTGGCAGTTCCTGGGGACCCTCCAGCAGACCGTAACAGCCAGTAGGGATTTAACTTATGTTCAGCTGAGGGGCTTGATAGAGCATCTGTCCCGCTCACTGCTGGCCCTCGGTTGTCCCATGGACGACTGGACTCCGCGGGTAATCTTGCTCCTGAAGTATGTGAACAGGAGGGAGTTCTTAGGCCGGGAGGCAGCTGACCAGCTGGCGGCCATATTATTGGAGCGGGCTGAAAGCAAGACGGCCCTTATTTCTCTGCAAGAGACTGCGGCGAGGGCGAGGGACGAAGCCAACGCCTCTTTACAACGCCGGGGCTCCCTAACGGCCCGGATGACGGCATTGCGGGCCGAACTTTCCAGGATAGAGGCTGAACTTGAAGAAGTAGATCGCCTGGGGGTCCAAAAGGTTGAGGACGCTGAGATGGCTGAAGGACAAGCTGCTTCCCTGGAGATGAAGCTATCCGAGCTGGAGGCCACCGAGTGCAAATTGCAAGAACTGATCCGTCATCCCTCCTTGGGTATTCCTGTGCTGGAGGACATCTTCCGACGCCCTTTGCCGTAGTCCCTTTTCTTTATGTGCTCCCTTTTAATGCACCTTATGTATTCCAGGGCATGGCCCATGTAATCCTGTGCCTTTACTTTATAGTAATGAAAAATCTCCATCCCGATTTTGAATGAAGACTCCATCTTGTCATTGTTTTTTTTTTCTTTTCATTTGCCCGTTGATTCTAGTCCGAGTGTATGAGTCACTAGGGCAGGAGAGCGCTCACGCCTTCAGGGAAGGGGTGAGGTGTTCACTCCACCGCACCGCGACTTTCTCTCAAGACTAGAAACTGCTTATGCCGGCCGAGAGTTCGGGGGACTCAGGAGGGCATAGTGAAACTGACGGATAAACGGTCATGCCGAGAACGGCCAGAACCGAGAACGGGTAGCGACCGGTCTTACCGATGGTGACAAGGGTCGAAAAGGGTAGACGGTCTTGCCGATGGTGACAAAAACTGGCTGGGTAGCGACCTATCTTGCCGATGGTGACAAGGGTCGAAAGGGGTAGACGGTCTTGCCGATGGTGACAAGAACCGGATAGGTAGCGACCGATCTTGCCGATGGTGACAAGGGTCGAAAGGGGTAGACGGTCTTACCGATGGTGACAAGAACCGGATAGGTAGCGACCGATCTTGGCGATGGTGACAAGGGTCGAAAGGGGTAGACGCTCTTACCGATGGTGACAAGAACCGGATAGGTAGCGACCGATCTTGCCAATGGTGACAAGGGTCGAAAGGGGTAGACGGTCTTGTCGATGATGACAAGAATCGGATAGGTAGCGACCGATCTTGCCGATGGTGACAAGGGTCGAAAGGGGTATAGACACTAGACGTGTATAAGTGGGATATCGGATGAAGACCCTCGCCCCGACCTCGGAAATGGCCTTTGGACGACGGATGGTTCCTCACTATTCACCATTCCTTTTTATTCACATTACTGACCTAAGCGCCCTTTCGGGTTTTCGTCGAATCCAGCCCCCTCTTGCTTTTGCCCGCGCGCCCTTTCGCATTTTCACGCGGCGGGGTACCCGATTTTGCCTGCGACGCCCTTTCGGGTTTTCGCCACAGCTGGGTTATAGCCATTTTTACACTTGACCTGATATAGGAGCAAGTCTGGCGGGGTATCTTTATTTTTAACCCCAATTTCTTTTCCTTCTTTTTTTTTTTGTTTTTGAATTCGAGATTCAGAAGAACTGGACCGCGGGAACGCTGACCGTCCTTGTCGATGAGGGCAAGGGTTGGTCTTAGGTTTATCTCGTCGACACTGGTTAAATGTCGAAGCAAGGACGTGGCTTATTAACAGGGATGTAGGATCCAAGTTCAAGAGTAGAGATCGACCGTTCTCGCCGATGATGGCGAGAGTCGAAAAGGGTTTATTCGTCGGCGCATGCTACTGCCGAAACAAGGATGGGGTTGTCAACAGGGACGTAAGGTCCAAGTTGAGGGTAGAGATCGACCGATCTCGTCGAGGATGACGGGGGTCGAAAAGGATTTGTTCGTCGGCATATATCACTGCCGAAACAAGGATGGGGTTTGTCAACAGGGACGTAGGGTCCAAGTTGAGGGTAGAGATGGACCGATCTCGTCGAGGATGACGGGGGTCGAAAAGGATTTGTTCGTCGGCATATATCACTACCAAAACAAGGATGGGGTTTGTCAACAGGGACGTGGGGTCCAAGAGGGTAGAGATCGACCGATCTCGCCGATGATGACGACGGTCGAAAAGGATTTGTTAAAGGATTTCTGGCGGGACTTTGATGACTGTCCCTTTCAGAGTTTTATTGGGTGGAGAATAGGAGAGGCATTTGGAAAATTACCACTTTACCGACTCAGGCGCCCTTTCGGGTTTTCGCCGAAGCCAGCCTCCTCTTACTTTTGCCCACGCGCCCTTTCGGGTTTTCACGTGGCGGGGTATCCGATTTTGCCTGCGACGCCCTTTCGGGTTTTCGCCACAGCTGGGTTACGGCCATTTTTGCACTTGTCCCGATATGGGAGCAAGTCCGGCGGGGTATCTCTATTTTTAACCCCATTTTTATTTTGACTTCTTTCTTTTCTTCCTTTTTTTTTATTCGGAATGCGAGCCGAGAGAGGGTAGCTTGATCAGGGCGAAATGCCGCTAACCAAGGAAAGGTAGCTTGATTAGGGCGGAGAGCCGCTAGCCAAGGAGAGGGTAGCTCGATCAGGGCAGAGTGCCACTGACCGATGAAAAGTAGTTTGATCAGGGCGGAGTGCCGCTAACCAAGGAAAAGTAGCTTGATTAGGGCGGAACGCCGCTAACCAAGGAAAAGTAGCTCGATTAGGGCGGAATGCCGCTAACCAAGGAAAAGTAGCTTGATTAGGGCGGAATGCTGCTAATCAAGGAGAAGTAGCTCGATTAGGGTGGAGTGCCACTGAACCAAGGGAGAAGGTAGCTCGGTTAAGGCGGAGTGCCATTAAACCAAGGAGAAGGTAGCTCGGTTAGGGCGGAGTGCCACTAAACCAAGGAGAAGTAGCTTGATTAGGGCGGAATGCCACTAACCAAGGAAAAGTAGCTTGATTAGGTGGGAATGTCGCTAATCAAGGAAATGTAGCTCGATTAGGGCGAAATGCCGCTAACCAAGGAAAGGGTAGCTTGGTTAGGGCGGAGTGCCACTAGACCAAGGAAAGGGTAGCTTGGTTAGGGCGAAATGCCGCTAACCAAGGGGAAGGTAGCTCGGTTAGGGCGGAATGCCGCTAACCAAGGGGAAGGTAGCTCGGTTAGGGCGGAGTGCCACTAGACCAAGGAAAGGGTAGCTCGATTAGGGCGGAATGCCGCTAACCAAGGAAAGGGTGTTCCGACCGATCACTCGGGGTGTGTCGGATGCGCCGCATGATACAGCTTAATGTGTTTTCTGTTGAGGGGAGAGAACTGGATGACTCCTTTGTGGTCTACAAGGACGCAGGCACCCCCTTCATATACTCGGCGGATGATATACGGTCCGACCCAGTTTTCGACCAGCTTCCCTTTGGGGTTAGAGGCCATCACTTCTCTTCTTTTGACCATCACCAGGTCTCCTTTCTTGAACTCTCGACCCTTGACTAACTTGTCAAAAGCGCGGGCCATGCGAGCTTGGTAGAGTTGGATGTTTTGTTGCGCCCGGAGGCATTTTCCTTCGAGCTCAGCGAGCTCTTCCAATCTTCTTTCTGCATTGGTCTGCTCACCACTGACTAATCCGTGCTGGATGGCAACTCGCAATGAAGGAACTTCAAGTTCAATCGGCACTACAGCTTCCGACCCATAGACAAGGGAGAAAGGTGAACAGCCGGTTGGGGTCTTGTAGATAGTACGATAAGCCCAAAGTGCTTCGTACATCCTTTCTTCCCAATCCTTTTTGTTAGACTTGACAGTCTTTGCCAATAGTGTGCACAAGGTCTTGTTAAAGGCCTCTGCCAGTCCATTGGCTTGAGGGTTGTAGGGGGACGATGTCCTCCAGTCAATTTTGTATTTGTCGGCTAGCCGGTAAACCTTCTGATTTCTGAAATGGCTGCCATTATCAGAGATGATTCGGCTGGGGATCCCGAATCGAAATATTACATTCTGCCGGAAGAATCTTGCAACTAGTTCTCCGGTCACATCTCTTAGTGCTACTACCTCCGCCCATCTGGAGAAATAGTCTGTAGCTGCTAAGATGTATCTGCATCCTGATGAAGATGCTGGTAGTGGCCCTACCACGTCCGTGCCCCACTGAGCAAACGGCCAACTTGGCAGAGTGGGATGCAGTGGCACTGGAGGTCTCCTCGCCACACTAGCGTGTTCTTGACATTTCTGACAAGCTTTGGCAAACTTGCAGCAATCATCAAATATAGTGGGCCAATAATAACCCAGCTTCTTTATCTCAATTTTCATTTTCGGGCCAGCCTGGTGTGCTCCAGCTGATCCTGCATGAACTTCTTGCATCACCTGTCCCGCCTCTGCTGAAGACAAGCAACGGAGTAGGACTTTCCTTCGGGCATCTGCCGTAATTCGGAACAAGGTCCCGCTTCTCATCTCGTAAGAATCCTTGATCCTCAGGAGCTTCATTCTCTGTTCCTTTTCTTTTGGAAGTTGCTGGTGTTGAAACCAGCGTAGGAGATGCTCTCGCCAGTCGGGCTGCTGAACCCCTTCGATGACTGCTACTTCCATCTCTTGTTCGTCGGCCAGAACCTCTGTTACGCTAGGGACCTGTCGACGGTTGATCACTGTTATATTCAGGCTTGTGTCTGGCGGGACCGCCAACGAACTGGCCAGCTTAGCGAGGGCGTCTGCCTGAGCATTCCGGCCTCGATTGATATGCTTGATGCTAATGAAGTAAAATCTTGACATCAGGCGAGTTGCCAACTGGTGATAGGGGAGGAGCTCTTGCTTTCGCACCTCGAACTCTCCCTCAGCTGTTTTATAACTAGCATGGAGTCTCCGAATGCTTCCAGCATCTGAATTCCCATGGACAGAGCAATCTGTAACCCGATTATCAGGGCTTCATATTCTGCTTCATTGTTTGTGCATTGTTTGTTTATGGAACAGGATGTGTGCACCACTTCTCCTTCCGGAGATTTCAGGACTATACCTGCCCCTGCTCTGACCCTGGATGACCCGGTAGCAGAGGTGTCAATTCTGGAAGTGCCATGAAAGTATAGCTGCCATAAGGAAGGCTGTACTTGGGCGGCTTCTAGGGTCTCATCCTCGGGGAGTTCCGGTTCCCACGGGCTTTCCCCGGGCACTGGGTGCTCAGCGAAGAAGTCTGCAATAGCTTGACCTTTGATGGCCTTGCGCGGTACGTAGGAGACATCAAACTCCATAAGGATTATCGCCCACTTGCCTAGGCGGCCTTTGAGTGCCGGCTGGGACATAATATATTTCAGGGGATCCTCCTTGGACACCAAGCTGATTTCATGCGACAACATATAATGCCGGAGCTTTTTGACTGCGAAGACTAATGCCAGGCAGATCTTCTCAATATAAGTATATTTCTCTTCAGTTCTGACCAGTCTCCGACTGAGGTAATAGAGGGCTTGTTCTTTCCCTTCTTCATTATTCTGGGCTAGCATTGCCCCCAGAGAATTGTGTGTAGCTGCTATATACAGTATCAACGGCCGTCCTTTCACCGGTGCGCCCAATACTGGCGGAGTCTTCAGATAGTCTTTTAGCTTGTCAAAGGCTGTCTGGCAATCTTCATCCCAATAAAAGGGAACATCTTTCATCATCAACTTGTGAAAAGGCTGGCATCGCCCTGACAAATTGGAAATGAACCGCCGGATATAAGCCAGGCGGCCCTGTAGTGACCTCAGCTCGGAGATGTTCCTAGGTGGAGGTAACTCCTGAATCGCCTTGATCTTTGCGGGGTCTATCTCGATTCCCCGATATCGGACGATGAAGCCCAAGAATTTTCCGCTCGACACTCCGAACGCACATTTCATAGGATTCATTTTTAGTTCATGCTGCCTCAGCCTCTGAAAAATAATCCGGAGGTCTTGCAGGTGATCTTCTTTTCTTCTGGTTTTGACCACCAGGTCATCTATGTAGCACTCGACCTTGTGGTAGAGCAATTCATCAAAAATTTTGGTCATTGCGCGCTGATAGGTTGCGCCAGCATTCTTCAGTCCGAATGGCATTCTCTTGTAATGATAAATACCTTTAGGAGTTCGGAAAGCAGTATGGACCCGGTCATGCTCCGCAATCCAAATCTGATTGTAGCCGGAAGACCCATCCATGAATGACAGGGCTTCATGGCCGGTTGTAGCATCGATCATGACCTCGGTTATTGGCACCGGAAAGTCATCTTTAGGGCAGGCTTTATTTAGATCTCGGAAGTCAACACAAATCCGGATCTGTCCATTCTTCTTTTTCATGGGGACGATATTCGCCAGCCATGTGGTGTACTGATTTTCTTCAACAAATCCCACATCAATGAGCTTGTCAACTTCAGCACAGATTCGGGTGATGAGCTCCGGCCTCATACGCCGCGGTGGTTGCTTCACCGGCTCGGCTTCGGGGCTGATTGTTAGCTCGTGTTGTGAGACAGCAGGGTTTAGACCTGGCATCTCTTTATAAGTCCAAGCGAAGCAATCCCGGTATTCTAGCAGCAGCTGGATGTACAGCTCCCGTTCTTCTGGGGATAGTTGGGCACTGAGGAAGGTAGGCCTAGGGTCCTCATTTCCCAGGTTGACTTCTATCAGTTCATCGACTGTGGCTTGGCCTCCGTCTTCTATCTCTGGAGGTGCCGGTTGGAGGTCAACGAAGTCTGGAATACCATCTCGAGGGTCGAGTACTTCGACTTCCTCGTTAGACACCGCCAGCGCTTCATGGGGTCCTCTTGCTGCTTGCGCTAGCGACTGTGTGGATGGATCTATGGACACATCCATTGCCGTTGCAGCTCCCGAGGGTGAGAGAACAGCTTCAGTGCTTGTAGATGAGGTTGTAGCCATGACAGGCCAGTAGTTGTTTACCGCCGGACTCAGACAGCATATTGGATTTGTAGCAGAAGTTGAAGGAGTCTCACCTTCTGGGACAGTTGTATCTTTCGCAGAAGTGGCTTTTTCTTTTCTGGTAGCTGGCTCCCCTTGATTGGAGTTGACCAAGGCCTCCCTGGTTGGCAGACAGGGTGCTGAAGTTGTCATTAGTAGGACCCCTGTAGGGGGAGAGACTCCTACTTCTCGAATGTCTTCGGCTCCGCTACTGCTAGCCATATCAAATTCGGCTTGAAAGGCCGCTTCCTCAGGACGGACCTGCTCCCAGCATCGGCAGGAGATCAAGGTCTCCATTTGTTGATTCTGGGATAGAGCCAATTCAGCATGTTCGGCTTCCGCCGGATATTCATCAAAGGTTGCCCCCAGAGGGCTATCTTCAGTTGGATAGAAGGCGGAGATGGTATCCACCTCGTACCGCCCACTGTAATAGTAGTCTTCCAGGGTGAAGCCCAGACCCGGATGTTGAGAGACACGTCTCATTTCTTTATTCAGATTTGCAGGATACCACATCTTCTGGAAAGCTTCCTTGCGTTTTTGAGATTGATCGGGAGGGATGTGCTGCTTTTGAAACATCCTGGCCGTCCGATCAGTGGTAAATGCCAGGCCCTGAACAGGAACCCGCGGGTTGGCTAGATCCTCAGGGAAGCTGCAGTCTGTGTCCTCCTGAGTGGGATGCTCCTCAGCTGTATAGAACAAGCTGCTGGGCCCATCTTCTTGTGTCACCTCCCAGGCTTTGAAAGGTTCGACAGTGGGATCATTGAGGCCGGAGACTGGCTTGGTGAGGCCGGCCGGGACTCCGATGCGGTCGTGCTGTCGATCAACATGCACTTCCTTAGCTTTGGGGTATAATGCTGGGGGTGTCACCCTGCCGACATTTCCAGAAGCCGTGATGTGGGAAACCACCTTCGGCTTGACATATTCGCGCGGCGGTGGTGGATACCAACCGTCACCCGATTTGTTCTTCGATGCCCCTACGGGGGCTCCATCTTCAGAAACCTTCTGGGGAGACCCCGTATATAGGTTGGCGTCCGCCAAGTGACATTCAAACACCTCGAATGGGTGGATGTCAGCAAATATCCTCTCCTCCTTCCCCTGGAGGCTGTATTTGATACATTGGTGGAGCGTGGAGGGCACCACCATATTTTCATGCAGCCATGGGCGGCCGAGCAGTGCTTTGTAGGAGGTGCGAGAGTCAATGATATGAAACTGCACCGTTGTAGTGAAATCTGCCAGGGTCAGTGTGAACTCTGCCACTCCCATAGATACTTCACACTTTTGGTTGAAGCCAGCGATACGCATATCCCCGACTTTCTCGAGATGCACATTAAAGTGGTACCTCTCGTATATTCTATATGGCAGGATGTTGACTGCTGCACCAGGATCGACCAGAATCCGGTTCAGTTCTCTTCCGTTCAGGTGCCCTTTCATATATAGCGGCCTGTTGTGACTGGCAGTAGGTAGTAGCATGTCTTCTGGAGAGAAGGTCATACTGGCTTTTGGTATAGCCTCGGCTATGCAGGTCTCAAAATGAGCAGGCGTCTGCAGAGCAGTGATGATCGCCTGTCGAGTCTCTTCACTTAAAGAGAGAATTTCCCAGATCGTAAATCGAGCAGGGAGCTTCTTGAGCAACTTCATTATTCGGCTTCCAGCCCGGACATTGGAGAGCTTCATCTCTTCAGCCCATCTGGGCTTGGAAAGGTTTTGATTCGCGGGCCCTGACGGACCTGCTTCACCTTCCTCGGACTCGGCACCCTCTGGACTGGCATCGGCTGTCGGGTCTTCTTTATTAGCTGCTGTAGGGGAAGCCCCATCTGCATTTGCATCCTCAGTGGATTGCGCTGGCTGCGGGTGAATGACCCCGGGCGTAGGGTTAGCCTCCTGACAAGGCTACTTCCCCTTTGACATCTTCATGAATTCAAGGAATGAAGGGACTGTCTTGCCCCCAGTCTTGTTGTATAGACCTGACGGAGGAGGGATTTGGACTCCCTTAACTTCCGGCGGAGGTGTCTTGTAGGGTTGCTCCCTTCTGAACATAATGTTGTGATTGGGTGGCGGCTGGCGCCCCCATTTCCGGCCTGACCGAGTGGCATGTGCAGCAGTTGCGGCCTCGGCCTTGCCTCCCCCAGCATGGGGTGTGAAGCAAATTTCTTCTTCTTCCTCTTCTCCGGGTAGGTTGAAGAGTGCTGACAGGGTATTGCAGGAGGCGACCTATATTTTATGGGCCCCAGCGGCCTTTCTTTTCTTTTTCTTTTGCTTTTTCTTCTTTTTGGTTTCTGCAGGTGCTTGCCCCCAGAACAGGTTGCTCTCTTGAGGTGGCGCTGCTTCAGCTTCCTCCCCTTGCCTGAGTGAGAGTTGCTCCAGCTCTTGCCATGGGACATGGTCCCGTACCAGCAGAGGTTTCAGTTCGGGCTGTACATATTCATCTAGCCCTTCAATTAAGTGTTGCAGTCGAAGGACCCCAGGATTGGTTTCCTTGATTACTGGCAGCGGAGTTTGTCTCCTCCTGTTGGGTGTATGTATTCTGACAGCTGTAGGTGGAGTGACCCATACGGGCGCTACCACTGGCGGAGCAGGCCGGGGTGTAATGCCACGGATATGTGCCCCCTCTTTTAGGCGGGGTGCCCTCTTCTTCTTGTGCTTCACAGGGATTTGCTGCCACCCCTGCTGCTCCTTCACGGGCTCCAGGAAATGGATTTCGTAGGTGCTCCGTGTGCTTGCTTCAGAGATCTCCTCAGGTAATGCCTGGTAGAGTGAGATCATGTTGACTGCTGCCCTCCTAAAAGGGGCTTCATGTGGCTGAGGGGGGTCTACTTTGTACTCTCCCAGCTCTATCTCATTTTTCTTCACCATCCCTTCGATGACGTCTTTGAAAACATAGCAGTCTTCGATTGGATGTCCCAACATCTGGTGGTAGGGGCAGAATCTTGGACTGTCTTTTCTTTTTAGGTCCTCCGGCCTCCTTGGTTCAGGCAGAGTGACCATGTTGTATTCTGTTACCCAGTCGAACAGGACTCGGGTCTTGTCTTTTGGAAAGGAATAAGCTTTCTTCATTTTGTCCCTCAGCGAAGGACCTTCTTTATCATCTGGAGCTTTCGCAGGTTGCGGGGGAGCCGCTTTCTTGCCTTTCTCCTTCTGTTGCTCGAACGCCTTGATATCAAGCGCATTCGCTTCTTTAGGTGTGGGGCGCCGTTCCGCCGCCTTGCCTTTCTGGGCTATGCTGGCAGTTGACGTCGGGACAGGCTTGGCTAGAAAAGCTTCCACCTCAGCTACCACATTATTCAGCCGGTCGAACGACCGTATTTCCATACCAATCATCTTTTCCAGGACCTCCCTCCTGAGGTTTTGTTTACATATTTGCACAGCGTCCTCCTGATGCGGGGGCCGCTTACATCTCATTCCGAGGTTCCTCCACCTCTTGATGTAGTCAAGGGCTGTCTCATCTGCCCTTTGTTTTGTTGAATAGAGCTCGGCCACTGTGACCTCCCTCTCTGTGACATGGAATCTTTCTCTGAACTTCCTTTGCATATCTGACCAGTCATTAATTGACCCGACCGAGAGACTGGAATACCATTCGAAAGCGAGCCCCGTCAGCGAGGACCCGAAGAATTTCAGCAGGTATGACTCGTCGGTGGCCAGATCACCCATAACGGTCATATAATATGCAATATGCTCTTTTGGGGAACCTTTCCCGTTGAATTTGTCAAATTTGGGCGGCTTGTTGACTCCCGGGGGAAGTCGCTTAGCCGCATGGTGTTGCGGGTAGGGCACCCGATAGGCATCGAATGCGACGTAGTCGCCTTCACTTTTCTCTGCGAGCTTCAGCTCGATCATCCTTTCCACCATCATCCGGTTCACGACCGTGGGGTCAACCGGTTCTGGATAGAAGTGCGCTGGCTGCAGGTATGGGGTGACCAGGGTGGTCGCCTGTGGAGGATGCAGCAGCGGGGGTGTTGGGTGCACCTGAGGAAGCACCGGAGGTAGTAGCGGCTGAGGCTGTGGTGGCCGCTGTTGTGCTGTCGTCACGGTTGGTTCTGACGGCTGTGGTAGTGTATAAAGCGGCGGAGGGTCGTCTCGACGAGCCGCTCCCCGGGATGATTCACCCTGGACTTCGGGTGGTTTAGAGGCCGATGAGTGTTCAGTTTTCTCCATCAGCTGTTTCTTCAGGGAATCTATTTCCCGTTGATATTTTTGCAGCAGCATCAAGACTGATGGATCTATAGTGGTGGGGACACCTTCTGTTGTCTCCCCGGACGTACCCTCAGGCAGGATGTCGAGGAGTACGTCGTCTTCTTCTTCCGTCGTCACCACATTAGCGGTCAAGACGGGGGCTTTATCATCCCAGTGGAGGTAGACCTGGGGCTGTTTCTCTTTCATCATTGTCAGAAGCCCTCTTGATGCTTCTGTCCTGCGGGTAGTTGGCCCCGGCCGTACGGCCAATTGAGCCAGTTCTTGGGGGTCTTCAGGAAGCTCCCCATATCGGCTGGGTACACTAGCCATGTTGCAAGTGAAAACCTGCATCCTTCTTCTTTGTCGATGGACCCTCCGCCTTGCTTGTTGCGGAAAGGTCAGCCTACCCTTCTTCTTTCTTCCCGCTTGGGGAAGGCTTCATCGGCTTCGATCTCAAAGCCGTCATCGTATCCATTATCATCGACCGACGACATCCTCATTCTGTCTCTTATCTCTTCTTCATCTGCCGTTGATGGACATTAATCTTCTTCAGTGGCGACTGTCTGCATCAGCCGCTGCTGTCAGAGTGAGGTGTTGCCCAATCCTCGAAAGTAGCTTCTGACCAGGCAGGCCATTTCTTCTCGACCCCGTTCTTGATGTAGCACGGGGGATAGTGGTCGGCCTCCAGAGGGAGGAATGTAGGCCAGTCGAGCTCTGTCGGCTGGCTGTTGGAACCTTCGCCCCGTGGCAGGGACGTTGGCTTGACGGGCCGCAGCCCGGAAGCTTCTGTGGCGCGGAGGATCCGCAACCACCTCTTCTCCCATCTTCGGGGGTAGGCCCCTTTCTCTTATCACCTCCGCATCGTCATTCACAGGATGGCGGCGGATGGGTGTCAGCTGGTGGACAGGTCGGGTCCGTTTGGGAACCCACACCTGTCTGAACTTCCTCGGCCTGAGTGCCGGGTTTCCTTGGCCATGGTGGCCGGCTTCTTTCATCTCTGCCCTCCTTCCAGCAAGGGCCTGATATGTGTTGTGGACAGGAACGTTTGGGATGACTCGGTCTGGGGTCACCTGCGCCGTGTGCCCGTTGAGGAAGACACGCATGCCTCCCACCAGCATTGACTTCCCGGACTGAGAGACAGTTCCGGTGATCACAGCAGTGTTCTTGCGAGCCTGGCGACGCTGACGTCCTCCAGGGGGTTTGTTGACTACAGCGGGGTGCGTCCCACGTACAACGTGGTGCACCATGCAGCTAGCGGCCGGGGCCGGATTCTTGAGCAAGTCGTCGCAGCGAGGAACCCTCAGAGGTTCCACTTCCTCCATAGCTTGCTTGGAAGGTTCCGGGGCTTCGACTTCTAGGATGTCGACGAAGGCCAAGCCCAGGAAGTTGGGGAAGCCTACAGCGGCAGGGAAGCTGCCGAATTCCATGGGTACCGCCAGGTACCCTTGCGCGTGTTCAGCAACTATCGACTGATCGAAGTCGACGCCAGCTATTCCATGAGTTGTCATTGTCTGCCTGCAAAGACAAACAGGAAAACAATCAGTAGTCTTTGAAAGGGCTTCGAAGCCCGAATATCTCGGCAAAGAGATGAAATGTGACACCAGTCCTACCGGGCGTGCCAGACTTGTTTCCAGCATTTTCTTTCTTTCCCTTTTCGTTCGCGTATCGATCAACCATTTGGCTAACTAGTAGTCAACTGACTGATTGACGATGCTGGCGTGCCAGTCACATGAGTGACAATTTTATTGTGTGCTCATTCTGACCCATATCGGGCGAATGTGAGGTTCGGTCGGGACCAGCAGTCCGCCATACCATAAAGGTTATGGCGTTAATTACATCCCCCACGAGGAGGGAACACCTTTGATTATTTGCCGAGATAGCGGGCTGTCGAAGCTGGATTAAGAAAAGAACTACAGGGTGATCATGACGAAGACATGCAGGATGCACATGTTTATCGTATAGAAGATGCATAGTTCATAGAATTATGGATCCTCGGTACGTGGCGGAGGATATAGGTCCGAAGACCACCATCGCGCATGGCGAAGACTTCCGACCGGGAGTAACCCGATCTTCTGTCGACGCCATTTGATATACCCGAGGATCTATGCATGCGCACACATAAGACATTCACGCCTAGATTGCACATGAAGATAGTGTTATGAAGCGGTGGCGATCAGCCACAGTTATTACCCTCCACCGAGAAGAGGAAGAACGACACAAGTGTAATAGCGAAAGCAAAACGCTTAACAGATCTGACAATGAGTACGATGATAATATGATTCGGGCTCGCTTGGCCATCCTTTTTATTCACCAATTACGGCTTATTGACATCGCCCCCGAAAGACGAGACTTACCCGGGGTGAATGAATCACTAGAGTAGCATGACGCTTCAAAACCGGCGTGACTACAAGTATATAAGAACGCTTACACGGCGCGGTCACGCGTAGGTGTAGTAGTTAATACGGCGCGGTCATCATGCGTATTGAAACGGCGCGCAAGGGCCTTGGGGCGCGCCGGTTTAGGGCACGCCGGAAAGGCGCAAGAGAATTTTTTTAAAAAAATGAGTGTGGCCTTATTCCGGCGCGGGGGGGTACCGCACCGGGTTAGGGCGCGCCGGGAAGTACCGCGCCGTTTTGATATTAATTTTGAACATTTGGAGTTTGTTAAGCCCATGCAGGGGATCTTGAGGCCATTGAGGCCAGTTCTTTATTAAGTTGAAGTTCTGAGCCCTCTGAAAATGAAGACTAACCCAGTGCGAGGTTCATACTCGAGCACTGAGTTGATTAAATTCAGAATGATCACTTTATTAACCTAATTTAGTTGGAATCTGTCTAAAATTTGACAGCATCTCCCCTGAACAAGAAGAGTTGCAGGGGAGAATTGGGGTCATACTCACTGGTGGAGCAAGCCCCTAAACCGCCGGTGTACACAGAGGCACCCAGCAAACCCCATCGGATAGGATACCCTGAGGACTAGCCTACGAGGGGCACCAAGGCTCCGAAAGGGGAAAGATAGAGAGACGAGGTCATTGATGATGGGGGCATCACCCCGAGGGCTAGCCTGCGAGGGGTGGACAACCCACAGCTTATGACTCATCCCGTAGAGGAACCGACCACCAAGAGGGTGAAGCTCTGAGGGCTGGCCTACGAGGAGCATACATCTCTCGGCCTCGATTGGGTCTCAAATTGCCGGGGCTAAGCCTGTTAGGCTAAAACCCCTGTTGCTATCTGCTATGGCCTTGGGGAAACATCTACTATTGAGGGGTAAAGTTCCCGATTGCCCAGCGGCTGTGCGGAGTAACAGGGAATGTCCCCCTCCCCGGATGATTAAGACGAAATAAAGGAATCTCGGAGCGGTTCACGTGACTATAATGCAGAGGGGTAATCAATTCACAGGCGAGACGAGCTAAACATAGAGGCATATGCTCGAACAGTTACTGCGCAGTGTTAAATCGATGCATCTTGCAATCCCAAGAACGACTCCCACCTCGCGAGCCACAGGGCAACAGGAAGAGAGGAATCGAGGGGAGTTTAGTCCCTTGACAATACGGTAGAAAGAAGCATACGCAGAAGCGCAACTCTGTCCACGGAGGGTATGCGGAGACCCTTAAATCAGACACGAGCGTGGACAAGAAGGGAAAACCCCGGGGAAGGGTGTTTCTATAGCCCACGGTGCTTCGGGGCATGATCGGGGCTTCGGGAAAAACCAGGATCAGAGAAAACGCCCAGAAGACCTTAAACATACACATCGATGTAGATAGAGACGTAGACAGAAGTTTCAAATCACTCGTTCAACCTGCTGGTCCAGCCATTCAAATACGCATTGCCATCCCAGAAACAGGAATGGGCTACTCATTTACACGTTAAGAATCCGGCGCCGGCATCATTGATCGGTCGCCGTTCATCATTCGCAGGGGAAGATACAGTAAGGAAGAGAAATCGCAGAGGAGGGGAGGGGTCGGCTCATATCATTGCCATCCCTCCCCTCTCTTGCTTACAGCTGGTAGACGGAGACTCCGAAAGAGGAAAAAACAACGAAAAGCAAAAGAGAGATAGACGCCGGCGCCCACCTGTTCTCAAAACAGAGTATCGGCCCGCCTCTCCTTCTCCGGCTCCGGAGGACTTCTTCCAGAACATAGGAAGACAGCCGTCGAAGGACGCTCGGACGGAAACTTCTCTTCCAAGAAAGCTCTCTCTCTCCCCCCCGAAGGCCTCTCTCGAAAGACCCTCCTCTTAACGCTCTGTCTGCTCCCTCTTCTGCCTCTCAGCTCTTCTCTACTTCTTTGCCCTTTTAGCCCTCTTCTTCTCTTTTTTTCTTTTCTCTCCTCTTCTCCTTTGCTTCTCGAACCTCACCCATATATATAACAGGTTGGAGGCTATTCATCCGGCGTGAGCTTTTGGCGCACCGAGAGGAGTCTTCATCAACTTATCGCGCCGGTTTAAGGCGCCATCAGATAGGGTAGCTTGCGCGCCGGGATGAGGGCGGAAGGAAGGGGGGCGCGCCGGGATAAGGGCTGAAGGTAGGGGGGGGGGCGCCGGGATAAGGGGCATCGAATGAGGGGCGCGCCGGTTTAAGGCACACCGGGCTAATGCTCCTCATGCGCTTCAAGCCCGTCGATGAGTCCGGGGATGATTCCGGGAGTCACCGTGAACATCATCTCGCCAGTGCCCCTCGAAACCTTGGCGGGATGTCTTGCCGAAGCTCCCAGGTCGACGTACGGCCGTTCCTGAGACTCTAGATAGCTTTGATTTGATCATACGGGCTTTCCGCCGACATGGCCTTCGGCTCTATGTTCCATGTTGTTGGTCCGGCCTGGCTCGTACTCAAAGCTCCTTAGGGGGTGGTGTAACACCAGGGATAGTTCCGCCTGAGCTGGGTGATCATTCGGCCACTAATGGGCCCACCTTGGCAGGGCCGTACCCGTGCCGGGTGATCGAGATCTTCTGCCGACGGAGCTTTCGGTCCTCCGTCTCGGAGAGCCGGGGGAACTCCTTCATCTTCGGGAGAACCTCTTCATATGGTGGGGGATCCACCGGATAGACCGTCGTCCTTGATCAGACAACGGGTGTAGTGTATGCGGCATGACAAAGTCGATGCCGGTTCATTGGGCAGGCTTGGTCGCACTGCCGGTTGGTTGACGAGTTTGTCTCGGCTCTCCTGAGGTGAAGTCCCCGTGTCCACATGGAGTGACTCGAGGCTCTGTCAGCTTGAGAAGTCTTCAATATGTTGATCTTCATCGGCTTCCGTACTTCGGTGGGCCGGGTCATTCGTCCTTATGGCTTGGTCACCGACAATCATATTTTGAGTGCCAACATGTTCCCAACAGAATAATCTCTGATAATGGAAGTCATTTTTAAGAATCAGGAGATATATCAGCTCTCCGAGAAATACAAGATTGATTGGAGGACCTCTACCCCTTACAATCCGCAAGCAAATGGGTTGGCTGAAGCATTCAATAAAACTCTGTGTACGCTCCTGGCGAAGATCTTCAGCTCTCACAAGAAGGACTGGAGGAAAAAGATGTACGAAGCATTATGGGCCTATCGTACCGTCTACAAAACCCCTACAGGCTGCTCACCCTTCTCACTCGTGTGCGGCTCCGAGGCAGTGGTTCCTATCGAGCTGGAAGTTTCGTCGCTCAGGGTTGCTGTCCAATACGGTTTGGCCCGAGATGAGCAAACAAATGCTGAAAGAAGATATGAAGAATTGGCTGAGCTGGAAGGAAAATGTCTTCAGGCACAGAAGAATATCCAGATGTATGAAGCCCACTTGGAAAATGCCTTCAATAAGCTCGTCAAAGGGCGAGAATTCAAGAAAAGAGACCTGGTCATGGTCAAGAAAAGGGAAGTCATGGCTTCCAATCCAAAATACAAACTTGCTACTAACTGGCTGGGTCCATATGTAGTCCAGAGGGTCTACGAGGGCGGAGCATACGTGGTTGTCAACCATCGAGGGGAAGTTCCGTTCCCGCCACTCAATGGGAAACATCTGAAACTCTATCATGCCGCACCACTGCCTGCTGGGGGAGTGGCGAATGGACAGATAAATGAAGGCTGATGACAATCAGGAGGGTTGCTCCTTTGCTACACACTAAACATTAGTTTGGACCCTCCGTCTGGATTAGATGATGAAACCCTATTTTTCTTTGCGTTGGTGTTTCCCCCACATTGATGATAAAACTCATCCACCTTTTCGGTGAACGGTTTCAGGCCTAAGCTGCTACACACCGACATCGGTTCAGACCCTCCATCTGGATTAGATGATGAAGCCCTATTCTTCTTTGCGTTGGTGTTTACCCAACATCAACGATAAAACTCATCCACCTTCTCGGCAAATGGCTTCAGGCCCGAGCTGCTACATACCAACATCGATCCAGATCTTCTATCCAGATTAGATAATGAAACCTTATTCTTCCTTGTGCTGATAAAATAAAAAAAATGGGGCTTAAAATAGAGGTGCCTCGCCGGACTTGTCCAAGATATCTTGGACGAGTGCAAAAATGGCAAACAACCCGGCTGTGGCGAAAACCCGAAAGGGCGCTATGGGCAAAATTGGGTACCCCGCCACGTGAAAACCCGAAAGGACACGTGGGCAAAAGCAAGAGGGGGCTGGCTTCGGTGAAAACCCGAAAGGACGCTTAAGCCAGTAATATGACAATTTAAAGTTCCCTTTTTCACCCTTCCTAATAAAACTCTGAGAAGGATGATCATCATAAAGTCCCACCGGAAATCCTGTCCAACAATCTTTCAGCCCTTGTCATCATCGACAAGACCGGTCGGCTTATTCCTTTAACTTGGACCCTTCGTCCCTGTCAAATGAATCTACCTCTCCGGCAAATGGCCCCGTGCCCAAGCTGCTACCCATCAACATCAATTCAGACCTTCCGTCTGGATTGCATGGAAATACCATCCTTCTTTGCATTAATGTTCACCCCCACGTCAACGATAAAACTTATACACATTTTCCAGTGAACGGTCCCATGCCTGAGCTGCTACACAGCAACGTCACTCAGACCCTCCGTCCGAGTAGTCAATGAAACCACTCTCCTTTGCGTTGATGTTTATCCCCGCACCAACGATAAGATCCACATTCCCGGCAAACAGCTTCATGCCCAAGCCGCCATCCACCAACTTCAGTTCAGACCTTCCGTCTGAATTGCATGATGAAGCCCTACTCTCCTTTGCGTTGATGTTCACCCCACATCAATGAATGGCACATGCTCAGAGAACAACGCGAGAATCAAAAACAAAAGGAAATGATAAAAAAATATAAAAAAATAAAAATGATAAGAGATGGGGCTTAAAATAGAGGTGCCTCGCCGGACTTGTCCAAAACATCTTGGACGAGGGCAAAAATGGCCAAAACCCAGCTGTAGTGAAAACCCAAAAGGGCACTACAGGCAAAATCGGGTACCCCGCCACGTGAAAACCCGAGAGGGCGCGTGGATAAAAGCAAGAGGGGGCTGGCTCCGGTGAAAACCCGAAAGGGCACTTGGGTCAGTAATGTGGTAATATAAAAAGTTCACTTCATGAATCTCCTTCGGCAGCACATCCACCGTATGTCCCACCGATGATGAAACCCCGTTGATCATAAGGCATATCGTCTCGATCAATGCTAAAGCCCATCTCGGAATAGACCTTCCGTCTGTTCTGATAAAATCCTTCCACTTTTTACCCGAAATCTACCACGATAAATCCCATCCAGTTTAGATCTTACATCTATTCTGATGAAACCTATCATACGTCCCACCGTGATGAAACCTGCCATTGATCGATTGGCACAGTGCCCGATCAATGATGAAACCTATCCGGCTTAGACCTTACATCTATCCCGATGAAACCTATGAAATCCTTGCATTGGTATGAACTCAATACCGATGATGAAACCTGCTATTGATCGATTGGCACACTGTCCGATCAACGATGAAACCTATCCGATTTAGACCTTACGTCTATCCCGATGAAACCTATGGAACACCTTGCATTGGTATAAACCCAATACCGGTGATGAAATCAGCTACTGATGGAGCGGCACATTGCCTGATCGATGCTGAAACCCATCCAGGGTAGACCTTCCGTCTGCTCTGATAAAAACACAACATATTTCCCCAAATCAATCTGGATCTTCCATCTGGATGGATAATGAAATCCCATTCCTTTGCGTTAATGTTAAACCCCACATTAACGATGAAACCTGCATTCCCAGCGAACGTCTTTGTGCCCAAGCTGCTACCCACATTTCTTTAAGTCAATCCGGACCTTCCGTCTGGGTAGATGATGAAATCATATTCCTTTGCGTTAATGTTAAACCCCACATTAAGGATGAAACCTACATTCCCAGCGAACGGCTTCGTGCCCAAGCTGCTACACACATTTCTTTAAGTCAATTCGGACCTTCCGTCTGGATAGATGATGAAATCTCATTCCTTTGCGTTAATGTGAAACCCCACATTAACGATAAAACCTGCATCTTCAGCGAACGGCTTCGTGCTTAAGCAGCTACACACGTTCTCAAGTCAATCTGGACCTTCCATCTGGATAGATGATAAAATCCCATCCCTTTGCGTTAATGTTAAATCCCACATTAACGAGTAAACCTACATTCCCAGTGAACGGCTTTGTGCTTAAGCTGCTACACACATTCTCGAGTCAATCTGGACCTTCCGTCTGGATAGATGATGAAATCCTATTCCTTTGCGTTGATGTCAATCCCCACATTAACGATTACGGTCATGCTTCCGGCGAACGGCTTTGCACCTAAGCCGCAAAACACACTCAAGTCGACCCAGCCTTCTGCCTGGGTGGACGATGAAACCCCATACCCCTTGCATTGATGTTAACACCCAGATCAATGACCATGCATACACAAGTTGAGCACATGGATTAACAATTTACAAAGCCAAAGTCCTAGTTCAAAAAAAAAAGAGAGAGAGACAAAATGGGGGCTAAAAATAGAGATGCTCTGCCAGACTTGTTCAGGCATTCTGAACAAGGGCAAAAAAATGGCCAAAACCCAGTTGTGGTAAAAACCCGAAAGGGCACTGCATGCAAAATCGGGTACCCCGCCACGTGAAAACCCGAAAGGGCGCGTGGGTAAAAGTAAGAGGGGGCTGGCTCCGGTGAAAATCCGAAAGGGCGCTTGGGTCAGTAATGTGATAATTTAAAAAAAAGTTCCATGCCAATGACATGCTACCTTCATCTCCCACCATTTACAAGAACCTTCCATTTATCGCTCGGCATCTTGCCTGATCAGTGATAAAACCCTTACATGATAGACCTTACGTCTGTCCTGATAAAGTCTTCATACCTCTTTCAAAAGTCCCACCGACGATAAAACCCATCACCACTCTTATGAAACCAGCTATTGATCAACCGGCACCTTGCCCGATCAATGATAAAACCCTACCCAGTTTAGACCTTACGTCTATTCTGACGAAACCCTACGAAATTCCTTTGCATCGATATAAACCCAATATCGATGATGAAATCAACCGTTGATCGACCGGCACCTCGCCCGATCAATGGTAAAACCCTATCCAGTTTAGACCTTACGTCTATTCTGATGAAACGTATGAAATTCCTTTGCATCGATATAAACCCAATATCGATGATGAAATCAACCGTTGATCGACCGGCACCTCGCCCGATCAATGATGAAACCCTATCCAGTTTGGACCTTACGTCCATTCTGATGAAACTTATGAAATTCCTTTACACCGATATAAACCCAATATCGATGATGAAACCAGCTATTGATCGACTGGCACCTCGCCCGATCAATGATGAAACCCTATCCAGTTTGGACCTTACGTCCATTTTGATGAAACTTATGAAATTCCTTTACATCGATATAAACCCAATATCGATGATGAAACCAGCTATTAATCGACTGGCACCTTGCCCGATCAATGATAAAACCCTATCCAGTTTGGACCTTACGTCTATTCTAAGGAAGCCTATGAAATTCCTTTGCATCGATATAAACCCAATATCGATGATGAAATCAACCGTTGATCGACCGGCACCTCGCCCGATCAATGGTAAAACCCTACCCAGTTTAAACCTTATGACCATTCTGATGAAGCCTTTAACATTCCTTTACATCGATATAAGCCCAATATCGATGATGAAGCCAACCATTGGTCGACCGGCACTTTGTTCGATCAATGATGAAACCTGTCCAGTTCACACCTTACATCTGTCCTGATGAAAACCACATACCCTCTCATGTCCCACCTATGATAAAGTCTACCCAGTCTGGACCTTACATCTATTCTGATGAAACCTATAAAACTTCTTTGCATCGATATAAGCCCGACATCAATGATAAAATCATTCACTGGTCGATTGGCACATTGCCCTGACTGGCTTTGAAACCTACCCGGGATGAACCATTCGTCTGTTCCGAATGATACTATAAACCTTTTCATTCATTTTTCTGCAAACAACCTCACTTGCGACACATATGGCCGAAAAAGACATCCGCTACTACCTACAAAATTCAGTTTGAGCACCCTCCGGATACCGTCACGCGGTGGAGCGAGTTCCCCATCCTTTCTCTGAAGGGGTGGACGGTCTCCTGCTAAATACGGGCTATCCGCATGAGGATTGCTAAAACCGCTATCGAATCATCATGAAGTAATGGTGATGCAATAAGTGAAGAACATCCACACGTGAGACCATCATAAAGATTCCTTTTCACTATATAAAGAAGAAAAAGAGTACAAGAGGAGCCCCTGAGGGGGAATTGTACTACAAAAGAAAAAAAGAGGGAAGAGACGTTCACTGGTGTCGGAAGATGTCTTCAAAAGCCAGAAGACCCACATACGGAGCAGCCTCCAACTCATGTAGACGAGCCTCCTCCTCCTGTAGCCGAGTGGGCTCGCCCTAAAGAGACACCACCTGCCCCTCCAACAGAGCTACTTCCTCTGCGAACTGTGGCCGAGAGGTTGTTATCTGCAGCAGTTCAGCTCGAAGATCAGCCAGTTCTGCTTCTAGAATGTTATCCGGTTGCATATAAACTGCTCCCACTGTGTCAGAGACTGCAGTTGGCCTCGGCGCTCTTGAAGGATAGAGCTCATCTTCCCCAGATCAGATTTGCACTCTACCTTCTGCAACTTCAAAGCCATGGCAGTAAAGCTATCAAGCTAAAAGTTAAAGAAAACTAGTAATGAAAAGCTGAGAGAGACACTTTCAGATGCTGAATGATGCACCTACAGACACCGTGCCGCTTATCCTGTGCTTACGCCATCCGCAGGTGATGAAACTAACCATTGATCAACCGGTTAGAAAATAGATGAAATATGAGCAGAGATAGAGATGAGACCAAAATCGGCAATGAAGACCCTTGAAGTTTCTGCAGAGTCAGAACTAAAGAAGAGTCATCACTATTAGTCATCTACCCGGTTGAAGATCTCTCCGGCCAAGCTGATGTCCGGTGTTGTCATCGCCCAGGTGGCAGTACTGATGAAAATTACAGTCTACCGACTGATGAGAACCTCCAAAATGTTCTAATGAAAACTATACTAACTGACTGATGAAGAGGCCTTCGCCTATTCTGATGGACTCGAAGGGATAAACAGATGAAAAGGCAGGGTGGACGGCTCTGATAGTTTAATCCCGCTGACAAGGAATGTAAACATCAAAAAAGCCCTAAATGGGCCTATGAGTATGGCGCCAGGATCCTTTCAATCAAGTCCAGTTGGACTCTTGCGCGCCGAGAAGCCTCTTCCCTTGGTTGAGGCGCGCCGAGAACACTCAAGGGGCGCGCCGAGAAGCCCACTCAACCCAGGCGCGCCGAGAACCATCTATCTCCGCGCCGGGAAGCTGTGGTGCACCGAGAACCAGGCCCTATGCGCCAAGAAGCCATCTGAAGCTATTAATGAAGCAGAAATTGTTAGAAAATAAGGAAAACAAAGAAAAAATATATACTGAAGCCATTACAGGAAAGCTGTCGGGCTGAAGATCAAAGAAAACCAGTATTGAAAGGCTAAGAAAGATACTCTCAAATGCTAAAAGATACACCTGCAGGCACCGTGTCACTTATTCTACGCTTACGCCACCTACAGGTGGGGGGCATTTGTTGACACCTGAAATATAATCAAGAATAAAGATGGGACCGAAGAGAAGATTGGATCAGAAATAAAGATCCCAGGGATTTCTGCAAAGCCAGAACTACAGAAGAGTCGTCACTAAAACTATCTACCCGGCTGAAGTCCTTCCCGACCAAGCTGATGTTCGGTGTCGTCATCGCCCAGATGGTAGTACTGATGAAATTTCAAGTCTATTGACTGATGAAAACCTCCAAAAGCATTCTGATGAAACTATATCAACCCACCAATAAAGGGGCCTTCGCCAATTCTGACAGGCTCAGAAGGGTTAACAAATGAAAAGACCTTTTCAAGCTGAATAGCTTTGATAGCTTATGCCCGCTGATAAGAAGAATTAAAACATTAAAATCCCTAAATGGGCCCATGAGTGTGACGCCGGGAGCTCCTCACCAAAGCCCAAAGCCCATCAGGGTGGCACCGGGAAGCTCCCCATCCGAACTAAGGCGTGCCGGGAAGGTGCGAAAGACGTGCCGAAGTGGAGCAGGCCGAGAAGGAGGGTGCTGTGCCTATAAAACCCCCCATTTCGTCCACTTAAAGGAGGGAGGATGATATAGATAGAGCCATCAAAGAGAAGCGAAGAGAGATATATCCAGATAGCCAGATAACAAAAGAGAGAAGAGAAGAGAAGCTGCTGCCGAGGTCAAAGGAAGGAGAAGGTGTGTTGTAAGGGGAGGGAGAGGAGTCAATGCTCCGCCCTCCCCCTTCGTTATCTTTTCTTCTCGCTTTCCCTTTCTCTGATGTATAGCTTTGATCATGTTTTCTGCTTTCAAAGTGAAGAAATCTCCCTATTGTCAAGGAGATAGTGTACCCGTCTCTTTTCTTTCTTTCCTCCCGTTCTACCTCTGTGAATGATGTAAACAATGAAATAGTGAAACACGATTTCGTGATTGTCCCGCCGAACTGGCGATGGTTAGGTCTTTCTTTCTTTGCTTCCTCGGAATATACGTTGTCCTCTGCGTGTGTTAGTTGTTCCGACGCTTAGAACTCGGATGATTTTTTGCGCTCACGTACATGCTTGTTTCAAAAGGGGTGGAGGCAGAAGAGCCCCAATCCTCACTTCTGTGGATCTTTGGGCTTTGTCCTCCTTCCCCCTCGATGACGTCGATGGCATTGGCGCTGTGAGGTTCTTCTATTTTCTTTTGAGTTCCTCAAGCCACTAGGTCATCACAGGAATCAGAGACAGCTATCTCTTGATCTCCTGGAAGACTGGCGACATAAAAATAAAACATATCTCCATAGGGTTGTAAACGGATGATGATCTCGATCCCTCACTAAACTCTACCCCTCTTTGATCCCCTAGCATTGCCCGAGCATAGGCCTCGACTCAATCCCCGTTTGCATCCCAACTCTGCCTCAATCGAAGCCTAAATCTCAAAAACCCTCAGAACAGAGCCCCGTGGAAACCCTGAAAACCCTAAAAACTTCCCGGTGCCCCTACCTTCTCGGCGTGGAACCTTCCCGGTGCGACACTTTACGCGACGAGAACCTGGCGTGCCGAGAACCTGGTGCATGCCGAGAAGCCACCACCTTCTAGCTTGCCGAGAAGCCCACTCCAGCTATGCCGAGAACATGCTAAAAGGCGCTTCAAGAAGCCCTCTTCAACCCAGCCCGCCGAGAACCCACCTGCCTCCATGCCGAGAAGCCCTTCTACACTACCTTCCCGGCGCGAGACCTTCCCGGCACGGTGAATAGTTCCCGACGTGGCACTTCGCGCGCCGGGAACCCCTTGCGCCGGGAACCCTTATCTACATGATAAGCTGCTCCGAGAACCTCCATTGTGCCCGTCCAGGGGATATCCAGAGGTCATCATGCACACCCTGGGAAATAAATCAACGGGGAATGACCTCCCCTACATTACTCGGTCCCGATCCGGATTCCTCTGTAACCCTATGAACCTAAGGAGCTCTGCCACTGCATGTGCTCCGATGGTTTCCAAGGGAATATCAACCGGTGCTATGAATGCAAATAGTGTTCCTAGGCCTAGTGCCCTTCTCTTTCGGCCTTCGTCCCAGCATCCCGTGGATGATGGTCTATCTCTCCTTGGCATGATCCAAGATAAGGGGATATGCTACCGAAATTCACCCACATCACACCGAGTGACTACGGTATTTTCTCCTAACCCTGCTGGCCCACGGAGTTCTGCCACTGCATGTCCTCCGATGGTCCCTCAAAGGGGGATATCAACAAAACATCGCACCGGCATATGGTGTATCATGGTACATCGGTCCCTCTTCAGATTCCGAGTCAAATATACCCGATCTTTCACGGATTCCATCCCGCCGCTGCATGGATGGTTTCCTATTCCCACTTGGCATAGTCCAAGATAATGGGGACATGCTGCCAGATTTGCTCCGCACCTGATATACCCTCGCTTTATCCAGTCTACTCAATGTCTTGCAGATAAATTAACATGCTCTCATTTGGGCTTTTACCGCCGGTCCCCTCTTACTTTGGCATTTAATCAAGGGTTGTCCTTCTTAGGGAGGACGTAATTAACATCATAACCTTTATGGTATGACGGACTTTTGGTCCAGACACGATCACTCACAATTGACTGATTAGAAGTCAGGTCGAGCGCACAATAAAATCATCACATATGTGACTGGCACGCCAATAAATAAACAATAGAAATTAAAGGATAAAATCAAACAAAAAGCGCGTCCACAACCCTCCCCAACTTTAAGGAATTTGGTCCTCCAAATTCATTACACTTATCAAAAATGGAGAGTAGAATAACCAACCTTAGAATAAATCAGGGTATTGCATCCGAATAACATCCTCAGATTCCCAAGTAGCTTCTTCCGTTCCACGCCGACTCCACTGAACCTTGACCATAGGTATAGATCAATTTCTGGGTTGCTGCTGCTTATGGTCCAAAATCTTGATGGGTCTTTCTTCATAAGTCAAATCTTCCTTCAATTCCAAATCCACATGCTGAATGATGTGAGTGGGGTCATAAACATACTTTCACAACATCGATACATGAAAGACATTCTGAACTCCTGATAATTGGGGTGGTAAAGCTAAATGGTATGCAACTTCTCAAATTCTTTCCAGAATCTCAAATGGACTAACATATCTTGGACTTAACTTGCCATGAATATCGAACCTTTGGATTTCTCTTGTTGGTGAAACTTTCAAGAACACATGCTCGCCAGCTTGAAATTCTAAGGCTCTCCTCCTATTATCAGCATAACTCTTCTATCTTGATTGTGCCACTTGCAAACGGTCTCTGATAATACGGATGTTCTTAGATGATTCTGAAATGAGATCTGGTCCCAACCATTGCTTCTCACCTACCTCATCCCAACATAATGGAGATCGACAGCTTCTTCCATGCAGAGCTTTAAACGGAGCCATCTGGATACTGGACTGGTAACTATTATTATAGGCGAATTCAATCAAAGCCAAATGCTCATGCCAACAGCCTCCAAAATCAATCACAGAAGCCCTAAGCATATCTTCCACAATCTGATTGGTCCTTTCAGTCTGTCCGTCTGTTTGAGGATGGAAAGCGGTACTGAAATTCAGACGAGTACCTAGGGATTCTTATAATCCTCTCCAGAAGTGTGAAGTGAACCTAGGGTCTCTATCAGACACAATACTGACTGGTATTCCATGAAGTCTTACAATTTCCTTCACATATAGAGCAGCCAAGACATCAACTGTCCATTTGGACTTAATGGACACGAAATGGGTAAACTTAGTCAATCTATCGACAATGACCCATATTGCATCAAATCCACTGCGAGTCCTAGGTAGACCCATAATAAAATCTATGCCAATGCTCTCCCACTTTCATTGAGGTATATCATGTGGTTTTAACTTCCCTGCAGGTCTAAAGTGCTCCGCTTTAACTTGCTGACACACTAAGCATCTGCTTACAAATTCGGCAACTTCCTTTTTCATATTCGGCCACCAAAAGGATCTTTTCAAGTCTCGATACATCTTAGTACCTCCAGGATGAATAGTATACCTGGACTTATGAGCTTCTTCTAAGATCTTACTTTTTACTTCAGTTACGTCTGGCACATAGGTCCTTCCTCAAAATAATAATATGCCGTCATCGGCTAATATGAAATCTAGTCTAGTGTTCAAATCCTTGATCTCTACCAATACCGGATCATTACCTTGCAAGTACCGAATTTCCATTAATAACTCTGGACGAAGTTGAATCTGTTCAATCATAACCCGATCCTTGCCAACATTGATGTCTAAACTAGCCAGCTGTTCTAATAATCTCCACTCTTGTAACATGAGACTTGATAATTTTGCTATCGATTTGCGACTTAAAGCATCTGCCACCACATTGCCCTTTCCATGATGTTACTCGATAAAAAAATCAAAATCCTTTAAGTATTCAAGCCATCTCCTCTACCTCATATTAAGCTCCTTTTGAGAAAACAAGTACTTCAAACTCTTGTGATCTGAAAACACTGTGAATGTCTCTCCATACAAGTAGTGCCTCAAAATCTTTAAGGCGAACACTATAGCTGCGAGTTCCAAATCATGGACAGGGTAATTCTCTTCGTGCTTCCTTAACTGCCTAGAAGAATAGGCTATCACTTTCCCGTGTTGCATAAGCACACAACCTAGGCCAATACCTGAAGCATCAGTGTAAACGGTAAAACCTCCTTCTCCAGAAGGTAAGGCCAAAACAGGGGCAGTAGTTAAACACTCCTTTAGAGTCTGGAAACTTCGCTCACAATCTTTCGACCAATCAAGTTGGTTCTCCTTGCGGGTTAATCTTGTTAAAGGTACCGCGATTTTGAAAAAAATCTTAATAAACCTTCGGTAATAGCCTACCAGGCCTAGGAAACTTCTTACCTCAGTTACATTAGTAGGCCTATCCTAATTCTTTATTGTCTCTATTTTTGAAGGGTCAACCGAAATACCTTCCTTAGTGATAATGTATCCTAGAAAAGATACTTCTTGCAGCCAAAAGTCACATTTACTAAACTTGGCATACAACTGATGGTCTCTCAATAACTGTAACACCATCCTCAAGTGTTCAGCATGCTCCTTCTCACTCTTGAAGTATATTAAAATATCATCAATAAACACTATGACCCACTGATCAAGATAGGGCCGGAACACGCTATTCATCAACTGCATAAAAGCTGCAGGTGCATTTGTTAGTCCAAAAGGTATTACTACAAATTCAAAATACCCATACCTGCTACGAAAGACTGTTTTAAAAATATCCTCATCCTTGATCCACAGCTGATGATATCTTGATCGAAGATCAATCTTAAAAAAATATTGGGCTCCTGCTATCCAGTCAAACAGCTCGTCAATCCTCGATAATGGGTACTTGTTCTTGATAGTAAGCTGGTTCCATTACTGATAGTCAATGCATAGCCTCATCGAACCATCCTTCTTTTGGACGACCAACACCGGGGCTCCCCACGAGGATGTACTAGGACGAATGAACCTCTTCTCAAGCAACTCGATCAATTGTCGTTTCAATTCCCTCAGCTCCGCGGGACACATATGATACGGAGCCCTTGAAACATGAGACGCGCCAGGAGTTAAATCAATAGAGAAGATTAACTCCCTCTCAGGCGGAAGTCCTAGAAATTCCTAAGGAAAAACATCTTGAAAGTCTCGAACAATAGGAATATCCTTTATCTCAATCTTCCTCTCAGGGGTCACAGAAACAAAGGCTAGAAAAGCTTGACATCCTTTCCTCAATAACTTCTCAACTCGAAGAGCCGAAATAAGCGTCACAGACCTAGAGTGCTTAACCCCTACAAAAGAAAGCTCAGGGTGTCCAGAAAAAGACACCAAGCTAGTGCTGCAGTGAACATTGGCCTCATACCTAGCCAACCAATCAGCTCCAAGGATTACATCATAATCCTTCATATCCATACAAACAAAATCTGTTGGCATATTTTGCTCATTAATCATAACCTTACTAGAAGGAGAGAAATATTTGATTGCAGATCGGGAACCAATAGTGGTCGAAATTTCTAATGGAGAGTTCATTAACACAGGTTTCACAGCTAAAGACTTAGCAAAACTCCGAGAAATAAAAGAGTGCGTTGCTCCAGTATCTAACTAAACAAATGCCAGCTTATCATAAAAAATGAGTGTACCTTCAACAAGTCCACCCTCCTCGGTGGTTCCCGCATCATCTTCCTGTAGGCCTTGAAGCTTGCCCTGTTGCTTCCGATTTCCTTGCAGCTTAGTCGGTGTAGCTTGATCTAATAAGAGGGGACACTCTGGAATACGATGGTCCCTACTTCCACAGCGCAGACAGGCGCCCAACTTGTGCCAGTATTCCTCCATCTTGTGACATGGACGATCATAATACTTGCACAGGCCTTTGAATGGTACTGGAGATGGGGATTTCTGTAGCCCACCCAAAGAGCAGCCCAACAAGACCCAACAGGGTCCAACGAGGCAAGCTCACCTGAGTGACAGCCCACAGGGCCCACTCAGGAAAGAAAAGCCCAATGAACAAACACTCGAGGAACCAACTCTCCCCGGTGGCCCCTAGGCTCGGAGGGCCCGAGTGATGGTCAGGTCACAAGGAGGGTCCGGCCCAAGCCGTTTCCCCGCCCGGGAGAGACCTAGCCGTTTCATCGCTTGGATAGGGCTGGCGTTTCAGAAGCTCGGCCAGACCAGACATTATCCGTTCGTGCTGCCGTTAAGAGTCCCCAATGGACAAGGGAATCAAGAAGCCGCCGGACATCGAGGCGATAATGTTCCCACGATAAGGCCATGAAAGCCCACGTTGAGGACGTAACTCCCGCCGGAGACCCCTCAGCTTGCAGGACTCCTGAAGGCGGTGCACTATTTAAACCAGGGATACCCTCTGGTGGAAGGAAGAGCCATTAAGGTACTCATGCACCAAAACTCCTGAGCAATCCGCTTCACCCTCTGGTGGAGAGGAATCTCGCGCACTAGTTTTTCTCCTCCCTATTACTGCTTCCACCACAGCTCTACTGACTTAACCATCGGAGGGTTTTTCCCCAGGGAAACCCCCTGGGCCCTCTGATACGTTTCCCTGTCTTGCAGTTCATCTTCTGGTGATCCACAGCCTGCTCAGGACACAGCGCGAGATTTCACCTCTTCAGGTACAATCAGGCCAGGTTTCTTCATCTTGTCCTCCTGTAGGTTGCCTGCATCGAGAAGGAACTCTTATATAGTTGAAGGACGTGGAGTTCTTCATCATCATCTTCTTCTTCCGGTGATCAGAAGACTCTGTTTAGAACAGAGTATCGTTCTCTCTTCAACTTTCTTCACGTTCCTTCACCAGAACATTCATCAGGTAGGTTTTCTCAAGAACGTAGCCCAAACTAGTTTAATTCCATCATAATACCATCATGGCATGCATGAATATAGTTTTATTATAGTTTTTAAAAGGGTTTTCTGTGGATTTTAAAAGAAGCGACCCTATCAAGGGCGCTAATTTAAAGAAACGACCATGCCCAGGTCGCTAATTCCAGTTTTGACGTCCTGCATTAAGTCGTCAATTTCATCTAGTTATTAAATTACCCACGTTTAAAACTTTTATGTTTATCAAAACATGATTCTAATTTAATGCATGATCATAGTTGTCGAATCCTGCTTTTTTTCTCTTCCTGACAGTGTGATTCCTCTTTATGAAATTTTATTATCCTTGAAATTACCCCTGTTCCTATTAATCCTGGAACATCTTGAATTAACGACCTGATGAAGGTCGTCTCTTATAAAAGTGACGCCCCAGAACAGGGCGCTAATTGAAAAGTAACGCCCCCGTCCAGGGCGCGTTTTTATTAAATTCCATATTATCTAAATTCTGTAAAAATAGAAATACAGAGTGGACGACTGCTTAACAAGTCGTCAATTTGTAAATAAACGCCCCTGTGTAAGGCGTTAATTCCATGATTAATGACTTAGATTAGGTCGCTATTTTCCTGTGATACTATTTTACACTGTTCCTGCTAACCGAGGGTTTCATATGTATTTTATATATATCTATCGGCACTATATTCTAGACTGTGAATATAGTCCCATGTTTCATGTTGTTTTATCGTTTACCCACTAACTCTCATTGACATACAAGCTCTCCATTGGACACTCCGTTCCTTTGGACTAGCGAGTTAGTCATAGAGACCTCCGTAAGACTCCTCGAGCCTTGGATTCCCTCAAGGCCGACTGAGCTGGTTGTACCATAAAAACCTATCACACTATTTTTGCCATGTCACTCTATGAGAAACATGGTATACCGGCCCTCATGTTATGCTATGTGTATAAAATGAGAAGTATCTAAATAAATGGGGAAAGCATGTCTTTATTGAGATGTTCTTGTGGACCCCAATTCTATATCAACATTGTTATGATGTTCTTGTGGACCTCAATTCTATATTAAAAGAGTGACCGTCTACTTGCGGGCACTTACTTGTCATGGTACCCAAGTTAGGGAACCAATTTCTCCTAGTTTTATCGATACTCGTGATTTCACCGTTATTATCGTCAATATGGTCATGTTCAAATCCTTGAAATGCTATCTACCTCTAAGTTCATACAAGTTCTTTATCCTTGAAACTCCATATTGGCTATACACCAAGTGGATGTCAAAATACATGATCAATGCCTGCGCATATAGGGCCCGATCTGGTCCTGGAGGAGCACCCAAAAGTACTAGTGCCCATGGGAGTTGTAATGATAATGGTATTGACATTGTACCGAAGTGCATGACTAGCTTGATTGGACATTCCACATAAATCTCGTACTTGACTCAACTTGACATGCCAAGACTTGCTTGACCCGAAAAAAGGGTAATTTATATACTTGCTTGCTTGAAACGTGATAGCCAAGTTCTCGACATGACATGATGAAATTACTTGCTTGAACATCCTGACATCTATTACTTGAAAGTTCATGAATAGTTCACCTTGTTATCTTGTTGATATACTCTCTGTCTTGTCGTTTTACGCGAGCATACATAGCTATAGTGCATTCATGAAAGATGTAATTACTTAAACCCCTTGCTAGCTCTTGAGATATAATTTCTACTGAGCGTTCGCTCACTCAGTGTTTCCCTACTTTTCAGGTAAGTCCGATGACGAGACCCAAACTGACGGGGAAGGTCAAGAGTGAAAGAGTTAGAGCTATTCAAGCGTCCATCAGTCCTGTTTTCTCTATAATTTTTGTTGAGTCAGAAATGTACCTTTCTTTTATTTGAGTCTAGTATTTGCAAGGGTTTGTAATAGACACATTCTTATTAAAGGAATAAATGGATTGGGTTATCTTTATATTTGCGCACTCTGTCTCTGTGTCGAATACACTACTACTCTGATTGACATGATTGATATAAACTCGTCACGCATCTACGGGTATCTTCCGCGCTCGGGGCGTGACAGTTTTTGTGGTATCAGAGCCTAGGGTATTCAATTCCTAGAAAACCCAAGTCCAAGGATAAGTCTGAACCTCTAACCAGTGAGATTGGGTAGAACCAAGGGTTAAAGTCAGCATAGAATTAAAAGCCTTTGAACGCAATCACATACTAATAGCTATTATAATGGTAGGACAATGGCTGCCGAACGTGCTCAATGGCGCAACATGCAACGCACTCTCCAAGGCATGACCCAGGCACTTCAACAAGTGGCACAAGGAGGTGCACATCATGGAGCAGGAAGTCTCCACCAAAGCTTCAAGAACATGAACCCTCCTAAGTTCATGGGATCCACTGATCCAGATGATGCCGAACACTGGATCCGAGAGACGGAACGTGTTTTTAGAGTCATGCAATGCTCGGACCAAGAGAAGGTCCTGTTAGCCACATTTCAATTAGAAAGAGATGCCCGATGCTGGTGGGAGGCGGTAGAAGCCACATTAGATCAAGGACAAGTTACTTGGGAGTAGTTCGTTGAACATTTCAACAATAAATATTTCTCAGATCGAGTTCAAGAGAAGAAAGCCACTGAATTCGCCGCACTTAAGTAACGATCTTTGTCGGTGGCTGAATATGAATCGCAGTTCTCTAGGCTGTCTCGGTACGCTAAACACTTAGTTAGTACTGAAAAGATGAAAGCTCGAAGGTACCTTAATGGGCTCAGGCCCCAATATATCACACAACTGGCACCGATGGACATACAAGTCTATTCGGAGATGGTTCGACGAGCGCAATTACTAGAAGACGCCACGGAACTATCTGATAGGATCCGTGGGAAAGACAAGAAGGAGAATGTTACTAGCTCCGGCACCTTCAAACCTAATTTCAAGAAGAGGCCAAGTAATGGAGGCATTCCCTCTCAGGAGCAAAAATTCAAAAAGACCAAACCTTTCTCCATCACCACTATACCTGCTAAGGTGGTATGTAAGCACTGTGATAAGGCCAGGCACAAGGCCGAAGAATGTTGGAGGAAACTTGGAGCATGTCTCCGTTGTGGGAGCCGTGATCATCGGATTCCCGACTATCCTCTACTCAATGATCAAGCCGGTGACGAAAAGCGCCCTGTAATAAAGAATGCTCGTCTCCACGCCATTAAGGAGACTGAGGAAGACGAAGGCGGACTAGTAGAAGGTACACTGCAAGTTTGTTCCAAGTCTGCACATGTCTTATTTGATACGGGTGCATCACATTCTTTTATCTCCAAAAAGTTTGCTAACCCACTGCCTATGGAACCGGAATGGATGAAAATATTTTTATCTACTCCTCTCGGAAACGAAACCGATATCACTCACCATTATCAAAACTGTGAAGTCTTAGTAAAAGGAAGAAATCTTCCTATCAATATCATATGTTTAGACCTAAAGGAATACGATGTCATATTGTGAGCAGATTAGTTATCTAGGTATCAGGCAACTGTGGATTGTCGTAATAGCAAAGTTACTTTCAAGGACTTTCCAGAACTAGTCTATTCTAGCCCTAAGAGTCGGAGCAAGTCACCTCTTATTTCGGCTCTCCGAACTAGCAAGCTAATAAGGAAAGGATGTGTATCTTTCCTTGCTTTTGTCACCATTAAGGAGACTAAGGAGACTAAGCTAGAAGACATCCCCGTTGTGCAAGAATTTCGGACGTGTTTCGGAGGAATTGCCTGGATTACCCCCACAAAGAGAAGTGGCCTTCACCATCGATTTAGTCCCTGGTGCTGGACCAGTTTCTAAGGCACCATATAGGATGTCCCCTGCCGAACTCAAGGAGCTGAAGGAGCAATTGATGGAACTTCTCAAGAAGGGATTTATTAGACCAAGCACTTCCCGTGGGGAGCACCTGTGCTATTTGTAAAGAAGAAAGATGGATCCATGAGGTTATGCATCGACTATCGACAGTTGAATCATCTCACTATCAAGAACAAGTATCCACTGCCGAGAATCGATGAGTTATTTGATCAAATATCTGGATCCAAGTATTTTTCAAAGATTGATCTCAGGTCAGGTTATCACCAACTAAGGATCAAGGATGAGGACATTCATAAAACCGCATTCAGAAGCAGGTATGGCCATTATGAGTTTGTTGTTATGCCTTTCGGACTAACAAATGCCCATGCTGCCTTTATGCAGTTGATGAATAGTATATTCAGATCTTATCTAGATCAATTCGTGGTGGTTTTCATTGATGATATATTGATTTACTCCAAGACCAAGGAGAGCATGAGGAACATTTAAGGATTGCATTACAGATATTGAGGACAAATCAGCTATATGCAAAGCTCAGCAAATGTGAATTTTGGTTAAGAGAAGTAGCTTTCTTGGGGCATGTTATATCAAAGGACGGTTTATCCGTAGATCCATCAAAGGTTGATGCTGTAAGGAATTGGGAAAGACCGACCAATGCTAGCGAGGTCCGTAGTTTCTTGGGTCTTGCGGGCTACTATCGGCGATTCATCAAGGATTTCTCCAAGATAGCCGTACCACTCACTAGGCTAACTCGCAAGGAGATACGCTATGAATGGAGCGAGGATTGTGAACGAAGCTTCCAAGCTCTCAAGGATCACTTGACTACTGCCCCAGTCTTAGCTCTACCAATTGAAGGAGAAAAGTTCGAGGTGTACACTGATGCATCTGGCATTGGCCTCGGATGTGTTTTAATGCAACAAGGGAAGGTTAAAGTCTACTCTTCGTGCCAATTGAAGAAGCACGAGGAGAACTACCCAGTTCATGATCTAGAATTGGCTGCGGTCGTATTTGCACTAAAAATATGGAGACATTATCTTTATGGAGTGCAGTTTCTTGTATACTCTGACCATAAAAGTCTTAAGTATCTCTTCTCTCAGAAGGAATTGAATATGAGGCAAAGACGTTGGCTAGAATATCTTAAGGACTTTGACTTTATTATACAATATCATCCTGGAAAGGGTAATCCGGTAGCTGATGCCCTTAGTCGAAAGCCGAGAGCATTATTAGCCAATTGTATGATTCAAAAGTGGAAGTTGCTAGAACAATTTACTAGACTTAATATAAGCATGAACAAGGACAGTAGGTGTGTCACCTTATCCCATACGAGCATACATTTAGATTTGCTATCTGAAATACAAGGACTTCAAGGTAGTGACCCGGTATTAGTGGAAATCAAGGGCAAACTAGAAGGACAATCTGTGTTCCAACTAGCTTCAGATGGAAGGTTGTTATTCCAAAATAGAACTTGTATACCGATTGTCCAGAATTAAAGAAGAAGATCTTAGATGAAGCTCACAGATCAAGGTACACAATTCATCTAGGATCAACTAAGATGTACCAAGATTTAAAAAGGACCTTTTGGTGGCCCAATATGAAGAGAGAAGTCGCGGACTTTGTGTCTCGCTGTCTCACCTGCCAACAAGTTAAGGCTGAACACCAGAAGCCTGCCGGAAAGCTACATCCTCTGGATATTCCCAAATGAAGTGGGAGGATATTGGTATGGATTTCATCATGGGTCTAACTAAATCAAAAGGAGGATATGATGGAATATGGGTTATCATTGATCGATTGACCAAATCAGCGCACTTCTTGCCAATCAAGAGTCGATGGTCAGTTGATGTTCTGGCTGCATTATACATAAAAGAGATAGTCAGATTACATGGCATTCCTGTCTCGATTGTGTCTGACAGAGATCCCCGTTTTACTTCGCATTTTTGGAAAGGACTACAACATTCGTTGGGATCGAGACTTAACTTTAGTACAGCTTTTCATCCTCAAACGGACGGTCAGACCGAGAGAGCTAATCAGGTGGTGGAAGATATGCTCAGGGCTTGCATCATTGATTTTAGAGGAAGCTGGCATGATCACTTGCCTCTAGTTGAATTTGCATACAATAATAGCTACCAGGCAAGTATACAAATGGCACCTTTCGAAGCCTTATACGGAAGGAGTTGCCGATCACCCTTATGCTGGGACGAAGTTGGAGAGAAACAACTATTAGGTCCAGATATGGTAAGGGATATCACCGAGAAGATACAGTTGATTAGAGAAAGACTGCAAGTAGCTCCGTCTAGACAAAAGACTTATGCTGATACAAGAAGAAGAGATCTCGAATTCCAAGTCGGAGATCACGTCTTTCTCAAGATATCACCTGGACGTGGAATAAGGAGATTTGGTGTTAAGGGAAAGCTTACACCAAGGTTCATTAGACCTTTTGAGATACTGGAAAGAGTTGGCGAGGTTGCTTATCGCATCACATTGCCTCCTCAATTGTCTGAAGTTCATAATATATTCCATATATCAATGTTGAAGAAATATGTGCATGATCCGTCACATATCATTGATCATGGAGACCTGGTGATTCAAAAGGATCTCACTTATGAACAAAAGCCCATGAAGATCCTTGATCGCGAGGTACGAACATTAAGAATAAAGTTATCCCCATGTTAAAGGTGCAATGGAATAAATGTTCAGAACACGAAGCCACATGGGAGACCGAGGAGTATATGAGGAAACGATTCCCGAACTTATTCTAAGAGGTATATACTCTACACTCTCCATATATATATATATATATGCGATTGAATTTGGGGACCAAATTCTTTTAAGTGGGGGAGGGTGTAGCAACCCTGGTAAAAATAAAAGGAAATAAAAAACCCCAATTGATCAAAATAAGATTTAAAGATTTAAAGAAGTGAATAATAAACCAAAATGTAAATAACGCCTTGATTCAAGGTGCTACTTCAAAAAGAAACGCCCTTATACAAGGCGTGAATTCCAGAAAGGACGCCCACAGCAGATGTCGTCAATTCCCAAACGACCAAAATAAAAAAAAGGGCAAGTAAACGTGACGCCCTCCATATGGACGCGTTTTACATAAGAAATGACATTAACCAAGGCGTCAATTTAAATTAACGCCCTAACGTAAGGCGTTAATTCCATTTGTGTTCCGTTCGAGTTTCGTTCGAACCCGGAGACTATCCAGAGCAAGTTTCCGGATTACTACGTAAAAGATATGTTATAGCAAGGACTCTAACAGGGAAATAGATCTTCTAATCAAACTCTAACTCTATTAGGGTTCCTAAAACTCTATAAATATCCTCCCGATCGACCTAGACCGCTATTTTGGCGATCTGTTTCATCGTGCTGCTACTGTCAACCGTGAAGAACAGGTGTTCTTCTTCCTCTGCCTTCAGTTGAGTATTATGAAGAAAACTAATGCTTCTTCATCTTGTTCTCTGTAGGTTGCCTGCCGTAAGTAGTAACTCTTCTGCCTAGTTGAAGGACGTGGAGTTCTTCATCATCTTCTTCTTCTTCCGGTGATCAGAAGACTATGTTTAGAACAGAGTATCGTTCTCTCTTCAACTTTCTTCACGTTCCTTCACCAGAACATTCATCAGGTAGGTTTTCTCAAGAACGTAGCACAGACTAGTTTAATTCCATCAAAATACCATCATGGCATGCATGAATATAGTTTTATTATAGTTTTTCAAAGGGTTTTCTGTGGATTTTAAAAGAAGCGACCCTATCAAGGGCGCTAATTTAAAGAAACGACAATGCCCAGGTCGCTAATTCCAGTTTTGACGTCCTGCATTAAGTCGTCAATTTCATCTAGTTATTAAATTACCCACGTTTAAAACTTTTATGTTTATCAAAACATGATTCTAATTTAATGCATGATCATAGTTGCCGAATCCTGCTATTTTTCTCTTCCTGACAGTGTGATTCCTCTTTCTGAAATTTTATTATCCTTGAAATTACCCATGTTCCTATTAATCCTGGAATATCTTGAATTAACGACCTGAGGAAGGTCGTCTCTTATTGAACTGACGCCCCAGAACAGGGCGCTAATTGAAAAGTAACGCCCCTGTCCAGGGCGCGTTTTTATTAAAATTCCATATTATCTAAATTCTGCAAAAATAGAAATACAGAATGGACGACTGCTTAACAAGCCGTCAATTTGTAAATAAACGCCCCTGTATAAGGCGTTAATTCCATGATTAATGACTTAGATTAAGTCTCTATTTTCCTGTGATACTATTTTATACTGTTACTGTTAACCGAGGGTTTCATATGTATATTATATATATATCGGCACTATATTCTAGTCGTGAATATAGTCCATGTTTCATGTGTTTTATCGTTTACCCACTAACTCTCAGTGACATACAAGCTCTCCATTGGACACTCCGTTCCTTTGACTAGCGAGTTAGTCATAGAGACCTCCGTAAGACTCCTCGAGCCTTGGATTCCCTCAAGGCCGACTGAGCTGGTTGTACCATAAAAACCTATCACACTATTTTTACCATGTTACTCTATAAGAAACATGGTATACCGGCCCTCATGTTATGCTATGTGTATAGTATGAGAAGTATCTAAGTAAATGGGGAAAGCATGTCTTTATTGAGATGTTCTTGTGGACCCCAATTCTATATCAACATTATTATGATGTTCTTGTGGACCTCAATTCTATATTAAAAGAGTGACCGTCTACTTGCGGGCACTTACTTGTCATGGTACCCAAGTTAGGGAACCAATTTCTCCTAGTTTTATCGATACTCGTGATTTCACCGTTATTATCATCATTATGGTCATGTTCAAATCCTTGAAATGCTATCTACCTCTAAGTTCATACAAGTTCTTTATCTTGAAACTCCATATTGGCTATACACCAAGTGGATGTCAAAATACATGATCAATGCCTGCGCATATAGGGCCCGATCTGGTCCTAGGAGGAGCACCCAAAAGTACTAGTGCCCATGGGAGTTGTAATGATAATGGTATTGGCATTGTACCGAAGTGCATGACTAGCTTGATTGGACATTCCACAAAAATCTCGTACTTGACTCAACTTGACATGCCAAGACTTGCTTGACCCGAAAAAGGGTAATTTATATACTTGCTTGCTTGAAACGTGATAGCCAAGTTCTCGACATGACATGATGAAATTACTTGCTTGAACATCCTGACATCTATTACTTGAAAGTTCATGAATAGTTCACCTTGTTATCTTGTTGATATACTCTCTGTCTTGTCGTTTTACGCGAGCATGCATAGCTATAGTGCATTCATGGAAAGATGTAATTACTTAAACCCCTTGCTAGTTCTTGAGATATAATTTCTACTGAGCGTTCGCTCACTCAGTGTTTCCATACTTTTCAGGTAAGTCCGATGACGAGACCCAAACTGACGGGGAAGGTCAAGAGTGAAAGAGTTAGAGCTATTCAAGCGTCCATCAGTCCTGTTTTCTCTATATTTTTGTTGAGTCAGAAATGTACCTTTCTTTTATTGAGTCTAGTATTTGCAAGGGTTTGTAATAGACACATTCTTATTAAAGGAATAAATGGATTGGGTTATCTTTATATTTGCGCACTCTGTCTTTGTGTCGAATACACTACTACTCTGATTGACATGATTGATATAAACTCGTCACGCATCTACGGGTATCTTCCGCGCTCGGGGCGTGACAATTTTTGTGGTATCAGAGCCTAGGGTATTCAATTCCTAGGAAACCCAAGTCCAAGGATAAGTCTGAACCTCTAACCAGTGAGATTGGGTAGAACCAAGGGTTAAAGTCAAAATAGAATTAAAGATCTTTAACGCAATCACATACTAATAGCTATGTAATTGTAGGACAATGGCTGCCGAACGTGCTCAATGGCGCAACATGCAACGCACTCTCCAAGGCATGACCCAGGCACTTCAACAAGTGGCACAAGGAGGTGCACATCATGGAGCAGGAAGTCTCCACCAAAGCTTCAAGAACATGAACCCTCCTAAGTTCATGGGATCCACTGATCCAGATGATGCCGAACACTGGATCCGAGAGACGGAACGTGTTTTTAGAGTCATGCAATGCTCGGACCAAGAGAAGGTCCTGTTAGCCACATTTCAATTAGAAAGAGATGCCCGATGCTGGTGGGAGGTCGGTAGAAGCCACATTAGATCAAGGACAAGTTACTTGGGAGGAGTTCGTTGAACATTTCAACAATAAATATTTCTCAGATCGAGTTCAAGAGAAGAAAGCCGCTGAATTCGCCGCACTTAAGCAACGATCTTTGTCGGTGGCTGAATATGAAGCGCAGTTCTCTAGGCTGTCTCGGTACGCTAAACACTTAGTTAGTACTGAGAAGATGAAAGCTCGAAGATTCCTTAATGGGCTCAGGCCCCAATATATCACACAACTGGCACCGATGGACATACAAGTCTATTCGGAGATGGTTCGACGAGCGCAATTACTAGAAGATGCCACGGAACTATCTGATAGGATCCGTGGGAAAGACAAGAAGGAGAATGTTACTAGCTCCGGCACCTTCAAACCTAATTTCAAGAAGAGGCCAAGTAATGGAGGCATTCCCTCCCAGGAGCAAAAGTTCAAAAAGACCAAACCTTTCTCCATCACCACTACACCTGCTAAGGTGGTATGTAAGCACTGTGATAAGGCCGGGCACAAGGCCGAAGAATGTTGAGGAAACTTGGAGCGTGTCTCCGTTGTGGGAGCCGTGATCATCGGATTCCCGACTGTCCCCTACTCAATGATCAAGCCGGTGACGGAAAGCGCCCGGTAACAAAGAATGCTCGTCTCCACGCCATTAAGGAGACCGAGGAAGATGAAGGCGGACTAGTAGAAGGTACACTGAAAGTTTGTTCCAAGTCTGCACATGTCTTATTTGATACGGGTGCATCACATTCTTTTATTCCAAGAAGTTTGCTAACCCACTGCCTATGGAACCGGAATGGATGAAAATATTTTTATCTACTCCTCTCGGAAACGAAACCGATATTACTCACCATTATCAAAACTGTGAAGTCTTAGTAAAAGGAAGAAATCTTCCTATCAATCTCATATGTTTAGACCTAAAGGAATATGATGTCATATTGGGAGCAGACTAGGTTATCTAGGTATCAGGCAACTGTGGATTGCCGTAACAGCAAAGTTACTTTCAAGGACTTTCCAGAACTAGTCTATTCTAGCCCTAAGAGTCGGAGCAAGTCACCTCTTATTTCGGCTCTCCGAGCTAGCAAGCTAATAAGGAAAGGATGTGTATCTTTCCTTGCTTTTGTCACCATTAAGGAGACTAAGGAGACTAAGCTAGAAGACATCCCAGTTGTGCAAGAATTTTCGGACGTGTTTCGGAGGAATTGCTGGATTACCCCCACAAAGAGAAGTGGCCTTCACCATCGACTTAGTCCCTGGTGCTGGACCAGTTTCTAAGGCACCATATAGGATGTCCCCTGCCGAACTCAAGGAGCTGAAGGAGCAATTGATGGAACTTCTCAAGAAGGGATTTATTAGACCAAGCACTTCCCCGTGGGGAGCACCTGTGCTATTTGTAAAGAAGAAAGCTGGATCCATGAGGTTATGCATCGACTATCGACAGTTGAATCATCTCACTATCAAGAACAAGTATCCACTGCCGAGAATCGATGAGTTATTTGATCAAATATCTGGATCCAAGTATTTTTCAAAGATTGATCTCAGGTCAGGTTATCACCAACTAAGGATCAAGGATGAGGACATTCATAAAACCGCATTCAGAAGCAGGTATGGCCATTATGAGTTTGTTGTTATGCCTTTCGGACTAACAAATGCCCCTGCTGCCTTTATGCAGTTGATGAATAGTATATTCAGGCCTCATCTAGATCAATTCGTGGTGGTTTTCATTGATGATATACTGATTACTCAAGACCAAGGAGAGCATGAGGAGCATTTAGGATTGCATTACAGATATTGAGGACAAATCAGTTATATGCAAAGCTCAGCAAATGTGAATTTTGGTTAAGAGAAGTAGCTTTCTTGGGGCATGTTATATCAAAGGACGGTTTATCCGTAGATCCATCAAAGGTTGATGCTGTAAGGAATTGGGAAAGACCGACCAATGCTAGCGAGGTCCGTAGTTTCTTGGGTCTTGCGGGCTACTATCGGCGATTCATCAAGGATTTCTCCAAGATAGCCGTACCCCTCACTAGGCTAACTCGCAAGGAGATACGCTATGAATGGAGCGAGGATTGTGAACGAAGCTTCCAAGCTCTCAAGGATCACTTGACTACTGCCCCAGTCTTAGCTCTACCAATTGAAGGAGAAAAGTTCGAAGTGTACACTGATGCATCTGGCATTGGCCTCGGATGTGTTTTAATGCAACAAGGGAAGGTTATAGCCTACTCTTCGCGTCAATTGAAGAAGCACGAGGAGAACTACCCAGTTCATGATCTAGAATTGGCTGCGGTCGTATTTGCACTTAAAATATGGAGACATTATCTTTATGGAGTGCAGTTTCTTGTATACTCTGACCATAAAAGTCTTAAGTACCTCTTCTCTCAGAAGGAATTGAATATGAGGCAAAGACGTTGGCTAGAATATCTTAAGGACTTTGACTTTACTATACAATATCATCATGGAAAGGGTAATCCTGTAGCCGATGCCCTCAGTCGAAAGCCGAGAGCACTACTAGCCAATTGTATGATTCAGGAGTGGAATTTGCTAGAATAATTCTCTAGACTTAATATAAGCATGGACAAGGACAGTAGGTGTGTCACCTTATCCCACATGAGCATACAGCCAGACTTGCTATCCGAAATACAAGGACTTCAAGGTAGTGACCCCGTATTAGTGGAAATCAAGGGCAAAATGGAAGAACAACCTGATTTCAAATTAGCACCAGATGGAAGATTGATGTTCAGAAATAAAACATGTATACCGAATTGCCCAGAGCTAAAGAAGAAAATCTTAGATGAAGCTCACAGATCAAGGTACACATTCATCTAGGATCAACTAAGATGTACCAAGATTTGAAAAGGACCTTTTGGTGGCCCAATATGAAGAGAGAAGTCACGGACTTTGTGTCTCGCTGTCTCACCTGCCAACAAGTTAAGGCTGAACACCAGAAGCCTGCCGAAAGCTACATCCTCTGGATATTCCCAAATGGAAGTGGGAGGATATTGGTATGGATTTCATCATGGGTCTAACTAAATCAAAAGGAGGATATGATGGAATATGGGTTATCATTGATCGATTGACCAAATCAGCACACTTCTTGCCAATCAAGAGTCGATGGTCAGTTGATGTTCTGGCTGCATTATACATAAAAGAGATAGTCAGATTACATGGCATTCCTGTCTCGATTGTGTCTGACAGAGATCCCCGTTTTACTTCGCATTTTTGGAAAGGATTACAACATTCGTTGGGATCGAGACTTAACTTTAGTACAGCTTTTCATCCTCAAACGGACGGTCAGACCGAGAGAACTAATCAGGTGGTTGAGGATATGCTCAGGGCTTGCATCATTGATTTTAGAGGAAGCTGGCATGATCACTTGCCTCTAGTTGAATTTGCATACAATAATAGCTACCAGGCAAGTATACAAATGGCACCTTTCGAAGCCTTATACGGAAGGAGTTGCCGATCACCCTTATGCTGGGACGAAGTTGGAGAGAAACAACTATTAGGTCCAGATATGGTAAGGGATATCACCGAGAAGATACAGTTGATTAGAGAAAGACTGCAAGTAGCTCAGACTAGACAAAAGACTTATGCTGATACAAGAAGAAGAAATCTCGAATTCCAAGTCGGAGATCACGTCTTTCTCAAGATATCACCTGGACGTGGAATAAGGAGATTTGGTGTTAAGGGCAAACTTACACCAAGGTTTATTGGACCTTTTGAGATACTGGAAAGAGTTGGCGAGGTTGCTTATCGCATCGCATTGCCTCCTCAATTGTCTGAAGTTCATAATGTATTCCATATATCAATGTTGAAGAAATATGTGCATGATCCGTCACATATCATTGATCATGGAGACCTGGTGATTCAAAAGGATCTCACTTATGAACAAAAGCCCATGAAGATCCTTGATCGCGAGGTACGAACATTAAGAATAAAGTTATCCCCATGTTAAAGGTGCAATGGAATAAATGTTCAGAACACGAAGCCACATGGGAGACCGAGGAGTATATGAGGAAACGATTCTCGAACTTATTCTAAAAGGTATATAACTCTACACTCTCCATATATATATAAATATATGCGATTGAATTTGGGGACCAAATTCTTTTAAGTGGGGGAGGGTGTAGCAACCCTGGTAAAAATAAAAGGAAATAAAAACCCCAATTGATCAAAATAAGATTAAAAGATTTAAAGAAGTGAATAATAAACCAAAATGTAAATAACGCCTTGATTCAAGGCGCTACTTCAAAAATAAACGCCCTTATACAAGGCGCGAATTCCAGAAAGGACGCCCACAGCAGATGTCGTCAATTCCCAAACGGCCAAAATAATAAAAATGGCAAGTAAACGTGACGCCCTCCACATGGACGTGTTTTACATAAGAAATGACATTAACCAAAGCGTCAATTTAAATTAACGCCCTAACGTAAGGCGTTAATTCCATTTGTGTTCGTTCGAGTTTCGTTCGAACCAGGAGACTATCCAGAGCAAGTTTCTGGATAACTACGAGGGAGATTGATTATGGCAAGGACTCTATGAGGGAAACATTACTTCCAATACGATACTAACTCCATTAGGATCATAAAACCCTATAAATAACCCTTCCTGTCGAACCCTAATAGGCTATTTGGCTGAAGGAAGCTCTACTGCTGCATACGTAAATAACAGGTAATGTTCTTCTTCCCTACCTTCGGTCAGTAATCATGAAGAATACTAATGATTCTTCATCGTCTTTGCTGCAGGAAATCTGCCGAGTAGTAACTCTTCTGCCTAGTTGAAGGACGTGGAGTTCTTCATCATCTTCTTCTTCTTCCGGTGATCAGAACACTCTGTTTAGAACAGAGTATCGTTCTCTCTTCAACTTTCTTCACGTTCCTTCACCAGAACATTCATCAGGTAGGTTTTCTCAAGAACGTAGCACATACTAGTTTAATTCCATCAAAATACCATCATGGCATGCATGAATATACTTTTATTATAGTTTTTAAAAGGGTTTTTTGTGGATTTTAAAAGAAGCGACCCTATCAAGGGCGCTAATTTAAAGAAACGACCATGCCCAGGTCGCTAATTCCAGTTTTGACGTCCTACATTAAGTCATCAATTTCATCTAGTTATTAAATTACCCACGTTTAAAACTTTTATGTTTATCAAAACATGATTCTAATTTAATGCATGATCATAGTTGTCGAATCCTGCTATTTTTTTCTTCCTGACAGTGTGATTCCTCTTTCTGAAATTTTATTATCCTTGAAATTACCCATGTTCCTATTAATCCTGGAATATCTTGAATTAACGACCTGAGGAAGGTCGTCTCTTATTGAACTGACGCCCCAGAACAGGCGCTAATTGAAAAGTAACGCCCCTGTCCAGGGCGCGTTTTTATTAAAATTCCATATTATCTAAATTCTGCAAAAATAGAAATACAGAATGGACGACTGCTTAACAAGCCGTCAATTTGTAAATAAACGCCCCTGTATAAGGCGTTAATTCCATGATTAATGACTTAGATTAAGTCGCTATTTTCCTGTGATACTATTTTATACTGTTACTGTTAACCGAGGGTTTCATATGTATATTATATATATATATATATCGGCACTATATTCCAGTCCGTGAATATAGTCCCATGTTTCATGATGTTTTATCGTTTACCCACTAACTCTCAGTGACATACAAGCTCTCCATTGGACACTCCGTTCTTTGGACTAGCGAGTTAGTCATAGAGACCTCCGTAAGACTCCTCGAGCCTTGGATTCCCTCAAGGCCGACTGAGCTGGTTGTACCATAAAAACCTATCACACTATTTTTGCCATGTCACTCTATAGAAACATGGTATACCGGCCCTCATGTTATGCTATGTGTATAATATGAGAAGTATCTAAATAAATGGGGAAAGCATGTCTTTATTGAGATGTTCTTGTGGACCCCAATTCTATATCAACATTGTTATGATGTTCTTGTGGACCTCAATTCTATATTAAAAGAGTGACCGTCTACTTGCGGGCACTTACTTGTCATAGTACCCAAGTTAGGGAACCAATTTCTCCTAGTTTTATCGATACTCGTGATTTCACCGTTATTATCATCAATATGGTCATGTTCAAATCCTTAAAATGCTATCTACCTCTAAGTTCATACAAGTTCTTTATCCTTGAAACTCCATATTGGCTATACACCAAGTGGATGTCAAAATACATGATCAATGCCTGCGCATATAGGGCCCGATCTGGTCTTGGGAGGAGCACCCAAAAGTACTAGTGCCCATGGGAGTTGTAATGATAATGGTATTGGCATTGTACCGAAGTGCATGACTAGCTTGATTGGACATTCCACAAAAATCTCGTACTTGACTCAACTTGACATGCCAAGACTTGCTTGACCCGAAAAAGGGTAATTTATATACTTGCTTGCTTGAAACGTGATAGCCAAGTTCTCGACATGACATGATGAAATTACTTGCTTGAACATCCTGACATCTATTACTTGAAAGTTCATGAATAGTTCACCTTGTTATCTTGTTGATATACTCTCTATCTTGTCGTTTTACGCGAGCATGCATAGCTATAGTGCATTCATGAAAGATGTAATTACTTAAACCCCTTGCTAGTTCTTGAGATATAATTTCCTACTGAGCGTTCGCTCACTCAGTGTTTCCCTACTTTTCAGGTAAGTCCGATGACGAGACCCAAACTGACGGGGAAGGTCAAGAGTGAAAGAGTTAGAGCTATTCAAGCATCCATCAGCCCTGTTTTCTCTATAATTTTTGTTGAGTCAGAAATGTACCTTTCTTTTATTTGAGTCTAGTATTTGCAAGGGTTTGTAATAGACATACTCTTATTAAAGGAATAAATGGATTGGGTTATCTTTATATTTGCGCACTCTGTCTTTGTGTCGAATACACTACTACTCTGATTGACATGATTGATATAAACTCGTCACGCATCTACGGGTATCTTCCGCGCTCGGGCGTGACATGGGTGGACCATAATGAGCCGTTAGAACAAGAAGGAATGAAGCCCACGTCGAGGAGTACACGGGCTGAATTGGGCCGCGCAGTACCTAAGCGGTCAGTCGATTGTCCGCTCCATGGACTAAACGGGCCACTCCTGTCCGTTCAATAAATGGGCCAAGCAGGATAGAGAAGCTACCCAAAAAGGGCTCCTAGGCCACCATAGGCCTGGTGGAACTAAACCAGGGTTTAGCCCACGGTTCTTAGGTTAGCCTAGAGACTTTCTGGGTCGACTTAACATGGCTAGGTCGAAGAAAATCAAGGATAATCGACCAGTAAGACTTGGCACTCAGCCAGAGTTACACGGTCTCCTCTGGGCTGCGCCACGAGTAACACGGTCCGATTTTCGGCCGTGCGACACTCAGACGGTCCAATGCGGTCCGTGACTAAGAACATGGCGATCCATGCGGTTCGATCGAGTCAAATAGGTGAAGGACTTGAGGTATAACCTGCCCGATGTCCTAGTGGGAATTCCAGGCTCGCGGGGGCTTATGGATGTCTCATAATGGAGGTCCTAGTTCGATGGAAGGAGTATCCGGCGGAGAGTTCCAACCATTACAAGAGTTTGAGGGCTAGAATCATCGAAAATAATATATGGCGGTCAGTCAACTCCACCGGAGTGGAATGAATGTCAAAACATTCCTATTAAAATTTCCTTTTCATTGTAACATGAATTAAGGTTATACATTCACAAATTTGTAATAAGAGCGAGGGACGTATAATTGATAAAGAAGATCAAGGTAACATGCCAAGATTGAGTATAATTATACTTTCTATTATTACCAATGTATCTGTGGTTTGCTATCCTACTTACCTGTTTCAATTAATAAGAACTAAGCATGCTTAAAACAATAATAACCATTTCTACGTGATAGAATGGTCCGTCTGGATCTGCTCAATGAGCCTCAGCAGTCGGTCGATAGGCCGTGTAGGTCATCCTGTCCCGAAGGTCAGACAGGACCTGAGCGGTTTATCGAGGGCCGCGGGGGTCATTGAACGGTCTGGACATGGCCGTCCTGCTCACGGTGATTTGGAATGCAAAGACAATTAAACGATCAATAAATGGCCGTCGCCCTTGACCACACGGTCTATCGCGGGGCCGTTCAAGACAGAGCGGTTCCTGTTAGGACCGCGCCAAGGACGTTATGCCAGAATTCCAAGGAGCTTAACTAGGGTTAATGAAAACAACTAATACACAACATGTAGAGCATGAAAATTGGGCAATAAGCTACCCCTGGAACGAGAACAAGGATATGCACATGATAGCATGATCAATTTAATCTTAACGCCTGCCAATCCCTACATTAAACAAGGATAATCAAGAAAACCCTAAATCTGACATGCTTCCTCTAGAACCTAGAATTCTCGCAGGATACCACATCAATTTTAGGGCTTTATAGATCATTATAAAGAGGACTGAGAGATAAATCTAACCATATACGATACTTAGGATTTGGTCTGCTAAAACCTACCTTAAACAAGGGAAGAAGAGGGACAATGGTCGCCGGCCGCGATGGGGAACACCTCCAAAAGATCGTCGGAATGCACCCTCGTCCACGAACCTCGTCGGCCGCGCAGCATCCAATCGCTTCTAGGTCGACTATGGTTTTGTTTTATAGTGTCAATTGGTCTCTAGAGGCGTCGATTAGAGGGGATAGAGTCCTCCCAGTTGGTCGCGCGAGATTCGCGCCTTGACCCAGTCACGCCACCGCCTCGGCAAACAAATCAAATTTTTGGACTAGGGTTTCGATGGAGATCGAGAGGGGAATCAATCTAATCATCTAGGCCGTTCGTTTGGGACCGGATTGGGCTTAAAAGATCGAGAATTGGGCTCGAATTCGACGATTTAAGGTCCGGTTCGGTTAAGTGTTGATTTGGGCCTAAATCTGCTAATTCGGCTCTCTTAAAATTTTCTTTTGGGCTGGTCGTAGAAGATAAATTATCTAAGTTTTCTATCCTCTATACGATTATAATTTTTCTTGATTTTTATAAATTGGTTGGAATTCTTACTTATCGTAATTTTCATAAATAAATTTATAAATTTCCATTTATTTTATTTAATAATACACCGGGGTGCTACACATCATAAGAGTGACACCTCTTCCCTGGATGTTTGAATCTTCGAACCCCCGTTCCAGTCGAATAACCTATTCGGGCTGAAAGCTATTGAAATTATGGGTCAAATCCACTTTCCAGGCGTTCGAAATGCTAGTCGCCAAACTCCCAGAAGAAGGCCAGACACATGGTCACCCATCCACCATCATGCTCCTGGGTGGGCACGTCCTTGGCCGCCCAGTTCCCCTAAAATGGACATCGATCTCGCCTTCATACGGCAACCGTTCATTAACGCACGTCTCCATGATTTCACCAACTTTGGGCACATCCCCCGCAAACATTCCCACTCTGGGAAGTTGAGGCGCGCGTAACCTCACATGATCTCACTTCTAGATTGGTTCAAATCCCCATCACATGGATTCAAGCCCGATTTCAAATGATTTCACGAAGGGAAATCCCCCCAGATACAAAAGGTGGCCCTAAGGTTTGAGGGAGGGGAAGAGTTCAGTTCGGTGGAAGAGGGAGAGCAGTTTCGAGAGCCCAAGAGTGCTGTAATAGCTCTGAGGGTCCTTTCCACCTCGGTCTCATCGTAATCGTTAGCCAAGTTCTACCCGTGGGAGAGGTTCCGCATCCACTGTAACGACCCAAGATCCAGATACCGGGAAAGGAACCCGATACACTTTGAATCCTGGCCCGCCGCCCACGAGCCGGGGCTCGGAAGGGCTAAAAAGGAGTGTGGAGGTACAAAGAAATAGGAAATAAAGTAGGACAATTCAACAAATAACAGAAATAGATAAACAACTACAACAGAGTCCAGTCCAACAGAAGTACAGTCTAAGGCAGAGAAGCATACCCAACACCGAGCGAACACTCGGCCCGGCAAACATGCGACTAAGAACCTCCGCACAGCACCCTCAAACCACGGGGAAGAACCGTCGCACCTGAAAAGTAGGGGTGAGCCTCTTGTCACTGGCTCAGTAGGGATCCCGCGGAAGCCCAACCGTAAACAACGGTGGTAACGGAAAGTAGCAACAACAAGAACAACAGTAACAGCAAGAACAGCAAACCAGCGGCCGGTAAAAAAACTCGGCACTACAGCTACTCCTACCGAAACGAAGCTCAACACCCCGATCCCATAGTCGAGAGACCACGAGACAACGAACCACCCTAGTCACGATACTAGGAAAATGCCGTGACACCTCTGTCGTGGAGGCCTGTCCCCACATATAAGGGCCCACCCCGAAACCACATGGTCGGGAGCACAGTCACGACCTCACCGTCGTTCACTCTACGCCGTCTAGGGAGAAGCCCTCGGTGACGCTCACCGGAACCCCTAGACCTCGGCATCGGGAGAACACCCGAAACTCTACGTAAAACCATGTCTCGCAGACGGGAAGCGGAAACCCAAGTCACAAGAAACTCACGTCACGTGACAGAAGCACTGCCCACCAGAAGAAAGGTCGGATGCATCCACTGACGACTTAGTCCACAGCCTCAGGTGTCTCGCTGCGACGCCCCAGACGGAGATAGAGACACACAGTAACCAGTACCACGAACAAGGACTAGCTGGGGTCGCGCTCATCAGCGCGGGTCCAACAGCCCCCAACTAAGTGTGCACACATAGACCATCCTCTCTAGGTCAGGTCCTCTAGGTGATTTTTCCCCCAGCCGGACTTAGGCTACAAAGGCGAGGGGCCCTACGGTAACTAGCCTAAAAACCGTCTCTCTCGGGTAAGCCGCTCCACCACTCCCAGGTGGGTCAGCACACGCGTGCTGGTAGAAGGCTACAACCAATGGGAGGTCACTAAATGCGAATACGGAAAACCCCACACGCACCCATTGCGAGTAACGTGGAGTAATAGGTGGTACGACGCCACCAGACTCTGGACAGCCCACTTGACCTATTAAACCAACGGTCCTTGAGTCCGAGACTCGGGTCAAAACCGTCGTGCACGACAGCACAATGCCGTCAACCTGGCCTAATCCCTAGGTCTGAAAATCATGGTACGAAGACTTACGAGGCAGCTCATAAGTCACCGAGTTATTCCCTCATCCAAGGGACACGCGGAAAACCTCCAGGCCCAAGCTTTGTTGACTGGACTCATACTCCAAGGCCATACGCACGGCCCACACGTAAACCACCTTTTGGAGAAACTCACGACGTGCGGGGAAACCCCACCGCACTCATACCGACACACAGTGACTTGATCTAGCGAGAACACGGGAGCCCGGAACATAAAGGGTCACCCGAACCCTCCAAACTCATGAGCGCGCTAATTGAGGTAACATGATACCTTCGGATATCCTACAAAAGTACAAACAGAGGTCCCACGGTGTCTGGGACATTCACGACGCCAAAAGTCGCCCACTGGGTCGCAACTGGGTCGATCGGAGACCAACACAATGTGAAATACACACGGCGAGCATAAAGAACCGCCTGGCGGTCCTCTCTGGACCGTCAGGGAGCCTAGCGGTCTTCACCAGGACCGCAAGGGCTGACTTGGCGGTCTATCGCGAGACCGCAAGGAACCCAAAGCACTAAAACCCCATGCGGTCACCACAGGATCGCCAAGAAGGGTGGCGGTCGTCCCCCTGACCGCTTGGCGTAGCCTAGCGGTCAATAGCGAGATCGCTACCCCACCGACCTCGACTGACCCAAAACACGGACAAACGATCATGCCCTGACCGCAAAGCAGAGTCTAGCGGTCTCCACCAGACCGCTAAGGCACCTGGCGGTCCGTCGCGCGACTGGAAGGCTCGAGCCGACATAAGGGGGACCCTAGCGGTCTCCATACGACCGCTTGGCACACTAGCGATCGTTGGAACGACCGCTAGGTCGTCCCGAGTGCAAAAACGGCGGGAATCGCAGGAAAACCCATTCCACACCCCGTTCACACCCATTTGAAGGGGAAAACAAGGGGAAACTATTCTCCGACCTCTCTAGCACCAAGAGGACCCATTAAAACCCCAAAAACGTGGTTAAAATGCTAGATCTGGCTCACTCCCCAAAAATAAGCATTTTCCCCAAAATGCTAAAATAAACCCGCTCGGCTCGCCATGGCCTACAAAACTCGCGAGAAAGGGAGTACAAGGGTTAAGGATCTGTCCCCTACCTCTACGGAAGATTGCGTGCACCGTTGACGCCTATCCATGAAGAAAACTCTGTTAAAGCTCCACCGGCTCGTGATCCCACGAACCGCCTCCACCATCGCGATCCCCGCTCCATCCTCGCCGCTCCACGCCCCACGATCCTCGTCGCCTCGCCCCTGTCCACCTCCGTCGGCCGCCAGAGAAGAGAGGGAGAGAGGAGAGAGCGTGAGAAGAGAGAGGGAGGGAAGAGAGAAAAGGAGGTTTATATATATAGAAAAATCCAAAAATTTCAAAAATTCATAAAATTATGAAAAATTACCTCCATGATCCTCGGTAAGAGCACAACACGCTGGCCATGTCCCAGAGTTAGAGAACGCAATGGTTCACCCTGCACAAAGTTCCGAAGGCATATCAAGGAAAAACACATGTAAAGCACAAAACACACTCCGGGACCCCCGAAAATGATCCGAAAAAATATCCAAAAAATTCGAGGCGTTACAGCCCTCCCCCCTTAAATAAATTTCATCCTTAAAATTCAGGACTAGCACCAAGTCACAGGGGTAGAACACCTTAACCAACTAACAACGCTGTCAGAGCCCCAGCATAGAAAACCACGATTCTCTCAAAAACACGGATCCTGAGGGACACAGCCAGACCATAATCACGAGCAACACGCCTCTCTCCGCACACCGCACACACATTGATCATTAGAGTAGACATAACACAAAAGCACAAGTCTGGCATCATCTCAGCTACAACGAAAATCACTCACGGCACCACTGCCACAATCTCGCTCACAGAGAAGACACAGTCCTCGTTACAAGAAACAGCCACCGATCAAAACTACACACTCGGCAGACCAACCAAACATCAGCTTCTCTACCAACTGACTGCCACAAATCCGTCGGCTCCACGTTAAGGACCACTTCAGACCTGGCAATCCGAACGCCACAACAGCACCGGACCAACTCTGCTAGAAGATAAACTTTGACAAAGCCCAGATCCCATCCGGGAAAACACACGTCAGAAACGGCCACCAAAGGCCTCGCTTGCATACGGCTCTCGCCATTCTCGATGCGCAACCACCAACATCTTCTGTCTGTAAAAGACCAATCGTCGGTCACCAGACACTTGCCAACGGGAAGCCTCCACCGACCTAGCAGGCACGATCCAACTCATGACATGCCATCCGCTGACTCACGCACAGGCTTACACTACATCCAGACCTATCGCCATGCCAACTCTACCCTCTCAGGGGAGTACGACGAAATCACATGACAAGATCTCTCCTCGGTCCTCACATCACTCAACTCAGACTTATAAGGAAATCCTCCCACGTGAGTCGCAGACCAAGAATCACCATTCCACGTCAACCTCTCTTCATGGACCTTGCACAGGCATCAACCACCATCCTGTCTCATCGAAACCTCAGTCTCAATTAATCCAAGAGGACGCCTGCCAACCCCAACTCCCTCTCTTACCACAGAGCCACGGGGCACACACCATCTTACTATCCACGGCGCACTTCTCCAGAACCTGACAAGTGTCGCCTGCTACCACAGCAAGCAGGTCGATGACGGCGCGACCGATGCACACAGGTCCCTAGACAATACACATCTCACAACGGTCGACCACTCGGTCAACCTGACCAACCACTCACGGCCACCAACCGAGACCCATAATCTCTCAGAGATCACTTCTCCAGAACACGATCTTATCCACGAACACAACCTCTAACGCAAGAACAGGGTACTCATGCGGCAACCTCGCCTGCACATTTCTCCAACTCAACACCTGCCAGTGCCACATGCCACATTATCTCAAGCAACGACATGCCAACAACACGTCTCACACCGAGGAATCAATCCTCCGATGCCCTACGCAACCTCCGCAATCCACCCACAGCAACCAACACTATGATTCGCGCATGCTGATCCACACACACAGCCAGCACGACGAAAACTCGGGATCCTCCATCCCGATAATCCTCTGCAACTCTGTAGGCTCCGATCCTCAACACATCGGGAACCACAACACCAACCACAAATTCTCACGAACACCGCCCAACCGGCACTCATCCTTCTGGAACAGTGCCAACGCACCCTTACACACCAGGGAACAGACAACGTTTCTCACGGGCAACCACCTTGCCAAAACACAGGACATGTCTCACACGGACTTCATGGCACACAGAGGGCCAACCAATCCAAACACACAATGCAAGACGACGAACCTTGGCCAAACGCGATCCACTCTACCCAAGGGAAAAACTCAAAACACCTCCGACCAACGGAAGGTCTCCATGCTCGACCTGACCTCGAACCTTGCACACGCTGGGAATCACACCTTCTAGCACCAAGAAAACCATCACCTTTGTCAGGTCAGCTCCTCCGACAACACTCGCCAAGTGTTCCGTTGGACCACGACCACAGCATCTCTCGATGCACCACCACTGTAATTCCTCGAACTGTAACACTCCACGCCAAGAGCCGCAACACGAGCCATAATCGACAACCATCGATGCTCATCCTCGAGTCCCAAAATTCACCGCGGAACCTTCACATCTCAAACCAACACCAGGACGAACATAACCCATTCTCACGCAGGAGCGCAAGAGCAAGAACTTACTGGGACATCTCCGCCCAATCCTGCCTCAAAATCCACAAAGATAACCGGGACCAGCACATCATTTCTGATGCCACAGAGCACGATAAGAACATCAGGCTCGACAAATCAGCAGCTCAACAGAAAATCCTCCGCTCGCCAGAGCACAATTCTCGACCAGAGCACCCGCTCCGACGCCTCAAACCATAATCTCGACACCTTAGGAGCTGGAGTTGCCAAACTCTATAACAGCTCCATTAGAGCACGGTCACGGGCACTTAATCATGAGCAATCCTTGCTAGCCACTAGACCTCATTGCAGATTCCTCGAACACCATACCGCAGCAACATACACCTACCAACAACCTCTGTCCAACACAACATCACTGGGGCTACAACCCATCGGGAAGCAATCTCTCTTATCACATCCCTCGAGCCCCACACCGGCACTCCACGAAACAGCAACCACCAACACAACGCCAACGCCACGCACTCAAGCTCTTAGGCGAGAAACCACATGGAAAACAAGCACAAAACCCTATGCCAACTGCCGACTGTACTGGACCTTACGGACTCTGATCACTGCAATATCTTGAATTCCCATGTACGTCCACAACCACGCTCTGATACCAACTATAACGACCCAAGATCCGGATACCGGGAAAGGAACTCGATACCATTTGAATCCTGGCCCGCCGCCCACGAGCCGAGGCTCAGAAGTACTAAAAAGGAGTGTGGAGGTATAAAGAAATAGGAAATAAAGTAGGATAATTCAACAAATAAACGAAATAAATAAATTACTACAACATGGTCCAGTCCAATAGAAGTACAGTCTAAGGTAGAGAAGCGTACCCAACACAGAGTGAACACTCAGCCCGGCGAATTGGCGACTAAGAACTTCCGCATAGCACCCTCGAACCACGAGGAAGAACCGTCGCACCTGAAAAGCAGGGGTGAGCCTCTTGTCACTGGCTCAGTAGGGATCTAGCGGAACCCCAACCGTAAACAACGACGGTAACGGAAACTAGCAATAACAAGAATAACAGTAACAACAAGAACAGCAAACCGGCAGCTAGTAAAAAAACTCAGCACTACAGCTACTCCTACCGAAACGAAGCTCAACACCCCGATCCCACAGTCGGGAGACCACCAGACAACGAACCACCCTAGTCACGCTACTAGGAAAACGCCGCGACGCCTCTATCGGGGAGGCCTGTCCTCACAGACAAGGGCCCACCCCGAAACCACGTCGACGGGAACACAGTCACGACCTCACCGTCGTGCACTATACGCCGTCTCGAGAGAAGCCCTCGGTGACGCTCACCGGAACTCCTAGACCTCGGCATCGGGAAAACACCCGAAACTCCACGCAAAATCACGTCTCGCAGAAGGGAAGCGGAAACTCAAGTCATAAGAAACTCATGTCACGTGATGGGAGCACTACCCACCAGAAGCAAGGCCGGATACGTCCACTGATGACTTAGTCCACAGCCTCAGGTGTCTCGCTGTGATGCCCCAGGCGGAGATAGAGACACATAGTAACAAGTACCACGAATAAGGACTAGCTAGGGTCGCGCTCGTCAGTGCGGGTCCAACAGCCCCCAAATAAGTGTGCACACACAGACCATCCACTCTCGGTCGGGTCCTCTAGCTGGTTTTCCCCCCAGCCGGACTCAGGCTGCAAAGGCGAGGGGCCCTACGGTAACCAACCTAAAAACTGTCTCTCTAGGATAAGCTGCTCCACCACTCCCGGGTGGGTCAGCACACGTGTGCTGTAAGAAGGCTATGACCCGTGGGAGGTCACTAAACGCGAATACGGAAAACCCCACGCGCACCCATTGCGAGTAACGCGGAGTAACAGGTGGCACGATGCCACCAGACTCTGGACAGCCCACTAGACCTATTAAACCAACGGTCCTTGAGTCACGAGACTCGGGTCAAGACCGTTGTACACGACATCACAATGTCATCAATCTGGCCTAATCCCTAGGTCTAAAAATCACGGTACGAAGACTTACGAGGCAGCTCATAAGTCACCGAGTTATTCCCTCATCCAAGGGACGCGTGGAAAACCTCCAGCCCCAAGCTGGTTGACTGGATTCACAGTCCAAGGCCATACACACGGCCCACACGTAAACCACCTTTCGGAGAAACTCACGACGTACGGGGAAACCCCACCGCACTCATACCGACACACAGTGACTTGATCTAGCGAGAACACGGGAGCTCGGAACACAAAGGGTCACTCGGACCCTCCAAACTCACGGCACTATAAGAAAACTGGCCTTTGCCTACGTTTGAAAACATAGGTATTGGTCCAAAAAATATAGGTAAAGCCTTTAGCCACGTTTGCTTGCCACGCTTTCAAAGCGTGGCGCTTGCTCGCGTGACTATAGGTTGTACCTACGTTTCATAGAAACGTAGGTATAGTTCGACCTATACCTACGCTTTGAAAGCATAAGAATAGTCTAACAAAAGCGTATGTTAAAAATATATATACACACGTATCCAGATTGGCTTTACCTACGATTCTGTAAACGTAGGTAGCATTTTTTATCACGTACTAAAAGAAACGTATGAAAAAGTATTAGCGTCATTGTGTTAAAAGCGTAGGAAAAAGAACTAGTCTCATTAAAAAAAGCGTAGGTATATTTTTCTTTTATTTTTTTTATATATACTCATTGTGCAATCATATTACACATGTACACATTCATATAATGTTTACTGCATGAATCTCACATTGAATACATCACTATTAACATAAAAACTCATAATCAACACATCAATATAAAGTCACATTCAACACATCAATATTAACATAGATCATACACGGCCTTCGAAACACCACTAACAACTTCAAGAGATTCATTTCTCACCTACACACAAATTTACTTTCCAATTAGTAACTATTTGCCAATAGAACAAGTAACACATGCACATATACGTACTATATACATACACATAAATAGATAGTTCCCCTCACTCTAATGTAAAAGAGCAAGAAGGCCACTGATACTTACATACATATACATATCATTGTGCAAAATGAAATTCCCATGACAAAATGAAACTGCATTGCATGAAAGAGCAAGAAGTTCCCATGACAAAATGAAACTGCATTGCATGAAAGAAAAAAGAAATCTTGCAAAATTTTCCCAGATCTGTACCATAGTCTTCCTTCACCATCAACTACAGAGTGTAATATCTTTTCAGCACTACAATAGCAATCCTTAACATCAAATGCCACATATTCATCCTTAGAAATTTGGTTCCATAGGTCAACCTGTGCGTCCTTGCAGTCAAAAGCCAAGTCTATTGCCAGAAATATCTGACAAGGTCAAAAGTAGTAAACATAAGCTAGAGAACTGATGTTGCAAATGTAGACATGTAAAAGAGCAAGAAGGCTGACCTTACTGCAAAGGAGCAAAGGCTACAAAACTAGCCCCAACCACCCACAATTACTTGGCATGGAAAGCAAGTCCATCTCCCTACGTGCTCAAGGAGTTGAAAACAAGATTAGCAAGTTATATATCCAGTGGAGGACACAACAACAAAGTATTAATCAAATATTTATTTTTCATAGCTAGACAACAATAGAATTAGCTTTTCATCCAAGATTTAAATAGATGTGTGTTGCAAACACATGATCTTCAAATTAACAACTTTAACAAACACATGCAAAAACTCTGAAACTGAAACTAGATCAACCGCATGAGGCATCATGTTCTTATTCTACTTTCTTTTAAAAAAAACTTACCAGTTGTACTAGACGATGATAATGTCTTTGTGATTGGGGCGTCCAGTCAGCCTACCACGGTGCTGAGAATCTAGTCTAGGTTTCTGAAACGTATATTTCTTCGCTAGACTCTGTCATTTTAAACAATTATCAAACAAAGAATTAAAAATTAATGTGGAAAGGCCTTATCCTTCGATATCTTGACAAATCCCTGTCAATCCGATACACGGCTCATGTCCCCTCTTCCGGCATTCATCCGTAAACCCACGTCCACATCCTTCTCTCCCACAAATGGTGTCTCTTCCTCTTCTAAAAATAGGTGAAAGACAGAGAACGAAAAGCATATAATTAAGGGATAAACATTTTCACATGGGGCGTGCTTTAGTACTACACTTTGTCCCACCTTAGCATTTTCATATCAGTTGCTAATATCAAACAATTAAACATAAAGTCAGCGTCAAATTCAAATATGTCATTCTAGCACTTGGAAACATTAAACTAATTTAAGTTTAGAACCATCATTCGATGGAAAAGGAGTGACACATGAAGCAATAAAACATGTATCATTCTTCTTTTCAAATTTAGAACACTCACCCAGAAAAAAAAAAACTCAGAGACTGTGCACAACACAAAGCACTTGTGTGTCCAAGACTTCCGGAACCTTTGGCCTCCCCTTCCCTTCGAACAGGAGGTCTAAGTACCATGGGGCCACAGGCTCATTTGCTAGAACATAACATTGGAAAAACAGTAGGAAGCAAATCGCAAGTCTATATGATTGGCATTGAAAAACTGGATGTTAAAATAGAAGGCACGTTAAATGATACAACAATTGATTTTCCCAAGCAGCTGCAATGAGCTTTGGTAACCTTTAAAAAATTACATTGAATTAAGCTAAAGAATTTCTTAGCATCTCTGAATCTCGATATATATGCCACTTTTGGTACCTTTGGCTGCCTGGTAGAACAGGCCTGAGACGAGGAGCATATGTGCAGTCAGGACAGCAGCACCCTCCCAATTCTTCTACACAGTTGTGACCAGATCTGTCCAGGAAAGGGGATTGAAAAAACGGCAAAATTTAGTTGAACTACATTAACTAAAAGAGCGTTTCACCATCCAATAAACATGATACGGAAAGGTAGGAACCCACAACAAACATATGGCTAGCGTTCATATGTACCCTTTTCTATGCAACGTACAGACAGTTTACTGTCTAGATATTGATTTGATGCTTTTACCACAGTATAAAAGTATGGTTACCTATCATCTAGTTATTGTCCGTTAGGATTAAAACAAAATGCACATAGAATATGACTTACAGGAAAAGCAGGTTGCAGTCGAGGTTTGCACAATTGCGATGTCTTAGCTCAGCTACATGAGATCGACATATATAATAGCTTGCAAAGGTACTGTTTTCAGATACAAGTTCTGTTTCTCCTTCGACTACATTCTCAGGCTTGTAAGCAGATGGTGGAAGTGAGAGACGGGAATAAAAAACAAACATATTCCCCACCCATTCTACAGGGCCCTCACTCTTCAGATAATGTGAAACACCCCCACTTAAGGTAAACAAGTTTTGAAACCCTCTTTGTCTAGCATCGAAAGAACCATTTAAACAGCAAAGATATCAGAGAAATAGAGCACTTGAGATCACTTAAATTGACATGACACTAAATTACAGATGCAAAACGTATACCTTAAGATTGTGGAGTAAACATCACAGCGAATGCCACCTGTACAATACATCAGTATGTCCCTGTTCTCTTTGTCAACTCCATCTAAAGGGTCCGAATCAGTTTGCTGAATAACGGAACATTGAGAACATAATTATGCCAGATGGAGGCAAAAGAAACGTCACATGGATCTCTTGAGAAACTTGTTCATATCATTGCATCTTGAGAGATCGTAGGACAATGTAGAACTTCTCACATGAGATGACATCGCTATATAAGCAAAATATTTTCCATGATGGGGTCCATAAAGTGAGAAGCGAAGGGCATCGGCACACATGGCAGCTAATTTAGCATGCTACAGCTTAGGTGATAAAAGGGGAAGAGAAAATAGCATTTTCAACAGGAGGACTAGGACTCATGACCAGATGGCAAGATTCATTTGTGATAGAGTAATCGGGCAGGCCTTGGTTAGGTGTGCCCGAGGACACGACTCCAATTTAATCTGTAGGCCAGTGGATTGAGAGCTTCACATTAATGTATAGTTGTGAATCCTTCTTATTTGACTTTTATAGGATACATGGCACCATCCACTTTAATGGCCCATCAAGTCAAAATAAGAACAAGATGGTATATGCACCTTCAAATTCCAGCGGAACCTTGACTCAGAATGATCCTTTATAGTCCCACCTCCAAAAAAGTTTTTCAAGGACAATGTGAGATGCCAATGTAACAAAGATAACTGTTGTTTTACTGTGCCAACGACATCTTAGCTAATTGTGATACTATCTAAAAAATTCTAGCTTGGAACTTGCAATCATGCGAAGAACAGCTATCAACCCACATTGGCAAACTTAACGCTCATGCACATTGAACCATCAGAAACAATGACCATACCTCTGTTTGCCCAAAAGTAGTACCCCTGAAATAGTCCACATCAGCTCGCTGAGCTCCTTTAAAATGACCAATATCCCACTCATAGCCTAATACCAAAACAATTGTGGGGAAAACTAGTTAAAGATAAATAAGGTGCATGCTTCTTGTAGTTCAAAGGCTTAAAAGAATTGTCACATTTTTTCTCTTTTTCAAAGTGAATAAAGAATACTCCTAATTTTTCTTCACCAAATTCTTTTGGAGAAAAGCATTAATTACTAAGTTAAGGAGAAAGTAGTAAGATTCATAATATCTGATGCTTAATATCTAAAGGAAGAGAAGATAACAGTAAAACACGCCTATCTTTATTGTGCAGCAGAGCACTGTTGGAATAGAAAGCTTCTAGGGCACGTCAACCCTACATGCACCCCTTGACAATATTGGCATAATTGAAACATCATTGCTTTGACTGTGTTAAGTTTCCAATGTGTAGGATATGTTTTCAGAAGGGCCAGATTAACTTCAGAGGAAAATGTTTAACAATGATGTGAGGCAAAACAGAGAACAAAAGTAGTTAACAATTTGTTATTTTAATTTGTGCAGGCAATTGCCATGAGACACTTCAGCCTTCTTATCATATTAATCAGTGTGCTAATCTTCAACACTATTGTGTTTAGGTTTACATGAAGAATCATAATTATTACTTTCATATTGCCAATTTGAGGCACAGAGCTAATTTGGGATCCAAGAACCAATAACATAATAACTGATGACCAAACACAATATCAACCTCTAGTTTATGCGAAATTGGTGTGCAAATCAATTTTATAATAGAGAAAAAGACAACTGTAGGACCAATTAATGATATGTGCATATTCTGTAATGTGCATAAAGCCCCTAAGCTAAGCACCTAGATCAGACAAGGCAAACAACTTTTAATGTTCACCCCTATGTCTAAGCATGTAATAGGCCTTGATGGGTGGAGTAAAATCCTGCAACCTCGTGGCCAACCACAAGTGCTTTACCGTTTGCCCATCTACCCAGGGCTAGTGAAAAGTGTATCAATTAAATTATCCAAGCAACAGGTTGCATGAAAGAATTATCTACAACAGCACACAACCGAAGCAAAATAATTACACATATGAAACACAGGTGATCAGAAACTGAGTATAAAATATACACGCCATTCTCTTAATAATGAAAGCAATAGAATCAGATCATTTTAAAGAAAACAATTTCACGAATGATTAAGGAAATGGTTACAGTAGTATAACTTACCATAAAATCAACAAAAGCGACTAAAATGCCATCTTTTCCTCGCATTTTAAGTATCTGGAAACCAGCACATCTAGACAAACAGAGAGTACGGCAGAACCTGAGCTCTGATACTTTATTAAAAGGCAAAGAAATCATAACTGCAAGAGGCATGTTTATTTTCCCAAAAACCATTCTACAGTGGGCAAAAGATCCCTGATCAATGTTGTAATGGTCAATGGGAGAATATGCACATATCATTAAAGTTCCAATGACGTAATGTCCACATCTGCCCCAAAGTCTTTTTTAGAAAAATAGCATTTCCCTAGAGAAACCTACAATGGCTAAGCATGGATCAAACAACCACTATAGGAACAATATGTTGTGCCCCTGTAGTTTTGATGATCTATAGTTTTTATGATAGCAATCAGTATGAGTCACAAGTCTATTCAGTTTATTCATCCATGCATTCTTAAGTCTAGACATTGCTTGTGCAGCAGACACATTAAGTCCATACATCGCATGACTCACAGGCTAGCAAGTCCATACACTGCATGGCTCGCAGGCTAGCAAGTATGTACATCGCAGTCGTCGCAGGCACAGCAAGTCCATACATTGCATGACTCGCAGGGTAGCAAGTCTATACATTGCATGCACAAGTTCAAAGTCCATACATTACTGCATTGCTTGCACTTGTAAAGTCTATACATTGGCAGTTGTCCTGCAGCGTCAACACAAGTCCATACATCGGTTGCAGCACTGTACGCACACTCATGTCCATACACTGTATTGTGGCATGCACACTAGCAAGTCTGTACATCATATGCGAAGTCTATTCAATGCATGCACATTCATTCAAAGTCTAGACATCGGTGAAGTCTGTACATTCACCAGCTTAACTTTCCAAGTCTAGACATCGATGAAGTCTGTATAGCCTGTGTGTTCCACGATATCAAGTCTATACACTCCTTGATCTTTACCTACGTTGCACCTACAAGTCTACACATTGCAGCTGAGTTGAAGTCTGTACAGCCCTTGCCTTGCCAAAGTCTATACATCGTGTCTTGGCTAAGTCTTTACATCATGAACTCTCAAGTCTATACAGACCTTGCTTTGCTCAAGTCTGTACAGTCCTTCCTTTGGCACGCAGAGTCTATACATCGCCATAGCTAGCATGCAGAGTCTAGATAGCCATGGGCAAGCCTATACAACGCATTGCATGCACGCAGGTCTAAGTATGTACACTGGCTGCATCATGCTCGCATAAAGTCTATACACTGCATTCATGCACTGCACGAAGTCTGCACATTGTGTTGCTTTGTTCACATTTTGTCTTGCTAAGTCTACACATTGATGCACGTTTACTTCTGCATATTTGATGTCTGTACAGGGCTTAAGCTCTGCATATACAGAGTCTATACATTGCACAGCATTGTATTCACAAAGTCTGAACATGGCATAAGCCCTGCATGAGTAGAGTCTGTACAGGCCATAGCACTGTATTCACATAGTCTGTACAAAGCATAGCCTCGCATTCATAGAGTCTGAACACTGCATTGCTTCGCATTCACTGAGTCTATACTGCTTCAGCTCTGCTTCATGAAGTCTATACATTGCTTCAGCTTTGTCTTCACATAGTCTGTACAATGCAATTGTCTGCTTCATGAAGTCTATACATTGCTTCAGCTCTGTCTATGTATAGTATGTACATCAGTTAATCCTTAAACTGATAATTCCTTTCGAATGTCTGACAGGGACTATCTGCAGAGACTGATGACTTGACTCGTGATCCAAGGCTGGACGAGGTGCTCAGAGTGCGACACGTGTACAACAACAAGACGAGATGTTGCCACGTGGTCCAAATCATTGGGCGGGAATTCAAATGCCACACACCCTTCGAATAGCTACTGGTATAAAAGGAATTCTTCTGCTTTAGAAGAAGAAAGATCGAAAGAGCAGAAGCCAGAGCTGAAAGAGAAGTACACACAGTGAGCGCCTGCACGATCAAAAGAGAGAAGAAGAAAAAGAGAGAAGAAGATTCAGAGAGAAGAAGAAAAGAGAGAAGAAGATTCAGAGAGAAGAAGAGAAAGAGAGAAGAGAAGATTGAGAGAGTTGAGTTGAGAGAGCTCGAGAGATCTTGTAAGTCAGACTCTTGGTTCAGATATCAGAGCTGATTCTGCTCATACTTGAGCTACATTCGTCTTGTTTTTACATTTCGTTTGTTTCTGTCTTTCTTGCTTTCGATACACTTTTGTTATCAAGCTGTGAGGCAGCAATTGCAGTGGAGGTTTCCACTGGACAGTTGAAGCTGTAATCCTCAGCGGGCGAGACTTGGTCTCGGACGGCTAAGCTGTATTGCCCAGCGGTTGCAGAGGATCTGTTCCTTTGGTCGGCAAGCTGTTAAGCACAGCGAAGCTGTGTATCAACGGTTGTTGGCAAGCTGTGAAGCCCAACTGTTCAAGCTGTTAGTCAGCATGATCCACATTCCAGTTAGAGTGTGGGGTGGACGTAGATCTCTGGATTGAGATCGAACCACCTTAAAGATCGGTGTCTACTGTGTGATTACCTATGGTTGTGTGATTTCAATGTGTTCCTTCTACTGCTATACAGTTGCTTATTTTAATTCCGCATTAGAGTCAACTGTGTTCTAAAATTAGACATTAGATATATTCACCCCCCTCTAGATCTACTCTCCGTGGTAATAGACTGCGTCCATCTAACATAACACAATAGAAAAAGAAAGAGACATATCTAGTCCTCTAAGCAAAGCTGTAAATGGCTTCAACTTACTGAGATAAAATTTGCTTCAATTCCTCCTCTGTGCAAGTTGGACCCAAATTTGCAATAAACAACGTTGAACATGGTGGAATTTCACTTGCTGAATGTTCTTTTAAATTCTTCAATGCCCCCCAAAAAAAACATCTCGACACAATTGCAGCTTCAGTGCCCCCCCCAAAAATAGAAGGGAACACTGAAGATCAATTGATTACAGCATAAGAGTGACATAAAAAATAAAATATGGAATGTCTAAAATGATTTTACAAGGCTTTAATTGAAGTTAAACATGGAAATCTACAACATATAATAACAAAAAGAGAAAGATCTACAGGCAACCCATATCTAACATTATTAATTTTTCCAAGCACATAACATCAATGAAGGGAAAAAGAAATTTTCATGCTATATTAACACAAACAAAGCACATAAAATAGGATATGCTATAAATAGTAACTGTACCTGGCCCTTTTTAGAAAAAGTAAGACATTATTTGCCTCAATTGCCCATTCAATAAATATATCATGTGAAAACCCTCCTAGTAGCCTGGCCATGGAGGTTAGAACAACCTAAATAACAACAATTATAGAGTTTAGAGGTTATTTCTCTCTTAAGCACAGTTTCATGTCCTGGCTGTTCAAGTGTTTTAATGTCCTGGCTGCTCCAATGGCACACCTCCTAGAGCTAATGTAAATAGATCCCCACCCCCCAGTGTGGCAAATGATCAACAGTCCATATCAAATAGTCTTTAAGCTCTATTTATATATATGAAAGAAATTGGAGGAAAAAAGGATTAAGAGGTAGATTAACAATTAACTCATTGATTGGCTCAATTAAATGCAAACCAATACTTTCAAACGAGTTTTCAACTCTAATTTCTTTCATGCCTCGACAAAACCTGATGTTCATATTTGATTTTTCTTGTGCAGATGCATCTTTTGTGGTCAGTGCTCCTCTATTTGGGGAACTGGGGATAACTTAGAAGTGTGATATTTGTCATTTAACTACATATATGTAGTTAATTTTGAGAGAAATCTAACTGAACCTTAGAGGCAAGATGACGAAAAAAATGAAAAGGACAAACTTAAACTTATGCAGATTTGGAGAGGGTGTTTTCGTGTTGCTCTTACTGGTAGTCCCACGGTCATGCTTAGGAGAGAAATGTGGTTGGTCTCTCCTTTCAGATCTATAGGCTTTGCAAAGGGGAAGCTCTTCTCTAAGTTGGTTCCATGCCCGGATCCTGATCAAAGATAGTCATGAGGGCATCGTTACATGAGTAGATAGACATCAAACTTGCCCTTGAAACTAATTAAATATAGCAGTCCAAGGGCTTGAGATGGCTTAAGGTCACTGAGGTGCTAATCATCAGAAAAGCTAGATACATACCATGTCACGGTAATATGGAGAATATAAAACATCAAATAGGGACCGAAATATGATACCTATGTAGACATCGTTCACAAAGATGTGCATCGCGTGGCCAAGATTTGAAACTGGGATCACCGACGGATATCCAGGCGCATGGGTAAGTCCTCATCCTCTAGATTAAAGCTGTGTGAGAAGAGAACGCAATGTCAAATTAGGTGGCATAATTATTTTAGTGAAAGAAAAAATTGGTGAAGGATGTGAAATAGATGAGTTCTTCTTCAACATTAACCATTATTTGTAACTGAAGGTTTTTGAATTGGAAAAACATTAGTGCCCATCAGTAGATTCATGGATTTCAAGAATTTCAATGCTGACTCCTTCAGGAATTAACAGCGCCTTTTACCAACAGTCTCCTAGCATTCTTTGGGAATTCAAGGGGATAATCTGGTCCATAACAAGGGGCCATGGAATTGCTCACCTTGTAACATGCCAAAGGCAATTTGTGGTGTCCTTTGTCAGGTTCATGAGCTCCAAGGGTGCACCTGATTTGATAGTAGTTTGGTCAATTGTTTGGACTGTCTCCTGGTACATTTTCCAGTCTTGGTCCTTGTTGGCTTATTTTGAATTATGGTAGCTCCTCGCGTTGTGTTGAGCATTCACCTGCACCACATCAGTGGGAATCACATACTCTTGCCCAAAATAAATCTATTCGTCTGTTCATCTAGGGACAAAACCCTCTAGTTATACTCAATTATTAGTTTCTAAGATAAAGATGCGTAAACAGCAGCACTGTGCGATTATTTCTACCCCTCATGGTTTCATTGTTGGTCTAATTATGTGGTATCTAATTTGATGTTAATGACCAGTACTCCTGTAACACCTCAATCATCATATGACAATATATATATATATATATCTCACAAATAGCTAATTAAGCAGGTTAAATTGCAAGGGCTACAGACTTCCAATCCAAGATAATATGTTCACCCTCTGCATGATGAAGACCACAGTCTTGCAATCAGGAAGGATTCTGATGGAGTGGCGTGGAAGAGAATACTTCACACCCCTAAAGGCTACAATCGAATCGGCCTTCGGATTGCTGTTGGAGAGGAAAGCTGCACACACATTGCTCCCTGGTTTCTCATGCACATGGACCTGCATATATACAAATTGCAAAGTATATATATAGCATCTCCTTCTTGTGATGTTAATTACTGCAAAAATGGACTAACATGCTCTCCTGAGAAGCAGATCATTGGCAGCTTCTACCTCAAGGCCCTGGCCCAAGGACTGCAGAGAGGAAGTCCCCCAGAGTAGAGCCTTCCTACACAGCTTCAATGCGGTATGCAAGTCTTTGATGTTCCCCCACTTGGGTTCCTTCTTCAGACCTGTACGTCACAGCAAGTTATAATTAGATGAAAAATGTTTTGCAAAGGCTTCTTTGAAGCATCTAAAACTCATACCATATTCATCAAGTGGAGGGGGGCACCTCAAAAGCATTACAAATATACTGCTCTGCACAGGGTCGCAGAGTGCTACAAGAAATTACATGTTGAATTATTGTAATGCCAAGCTGCCTGGAGCAAATTTATCTCAAAACTAAAGGGAAACATGCCAGCAGCATCAGTGACTAGACAATGAGATAGTCAAGTATTTCATGGCATGAGATAATGCAATTTCAAGAATGAACATGTGCAGATATATTAATGGAGCTTAGGCAAACAAACAACTATACACACATGCAGAATGACCATTTGCCAAAGATAGAGATGAGTCCTACTGAACCAAACATGATGGGTTTAAGGAGCCATCAGAAATGCATAACCATATGTGCTAAACTTGGAATGAGTTTCAATATAGCAAATCCACTTATATAAACCTTATATGTGTATGTTCCCATATACAAGTATACATATAGATACAAGATATATACATATACATGTAGATGCATGAATATAAATTTACCTTGGTGGCACTTTTCTTCATTATTGACTTGTATCCATCCTTAGTGCTCTTTAAGATGTGTTGGACATGGCATTTCATTTGAATAGCTCTGTGGTGTACAATTATCACCACACAACCTTGAACCATCAAAATTAGCACAAGCAGCTGAAAAATTAGAAGACCAGTTCTGAACCCTGCAATTTTTGGAATCTATTTCAGATATGCAATCTTGCCATACTAAAATGCTACATGTCCATTTCTTCCTCCTCAGATCAGATTCAACCATTTGTGTCTCTCGCCTGACAAATTTATGAGATGATAGTATCTTTTGGAGCTCATGCGGTTTTGTAGAATCTGCTTCTGATGGCGTATATATGCCTGCAGGAACCCTAGCCGCATGCTCCATCGACAATGAGGGAGAGAGGGGATAGAGGAGAAGGCAGGAGGGGCGACCCTGAATCGCTTGGCCGACACCGGTGATTTCGTCACTGGACGCCGGCGAACGCGACCTCACAGCCCCGTCAAACGTGACTAGAATGTAGGAAAGAAAAAGAAGCAACAATAGTAAATAAAGGCTAATCACCTTTTCCATTTGCCACATAATCTGACTCTGCTAATGCACAGTCATCGGCAACAGAAGCTTTACCACCCTGTGTCACCTCCTCCATGGATACGACAGAAGAAAAAAAAAATCAAATCTCAGTCATCAGATGAAGAAGAACAGGGCTTTGATGAAGGAAAGCGACTCAATCTCCCTTCCCACTCCGCAGCCTTGCAGAGGCCGTACGCTAACCCTTCCAAGCGCCCACCTCCGCACGCAACATGGAACATCCCATTGTAGCATCCGCCGCCCCCGACCACGGCAACAACCTGGATCTGCTGGATCTCGACGTGGCGGGTGTCCCCGGGATCAGCACTACCAGCCCCTAGATCCCTTACGTGTTCGAGATGAACAGGTTGGGGAACCCATCCTCGAAAGTCCTGCCAACTAGAGCGATCAAGCTAGAGAGAGAGAGAGAGAGAGAGAGAGAGAGAGAGAGAGAGAGAGATCTGAGCAGCGTCACGATATTGCGAACCTCCAGTTGACACTATAGAGCTCGATGGCGTCGCTCTCCGAGGTGACACGCTCGGCAAGGGCGCGGGTCTCCTCACAGAAGAAGACGCAGATGGTCTTCTTCGACCTCTTGGGGAGCAAGGAGACCGCCATCGATGGGGCACCGGTGACGTGCGCAGGGTGAGGAGGTGGGGAAGAGTAGAGGAGAGGGATAGAAAGAGAGACAAAGAGAAGGGGAATGGCTTCGTAGTGGCGAGCTCTGAGACCGCCATTGCTGGGAGGGGGAGTGAGAAGAGAGAGAGACGAGAAGGTTTTCACCGGAGATCAGCTCGGGAAGGTTTGGGAGGATGGAGTTTTCGTGGGGAAGGAGGTCGAGACGGTGAGGAGAGACTTGAAAAAATAGGGGGAAAACAAAAATCTATCGGGCGCTCAAAAGGTATTGTATATTGCCGTCATGCAATTGTTACGTTTTCAATTTTTTTTATTTTTTTTAAAAAATATCTTATTCCTACGTGTTATTAAAAGTGAAACAATATAAAAGATATACTGTCACATTTAATAAAAAACGTAAGAATAAAGTGTCGTTTCTTACGTTTTTCAACGAACCGTCAGAATAGGATGGCCATATAACTACGCTATAATAAAACGTAGGAAATTAACCAACGTTAATTTAAAAAAGTCAGAATATGTCGCTTATACCTACGTTTTTCGAAAGCGTAGGTACAATTCATGACTATAGACCAGTTTTATTGTAGTGTGGGCACACTAATCGAGATAACACGATACCTCCGAACACCCCCTAAAAGCATGAACACATGTCCCACGGTGTCCGGGACAATCACGAGGCCAAAAGTCACCCACTGGCTCGCAACCGGGTTGACCGGAAACCAACACAACCCGAAACAAACACGACGAGCATGAAGAACCAACTGGCGGTCCTCTCTGGACCGTCATGGAGCCTAGCGGTCTTCACCAGGACCGCAAGGGCTGACCTGGCGGTCTATCACGAGACCGCAGGGAACCCAAAACACGAAAACCTAAGCGGTCACCACAGGACCGCCAGGAAGAGTGGCGGTCGTGCCCCTGACCGCTTGGCGTAGCCTAGCGGTCAGTCGCGAGACTGCTACCCCACCGACCTCGACTGACCCAAAACACGGACAAACGGTCATGCCCTGACCGCAAAGCAGAGCCTAGCAGTCTCCACCAGACCGCTAAGGCACCTGGCGGTCCATCGCACGATCGCAAGGCTCGAACTGACAAAAGGGGGACCCTAGCGGTCTCCACACAACCGCTTAGCACCCTAGCGGTCACTAGAACGACCGCTAGGTTGTCCCGAGCGCGAAAATGGCGGGAACTACGAGAAAATCCATTCCATGTCCCGTTCACACCCGTGTGAAGCGGAAAATAAGGGGAAACTAGTCCCCAACCTCTCTAGCACCGAGAGGATCCATTTAAACCCTAAAAATGAGGTTAAAACGTTAGATCGGCTCACTCCTCAAAAATAAGTATTTTCCCCAAAATGCTAAAATAAACCCGCTCGGCTCGTCACGACCTATAAAACTCACGGGAAAGGGAGTACAAGGGTTAAGGATCCGTCCCCCTACCTCCACCGAAGATTTCGCGCACCGTGGACGCTGATCCATGAAGAAAATGCCGTTAAATCTCCATCGGCTCGTGATCCCATGAACTGCCTCCACCATCGCGATCCTCGCTCCATCCTCGCCGCTCCACGCCCCACGATCCTCGCCGCCTCACCCCTGTCCACCTCTGTTGGCCGTCGGAGAAGAGAGGGAGAGAGGAGAGAGCGTGAGAAGAGAGAGGGAGGGAAGAGAGAAATGAGAGATGGGGAGAGAGAAAAGGAGGTTAATATATATAGAAAAATTGAAAAGTTTCAGAAATTCATAAAATTATGAAAAATTACCTCCACGATCCTCGGGAAGAGCACAACACGCTGGCCATGTCCCGGAGTCGGAGAACGTAACGGTTCACCCTGCACAAAGTTCCGAAGGCATATCAGGGAAAAACACACGTAAAGCACAAAACACGCTCTGGGACCCACGAAAATGATCCGAAAAAAATATCCAAAAAATCCGGGGCGTTACATCCACCGCCAGAGGAGACGCTTCCCATAGTAAATAGACATCGTTGTGGCAGTACATTCTCCTTGAGCAGCCACATAGTTGGCCGCCCTCTGTCGGTTGATGGCAAACCCCGTCTTTTCTCCCTCTATTCTCTATCCTGTTGCGTTTTAGCTTGTTTCCATACATTCTTTGCCGTTTTATCGCATGGCACACACCCCAACTTTTCCTAGATCCCCTATTTCAAAGAGGTTTTTCCCCAAAATATAGGGAAGGTGGATGATCGAAAGTCTTGGTCATCTCCCCTTCCCAACCCCCTTCCCAGTATGACTGACCACCGATTATATGACTTATACTTTATTTTGAGCATATACTGCATCTACACAGTCTAATGGGTTCATTTATTTTGTTTACTAGTTGATTTGTAGCAACTTCATCGTCGACTAGCAGATTCGAGCTCCCCATTCTTGGCTGGCCGAGAGCGAGGACAGGCAGATCCCACATCCTCCCATTTTAAAGGCATTTACGATCACTCTACCACTATAAGGCTCAATTAAAAGTATCTAGCGATCACCCCTTTGTTCATTAACACGTGCATTGTTGTGTTGGACGATCTTCAGAGTCACGTCGATCGACGAAAATAACGTGAAGGTCCAAATTCCGGCACCTACAGCTCTCTCGTGAGATTTTTGACCTGTCCTGCCATTGCCGCTCTCCCCATTTCCTCTCGAACGATTCCTTAAAGAGGCAAGGTCCCATAGGAACCTGGTGTTGGTAGGGCTTGGTGGAATATTTTTTTAAGTTCGTTAGGCGTGCCAGTCACATAGGTGATAAATTTATTGTGCGCTCGATCTGACTTAGTCAGACGATTGTGAGGCTCATGTCAGGACCCATAACCCATCGTACCATAAAGGCTACGACGTTAATTACGTCCCTCTGAAACAGAGACAATCCTTGATTAAACACCAAAATAGAGAGACCATAGGGCCCATAGAATATACGATAGATGTAATTGCATTCAAGTACACACAATATGGTAGTATTTATTTATTAAGCCGACCCCCGGTACAAGGTGGCGAACTTAGGTCCGAAGACTACCATCACGTATAGTGAAAGTCTCCGGCCGGACATAACCCGACTTCTCCCTAATCACCATTTGATATACTAGAGAAGCGTATCATGCAGGCATACAAGGTACATGATATTTTGTTTTATTGCTCATTGTTTATTTGATCATTTGTTAGTGATTTTAATGGAGATTTCGACAACGCCTCTCTTATTTCAAGAGTTATAGGGGCCTTTTTATTTTGAGACTGCGCATGACATTACAGTGCACACATATGGACCCATGAGGTGGGTCGGGCGTGACTGTATTCAGGCAGACTCGCATACTGTCGGGACAATGTATGTCGAGGTACGGCAAATTTGTTGTTCAAGAACTGAAGGAATGCGGTTAAAACCCGATCGAAACGAATTGAAGCCAGTGGATTATTGACCCCGAGCGAAGTTATGCCATGACGATAATGTGATAAATCTCGAGGTCTAGGCACGACTTGTCGGACATCATTAATATTCCACGTACTCGGATCTAGAGGAGGTGAGAGCCCCGCAGCGTGTACAGTCGAGTTCATTGCTTGTTATTTATTCTTGTTATTATTTTAGATGCGTGAATACGTCTCTTTTTTATTATTATTATTTGTTCGTATTTTGTTTATATCATTCCCTTTCCATTATTTATTTATTATTGTTTATTTATTTTATTACATGCGTGCATCTTTTATTTTCCCATTTGACATTTATTGGGTTGCTAGTCGTTCATTGATTTTTGTTATTCATTCGTCACTTTTATTCATTTACTATTATTATTATTATTTTATCATCATTTTATTTGGCCATTTATTTGTTTATTGTGTTTTTTTATTTTTATTTTTCTTATATATATATTTTCTCATTATTTATTTGTTTTATTTTAACCATCTTTATTTCTCCATTTTTTGAGTGAGAATGTGTTATTTGTTTTATTATTTTTTTTAAATTTTTTATTTCCTCATTTTTTGAATGGTTACTTATTTTATTATTATTATTATTTTGAATTATTTTTATTTATTTTTACATATGTGTACATATATAACATGGGGGGGTTGGACGTGTGAACCCATGTGTTTATATGTAAATAACGTGAATAAGATGTTAATGGGTGGTTAGCATTAAGTGGTGTTTAATGTTAATAAGTGTGTAACGTGGATGTGCTAAGTGTGCGTTAGGACGTGGTTTGTGCATTGTTTCTTTTATCGTAACGTGATTACGTGTGAGTATCGTGTATTAAGTGGAGGTGGGTGTCCCCCCCCCCCGCCTTTTTTAGCAACAAAAGGAGGTAATGGGGTGCCACGGACTCACCTTGCGGATGGTGATGATGAGTCGGGGGAGCACCCAGCGTTGAATCACTTTATATATATATATATATATATTTTGAACGGGGGTTGCACCGAATCACCCTTTTTAGGTATTGAATCGGGGGATATTTGTATGAAAAGGGGGGGTGTGGTGGTACCGAATCACCACCGTTGGTGGTGAATCGGTACACCACCGTTGGTGGTGAATCGGTGCCACCATATCACTTTCTCTTTTTTTTTCTTTTGAGTCGGTGTCATCTGCACCAATTCATTTTTTGTTTGTGATGAGTCGGTGTCACCCGCACCGATTCAACCTCTTTTTCTATATATATATATATTGTTTTGTTTGTTTTATTATTACCATGATTATTATTATGATTAATTTTTATATTATTATGATTATTTTATCTTGTGATTCAATCTAAAGATCTCCGCAAAAATTCGACAGCATCTCCTCAGTACAGGAAATGCTCCCTTAATCAAGCGGATCAACACACGGGGAAACCGGTGTTAAACCATGAAAACTGAGAAGGCTAATAAGGCTGTCTCAGACCCTGAGATCACCACTTGGAGAACCCTGAGGGCTAGCCTACTAAGGGTTCATGGCAATTCAGGGAATCAAGAATTATGGAGGGTCATTATCAGTGTAACCGACTGAGTGGCATTTATATCTCACTTTGTGTAATGGGTTTCTAGGGGAACATATCACGGTGCGATAGACCCCCTAGAACCCAGAGTGATTCAAGCTTAACGAATCAAGCAAATTGGTGAATGGGGAATTGTTCCCTCCCCAGTAACGAATCCACAGTCACGGTCGAGAAACGAATAGCATGATTGGGAAGCCAGTAAACTCGGTGAGATTATGAGGACTCTCCTGTGACATCAGAGCAAAACAATCCCAGTCCATGAAAATGGACTCATGCATACCTGTGAAAGCGTATAGAAGGGGGGAGCCAGAGGAGGAGGTCATAGCCTTTGAGGGCAAAACATCAAACACTCGAGGCGCGTACACAGTAAATCAGGATTAAACAATGCTAAGACTGCACCACATGCTAGAGCAGTATCGATGCCCCTACAACACACTGAAGTGGGTGAAAGGGTATTCAGGAGACTCTAGCGGTCGGCACACTCTCTTCTCCCATCGTGGAAAACACATTCACCATTACAGTTATTCCATCATCATTCGACCAGTTAATGAACAATTCGTAAGCATTAGAAATGGACGATGAAAGTAGGCGAAACCCCGGGAAGGGGATTTTTATTGTTGCCTTTTGAGGCATGGCCCTGGGCCATTCTCAGGAGCTGTAGCTTTCCCCAATCGGTCCCAGGGTTTTGAGAAGAATATAGCCCTCATGGCCCCCCCTCGCGATTGGGACAAAGGCTAGCAGCTCACTCAAGAAGAAGGAGAAATCGAAATCGGAGAAGAAAGCCGAACGAATTGAGGGACAAGGGCCAACATCATCATTCACATCATAAACATATAGATATAAACATGAGAGAATAGACAACGAATCTCTTATTCATCCCTCTAATTGCACAAGATACAGAGTGGTAAAAATCAGAAGTGAAAATAAATGATAAAAGAAGTACAGAGACCCCTCCCGGCCCCGACACCCACCTTCCTCTCCAGACTCTCTCTCTCTTCCTTACTCTCTGCTCGTCTCTGTGTTTATGCGTGGCTCTCCTCGTGCGTCTTCGTTCTTTTTTTTTGTGCACCCTCTGTTCATCTCCTCTTCTTCAAGGACAAGGCCCAATTTATAGAAGAAATGGAACAGGGGATTGTTGATTTGTTTTGCTTCTCTTCTTCTTTTCGTTTTGATGTGTAATAAAGATGATAAGCAAAAATCAAATATCTCAATCAATCCAAGGACATGTGAACCATGGATCTAGGCAACCAGAACAAGCTCTAGCATGGGCATGCTATCTCAATCATCAAGCTAAACTAAGGGAATAAAGAAAAACACATGCCGGGGCGTGGAGCAAGAGCAAATAAAAACACACCGCAAGGGTGGAACAAGCAAAGGAAATAAGAGATATCAGATGGAGAGAAAGCTAATGCCCAATACTAAGAAAGAACGTGATCGCCACCAAAGTAAACACAAGCCAGAGACTTGAAAATACCTTGAAAATAGGTGGATGAAGCACCCGCCCACGAGAGCGAGAAAACCAGTGAAATCTACAGATCAACCGAATGTAACGGTCCAGACCCCGTGCGTCACAGGAATGTGACGGTCTCCAGATGAGCCGTTATATGAACCTGACACGTCTTCTTAAGACCGTCAGAAACCCTGCAGAAATAGCTTGTGGACTCTTTTAACTCCAACTCTTCCAGCCGGCCAGAAGACTTGGGCCTCGCGTAGTGAACCTGTAAACCTGCCAAAGAACGTGAAAACACAAGAAAACAAACCCAGATCAGCCCTTTAAACAAGCGTAGTATCAACTCTCAAAAGGCTTAAGAGCATGCAAAAGGAAAGGGAAGTACCGAGAAAGTTTTTGGTTTTTTAACCCCTCTGGGCGTTTTAAAAGATAGGAAGATGTTTAGATGATGAAAAACAGATGCAGAACGTGGAAACAAGGAGGGGGACAATGCCTATGATGAGAGGGAGGAGGAAGAACACAATATGCAATGATGAACTTTGAAACTCAATAGAATGAATACTCTCTTCACCGTGAAGTAGATGGACGTGAAAGATAAATCTGCTTGGTTAGATGTGGTTCCAGGATGCGGCAGCACTTCGACGCGAACTCCAGATCTTCCTCACTCGGGCCATGAAGTTAAGGGTGCTATTTATAGGCCCTCAAACTCTCCGGTCGAACAGAGGATAATCCAGCAAGAAAAGAAGACAACTCTTAGCAAATCCATGAAGATAATATCACCAAGAGTCCATAGAAACAAACAGAAGGTTCTGAGGATCAGATTTGGAAGAGAAATCACCAATTCAAACTCTTATCTCGACCACGGAGTAGCAGAGAAAAGGCCTGAACTACCAGGACTCTCTGTTGGATGTAACGGCTACTCGACAGACCGCCGCATGAAAATAACGTGCCAGGGTGATACCGTTACATTTAACCTTATCTCAAAAAAGATAAGATCAACGGGAAGAAGATCAAACAAGTTGGACTCTGCAAGATAAGTAACGGCCATGGCTGGACGCGTTGGAAGAAAGTAACGGCTGCACGACAAACCGTTAGAATCAATGGGCAGGCCAACGGATAAGCTTTGAAACAAAGGCCTTAAATCGTAGGACTCTTCAATAAGTAACGGCCTAGGGCGAATGCGTTAGAAGAATGTAACGCCCATGCAGAGGACCGTTATAAATAATGAGGATCAAAATTGATAAGAGCTTGCTAAGCTTCAACCAATGAAAAGCCACAAGGAACCACACTTAACCATGGAGAGAAGACCCAAAAAAATGAGCTTCAAACTGACGAAGGAGACTCAACGAAGAGTGAACAACTTGGAGCATCACATGGATAATATAAGGAGATGACCCAACTTATCGGTCGTAAAAAAGGTGTCAACAGATGCCCCTCCTTAACGTCCTCTTTGTAGGGGAGCGAGCGGAGGTGAAGCGAAAGTAAAATGGAATATGGAGATGAAGCGGAAGTGGAGCGGAGTGGACCAAAAAGTGGGCGTTAAGGTAAACGACACCCGTTCTTTACCAACAAGCGATAGGAATTTTCTGGATGTAAGTCTGGAGGAACTAACAACTAAGGAAAGGAAACATGGCTAGCCGCCGGAGGCAACGGAAAGGAAAGAGAACTGACTAAGCTCCAGACAAGAATCTTCAGCCAACCAAATCAAGTGAGAGATCGAAGAAAACCTTCTAATTCAGAGTGGAATGATTCTCCTTATTCGAGATTAAGAACACAATTATTCACCACATTGAGATACCTTGAACAGATGAAGATCATGAATGCTCAAATATGCGGATGATGCATGCTCGGCTAAAGAAAAAGAAATCATTAAAACGAAATGCAAAGAAAGATAAAATAACAAAGATACTCGAGAATAATATTGCTAGACTGAAGAAACCAGGGTCAGGACACCATCTACAACCACGGCGTGCAAGACAGAACCATCGTCCCCAAACTTTTCTAACCTAACGGCCTATCCAACGATTAAACATGTGAACTTAGATCATCATCATTTTTGTTTAAGGAGAACATCAGATCCCAGAACACAGGAATGACCAGCCGATTCTCAAGGTAATATATCATAGATAACATATAGTAATGCATTAAGGGATAAGGGAACGAGATACAATACCTGACTTACCTGTCTGATCGGCAAAGCGTGATGTTCATAACTTCATTCATGAGAAAGAGGTTAGCCAATAATAATACGAGCATGAAATAAGGCATAACCATTCATACGCATGAGAAGCATCAATAATGAACATCATAGCAGAAAATGTGGTCATTCAATCATCAAATGGACCATTTTATTCATCAAGAAACTTGCAAGCTGTAACGGTCTGCAGAGAGGGCGTCATATGAAGTAACAGACCAGATATAGGCCGTTAGAGATTGGGCGGTTCATATTCTTCAATGAAACAGTTCAAATCCATGTAACGGTCAAAATAGTACGCGTCATTGACTGTAACGGTCGGACGACAGACCGTCATATTTCCTGAGCGTTCAAAAAAAACAAACCGAACGGTCACGGCCTCATTCATTCATCCATTTAACACTCAAACGCCAAAAAGCCCAAAACCTCAACCGAGAGCAACAACCGGCGACCTCCGTGATCCACCCAAGATGGCCGGCGACGAGGCCCCACAGCCACCGAAGAAGAGGGAAAGAGGGAAGAAGAAGGCGATCCGCCGTCTTCACCACCAGATAGAGCGGGAAATCGTCCCGCCCGCGGAGGAAGAGACTAGGGCGAGGAGAGAGCCAAGGGTGGAGGAAAATGTTCCCACGTCCGAGGAGGATCAAGAGGAGACACCCCTAGATGAAGAAGAACCCAAGGAACCAGAGAAGAAGAGGAAGAGGGGCCAAGACCGAGAGGTAGGCCACCCACCCCATTTTCCAAAATTTTATTTTTTTTTTGTGTTTTTATGTGCATACATGTGTGAATGGGGGGTAGAAAATGGGTCTATGCACCCTTTAAAATCATCTGTAGGCCTTTTGGCCAAAGTGGGAGAGCCACGGAATGCAAAGGAGAAAATTCCCGTTAGCAGGAAATGTGACGGTCCTTCCAGTGACCGTCACAAGCCTAACGCGCCACCCTTGGTGCGTTATAGCCATGTGATGTTGGGTCCCGTGAGGTGTAAACGGATCTAGAAGGGGGGGGGGGTTGAATAGATCCTATCAAAAGCTTTGGCCTATTTAAAAACTCTTAGCTAGCGGAAGCTTAAACCACTCTTATAAAGTGAATGAATCACTTAGGCACAATGCACAGCGGAATTAAGTAGAGTGGCTCAAATGAAAAGACTTGAATTACAAGCTATGAAACGTCCACACTTCTTTAAGTGAATTACAAAGCATAACACATAGATGAACATGCAATAGCTTGCAACAACCGTGTGTGTGTGTGTATGCTATGTTGATCACTCAAAGTGCATATGTGTGTGAGCAATATAACCAAGTGTGGAAGCACACGAACCTGCGAATGGGGTTAGAAGATATAGATCAATCACACACAATAAACAACCCACAACACATGAATTTTTAAGGTGGTTCAGTTGCAACCCCGCAACCTACGTCCACCCCTCACCAAAACCCGGTGAGGCTTCCTTGCTGACTCACAGCTTGACCCGGGGACACGTCCCAAACCACAGAATAGAGAAACCCCTCTTTCTATCTTCCTACACACAAAGCCGACAGGGACGGCTACACCGCAAATCGGAGAACTCCTGATTGCCTTCCTACTAACCACCGGTAGGGACGTCAACCGCAAATTGGAACACCCTCTAATTGCCTTCCTACTAACCACCTGGTAGGGACGAATCACAACTTCAATGTTTAACAATATTGAAAGTAAAACAGATGTGAAGGAATTAAAACAAGAGATTGAGTAAGAAGGAATTAGCCATTGTATCGATATGCTTTGTTGATCAGCAGCAGGGATCTCTTCTTCTTGCAAATCAATCTTCTTGTAATCACCCTTGAATGAATGATTGTTCTTCACGGAGTACTGTTCATGTGAACAGTAACAGTTCTTCCAATCCTCCTCTTTTGATCTTCCTTTTGATCTCTTTGAATGGATGAAGAAGTGAATAGATGCTACCTTGATCCTTGCTTCCTTCTTCACAGATCTTGGAAGATGATCTCTTTGATATGAGCTTGAATACCTTGGATTGGATGAAGATGTTCTTCACGGAGTACTGTTCACGTGAACAGTAACTCGAACTCCTCTTGCTTTGAATACCCCTTTGAAGCCTCCTTTGATCTTCCCTCTTAGCCTTACTTGCTTCTACTCTTTATTGGAGGATGCTAGATTGAGATATGAGCTTGAATCACCTTGAGTTGATGGAGAGGATATTGGATGTAGCTTTGATCTTCTCTTGATCCTCTTGAGTTGATGAAGCGGTTTATGGATGCAACTTTGATCACCTTTGAGAGCCTTGAATGCTTCTTGCTTCCTTGGAGATTGAGATAGCTTCAGATCTAGGCTTGAATCTCTTGGAAGGATGAAGATGTTCTGCTCGAAACACTGTTCACGGAGGTGCTACAGTGCTCTCGAAATGGCCTCCCTTGATTCACTTCATCAACTCCATCAACTAGGGTTTCTAACCCTCTTGTAATGGTTTTATAGACTTTGAATGGTCTATAAACAAGCCCCAGACCAGATCCACAAATCATGGGAAGTTAGGTGATGTTTGATTAAACAAAACCATGGAAAGGGGTTGGCCACGAGGTTGATTTCAAGGTCAAACATGGTTGGCTCGGGGCTGGCGGTCGACCTAAGGTTCCTGGCGGTCGACCGCTACTGTAAAACTTTCATTCGGGTGATCCCTGGGAATTTCGGTCGATTGCCACTGGCTGGCGGTCGACCGCTACTGAAAAAGCCTGTAGACGGTGAGGCTCTGGCTGGGGCGATCGACCGCCCCTGTGCTGGCGGTCGACCGCCAGCTGGGCAGAACCCGGCCCATCCCGGGTTGGTCCGTTATCCGCGTCAGCTCCGTCGTTCAACTTCTTTAGCAGCCCGGTCATGTCCGTGGCATCTTCCTTGACTGTCTTGAAGATTTTATTATTGAGTCTTCAATCAAATTTTTGTCCGCGACCTGACCGCCAGGTCGATCCGCGTGCGAGGGCGCAACATTGAGCTTTCACATTTGCATTGAGCTTTGACATTTGCATTGAGCTTTCACGTTTGCATTGAGCTTTGACATTTGCATTGAGCTTTCACGTTTGCCTTGACCTTTCACATTTGCCAATTCCACTTCATTCCTTGGATTATCTTGTAGCATGCTTATGTGTGATGCTATTCAGCTTGATTTCTGTGCTTGAAACATGCTATATTTTCGTGCATCCAATATTGTCATATGCCTTGACATCTGTCAATTCAGTTGTCTAGATTGGTGTGCCATTCTTGAGCTTTATCTAGATTGGTGTGCCATTCTTGAGCTTTTACACTGGAAGTATAATGACCTGAAATGTATGAATATTAACATTATCAAATGCAGGTATAGTTCATTAATGACTAAAGAGGAAGACATCATCAAAACCAACTAAAGAGGCAGACATCATCAAAACCAACTAAAGAGGCAGACATCATCAAAACCATAAAATGATTTAATCATGTTGCACACATGTTCAACATGTGATGCCCCATCCCAGGGCCGTTACATGCACCAGAGGCCATAACTGTTTTTTAGGTTTTCAATTATTCAGTTTTTTTGTTTTGTTTTCACTTTAAATGCTTATGCAATGATTCTATGATGCAATTGACTAATTTATGATCTAAATGAATGCAGGGAAAAAGACGGACGAGGATCTCCTGGCTTCAGATCTGGGTGGTGTACCAGGCACTGCCCGATTACCAGAGAGAGAGATTGGCCGGAATGGGGTTTGCCGAGGTGCTGAGCATCGAGGTGACCAGAATGGACACGCCTCTGCTGTACGCCTTGCACGAGAGGTGGTATCCGATCAGCAGAGCATTCATCTTCCCGTGGGGTCATATGATCCCCACGCTAGAAGACATAGCGAGGATCGCGGGATTGAGAGTGCACGGAGCCGTAGTGACAGGATGGACTTACAGAGACTACCGAGAGATGGCCCAGGAGCTGTTGGGGCTAGATTTGATCAGACCAGGGCAGACGTCATCTCAGCTCTCGAGATCAGTATTGCAGGAGAGCCTAGGACTGAGGGGAGCGGCGATAGCCGTGGGTGAGCTACCAGAGGAGCATCTGGGTAGAGTGATTGACCAGGTGCGCCCACGGGTGGCGGCAGAGGCTGGACCAGAGGGAGATCGCACCCTGAGGCGCTTCCTGATGCTACTGTTCGGGAAGCTCCTGTTCGCGACTCGGGTAGATGTGATCAGTTGCCGGCTGCTGCCGATGATCGAGGATTTGGGCAGAGTTGGAAAGTACGCCTGGGGAGCGACAGTCCTGGCCTTCCTATTCGAGTCCCTCAGCACGACGGACCGACAGACGATGCTGGGTGGCTTCTCACCTTTTCTACAGGTAAATGCAATTTAAATGCTTCTATTTATGCAAATGTTCAAGCAAATTGACTGACTTAACTTCTAAATGCAGTTCTGGAGCTATATGTACCTCCCAGGCATAGGACGGGGAACACTACTCCACACCGGCCGCATCCCGATCGCGAGGCGATGGGTGGTCGCAAGGGACCCGGGGTCGATCATCAAATTGACTCGGGCGATCCAGGACGATTTGGATTCCTTCCCGCACACGACGGTAAGCCCGAAACTCACAAATGCTTTCTAAATGATTTTGAATATTTCTATATGCTTTTATATGCTTCTACATGATGGACTTATATGCTGATGAATGGACTAACATGCCTTCAGGTGAGATGGACCCCATACAGAGGCGAGAGCTTCGAGGGACAGCCATGGGTGGAGGCAGCCCTCTCGTACCGGGGATGAGACATATGGTTGCACTGCATCCATATCATCGAGCCTCTCCACTACCGACTGATCTTGAGGACTCGGGGACTACACCAGCCTGAGGTGACCTTTCCACGCCACAGCGACGACCGCCCGGGGAAGTCAGTGAAGGGAATTAGCGGTGACATAGATTGGTGCGCCCGGAAGGCGAAGTACGTCCACGACTGGAACAAGCGGGGCAGAGCAGTGAAAGAGCGGGACGAGAGCGGCGAGGCGTACTTGAAAGCCTTTGCTCGACTGTACGGGGACCGGGTGTACCGAGGTACCCGACGACCGGTATGCAATTAAACCCTATACTCTGAATGCTCTTTTATGAAAATTTTATTCTATATGCACTGACTCATATACTTTCTAAATGCAGCTAGACCCTGAGGGAAGGATAGTCGAGCTCGAGGGGCTACTCCACGCCACCGTGCAGCAGCGGGACGAGTATCAGGCCGCGTTGGAGCTCCTGGTAAGACTCTATAAAATGATTATGTTTATGATTATGACACGAATGCGATGAACTGACCAATGATCTCTAAATGCAGCGGGCTGAGGGAGCCCAAAGAGTGGGACCGGATGCCCCATCATCGTCCTCACAACCTGCCGGGGACAGAGCTGAGCGGGACGCCGAGTTTGCTCGAGCGGTTGCCCGGGCCGAAGAGGCGGAGGCCACCCTCGCGGAGCGGGTAAAATGCTAAATGCTTATGCAAATTAAATGCTTATGCTTTATGCAAATTCTCATGTTTATGCGACTAACTATATGCAATGGAAACTATAGGCGAGAGAGCTAGCCGCAGCAGTGGCCGAGGCGAAACTGGCTCGGACTGAGGCAGAGGTCTTACGAGCAGAGGTGGCCCGATTGAGAGGAGAGCTTGCGCGGACGGTAATGTAGACAGTAGACTTCGAGAGATACCGGTCCGAGGCACGAGCTGCGTGACTCAAGGCCCACGACATGAAGGTCGAGGTTCGGACCTTGGAGAGGACCATACGGATGATGGGACGAGGACCAGAGCGGAGCGTCTCTCAGAGTGGAGCGCCGATGAGTGCTGCTCGTGCCGGATCAGTGGCAGACTACCTCGTTAGCTCCTCTGGTCAACGGAGGAATGAGAGGGCGGAGAGGGGCCAGCAGGAGGAGAGTGCCTCCATAGCACCACCGGCGAGGAAGCCGGTGGGTGGAGATGATGATGGCGGCCCGGCGGATAAGCCGATCGAGTGATGCATGTTTTCTTTTTGTTTTTACTTGTTCATGACTTATACGGAAATGGATGAATGAAAATTTTTCTTTTTGAGCTTTTGTTTATTTTTTGTGAATGTGTGAATGAATGGATATGTGAAAATGAATGCAAACAGATGAGTATGAATGATGGCAGGAATGAATGTGAGAATGTGTGATGGAATGCAGGGAACGCATGTGGATGTGTGGGAATGAATGCATGTGAGGGAATAGATGATGGCGTGGATGAAATGTGAATGATGTGGATGAGATAATGTGTGGACGGGTAGGATGAACAGAAATGAAAAGCCTGTAAGACCGCCGGGTCTAAATAGAGGCAGATAGGAATAGCCCAAATTTTAGCAGCAGACAATGTAACGGTCTAGATCCAGACCGTCAGGATCAAGTAACGCATGATACGGAGGCCGTCAGATAGGTCAGAGACCCATTTTTTGAGAACTGAACAACAGAGAATATAACGGCTCAGAGATGGTGCGTCATATATAAGTAACGGCCAAATGCTAGACCGTTAGAGATGGCAGAGCAGGATTGAACCATGAATGTACAGACCTCGTCCAAGTGATGTATAGACTTGGAGTGCAGATGACCAAACGATGTATAGACTTCGTTTTAGCCAAAGAGTGCTCAGACTTGAAGGATGTATGGACTTTAGATGAAGACTGTATATACTTTGGAAAATGCACACTTGGGTAATGTATGGACTTGGATCAAGAATGTACAGACTTGGAGAATGCATGGACTTTAGACAAGGAATGTACAGACTTGAGGAATGGATGTATAGACTTGACAAACGTGCAGACTTGGGGAGAATGTATAGACTTCACCGAATGTACAGACTTGGGGTGACATGGAATGTATAGACTTCGGGCTGTGTAGACTTTGGATGAAGACTGTACAGACTTGGGGAATGTATGGACTTTAGATGAAGACTGTATAGACTTTGGGAAATGTATGGGACGTATAGACTTCACATGATGCAGACTTCAAAAATGCTGTATAGACTTCAACAAAATGTTGTACAGGCTTCAAAGTGATGTGTATACTTCAAAATGCTGTATAGACTTCAACACGATGTGTAGACTTAACAAAATGCTGTACAGGCTTCAAAGTGAAGCACGGGCTTCAACATGATATGTAGACTTCAACACGAAGTATGAATGTGCAGACTTCAAGATGCTGTACGGACTTCAAAGTGATGTATAGACTTAAAAAAAATGCTGTATAGACTTGACAAAATGATGTACAGGCTAGGATGACAAATGGGATGTATAGACTTAACAAAATGTGCAGGAAATGTGACGGTCCACGCACAGTGCGTCGGAGATAGATAACGGTCATGAGCAAGACCATTGAGCATGATTGACCAAGAAGAAACCAAAACTGATCAGCAGAGAATGTAACGGCTCAGAGAGAATGCGTCATAAGAATATAACGGTCTGATGCTAGACCGTTAAGCTTGACAAAACAAGGTTGGAAAAATTTAAACCCACAGGAAATGTGACGGCCCAGAGCTGGCGCGTCATAGTCAAGTAACGGTCCGACGACAGACCGTTATATCATGAATTGTACTCCGAGACGGATTGAGCCGTAAGGGGCAAAACCCGAGATAAGAAGCCCTTGATCCGTTCTAGACTTCTCCCAAACTTAAGATAACGCCTTCCAATCCGAATCTTATCATTTTAAAACCAAAACCAAACCTTTAAAACTTGAAAACCTAGCCAAAATCGTATCTTTCTGAATTCTCTGCTAGAAGGCTGAAAAACTTCTCCTAAGGGCAGGAAACAAGATGAAGAGAAGCTTCGAGGTGATGGCTATGGAGGAGAGAGTCTACACTGGACCCAAAGCTGCAAGAAAAGAGTATGAGAGCTGCAAAGGCTAACCTCAATTTCCAAGCATCTAAGCTCTAATGCTCAAAGAGTGGTAAGCTTCTATAACTTAACCAAGTTCAGAAATTTCTGCACTTCATCTTCTTCCTCATGATTTTCTTTTTCTTCTTAGCCCCTTCCTGGTCCAAGATGCTATTCTAATCTGAGGTGGGTGGCTCTCATGGTAAAGGCACTCCCTTTAGAGGTTACATCAATTCTTAAAGTATGGCACCTTCAACCTCTCTTGGTTTTAGGCAAGAACTTTCAGAAATTGATATTAGATTGGCCTAGTATTTCAGCCCTCGTAGAATTGTGGCATCCACAAACACATACCTTCATCTTCCCTTCCTTCGAAGCAACAGTCCTATTAGAGGAGGTAGAAACCTACCTAGCCCTTCCTAAGACTAAGGCGGGGGATGAAGACCTAGTTTGCTACACGGTTGAGCCTATTGACCCGTCCTTGATCTTGAGTGATTTCATCCATAATCCAAAGGACGTGAGGACCATGATCAGCCCACACCACATACACTTGATACCCTTAGCACAATGGATAGTCTCTCATTGCAAGAACAAGTGGGAGAGACATAAAGCAATAGCCAAGGCGGTGGTGGTTTGCATATGTGGAGTCTTTCTTTTCACTACTACCGACCACATTTTAGATACCCAAAATCTCAACATAATCAGTGGGTTGTGGTGGGGAATGTCCATCTCTCAAGCGATCCTCTCATACCTCTATGAAGGACTAAGCTCGGCTTGCCTAGGAGGACCCTTATTTGGTTCCATGATACTCATTGAGTGTTGGATGGGAGTGAGAATCAAATTCCAACCAAAGGAAGACATAACTTCTGCTAGCCGGATCTTCGGGAGCCACCCTCTCTTCTTCATTGGAGGGGCATCTGGATTTTCTTCACAAGTTGAATGCAAGACGGCGGACAAGAAAACTCGGGATGAATGGCGCCTCTTCTTCAACACCTTTCCAATAGACAAGTTCATCATGCGACCGAGAATCCTTCAGAGCACTCTTCTTAGAATACCACGGCGTCAAGGCCTGGACCTCCAGCTAGTGGGAAATACTACCATGGCGATCTACAACCCACACCGGTGCCATCTTCAGATCGGGCTACCTCGAACTGAAGTTCCTGCACTATCACACTACCCTCCCCTTCTACCTAGGAAGATGGGGACCGAGGAAGATGAGAGAGCAGTACGGAACGCGCTGACCATGTGGGAGATCAGCAAGGTGCGTCGTGGCAAGAAGAGGTAGAAGAGAATGACGAAGCGCGCCGTGGTTATGTGAAAGAATTGAGGAAGATCCGCCCTCTTACAGATACGAAACTGAATGTAGCTTGATTTCGCTTTCATGAAAGGTGTAATTGACAATCAGAGTTGGAATTTTATCAATCTTGTGCTGTATTAAGTTTATTTGAATAAGATGGGATTGCCTTACTTGAATGGACATGAACTTTGTGTTTTGATTTGGCTAGAATGATCAGCAGAACCAGCTTCTGGAGAATGTAACGGATCGGATCAGGGCCGTTATAAGGATATAACGGTGGGGAGATAGGCCGTTAGAGTGTATGTTCTAAGAATCATGTTCTCTGGAGGATATAACGGTCTAAAGATAGGCCGTCAGGAGGAAATGATGGTCTGCCTGGGGCCGTCAAAGATTGATCTGCTGAAAGAATAGAGCCGACGTCCGAAGGAAAAGTAACGGTCAAGGGGGAACCGTTAGATGACCGTGGCGGTCTAATGAAGGCGCGTTACAGCCCTGAACCTGCATAGTTATGAGATTTCAGCTTTGTTCTTGATCCTACATTCTGCACACACTTAAACATGGAACAAATTAGATCTGTTCTTAGACTCAACCCCTTGCCTTGAAGTAAGTTAGATAATGATCGTTTCTTGATATTTGGTCAAGGGGTGGAGCCTTATTAAATAGGCGGGAAAAACATAATAGAACTAATGCGATGCATGCACATGATGGTATTTTTTTTGGATTTTGGCAAATATTCGATTTTTTGTGAATTATGGAAATATTTGATGTTTTTTTTATTCCGAAATATATGATGTTTTTGGATTTTTGAAATATATGATGTTTTTGGATTTTGAAATATATGATGTTTTTGGATTTTGAAATATATGTTAGTTTTGGATTTTGAAAACCAGTGCTTCCCCTTAGCAACGTGAGCCCTCCGCATCGTATTGAGAGTCCCGAGGTTGGCGTGCAATGAGGTGACAAACCCTGACCAAGGCCCAGATTTTCATGACGGTGTTTCTGCCAAGGCCATATCCAGGGTACTAGTTTCAATCCTAAAAAGGAAAATAGAATACGGGGGTAAGCTTAGGCCAGATTTGGAAGTTTTTAGGACTTGGGTTCCTCTCCAGACAACCCATTAGAAATTTGGTCTGTTGCGCCGGGGCTTTGTGTCCGTCATCGAACCTTAGTCCACTCTAGGCATGCGTACGACCGGGCTCATTCGTCCCGCGGGGAACTGTACTGCCACTCTTGTCATGCCTAGATTATTTTTCTTGCCTTTCTGGAGCTTTGGAATATATTCAATAGACCTTTGAGATGATGCTTTTGATTTTGTACTTTGCTTTCTTTCTTTTCTTATTTCTTTGCTTGTGGCATCAGGTCATAACGGACTGCCCCTATTTGAGACCTCCTCTTGTCAGGGTGCCTGGATTGGTTGTCGCCTCCTTATTCACTTCTTGCCCCTGGATTTAGCCGAAGGAAGGAACGGACAGGGACTTCAACTTTCCCCCAAAGCATGACCAAGGAGAAACGGTGTCTTTTAAAGCGGGAAACCTGACCAGGGATGTTCTGTAGTGTGTGGTTGCCTTACTCGGGACCCTCTTAGAGAAATGGAGGAACATCTTGCTGCCGGGGTGGCACGGATTAGACTCTAAGGAAAGAAACGCTTAAGATACAACCCATTCCACGGGTGAGAGAGCTCCTCACCTTCCGCGTTCACTAAGCGATAAGCATTCCCTAGATAAGCCTCTTTTACGACAAACGGCCCTTCCCAGTTAGGTTGCAATTTAGACCTAGGTCCTGCAGACCGAATGAATTTGCGTTTCAGAACCATATCACATTTTTAAAATTTACGTTCAATTACCTTCTTTTGAAAATAACGAGAAACTCTCTTTTGATAAACAGACACATGATCGGCCGCGTTCATCCTCTTCTCATCTAAGAGTTCCAGCTGAACCAGCAACGCCTCTCGACGTTCATCGAGATTAAGTTCCTTATCAAGCTGCACTCTAAGGGAAGGGATCAAGATCTCATATGGGAGCACTGCCTCCATCCCGTAGGTAAGAGCATAGGGAGTTTGTCCAGTGGGAGTATGGACGGAGGTGCGGTAAGCCCACAGAGCTTCCACTAATCTTTCTGGCCAATCGGAAAACTTATGAGATTCGCATGTTTTCTTGACGATTTTAAGAAGGGTTTTATTAGTGGCCTCGACTTGACCGTTGCCTTGAGGGTAATATGGAGATGAATGATGCAATGCAATATTGAACTTCTTACATAGGTCCTTGAGCTCTTGGGAGACAAACTGGGGTCCGTTGTCGGTGATGATACTGCTTGGCACTCCGAACCGCGAGATGATATTCTTCATGATAAAGCGGCACACCGTTGAAGCTTTGATCTCTGTGTACGCCTCGGCTTCGGCCCATTTGGTGAAGTACTCAGTGGCGATAAGGATGAAGGATTTCTGCTTGATCTGAGAGTTAGGATCACCGAGCGGGCCGACAACGTCGAAAGCCTACATAGAGAATGGCCAAGGAGCAGAGAGAGGATGGAGAGATGAAGCTGGAGCATGGATTTTATCAGCATGGAGTTGGCACTTAAGACACCTCCGGACATAGAGGGAGTAATCTTCCTCTAGAGTGGGCCAGTAGTAGCCCTGCCTAAGGATCTTCTTCGCTAGAGCCTGGCCATTGACATGACCTCCACACGCACTAGAATGGGCTACTTCAGCCACCTTCCAAGCCTCATCATCATCTAAGCATCTCATGAGCATTCCATTAGTAGCGCGCCTGTATAGTTCTCCTGCAACAATGGTATACCTTGAGGCGGCTCTTCTTATCGACTTGCGTTGCTCGGCGTTTGCCCCTTCTGGGAATGACCCTTCTTTGCAAAACAACTCAATTTCGTGATACCAAGGCAATTCTTCATCATCCAGAATCTCTTCTAGCTCTATTAAAGATACTTCCTTTAGATCTTCCTTCTCAGCCCTCGCCTCTACAGCCTTCCTAAGGTTGATGAACCAAGGATCCTGAAGGGAGGGTGCGTCCAATCTCTGAACGACGATAGTCTCAGTGCTCCGACTGAGAGGAAAAGATAGGGAGGAAGCAAGAGATGCTAGAGCATCGGCTAGAATATTCTGAGAGCGAGGAGTATATATATAGATCAACTTACGGAATTGCCTAGCAAGGAGCGTGACCAAATCTTGATAAGGCTTGAGTTTGGGGTCACGAGTGCGGTAAGTGGACAGAACTTGCCGTAGGACGAGCTGAGAGTCTCCTATGATATTCAAATAGCGCGCACCTAGGAGATAGGCATGCTTTAATCCAGCTAAGAGAGCTTCATACTCAGCGATGTTGTTAGTAGCAGGAAATCACAGTTGATAAGCGAAGGGAATAGTCACTCCCTCTGGAGTGAGCAGAACAGCGCCGATCCCTCGGCCTTGAGAATTGAGCGCACCATCGAAGTGCAGAGACCAAAAGGGATGATGGGTGAGTACAGAGAGATGCTCATCAGGGAAATCGTCCTGAATGGAGTCAGTGTGAGGAATAGGAAGATGGTCAAGATGCTCAGCGATGGCGTACCCTTTGACCGCCTTCTGAACGACGAATGTGATATCGAATTGGGAGAGGAAGCTCTGCCAGCGAGCTAACCTACTAGAAAGGACAAGCTTTTCTAAGAGATAGCGAATCGGGTCCATTCTTGAGATTAACCTAACTGGGTGGGCAAGGAAGTAGTGTTTAAGCTTCTGAGCTACCCACACTAAGGCGGCACAAGTCTTCTCCATAGCGGTGTATCTGGACTCAGCTGGGTTAAATAACCGAGAGAGGTAATACGCAGCCCGCTCTTTCCCTTCATCATCTACTTGTGCTAAGACCGCCCCTAGGGAGTCCTCAATAACCGAGATGTATAGGATCAGGGGTTTCCCAGGGACAAGAGGTTGCAAAACCGGGGGATTGGATAGATATTCCTTTAAGTCCTCGTAGGCCTTCTGACAATCTTGATTCCATTCAAACTTGACCTCCGCCTTAAGCAATTCATAAAACGGACGGCACCTTTGAGAATGTTGGGATATGAATCTTCTAATGAATTGCAATCGACCAATCAGTCCTCGAAGTTCCGTAATGTTCTTAGGCGGTGGCATGTCCATGACGGTCTGTGCTTTGTTAGGATCAATCTGGATCCCCCGTTTGCTCACTATGAAACCTAACAGCTTCCCTGAAGAGACTCCGAATACACACTTCTTTGGATTCATCTTAAGCTTGTACTCCCTGGATCTTTGCAGCATCTTAGCCAGAATAGAGGGGTGTTCCTCTTTGGTTCTTGACTTCACCAGAATGTCATCCGCGTAGGCTTCCATATAGATATGCATCATGTCGTGGAAGATGGCCATCATCGCCCTTTGATAGGTGGCCCCCGCATTCTTTAGACAAAACGACATGACCACATAACAGTATGTGCCCCAGGGCGTGGTGAAGGAGGTTTTCTCTTGATCTTCCGAAGCGAGACGGATCTGATTATAGCCTAAGTAACCGTCCATAAATGACAGAGATTCATACCCGGCGGTGCTATCGACCAAGACATCAATATGAGGCAGCGGGAAATCATCTTTTGGACATGCTTTGTTGAGATCCCTGAAATTGATGCAGATACGCACCTTTCCATCCTTCTTAATAACAGGGACTATGTTCGCCACCCACTAAGATATAGAACAACTCTAATGAATCTGGCCTTATATAACTTGTCGACCTCTTCCTTGATCCTTAAGGCCTTGTGGGGGTGAAATCTCCTTGACCGTTGTTTCACAGGTGTTGCCCCTGGTTTAAGCACGAGTCGATGTTCCACTAAAGAGGGGTCAAGACCTGGCATGTCCTCATAAGACCAGGCGAAAGAATCGCTATACTGCCTTAGAATCTTAATTAAATCTTCTTCTACTTGTGGAGGGAGATTAGCGGCAATAATGATGGGCCTTGGGTCTTCTTCAGTTCCCAAGTTGATTACTTTTGTAGGTTCATCCACTGCCGACGACGGCTCATCGAATTTCTTAAGTCCTTGTGCATACAAATCGGCAGTGTCATCTACGTCGCTGTCCTCATTGATCGGATCTTTTCCATCAAGGATTTCATAGACACCGAGTCCGTCATCGCTCCACACCCCTTCTATTTCTTCTTCCTCTTCAATCATAATTGCCGTAGCAAAAAATTCTGGACACTTCAAAAGGGCATGACAACGCTGAGCTAGATCTTGCAAGAGCCTATCAGGGACGGATTTGGGAGGACGCGTAAGCGGGCGCAACTCAGAGGAGGAAGGGTTGGACGACCTAGAACAATACCCTACTTCTCTAGACCTAACTGACTCTACTTCCCTAGACTCGATAGACCCTAATCCTAATCTAGGAGGAAGAAGACCTAGTGGAAGGGAAGGAGCAGGGGACTCGTGCCCCTGGGAGGAGGATGGAGACAAGGTAGCATAATCTTCCACTGAAATCTCCGTTTCGAATTTGACATTTTATTTTTTTTTTGGAGATCAGTGGAGACTACACAACAAGATGGAGGAGGCGGAAGATGCATGGGAAACAACTCGGGAAGATGTAATCGAAGAAAGGATCGGAAGACGAGAACCACATCTCGTGGAGCTGGGCGTTGGGAGGAGGAGGAGTGAATAGAGTGGATAGATCAATGGGCGGGCAATGCCCGCAAGCACAGGGAACAAAGAGAATTTCAGGTGGATGAATGAAGGATGGATTTACCATGATGGGAGGAAGATGGGGTAAGAATTCCCTCTGCTGTAGGAGAGATTGAAAGCGGGAGGGAGACCAAGAAAAGATAATCGGCGAGCTCTCATCCTTCCGCAGATGCTGAGCCGGCTGCTTCTTCAGCCTCCACTGAACAAGCCGAACATCTTGCTGCTGCTGGCAGTCTTCTTCATGAAATTGCCCCTGAAGGGCTGGACCATAGTCAATCACATCATCAACTGGCCCCCTTAGCACTGGGGGTGGACTGGCAATCGGACAGACTGTATCTTCCCTTGGCGGAGCTGGCCGTGGAGTTAATGTGCCAGGCTGGAGAGGCCCTCGAACAAAGTGTTGACGGTAGTCCCAGGTGAGTGGCCCAGAATCACCCATCATAGATAATGCAGTCTCTCGGTAACCGAGACCTCTTCTGTTCATTTTCCTGCCCTTAGGAATGGGCTTAGTTCGTCCCTGCAATTGAGCACCGAGGCCTCTCCCCGGTTGGTAGCCTAGCTTCAGTATAATGTCCCAGCCCTTGGAATCTCAGATCTGGGGCTTCACCTTGATGTCAACTGCTACGGTGACGGGCTTGCGAGGTGCGTAAGCCCAAGGAAAGTCAAGATCTAACACTGACATAACGGGCCGACTGCTTGGCCACAATGTAGGAAGAACTTTCTCTGAAATAGCCTTCACTGATTGGACCGTGGATAAGCTTTTGACTTTGACGACCCTCCCTTGGAAAGGGAATTTAATGCATTGATGTGCAGTGGAGGGTACGGCGCTGAGGGTATCGATCCACGGACGACCCAAGATAGCCTTGAACATAGGGTCAATGTCCAGCACATAGAATTCCACGGGCATAGTAAGAGGCCCAAGCTCAGCTTGAATGGTGACAATCCCGTGACATGCCCGCCGAGAATTGTCATAAGCAGCTATGGTAGTGGGAGTTGGGCGTAGAAGTTCTTCTGATAGATTGCAAGCCCTTAGAGTGCTGAGCGGGCATACGTTGATAGATGCCCCTGTGTCAACCAATGCCGCATCGATGCTGACTTTGTTCAGAATGATAGTAATGCACAGCGGCATTTGCCGAGCTTCTGGTGGTGCTAGCTCGGTTTCAGAGAAAGTAATGGCTGGCCCCTTGGAGATTGTTGCCAGTGCGGTAGGTAAGCTATCAACTGCCATGTCTTCACTAACCATCACCTTTTGAAGAAAGTCTCTTAATGCAGCTTGGTGAAGGGTAGATCTCTTAATTAGTTCCAGTACAGATATCTTGGTGGGCACCCGATCCAAATGATGTAATAGATCATATTGGGTCCCGGTAGTGGCTCGGCCTCTTCTTGTTCAGCCGCCGGTTGGGAAGAATGGGGGTTGGAAGTGGAGGGATAGTTTCGGTGGAACATGCGCCCGCTTCGTAGGGTGAAGTTATAAGCTGCCGCAGGCCTCAGATGGGCTTAGGATAAGTGATTTAGTAGGCCCAGTGGGAGGGATGAGCGGTGCGGAAGAGGGTGTGGTGGAAAGGATGATAGGCGAGGGGTTAGTGGCAGTGGGCGCGAGCGGCAGTGGGGATATAAAAGTGGACAGAGGTGTGATGAGTGGAGGGTTAGACGGAGGTATGGCGATAGTGGATGTAAGCGCGAGCGGGGAGGGGGTGATGGTAGCGGATGTGAGTAATGGTGAGTGCGACGGAGGCACGGGTGATGGTGCGTGTGATAGAATAGGGGTAAATGGGAGGACGAGTGGAGGAGGAGTTTGGTGCGTAGGTATAAGGAAAGGGGAAGCGGGAGGATTATGGTAGTCATGGTGAAGGGCCATGACCTGTGGCGTGGAGTTATCGTCGTCGAAGGATCACTCGGGGTTGGGAGCCGGGGGTTGGATGACATTGACCTGAGCTGGTGCCGGCGGCGGAGGCTGCGGAGCAGGAGGATGGTTTGGCATTGGGTTTTGATGAATCCCCAGGTCTTGAATCGGCTGCTGTTGCTGCTGCGGCTGTGGCTATGGCTGCGGTACCTGTTGCTGCTGTACTTGCTACCTCGGCGGCTTGCTTCTCTTCTCTTTGATTTCTGTGATGGCCCGGTGCATTTTGGCCCAATCTATCCTCTGTCCTTCATGAAGATCATATACTAGGTCCCGTAATTGAAAACACCCTTCAATGGTATGTCCCGGTTGCCTGTGGAACATACAATACTTCGTCTGATCAACGGCCAGATTCCAGTTGGGCCGTTCCGGAGGGAGCTGTATGGCATTCACCGACATGAGGGCTGAGAAGATGTCTGTGAGTGTTTCTGGCAAGGGTGGGTACTGAGCTCTTTTAGGAGCCGGGCGCTTGTTGGTTGTTGTTGTAGCCGTTGGGTGGAGGAACGTTGTGGTATTGTGGAGGTGGTGGTGGTTATTGCGGTGCGGTGAAGGTGTTTTGTGGAATGGCGAAGGTGGGCGGAGGGTTTTGTGGAGTGACTTGGAAGTTCTGTGGAGCGGGATTTTGTGGAGTGCGGGGATTTTGAGGGAAGCGGAAGGGTGCGGCTTGAAAAGGGAAAGCAACGGCTTGAACTTGCTCGTTTGTTTGGACCCCCTCGGTGACCGGCCCTTGAGGTTTCTTGTGATACTTGGGCTTTTGGTTTTCAAATAGTGAGTGTATGGGGGAGTCCTTGAACTGAGTCTGGATGAACCGCGCCCGGCTATAGAGTTGGTGCATGTTGGCTATGTCATTTATGGCCAGAATATTTCGGAAGGTCGGAGTAGCATTGGAAATAAGTAACTTGACCTTCTCTTCCTCCGGAATGTGGCCGGGCACTCTAGCGTCCATTTGCCTCCACCTATCTGCATAAGTGGCAAACTCCTCATCCGGTTTCATCTTTTCGGCCACCAAATCTGTGAACGAATATTCCGGGCCGACCCTGTCATGAAACTGCTGAATGAACTTATCCTTCACTGTCTTGAAGCTCTCGGCGTCTTCCAGTGGCAGAGAGTAGAACCATTCCAACGCAACGCCGTCCAATGATCGGCGGAATAAATACGCCATAAGGCGATCATCATATTGGAACTGAGCCGATTCATACAAGAAATCCCTCACGTGAATAAAGGGATTGCCGTTCCCGTCATATTTGCGATAATTGAGGAGCTCGAATTGCGGACGGAACCGGATGTTCTGAAAGCTAGGAACCGGAACATCTGCCAAGGATTGTGGGCCAACCCGCTTCTGGAGGAAATCGAGTTGCTGTTGCATGGTGGCCCATTTATCAAGTAGTTCCTGCTCTCTGGATGGAGCAGGGGTAGTGAGAGATGATGGCTGAAGTTGGGGAGCAGAAGGATGGATTGTGGCAGAAGGTGAGAGCCCATAAGAAGGAGCAGAAGGATAAACAGCCAAGGCAGGGGGCCCATAAGAAGGATATTGGGTCGGAGACTGACCCAGATTAGAGTGGGCTTGGACAACCCCTGGCTGAGGGCGCAAGAAATCTGAAGGGCCCATAAGGACTTGTGGAACCATTGGGCTAGGCATATGATGATCCGCCTGAACGAAAGAAGGGACATGAGACTTCCCCTTGTCAAAAGATTGCTGGGCCGAAGTAGAAGATTGGTCGTCTCCATGCCAGTGAATGTGATGGTCCGGGGTTGGACCGGAGTAAGATTAATCGGAGTGGGCTGGATGGAAGGATTGGATTGACCCTGCATTATCGTAGGAGGGGAGATATTGGATCCTTGCATGGCCTGATAGACAGTTTGGAGTTGGGCTGGATCCAATTGGGCCATCATTTGGAGAATGGAGCCCGCGGAAGGAGTAGAGAAAGAAGGGGTAGCTTGACCACCTTCCATGGAGGTAGAGGACGGAAGAGGGGCTGTCCCCTCTCCAGAAGAGAATGAGGTAACCCTAGCAGGGTGTTCAAGAAGCCCTTGAGGAAGGGAATCCTCTTGGGAACGGGGAGGATTGAAAGAAGGCATGGTGGGTTCGAAAAGCGGATTTGAGTAGAACTTGGAGAAGAAATTGACCCTAGAAGGTGCTTCTAACTGACGAAAACAACTCCACATGCAACGAACAACCTTAACAAGATGCAAACAACACAACACAAACACGCAATGAGCAACCAAACTTAGACGATTTATAACAAAGATGTAAGTAACAAGAGATGAAGACACTCAGAGTCAAGCAAGTTGTTTAAGATGATGCTTCAAGATTCTTATGATTTCCCCTTTGGAACTTTGGTGGATTGATTAATGTGAGCTCTCAACAATAGGTCCCTGATAGGAAATGGGTGTAAAGCTTGGTTTGACTCTAAATGTGATCACTCCCTCACTTATGCAATCCTAGACACGGGGTGGGAAAGTACAACCGGCCCGGCGTCCGTGTGGGAATCCACGGCTCGCGGGGACTTATGGAGGTCCCTGGTGTGATTTCCTAGTCGGCCCCAAGGAATATGGAGACGAGAGGTCCGCACACCAAGGTAGGAAAATGCAATCTAATGTATGAAAGTATGAATGAACCTATGTGCACCGGAGTGCATGCAAATTCTAACCTAGAATCTAGCAAACAATTATGCACGCAACGATGTAAGTATGTAAACCAACCAAGGAGGAAGTCAGATAACACCCAAGCAAGAATATCACAGCAAAAACTACGGAAATAGAATGCACCTCGGGATGCGTACCTATCTGGAGTGTAACGATCTAGAAGACCCGCGTCAGAAATATATAACGGTCAGAGGCCAGACCACCAGAAGCAATATAACGCAGGGACCCAGGACCGTCGTATGAGCCAGAGAGCCAAAAACAAACCAGAAATAGAAGGGAACTCCGTGAAAAGCCCAAACAGCAGGATGAGGAGTGTAACAGTCTAAAGCCTCTGCGTCAAAGTGGAGTGACGCAGGGACAGAGGGCCGTCAGACTACCTAGAGAACCAGAAACAAGAGGAAGTAAGAGGGAAATCCGAGGAAACTAAACAAGGAAATGATGGCAGGTTTAAACAGAGATCAAGACACGATTGGCACAAGTTGTCCCACCGTGATCGCCAAAAAATTATCTGTTGATTTGTTTTGCTTCTCTTCTTCTTTTCATTTTGATGTATAATAAAGATGATAAGCAAAAATCAAAGATCTCAATCAACCCAAGGACATGTGAACCATGGACCTAGGCAACCAGAACAAGCTCTAGCATGGGCATGCTATCTCAATCATCAAGCTAAACTAAGGGAATAAAGAAAAACACACGCCGGGGCGTGGAGCAAGAGCAAATAAAAACACACCGCAAGGGTGGAACAAGTAAAGGAAATAAGAGATATGAGATGGAGAGAAAGCTAATGCCCAATACTAAGAAAGAACGTGATCGCCACCAAAGTAAACACAAGCCAGAGACTTGAAAATACCTTGGAAATAGGTGGATGAAGCACCCGCCCACGGGAGAGAGAAAACCAGTGAAATCTGCAGATCAACCGAATGTAACGGTCCAGACACCGTGCGTCACAAGAATGTGACGGTCTCCAGATGAGCCGTTATATGAACCTGACGCGTCTTCTTAAGACCGTCAGAAACCCTGCAGAAATAGCTTGTGGACTCTTTTAACTCCAACTCTTCCAGCCGGCCAGAAGACTTGGGCCTCGCGTAGTGAACCTGTACACCTGCCAAAGAACGTGAAAACACAAGAAAACAAACCCAGATCAGCCCTTTAAACAAGCGTAGTATCAACTCTCAAAAGGCTTAAGAGCATGCAAAAGGAAAGGGAAGTACCGGGAAAGTTTTTGGTTTTTTAACCCCTCTGGGCGTTTTAAAAGATAGGAAGATGTTTAGATGATGAAAAACAGATGCAGAACGTGGAAACAAGGAGGGGGACAATGCCTATGATGAGACGGAGGAGGAAGAACACAATATGCAATGATGAACTTTGAAACTCAATAGAACGAATACCCTCTTCACCGTGAAGCAGATGGACGTGAAAGACAAATCTCCTTGGTTAGATGTGGCTCCAGGATGCGGCAGCACTTCGACGCGAACTCCAGATCTTCCTCACTCGGGACATGAAGTTAAGGGTGCTATTTATAGGCCCTCAAACTCTCCGGTTGAGCAGAGGATAATCCAGCAAGAAAAGAAGATAACTCTTAGCAAATCCTTGAAGATAATATCACCAAGAGTCCATAGAAACAAATAGAAGGTTCTGAGGATCAGATTTGGAAGAGAAATCACCAATTCAAACTCTTATCTCGACCACGGAGTAGCAGAGAAAAGGCCTGAACTGGCAGGACTCTCTGTTGGATGTAACGGCTACTCGACAGACCGCTGCATGAAAATAACGCGCCAGGGTGATACCGTTACATTTAACCTTATCTCAAAAGAGATAAGATCAACGGGAAGAAGATCAAACAAGTTGGACTCTGCAAGATAAGTAACGGCCATGGCTGGACGCGTTGGAAGAAAGTAACGGCTGCACGACAAACCGTTAGAATCAATGGGCAGGCCAACGGATAAGCTTTGAAACAAAGGCCTTAAATCGTAGGACTCTTCAATAAGTAACGGCCTAGGGCGAATGCATTAGAAGAATGTAACGCCCATGCAGAGGACCGTTATAAATAATGAGGATCAAAATTGATAAGAGCTTGCTAAGCTTCATCCAATGAAAAGCCACAAGGAACCACACTCAACCAAGGAAAGAAGACCCAAAAAAATGAGCTTCAAACCGACGAAGGAGACTCAACGAAGAGTGAACAACTTGGAGCATCACATGAATAGAACAAGGAGATGACCCAACTTATCGGTCGTAAAACGGGTGTCAACAGGGATCGGTGGGGTGACTGGACGGGCGGTGAGCCACCGAATCATCAGCCCGCCCGCTTTTCCTCGCCACCGATTTATCTGCGGAGTGGCTTCACCGACTCAACCTTGGGTACCGTTGACTTAGCTGTGAAGGGACGCCACCGACTCTTTTAAAAGAATGCCAATTCACCCTTTTTAAAGAAAAGGCCCACCGATTCATTTCAAAGGAAGACATGCCACTGATTCACCATTTTTGCAAATTCAATTTCTTTTATAAACAAAAAGGGTTCCACCGACTCATCCCATGGCATTTTCATAGTTTTTATCATTTCGTCTCAGAACTGGCCGAAACGGAAGCTTGACGTCTGGTACAACCTTGGATTTGATGCAGTGGTCTCAGGGTATAGATTTCATCATTTTCAGACCCTGATTTGCAGTTTTCGCTAATTCCGGCATGTGCTGAACTCGTGCCGATTTACTCGAGTTTTGTCCTGATCTGGCCATCGGCACAGTGGTTCGTGTGACCAACCCAACTTCGTAGATATGTGAGATATCCTCATCGAGTGGACTACCCTTGGAAGTATTTTCGTCCTGGCTAGGCGTCCTTTCGGCCACTCACAGACATTCTGGTGCGATGTGTACCTGAATCGGGTAACCCGAGCTTTCTCCTGATTTGGTGTTCGACACGTCGATTCATGCTGCCAACTCCACTTTGTGGACACGTGGAGTGTCTTCATTAGGTGGGCCACCCCTCGAAGCATTTCTACTCTGATCGGACGCCCTTATGGTCATTTACGGGTCATTCAGACATTCCGCGTGTGTCGAGCAAACTTTCCAGGTTTTCTGCTGATATCGCCTTCGGCACTTTAAATCATGCCCTCAGGCCTGCTTTACACCTGTAGGAAGTGTCTTCATTAAGTGGGCAACCACTCCAGATGTCCTTACCCCCATGAGATAATTCTTCGGCCTCTTATGGACCACTTCGGCATTCTACATGTCTTAATCGAATCACTCGGGTTTTCGGCTGATTGAACCATCGGCTCCCCGTTTTGGGAGTGTAGTGGCACCCGGCCAGAGTTTATGACCCACAAAAGTAGAGGTCAGGAAAAATCAGAAATATTTTCTGTGTCAACAAATACCCCCCACTCGCGGGTGTCGCGAGTGAGAGACGAAAGAGAGGGAGCTGTGGGTGTTACCCATAGCCCATTTGAAATTATCTTTTATCTTTCATTTATTATTTTGATATTATCCTTATTTTTCATTCATTACTATCATCATTTTCATTCATTTTATTTTTTTATTATTTATCATCATTTTTATTTCATTTATTTCTTTATCGTCATCATTTTATTCTCACGCAAGCACGCAGGCACTCATCATCAGCAGGCATATAACATATATGGTGTAGTTCCCCTCTATCGGGGATAGGATAAGAACAGTGCCCAAGATTTACGGCCGAAGTGCAGCTCACGAAGCACAACTAAGGGAGACGTGCATATGTAAAGAGCAAACCGCATAAAGTATATGCATAGCATAAGGAACGATCCACACCCAAGATTATTCCTCTGTATAGTGAAAGTGCAATTATATGGGCAGCGAGCCTTAAACATAGGGACATGCAGATGTTTTAAGTAACACTAGAGGATTATTCTATCGCCTACACATGTATTTGGGGTTCTCGGTTGGTAGCTTCATACATTCCCCTTGTAGCAACCCGTATAAAATTAAAAGAAATAAATTTAGATAAACTGAAATAAACTAAAAGATTAAGTGAACAAATGAAAAAGGTTGAAACAAGAAGAACAAAGCCCTGATGAAATTAACGCCTTGGAGCAAGGCGCTACTCCCTCATCTAAGGCGCGTTTTTAAGAAAGGACGCCCACGTTTCACGGCGTCAAATTTCAGACGGCCAAAATAAATAAAAGGCATAAAAAGACAATAAAAAGAGTAACGCCCTTTACATGGACGCGTTTCAACAAGAAACGACGCGCGTCAAGGCGTCAATTTAAAATTCGACACCCTAGCATAAGGCGTTAATTCCATTCCAGTTTCGTTCGAACCGGGAACTTATCCAGGGTAAGTTGATAACTATGAGAAAGAGTTCGAATGTAGTAATAACTCTATCATGGAGGTGTTACTTCTAATCAAAACACTAACCCTATTAGGATTCCCAAAATCCTATAAATAACCTTGTTCAAACAAACCCTAAAGATATTTGGCCGAAGAAGGTTCTGCTGCAGTCATCTGTGAAAGAGAGGTTGGTTCTTCCTATTGTTTCTCCTCTACTGATTAGGTATTAGGAGGAATAATTCTTCTCCATCTTATTCTTCTATCGCAGGTTAAGGAGCTTCTGTCTTCCATTAAAGAACGAGGGTTCTTCATCCCGAAGTGTTCCTATCATACGTGAAGAACAGGTGATGTTCTTCTTCCCCTGTCTATGAGATAGTCATGAAGAATATTGATATTCTTCATCTCATGATTCTGTAGGTTGTCTACATCGAGAAGGAGCTCTCATATAGTTAGAGAACGTAAGGTTCTTCATCATAATCGTCTCCAATCATCTGCAACTTCTCCTTCAGTTTCTTCTTCCGGTGAGCACTCTGTACAAACAGAGTATCGTCTCTTCACCAGATCCTTCACGTTTCATCAAGAGGTAGGATTTTCTCAAGGATTGTAGCCCAAACTAGCATATTAATATTTATAACATCATCCGTTAATACCTGCATATAGATTTCATGCGTTTCGGTTAGTTTCTAAAGAGTTTTGAAATAGACGCCCTTATCAAGGATGCTACATTAAAAGACACGACCACGACTAGGTCGTCAATTTAATATTTGACGCCCTGCACACGGACGTCAATTTCTCTTAATTAATAAACACCATGTTTAAAAATTATATATCAATGCAAACATGATTCTAAATTAATGCATGGTCAATCTCTTATAGTCCTGCTATTTCTTATGGTACTGACCATATATCATGTTTTCTGAAATTTCATTGTCTCGAAACTTGTAAACTTGTGAATTAACGACCTTGTCCAGGTCGTCTTTTCTTGAACTGACGCCCCATACCGGGGCGCCTTCTGTAAACTAACGCCCCTGTCCAGGGCGCGTTTCATTAAAATTTTTAGATTTATAATATTCTGCAAAACTAGAAATATTGAAAGGACGACTGCTGTACACGTCGTCAAATCTAATATAAACGCCCCTGATTAAGGCGTTAATTACATGAAAAATGACTTTACCAAAGTCGCTACTTTCTGCATTGCTGATTTTTTCTGATTACTGTTATCCGAGGGATTCATTACATATATTTATATATAGGCACTATTACTCCACTCCGTGAGTATAGTCCCATGTTTTCTACGATGTTTTATCGTTACCCCTCAATTCTCATTGACATACAAGCTCTCCATTGGACATTCTGTTCCTTTGGACTAGCGAGTTAGTCATAGAGACCTCCGTAAGACTCCTCGCCGCCTTGGATTCCCTCAAGGCCGACTGAGCTGGTTGTACCATAAAAACCCATTACACAATCTTGGCCATGTCCCTCTATAGAAATATGGTGATACCGGCCCTCATGTCATGCCATGGGTATGATATGAGAATTATCTTAATGAACGGGGAAGAATATGCCGTTGTTATGATGTTCTTGTAAACCCCAATTCTATATCAAACTTGATGTTCTTGTGAACCTCAATTCTATATTAAGAATGAGGACGTCTTGCCATTGAGGTGCTATTCATATGGACCTCAATTCTATATAAAAGAGTGTCTCTACTTACTTATCATGGTACCCGAGTTAAGGGAACCAATTCCACCTAGTTTTATCGAAAGTGCGATTGTACCGTTATTATCGCCTATTGGTGTCAAAAGTCATATTTTTGGACTCTAATCTCTCAAAGTTGTCTTACATGACTACAAGCTTGCTTATTGAAATTCCATGATGGCTATACACAAAAATGTGGATGTTAAAATACATGACTAATGCCTGCGCATATAGGGCCCGATCTGGTCCTGGGAGGAGCACCCGAAAGTACTTGTGCCCATGGGAGTTGATTGATCACGGTATTGACATTATACCGAAGTGCATGACTAGCTTGATTGAACATTCCACAAATCTTGTACTTGTACTTGACTTGATATTACATGACTTGTGTGGCCCGAAAAAGGGTAATTACTTGCGTGCTTGAACGTGATAGCCAAATTTCATCTTGACATGATAAAGTACTTGCTTGAATATCTTGATATCATTTGATATAAGTTCTTGAAAGTTCATGACTAGTTCTCCTTGTTATCTTATTGTTATATCCTCTTTCTATCTTGTCGTTTTATGCGAGCATGCATAGCTATAGTACATTCATGAAAGATGTAACTACTTAAACCCCTTGCTAGTTCCTGAGATATAATTTCCTACTGAGCGTTCGCTCACTCCGTGTTTCCCTTACTTTTCAGGTAGGTCCGACGATGAGGAAAGTCAATCGAATGGGGAGAATCAAGAGTGAAAGAGCTAGAGCTTTTCCAAGTGTCATCTAGTCTTTTATATATTTCTTGAGTCAAATGTGTACTTTTCTTTTTGAATAGAGTATTGGGTTTGTAATAGACTATTTATTATGAAGAAATAAATGGATTGGGTTATCTTTACTTTTGCGCATCTCTGTCTTTGTGTCGAATACACTACTACTCTGATTGACATGATTGATATAAACTCGTCACGCATCTCCGGGTATCTTCCGCTCTCGGGGCGTGACAGTTTTTGTGGTATCAGAGCCTAGGGTATTCAATTCCTAGGAAAAACTCAAGTCCAAGGATAGGTTTTAACCCTTTAACAGTGAGATTGGGTAGAACCAAGGGTTAACGTTAACATAGAATGCTAGTCTTTAAAATACAAATCACGTATTAATCTAGTTATTATAATTGTAGGATAATGGCTGCCGAACGTGCTCAATGGCGCAACATGCAGCGTACACTTCAAGGCATGACTCAAGTACTGCAACAGGTAGCACAAGGAGGTGGACAACGAGCAGGAAGTCTCCACCAGACTTTCAAGAACATGAACCCGCCCAAGTTCACGGGTTCTACTGATCCAGATGACGCTGAACACTGGATTAGGGAAACAGAACGAATATTCCGTGTTATGCAATGCACGGATCAAGATAAGGTCTTATTAGCTACTTTTCAGTTAGAAAGGGATGCTAGATGCTGGTGGGAATCAATAGAGGCTACTATAAATCAAGATCAGGTTACGTGGGAGGAATTCGTTGAACACTTCAACGCAAAATATTTCTCGGACCGAGTTCAGGAAAAGAAGGCTGCAGAATTTGCTGCATTAAAGCAACGATCTTTGTCAGTGGCCGAGTATGAGGCCCAATTCTCTAGATTGTCTCGGTATGCTAAGCATCTAGTTAGCACCGAGAAAATGAAAGCTAGGAGGTTTCTTAATGGGCTCAAGCCCCAAGCTATTACTCAACTGGCGCCGATGGACATTCAAGTCTACTCGGAGATAGTACGCCGAGCTCAACTATTAGAAGATGCCACGGAACTGTCTGATAGGATTCGTGGTAAGGATAAGAAGGAACAAGTTACAGGATCGGGTTCCTTTAAACCCAACTTCAAGAAAAGGCCTAGCAATGGAGGTGCATCCTCACAAGACCAAAAGTTCAAGAAGACCAAGCCCTTCTCTATCACCACTATCTCTCCAAATACAGTGTGCAAACATTGTGATAAAGCGGGTCATAGAGCAGAAGAATGCTGGAGGAAACTTGGAGCATGTCTCCGTTGTGGGAGTCGTGAGCATCGGATTCCCGATTGCCCACTACTAAATAACCAAGCCGATGACGGAAAGCGCCCAGTAACCAAGAATGCTCGTCTTCATGCAATCAAGGAGACCGAGCAAGAAGAAGAAGGCGGCTTAGTGGAAGGTACATTGAAAGTTTGTTCCAAGAATGCATATGTCTTAATTGATACTGGTGCATCGCATTCTATTATTTCTAAGAAGTTTGCTGACCCATTACCCCTAGAACCGGAATGGATGAAGTTAGTTTTGTCTACTCCTCTGGGTGATGAGACTGATATTACACATCATTACCAAAACTGCGAAGTATTGGTTCAGGGTAGAAATCTCCCTATCGATCTCATATGTTTAGATCTGAAGGAGTATGATGTCATACTAGGAGCAGATTGGTTATCCAAGTATCAGGCAACGGTTGATTGCCGCAATAGCAAGGTTACATTCAAGGAATTTCCAGAACTAATCTTTACTAGCCCCAAGGGTCGGAGCAGATCCCCTCTTATTTCAGCTCTCCGAGCTAGCAAGCTCATCAGGAAAGGATGTGCATCTTTCCTTGCCTTTGTCACAGTTAAAGAAGCTAAGGAAGCTAAGCTAGAAGACATTCCAGTGGTGCAGGAATTTCCGGACGTGTTTCCGGAAGATTTACCGGGATTACCCCCGCAAAGAGAAGTGGCCTTCACCATTGACTTAGTCCCTGGCGCTGGTCCAATTTCAAAGGCACCTTATAGAATGTCACCTGCTGAACTCAAGGAGTTAAAAGAGCAATTGATGGAACTCATTAAGAAAGGATTCATTAGACCAAGTACTTCCCCGTGGGGAGCGCCTGTATTATTTGTAAAGAAGAAAGACGGATCCGTGAGGTTATGCATCGACTATCGACAGTTGAATCATCTCACTATCAAGAACAAGTATCCACTGCCGAGAATCGATGAATTGTTTAATCAAATTTCAGGATCCAAGTACTTTTCCAAAATTGATCTTAGGTCAGGATATCACCAACTAAGAATCAAGGACGAGGATATTCATAAAACCGCATTCAGAAGCAGGTATGGCCATTATGAATTTGTTGTTATGCCTTTCGGACTAACAAATGCCCCTGCTGCCTTTATGTAGTTAATGAATAGTATATTTAGGCCTTATTTGGATCAATTCGTGGTGGTCTTTATTGATGATATATTGATTTATTCCAAGACCAAGGAAGAGCATGAGGAACATTTGAGGATTGCATTACAAATATTGAGGACAAACCAATTATATGCAAAACTTAGCAAGTGTGAATTCTGGCTTGAAGAAGTGACTTTTCTCGGACATGTTATATCAAAGGATGGCTTGTCTGTAGACCCATCAAAGGTTGAAGCTGTAAGGAACTGGGAAAGACCGACCAATGCTAGCGAGATCCGAAGTTTCTTAGGTCTTGCCGGCTATTACAGGCGATTCATCAAGGATTTCTCTAAAATCGCCGTGCCACTTACGAGGTTAACTCGCAAGGAGATCCGTTATGAATGGAGTGAGGAATGTGAAAGAAGCTTCCAAACTCTCAAGGATCATCTTACTACAGCTCCTATCTTAGCATTGCCAATTGAAGGAGAAAAGTTCGAGGTATACACTGATGCTTCTGGCATTGGCCTCGGATGTGTTCTAATGCAACAAGGGAAGGTTATAGCCTACTCTTCTCGTCAATTAAAGAAGCATGAAGAGAACTACCCCGTCCATGACTTAGAATTGGCCGCGGTAGTATTTGCACTCAAAATATGGAGACATTATCTTTATGGAGTACAGTTTACTGTATACTCCGATCACAAGAGTCTCAAATATCTTTTCTCACAGAAGGAGTTAAATATGAGGCAAAGACGATGGCTGGAATATCTCAAGGACTTCGACTTCAATATACAATATCATCCCGGAAAGGGTAATCATGTAGCAGATGCCCTTAGTCGAAAGCCGAGAGCACTGTTAGCCAATTGTATGATTCGAGAATGGAAATTGCTGGAGCAATTCTCTGAACTCAATATAAGCATGGACACAGACCCTAGATGTGTCACATTATCTCATATAAGCATACAGTCAGACCTATTAACTGAAATACAAGCACTTCAAGATAATGACCCAATGTTAGTAGAGATCAAAGGCAAACTGGAAGGACAATCGGATTTCCAAATAACTTGTGAAGGAAGATTAATATTCAGGAATAGAACTTGCATACCGGATTGTCCCGAGGTAAAGGAGAAGATCTTAGATGAAGCTCATAGATCAAGGTACACGATTCATCCTGGATCTACCAAAATGTATCAAGATGTGAAACGGAATTATTGGTGGCCCAACATGAAAAGGGAAATAGCGGACCACGTGTCGCGCTGTCTCACGTGCCAACAAGTCAAGGCAGAACACCAAAAGCCTGCTGGAAAAACTACATCCCCTAGATATTCCTAGGTGGAAGTGGGAGGATATTGGCATGGATTTCATCATGGGTCTATCTAAATCAAAGGGAGGACATGATGGAATATGGGTTATTATTGATCGATTGACTAAATCAGCGCATTTCTTGCCGATCAAGAGCCGATGGTCAATTGATGTTCTGGCTGCATTGTATATCAAGGAGATAGTTAGATTACATGGTATTCCTGTTTCAATCGTGTCTGACAGAGATCCCCGTTTTACTTCTCATTTTTTGGAAGGGACTACAACATTCGTTGGGGATGAGACTTAACTTTAGTACAGCTTTTCACCCTCAAACGGATGGTCAGACCGAGAGAACCAATCAAGTAGTCGAAGATATGCTAAGAGCATGCATTATTGATTTTGGTGGAAACTGGCATGATCACTTGCCTCTGGTCGAATTTGCATACAATAATAGCTACCAGGCAAGTATACAAATGGCACCTTTTGAAGCCTTATACGGAAGGAGTTGTCGATCACCCTTATGCTGGGACGAAGTTGGAGAGAAACAACTATTAGGTCCAGACATGGTAAGGGACACTACCGAGAAGATACAATTGATCAGAGAAAGACTACAAGTTACTCAGTCTAGACAAAAAGCTTATGCCGACACAAGAAGAAGAGATCTTGAATTCCAAGTTGGAGATCATGTATTTCTCAAGATATCGCCTGGACGTGGAATACGAAGATTTGGTGTTAAGGGCAAGCTTACACCAAGATTTATCGGACCTTTTGAGATACTAGAAAGAGTTGGCGAGGTTGCTTATCGCATCGCATTGCCACCTCAACTGTCCGAAGTACATGATGTGTTCCACATATCTATGTTAAAGAAGTATGTGCATGATCCATCACATATTATTGAGCATGGAAATCTAGTAATCCTGAAAGATCTCACATACGAGCAGAAGCCCATAAGAATACTAGATCGAGAAGTACGAACCCTAAGGAATAAGGCTATTCCCATGCTAAAAGTACAATGGAATAAGAATTCAGAACATGAAGCTACATGGGAGACCGAGGAATCTATGAGAAAGCGATTTCCAGAGTTATTTTAGAAGGTATGAACTCTACACTCTCCATATGTAAATATATGCTATGAATTTGGGGACCAAATTCTTTTAAGTGGGGGAGGGTGTAGCAACCCGTATAAAATTAAAAGAAATAAATTTAGATAAATTGAAATAAACTAAAAGATTAAGTGAACAAATGAAAAAGGTTGAAACAAGAAGAACAAAGCCCTGATGAAATTAACGCCTTGGAGCAAGGCGCTACTCCCTCATCTAAGGCGCGTTTTTAAGAAAGGACGCCCACGTTTCACGGCGTCAAATTTCAGACGGCCAAAATAAATAAAAGGTATAAAAAGACAATAAAAAGAGTAACGCCCTTTACATGGACGCGTTTCAACAAGAAACGACGCGCGTCAAGGCGTCAATTTAAAATTCGACGCCCTAGCATAAGGCGTTAATTCCATTCCAGTTTCGTTCGAACCGGGAACTTATCCAGGGTAAGTTGATAACTATGAGAAAGAGTTCGAATGTAGTAATAACTCTATCATGGAGGTGTTACTTCTAATCAAAACACTAACCCTATTAGGATTCCCAAAATCCTATAAATAACCTTGTTCAAACAAACCCTAAAGATATTTGGCCGAAGAAGGTTCTGCTGCAGTCATCCGTGAAAGAGAGGTTGGTTCTTCCTATTGTTTCTCCTCTACTGATTAGGTATTAGGAGGAATAATTCTTCTCCATCTTATTCTTCTATCGCAGGTTGAGGAGCTTCTGTCTTCCATTAAAGAACGAGGGTTCTTCATCCCGAAGTGTTCCTATCATACGTGAAGAACAGGTGATGTTCTTCTTCCCCTGTCTATGAGATAGTCATGAAGAATATTGATATTCTTCATCTCATGATTCTGTAGGTTGTCTACGTCGAGAAGGAGCTCTCATATAGTTGGAGGACGTAAGGTTCTTCATCATAATCGTCTCCAATCATCTGCAACTTCTCCTTCAGTTTCTTCTTCCGGTGAGCACTCTGTACAAACAGAGTATCGTCTCTTCACCAGATCCTTCACGTTTCATCAAGAGGTAGGATTTTCTCAGGGATTGTAGCCCAAACTAGCATATTAATATTTATAACATCATCCGTTAATACCTGCATATAGATTTCATGCGTTTCGGTTAGTTTCTAAAGAGTTTTGAAATAGACGCCCTTATCAAGGACGCTACATTAAAAGACACGACCACGACTAGGTCGTCAATTTAATATTTGACGCCCTGCACACGGACGTCAATTTCTCTTAATTAATAAACACCATGTTTAAAAATTATATATCAATGCAAACATGATTCTAAATTAATGCATGGTCAATCTCTTGTAGTCCTGCTATTTCTTATGGTACTGACCATATATCATGTTTTCTGAAATTTCATTGTCTCGAAACTTGTAAACTTGTGAATTAACGACCTTGTCCAGGTCGTCTTTTCTTGAACTGACGCCCCATACCAGGGCGCCTTCTGTAAACTAACGCCCCTGTCCAGGGCGCGTTTCACTAAAATTTCCAGATTTATAATATTCTACAAAACTAGAAATATTGAAAGGACGACTGCTGTACACGTCGTCAAATCTAATATAAACGCCCCTGATTAAGGCGTTAATTACATGAAAAATGACTTTACCAAAGTCGCTACTTTCTGCATTGCTGATTTTTCCTGATTACTGTTATCCGAGGGATTCATTACATATATTTATATATAGGCACTATTACTCCACTCCGTGAGTATAGTCCCATGTTTTCTACGATGTTTTATCGTTACCCCTCAATTCTCATTGACATACAAGCTCTCCATTGGACATTCCGTTCCTTTGGACTAGCGAGTTAGTCATATAGACCTCCGTAAGACTCCTCGCCGCCTTGGATTCCCTCAAGGCCGACTGAGCTGGTTGTACCATAAAAACCCATTACACAATCTTGGCCATGTCCCTCTATAGAAACATGGTGATACCGACCCTCATGTCATGCCATGGGTATGATATGAGAATTATCTTAATGAACGGGGAAGAATATGCCGTTGTTATGATGTTCTTGTAAACCCCAATTCTATATCAAACTTGATGTTCTTGTGAACCTCAATTCTATATTAAGAATGAGGACGTCTTGCCATTGAGGTGCTATTCATATGGACCTCAATTCTATATAAAAGAGTGTCTCTACTTACTTATCATGGTACCCGAGTTAAGGGAACCAATTCCACCTAGTTTTATCGAAAGTGCGATTGTACCGTTATTATCGCCTATTGGTGTCAAAAGTCATATTTTTGGACTCTAATCTCTCAAAGTTGTCTTACATGACTACAAGCTTGCTTATTGAAATTCCATGATGGCTATACACAAAAATGTGGATGTTAAAATACATGACTAATGCCTGCGCATATAGGGCCCGATCTGGTCCTGGGAGGAGCACCCGAAAGTACTTGTGCCCATGGGAGTTGATTGATCACGGTATTGGCATTATACCGAAGTGCATGACTAGCTTGATTGAACATTCCACAAATCTTGTACTTGTACTTGACTTGATATTACATGACTTACGTGGCCCGAAAAAGGGTAATTACTTGCGTGCTTGAACGTGATAGCCAAATTTCATCTTGACATGATAAAGTACTTGCTTGAATATCTTGATATCATTTGATATAAGTTCTTGAAAGTTCATGACTAGTTCTCCTTGTTATCTTATTGTTATATCCTCTTTCTATCTTGTCGTTTTATGCGAGCATGCATAGCTATAGTACATTCATGAAAGATGTAACTACTTAAACCCCTTGCTAGTTCCTGAGATATAATTTCCTACTGAGCGTTCGCTCACTCCGTGTTTCCCTTACTTTTCAGGTAGGTCCGACGATGAGGAAAGTCAATCGGATGGGGAGAATCAAGAGTGAAAGAGCTAGAGCTTTTCCAAGTGTCATCTAGTCTTTTATATATTTCTTGAGTCAAATGTGTACTTTTCTTTTTGAATAGAGTATTGGGTTTGTAATAGACTATTTATTATGAAGAAATAAATGGATTGGGTTATCTTTACTTTTGCGCATCTCTGTCTTTGTGTCGAATACACTACTACTCTGATTGACATGATTGATATAAACTCGTCACGCATCTCCGGGTATCTTCCGCTCTCGGGGCGTGACACCCCTTATTTATTCTTAATTCGAGATTTCACCGTTCGACGCGAGTCCCCTCATGTGTCTCAATGGAGATTCCCGGCTATTAAGATTCATGCCTTTATTCTCAGTGTTATTATGGACTTCACCGTTCGGCGCGAGTCTCCTCATATGTATCAATGGAGATTCCCGACTACTAGGATTCATCCTTTTTTATTGTGTTGCTATTACGGATTTTACCGTTCAACGCGAGTCTCCTCATGTGTCTCAGTTCCGGCTATAAGGCTTCATCCTTTTATTCATAGTGTTATAATGGACTTCACCGTTCGGTGCGAGTCTCCTCATGTGTCTCAATGGGAATTCCCGGCTACTAGGATTCATCCTTTTATTCACATATATTTTTCTTCTCTCTTTTTTTTTTCTAAGGGGGGTAGGCAGCTTTTTCCCTCACGATTACCCTTCATGTGAGTGTAGAGATTTAAGCTTCCATGAAGTGTTAGAAAGAATTTATGATGTCCCTATGGCTAGGGGCCGCTGCTCATATTGTGTGCGAGGTGTGAGAGTTTCGTCTAGGGTGTATCATGCGAGTTGTGCTAGCAATATAGCTACGACTCTTCCTCTAGCCGTATGCACTCACTGAGAATTGACCTTTTCCATCTCTTAGTGTCTGACGTGACACACGCAGACGTAAAATCTGGGCAGTGTTATTTAGCAAGGAAGCATGCGGTCTTAGAAATTTGAAGGAAGTGTATTAATGCTATACTATAGGGAAACATGCACATAAAACAAGCAAGCAAGCAAGCCATGTTATGCTCTTTTTTCTCTTCTTTATCTTCTCTCCTTTTTTGTCTTCTTTTTCTTTTCTCTGTTTTCTCTCTTTTTTTCCTCTTCTTTGTTCTCTTTGTTCTTTTTTTTCTTTTCCTCTTCCTTCTTTTTTATAGGGCTTAATAAGCACACCCGTAGGTCGACAGTTTGGGAGGTAGGTGGTTGATGCCGCGACAATGGAGAGAAGATGTTATATGTTGTTGTGAATCCCAGAGGGATCAAGGGTTGGTGTTAACAAAGGGGTCTTTTTGTTCATTTGGTTTGGATTGGCAGTGTCGGGCCAAAGGTGGGATTATTGTCGGCTTAGACCGAAGGTCGTGACGCCGAACGACTTGGCTTAGACGTAAGGTCGTGATGTCAAGGATAAAGGGGTCTTTTTGTTCATTGGTTCGGATGGCGGTTCCGGGCCAACGGTAGGATGATTGTCGGCTTAGATAGAAGGTCATGACGCCGAATGACTTGACTTAGGCATAAAGCCATGATGCCAGGGGAGAGCATTCGTCGGCTTAGGCAAGGAGCCATAACGCCGGACCACTTGGCCTAGACATAATGTCATGATGCGAAGGAAAAATATTTACCGGCTAAGGCAAAGAGCCATGACGCCGGACAACTTGGCCTAGACAGTGTGTCATGTTGCCAAGGTAGAATATTCACCGGCTTAGGCGGAAAGTCATGATGCCAGACAGCTTGGCTTAGGCGGAAAGCCTTGATGCCAAGATATAATATTTACTGGCTTAGGCGGAAGGCCATGACGCCGGACAAGGATATTTAACGGCTTAGACCGAAGTCATGACGCTACACAACTTGGCTTAGGTGGAAAGCCATGACGCAAAGGTAGAATATTTACCGGCTTAGGCATAGAGCCATGACGCCGAACAACTTGGCTTAAGCGGAAGGCCATGACGCCAAAGTAGAATATTTATCGATTTAGGCATAGAGCTATGATGCCGGACAACTTGACTTAGGCGGAAGGCCATGACGCCAAGGTATAATATTTATCGGCTTAGGCGGAAGGCCATGATGCCGGACAAGGATATTTAATGGCTTAGACCAAAATTATGACGTCGCACAACTTGGCTTTGGGGGAAGGCCATGACGCCAAGGTATAATATTTACCGGCTTAGGCGGAGGGCCATGACGCCGGACAAGGATATTTAACGGCTTAGACCGAAGTTATGACACCGCACAACTTGGCTTAGGCGGAAGGCCATGATGCCAAGGCAGAATATTTACCGGCTTAGGTATAGAGCCATGATGCCGAACAACTTGGCCTAGACGGTAAGTCAGGTTGCCAAGACAAAAAATTAACTGGCTTATGCAGAGAGCCATGACGTCGGACAACTTGGCCTAGACATAATGTCATATTGCCAAGGAAGAATATTAATCGGCTTAGGCAAAGAGCCATGACGTCGGACAAAAATATTTAACGGCTTAGACAGAAAGTCATGATGCCGTACAACTTGGCTTAGGCGGAAGGCCATGACGCCAAGGAAGAATATTTACCTGCTTAGGTGGAAGGCCATGACGTCGGACAAGGATATTTAATGGCTTTGACATGAAGTCACGACGCTGTACAACCTGGCTTAGGCGCAAGGCCATGACGCCAAGGAAGAATATTTACTAGCTTAGGCGGAAGGCCATGACGCCGGACAAGGATATTTAACGGCTTAGACATAAAGTCATGATGCCGTACAACTTGGCTTAGGTGGAAGGCCATGATGCCAAGATAAAATATTTACCGACTTAGGCATAGAGCCATAACGCCGGACAAGGATGTTTAACGGCTTAGACATAAAGTCATGACGCCGTACAGCTTGGCTTAGGCAGAAGGCCATGATGTCAAGATAAAATATTTACCTGCTTAGGCATAGAGCCATGCCGCCAGACAAGGATGTTTAATGGCTTAGACATAAAGTTACGACGCCATACATCTTGGCTTAGGCGGAAGGCCATGACGTCAAGATAGAATATTTATCGGCTTAGGCGGAAGGCCATGACGCCGGACAAGGATATTTTTGTTGGTTTACGTGCCATCCTAGATGAAAGTGTTATGTCCCTATGTTTTGATGATAGCAATCACCATGAGTCAATGTGCGTTTGCTGTATATGTGCACATCTGCATGTTGTCCTGACTGATAGCCACCATGTACTTGATCATGTCATTGTTCATTACTTAAAACTAAAAGGCAACACTTTGTGAACATAAAGGCAATGCTTTAGGCAGACGCAAGTTAGTGAACATTATGTGTCCGTCTTATCTTGCGTCTCATTAGGCCTTGGTCGGTGTAAGTCCTTGCATCGGTGTTTGGTGTCTATAAGGCCAGTGCATTAATTTTACAGTGCATTATTTTACTTCATGCATATATGAAGTCCGTGCACTTCACTGTTCAGGTCGGTGCAGCCTGCGTCTCACGCATCGTCTAATGCACACACACGGTGAATACACATCTGCGTCTACACTTGCGTCTCTATTTGCATCTCATACATATCTTCATTTGCATCTCATACATATTTTCACTTGCGTCTCATGCATTTCTGTCATAGCGTCTCTATTTGTGTCTCATGTAATTGTGTCTTTTGTTGCGTCTCATATTGCGTCATATGCTTAGCTGTGTCTATGGCTGCGTCTCTACTGCATCTTAGCACACCCAGTGTCAGTGCACTTCTGCGTCTCATGCATTTCTGTCTCATGCATGTGTGCGTCTCATTTTGTGTCTCATGCACACCTAGAGACAGTGCATGTGTGCGTCTCATGTTGTGTCTTAGCATAACCAGGTATGAGCATGCCTTGCGTCTCATGTTTGAGCACTTATATGTCAAAGCACTGAGCCCATATAAGGTCCGAGCAGTCATATGGGTAGGTGCATGATTATGTTTTGCAGGTTCTATTTTGTGCATATACAAGGTCGGTCAGTGCATGTTCTCCTTTCTTTTATGCTAGGTCAGTGCACGTTTCACTCCATGCACAAGCACACATAGTCGATGCAATGTTCTGTTGCACACTGGTTAAGGTCAGTGCAAATCTGCTCATATGCTGTCAAGGTCCGTGCATATAGACCTACATGGTCTGTACTCAATTCCTCATACGCATTATAATTAAGTCTGTTCATGTTTGCACGTTGCGATATGAATTCTGTGCTTATCTATTTCCAGCACGTCTCAAGGTTCATGCACTTGTTATAACCTGTCCACTAGTCCGTGCAAAAGTGAAATATGGCTGAAAACAAAGTGTTTGATCAAATGTTTCTTATCTTTCTGTCAGGGACTTAAGTGAGCAGAAGGTCGAGTTATGTGGCTCGTGTCTCAACTTAAAAAGACACGTGATCCAAGATAGCTATGGGCACATGATCCGAGTGGATGGTGGTCAGAAAGGATCTGCCACGTGGACCTGATTCTACCCAGAGTCTAACACGTGGACTTCCTATGGCGCTCACTTCTTGGCGGGAATGTTCCCTCCACACGCCCTGGCGAATCACGAGAAGATCATGAACCTGAGTGCCATGGTTCTACCACGTGGAGTCATCTGTCTGAGGCAGCATCATCACTTTCATCAAATTACCTCCGGCGCCTCTATTCTCTAAAAAAGATCTCATCATCCTTTGATGAGTGTAGCGAATACGGAGAAGTGCTGAAGCCTGAGTGCCGCCATAGAGAAAGAAGAAGAAGGAGAAGAAAAGAGAAGAGAGAGCTAGTGTGTGATAAGAGAAGAAGAAGAAGAAAAGAGAAGAAGAGAGGATCGAGAGAAGAGAAAGAGAAGAGAGAGTGATAGAGATTGAAGCAGGCAGTGTCAAGCTATCTGTCGATTTCTAGATCAGACCAAGACCAATCTGCTCCTGCGAGAGCTACATTCGTCTTCATTTTTTATTTGTTCTATTTTCTTTTGTTGCTTTCCTTTTCCACTGTGTTTTCTGATTCTCTGGTTTGAGGTCGGGGTTCCTCCTGTGGACTTAGGAGAAGAGAGACTTGGGTCTCTGGTTGCGAGTGACTGGGTGTCACTAGTGGTTTCTTCTGGGTTGGAAGAAGAGAGGAGAGTGTTCCTCTGGTCAAGTTATAAGGCAACGTTTGTTGCAGACTGAGTCTGCTTTGAACTCTAGCTTGTACTAGTGGAATCCTCACTCAGTTTGAGTGAGGGGTGGATGTAGATATGGGATCACAGATCGAACCACCTAAAAATCCTGTGAGTAGTGGTTTGAATTGTGTGCTTGTTCCTTATCTTCTGCCCCCCTTCACAGGGTTCGTTAATTGTTCTTTTGGGTGGCAGTTATTCAACTCCTTATCTGCTTTCTTGAGGTGTGTGTGCCGTGGGCTATACTTTACCTCCCGCTGAGTCTGTGTTTGAATGTTAAGTGTTTGCTCACTGGTCCAGTAGAAGCTCTCATTGTTAAGTGTCTTCCGTGGAGCTTTTGTCTTTTGGTTCCTGAGTGGGGTTTGGTTTTTAATAGGGCGAAAATTCTGAAAGATCCATTCACCCCCCCTCTGGATCTATCACAGTGCACCACCTGGTCTAACAGAAAGGTCATGATGCTTTCGATAAAAGTGATCTTTTTGTTCACCAATCTAGATGGAAGGGTAGAGCCACCGGTAGAAATGATCTTTTTGTTCCCTGGCCAGGTAGGAGGCCCGAGCCAGAGGTGAAGGGATGTTTTTTTTTGTTTGGATGAACGAAAGGTTTGTGCCAAAAGGTAAAGGGGTCTTTTCATTGTCTGGTCAAATGGAAGGTCCGAACCAAAGGTGACATGGTCTTTTTTGTTGACTGGTCAGACGGAAGGTCCGAGCCGAAGGTAAAAGGGTCTTTTTGTTCTATGGTCAGACGGAAGGTCTGAGCCAAAGGTGAAAGGGTCTTTTTATCGTCTAGCTGGACAAAAGGTCTGAGCCAAAGGTAAAACGGGTCCTTTTGTTTCATGGTCAGAAGGAAGGTCCGAGCCAAAGGTGAAATGGTTTTTTTTGTTGTCTGGTTGGATGAAAGGTCCGAACCAAAGGTAAAAGATGGGTCTTTTTGTTGTCTGGCTGGACGAAAGGTCCGAGCCAGAGGTAGAAGGGTCTTTTTATTCTCTGGTTGGAGGGAAGGTCGGTGTTGAACATGTGTGCAACCTGATTAATTTTATAATTTTAATGATGTCTGCCTCTGTAGTCATTAATGAACTATACCTACATTTGATAATGTTAATATTCATACATTTTAGGTCATCATACTTCCAGTACACAGATATCAAGGCATATGACAATACAATATTGGTGGTCATTATACTTCCTGTGTAAAAGATCAAGAATGGCACATAAATCTAGGCAACTGGATACACAGATATCAAGGCATATGACAATATTGGATGCACGAAAATCTAGCATGTTTCAAGCATAGAAATCAAGCTGAATAGCATCACACATAAGGTCATTGCATATTCTTCATATGGTCAGTGCATGTCTTGCCTTATGGATGGTTCAAGGTCGGTGCAACTTCTTGATAGTATGCTACAAGATAATCCAAGGAATGGAGTGGAGATGGCAAATGTGAAAGCTCAATGTTGCGCCCTCGCACGCGGATCGACCTGCGCGGTCAGGTCACGGGGGTCAAGGGGGCAGCGCCTCCTCCCCCGGAACGAAATTTTGATTATAGGAGCGATATAATCAACAGAAATCTTCAAGACTGTCAAGGGTGATGCCACAGAGATGAACGGGCTGCTAAAGGAGTCAAGCGATGGAGCTAAAACAGTTAACGGACCGACCCGGGAAAGCCCGGGGTCTGCCCAGCTGGCGGTCGACTGCCAGCCCAGTAGCGGTCGACCGGAAATACCAGGGACCATCTGTCTATAGCGTTTCTCAGTAGCGGTCGACCGCCAGCCCCGAGCCTTCAATGTTGACTTTGTTTTCCACTTCAAGAAAGGCCATTCCCCATGGATTTCTTTAATCCAAAAGTCACCTAATCACCCACAAAATGTGGATCTGGTCTGGGATTTGTTTATTGACCATCCAAAGAGATATAAAACCAATTCAAGAGGGTTAGAAACCCTAGTTGATCATTTGGAGCAAAGAGAGATGAAGAGAGGCTAGAGGAGCTCCAAGGAAGAAGAGGTACTGTAGCCGTGAACAGTACTCCGTGTAGAAGTTCTACATCCAATCCAAGGGATTCAAGCCTACATCTGAAGCCCTCAATCTCCAAGGAAGAAGAGAAGCAAGCAAGCTCACAAAGGAGATCAAAAGGAAGATCAAAGCTACATCCAAACCTCTTCATCAACTCAAGGGAAGATCAAAGCTACATCCCATATCTTCTCCATCAACTCAAAGGGATCAAAGGAAGATCAAAGCAACAGATTCAAGATCCAACAATCTCAGACAAGATTTAGTTCATTCTAGCATATCGTCATATCTTGTTTGAGCATTTTCATCTTGTTCTATTTTCATTTCATTCAATCTATTGAAACTGAAGATCGTCCCTACCGGTGGTTAGTAGGAAGGCAATCGGAAGTTCTCCGATTTGTGGTATAGCCGTCCCTTCCGGCTTTGTGTGTAGGAAGACAGAAAGAGAGTTTTCTCTATTCTGTGGTTTGGGGCGTGTCCCCGGTCAAGCTGTGAGTCAGCAGGAAAGCCTCACCGGGTTTTGGTGACGGGTGGACGTAGGTTGCGGGGTTGCAACCGAACCACCTTAAAAATCCCTGTGTTGTGGGTTGTTCATCGTGTGCGATTGCTCTATATCTTCTACCCCCATTCACAGGTTCGTATGCTTCCAAACTTGGTTATCTTATTTACACACTCAAGCACTCAGATTTGCACCTTCAGTTTTATATGTGCTTTAATTAGGCTTAGCACTTTGACTGCATCCCTTGGGCGGCCTGCCGCACCCTTGCACACAGGCGCTAAGGTGAAAGTATTGCTAAGTGATTCCCCTGCTTAGACTCGCATGCATTTTGGTTGATCACCACTACATTCACACACACGCACGGTTGTTGCAAGCTGTTTCATGCTCTAGTGTTATGCTTTATGATCCCTGCACTATAAGGCTTATTTCTTTCAAGATCACAAATGTGCTTAAAGAAGTGTTGACGCTTCATCGCTTGTAATCCGAGTCATTTTCATTTGAGCCACCCTAATTATTTCCGTTGTGCATTGTGCCTAAGTGATTCATTCACTTTATAGGAGTAGTTCATGCTTCAGATAGCTAAGAGTTTTTAAACAGGCCAAAGCTTTTGATAGGATCTATTCAACCCCCCCCCTTCTAGATCCGACTACACCTCGCGGGACCCAACAGTCCGAACCAAAGGTGAGATATGGATGTTGACCCAATGGGATGTCAGAGTCAACAAACCTTGCTTAGACGGTATGTCCAAGACAAGGGCAGACATAAAACATTGTTGTCGTCTCGACAAAAATGACCAACCTGGGAGAGACATAGGGTCTGGGCCAGGGCAGAATGTGGTTGTTGACTTGACAGGCTTGCCAAAGTCAACCAACTTGGCAAAGACGTGAGGCCTAGGCCAAGGGAGGAATACAAGGTACAGACGTTGACCTGACGTCATGTCAAAGTCAATGAACTTGGCAGAGGCGTGAGGCCTAAGCCAAGGGTAGAATATAGAATGGGTGTTGACTCGACGTCCCATCGAAGCCAACGAACTTGGCAGAGGCGTGAGGCCTGAGCCAAGGGCAAATTATAGAATGGGTGTTGGCTCGACATCCTGTCGAAGCCAACGAACTTGGCAGAGGCGTGAGGCCTAAGCCAATGGCAGAATATAGGATAGGTGTTGACTCGACGTCTTGTCGAAGCCAACGAACTTGGCGAAGGCGTGAGGCCTAAGCCAAGGACTAAATATAAGATGGGTGTTGACTCGATGTCTTGTTGAAGTCAACGAACTTGGCGAAGGCATGAGACCTAAGCCAAGGGCAAAATGTAAATGGGCGTAAATGTTGTCCCAACGTCATGCCAGAGTCAACGGACCCTACCCTGATGGAAGGTTTGGGGTGAGGGTAGACCAAATGGTAGACGAACGAGAGGCCCAGACCTAGGGCTAAATATTGATGTTAATCCGACAAAATGTCAGAGTCAACGAACCTTGCTCAGACGGAAGGTCTGAAACAAGGGTAGAATGTGTAGATGAGGATGCTAGCCCGACGACATGTCGAAGTTAACCAACTTAGCAGAGACAGGATAGAATATGGACGTTGACCTGTGGAGATGATGGGATCACCAAACCTTGCCCAGACAGAAGGTCTGAGACAAAGCGAGAGGTCTTTAATTGGTTTATTAGTCTGAATTGGTTGAGTTTATTGAACTTGTTAGGTTTATTGAGTTTATTAGATTCATTGGCTTTTTTGAGCTTATTGAGTTTATTGAGCCTATTGGTTGAGTTCATTGGGTTTGTTGAGTTTATTGATTTATTGAGTTTGTTGGTTTGTTTGAGCTATTGGGTTAGTTGGATTTATTGAATTTGTTAAGTTTATTAAGTTTATTGGATTTATTGGTTTTGTTGAACTTGTTGGATTTATTGAGTTTGTTGGTTGAGTTTATTAAGTTCATTGGGTTTGTTGAATTTGTTGAGTTTATTGAATTTATTTGTTGAGTTTATTAGGGTTTATTTGGTTTATTGAGTTTATTGATTCATTAAGTTTGTTGAGTTTATTGGGCTTGTTGAACATTTCGTCAATTCCATTGAGTTTGTTGGTTTTATTAGGTTTATTGAGTTCATTAGGTTTATTGGGTTGATTGATTTTGCTTGGTTTATTGGGTTGCATCCGTTGAGTTTCTTGGTTTTATTGGGTTTATCGGGTTCATTGGGTTCATTTAGTTTATTAAGTTCATTGTGGTTGTTAGGTTTATTAGTTCACTGAGTTTGGTTTGCTTGATTTATTAAGTTGATTGGATTTATTGGAGTTTATTCAATTTATTAGATTGATTGATTTATTTTGGTGGTTGATTTTGTTCTGTTTATTGAGTTTATTGAGTTTGCTGAATCTATTGAATTTATTAGTTTTGTTGGGTTTATTGTATTTGTTGAATTTAATTGAATTTGTTGAATTTATTGAATTTATTGAATTATTGTGTGTATTGATTCATTAAGTTCATTTTAAATCATCATTTTCATTTTTTTTATCATTTTCATTTTATTATTTCTTCTTTTATTTCTCTTTTTTTTGCTATTTTTTTTGTTCTCCCTGACGCAGACTCATTTACGGTGTGGGACACTTTGTTCGGTGGAACTATTGATGAAGTTGACTATTTATTATGCCGGTGGGGCTTAGGGAATAACATCCAAGGGTCCTGGCCAAAATGGGGTGCCTCAAGCTGGAGAGGAGGGGGTTTATGGGCCCAGTTCCGTGAGGCTAGGGGCAGTTTCGAGCTTGGCGAGGGTGGAGTGCCTTATGCCAAGAGAAGGCTTTATGAACCCAGCTCAGTGGGACAGAGGGTAATTTTAGGGCTTGGCGAGGGCGAAGCGCCTTAGGCCAAGGAAAAGGTTATGTGGACCCAGCCCAACGGGACTGATGGGCAAAGATTTTTGGAGCTTGACAAAGGCATAGTGCCTTATGCCGAGAAAAGGAGATTTTATTGGGCCGACATTGGGTAAGGGGTGCAAACCGGCAGTGGTGGGAAAGTCCCGTGAGACAAATGTGGCATCTCTTGGTGTGTCTGCATCATTGTTGGCCGAATGGTAGAAGACAATGAGAATATGTTGGCCGGGGACATAGGTCCCAAATCAAGGGTAGAGGGTTAGTTCCGGTGAGACAAGTGGGGAGTACCCCTGTAGGATGGGGCGAATGGGGAAGCCATGTTGACCCCATAACTTCCTTTCTTCTTTTCTCTTGCATTCATTCTTTTTTTTTTTTTGGAATGGACAACTATGATGGCGATGCCAGTGTAGTATAGAGTTGTTACCCTTCATTAATCAGACCAAGGCGGGTGCATAGGAGAGCGCTCACCTCCTCAGAGAGGGAATGAGTGATTCGCTCTACCATACCGATCCCACAATGGTAGTTTCTTATTCGGCACGGACTAAGTCATGAGGGGAGTGATATTTCCCCCAGCAGATGTAGCCATTGAGGCCTCCTTCATTTTTTCTTTCTTTCTTTTTTTTGAAAGACCCAACCTCTGAAAGATGGCATCTCAGATGTAGTAGGCGGAATTTCATCCGCCCTCCTTTTTGCTCATTCATTTCATCATCAGTTCTCCCTTTTTTTGGGTGCTTGCCCCCAGAATAGGCCATTTTTTCCCTTTTTTATTTTTATTTTTTTGGCCAATATTCGCATTCAACCTGCGGGGTGATGCTAAATGCTGGCCTCAACCAAATCTATGAGGGGCAGTTGGGGTAGTGATGCTGTGTGGGGCTGCTCTTTTGAAGATAGGCATTTGGTGAGGGCACGGTGAGTCAACCTTATACTCACCCAACTGCAGTTTGCCTTTCTGAATCAAGCTTTCAATAATGTCTTTGAACACATAACAATCCTCAATAGGATGCCCCAATATTCGATGAAAAGGACAGAAGCGTGGATCGTCTTTTCTTGCGGAATCGCCTGGTTTCTTCGACTCCGGGAGTACCACTTTGCCGCATTCATAGGCCCATTCAAGAAGAGCTCTGGTCTTATCTTTGGGGAAGGAGTAGGGTTTCATCATTTTGCCCCTTAATGAGGACCCTTGTTTTGCTAGCTTGGTGGAAGAAAGGATGGCTACCTCTTTCATTTCCTTCTTCTATTGCTCGAAAGCTTCAAAATTTGAAGCGCAAATTTCTTCTTTCACCGGGTATTTGCCGGTTGGTTTATTTTTCTGGCTCGGGGCTGTAGAAGCTGAGCAAAGCTTTGCCAGAATTACTTCGACATCGGCCACGATGTCACTTAACTGTTCAAAGGTCGTGACTTCAATGTCAATGACCCATCGTAGAATTTCTGTTCTTAAATTTTCTTTACAAATTTGAATAGAGTTCCCGTAACTTGGCGGATACTGACACCTTTCACGGAGATTCCTCCACGTTCTTATGTAGTCCATGGCAGACTCATTATCTTTTTGTTTGGCTGCTTGCAATTCGGCCTCGGTGACTTCCTCTTCGGCCATTTTTGTATTTATTATTTGTTATGCCCTTGGCTTGTTTATTGTCGCCAGACCCGCTGAGCTCGGGTATAAGGTAGTTGGCTGCATATGCGGCCCCATTGGCACCATCGTTTGAGATGCTTCGATTGCCCCCGGTCATGCCTGGAGGACTGGATATCGGAGTGGCAGAGGGGGAATGCCCCCTGTGTATTCAGGCATTATTAGAGGATGGATGGCCGTGTTAAGGCTTCAGGTGAGCTAGCACCAACCCGTGCCGCTTCCGGTAGATGTCCTGCCGATCGAGGCATGGATGGACTTACATTCATTTCATTTAGCTGCCTCTTTAGCATTTCAATCTCTTGATGTTTTTGGTGTAGTAGCGCCATCGAGGCGGGGTCTTTTATGAAAGGGCCAGGAATGCTACTGCCTCCCGCCTCTGGTTTGTATGAGATGTGTGGCATCCTGTTATCACGGCCGGATACACTCAGTTTCTTTGAGACGAACTCCCTAGGTTTTATGCCTTTGGATGGAGGAATGTGGTATTGAACCCCCTTATTAGTTGACAGACATTATTTTGACATTTTCCTAGACCCAGTAGATGAGCGGGAGGCGGAAACTTCAGCTTGATTTGCTCCCTTTGGTATAAAGTAAATTTCTTCATCTTCCCCATCAGCAGCTTGAGCCACGCCCGACGGAGTTGACAATGTGTTGCAGGAGAGAGCCATATATCTCCTTTCAAACTTTGCATTCTTTGTTTTCTTCCCCTTTATGGTCGACCTCTGTCCCCACAGTGAATTGCTTGGTGCATTCAACATCTCTACCTTTTCTTTAGTTCTTTTTATTAGCTGGTGGGACTTATTACATCTTTGAGGGGCATGCTTCTTGAGCTGCATAGGCTGGCCCTTGGGCTGCTCATGCTCGTCTAGCATGTTTATAATGATTTGTAGCCATTCCACAGCTGAGCTGGTTTCTTCGTGCATTTGTACTGTGGTTTGTTTCTTTTTGTTATCCGTTGGCCTTCTGATAGCTACTGGAGGGGCTATTTCAAGGCAGATAGGAGCTATAGGGGTTGGAGTGGGCTGGGCCATAGCTTCATGAATCTAGAGCTCTGAAGTTGGGAGAAGTGCTGGTTTTGTTCTCCTTCTTGTTGGCGTTGCTTGCCAATTTCTTTATTTTTCTTCAAGCGCGGGAACATTGTCTCCATCGGAGCGACGATTGCAAGCCTCTGGCGCTTCTTCAGGTAGTTGTTGATATATGAATATCATATTGATCGATGCCCCCAGATTGGGTATTTCATGAGGGCCTGGACGATCGACTTGGTGCTCCCCCATCTGTAATTCCCCTCTTTTAATTAAGCCTTGGGCGATGTCCTTGAATATCTCGCAATCCTCAGTAGGATGTCTGAGGATTTGTTGATAAGGGCAGAAGCAAGGGTCATCTCTTCTCTGAGATCATCAGGTCTCTTTGACTTTGGAAGAGTGATCTTATTATATTTGACTGCCCACTCGAACAGTGCTCGAGTCTTGCCCCTTGGAAAAGCATAGAGCTTTTTTTCTTTATTCTGTCGGAGAGGCCTTTCTCGACATTGAACAGGTTCATTGGGGGGAGAATTGTGCACCCACTTGTGTCTTTTCGCCTTGAGGCTAACAGCATGGACCGCCTTCAGCATCGGCCGTTTATTAACCTGCTTGTCTTGATGACTTGGACTGGCAAGAAGTGAGGGATATCTCTTGAATAAGTCTTCAACTTCTGTGGAAACATCAATTAGTCAGTCAAAATACCGAATTTCTATTCCAATTATCTTTTCCAAGATCTCTTTTTTCATACTTTGTTTGCACATTTGTATTGCATCCTCTGGATGTGGAGGGCGCCGGCACTTCATGCTGAGATCCCTCCATCTCTTGATATATTCTACAGTAGCTTCATCATCTTTTTGCTTGATTGCAAATAACTCAGCCACGGTCACCTCTGTCTCGGCGACGTGAAATCTTTTAATGAATTTTTGTTGCATATCTGGCCAGTCTTTAATAAATCTGGCCGGTAAGTTTGAATACCATTCAAAGGCAGGTCCTGTCAGTGAAGATCCGAAGAACATCAGTAGGTACGACTCGTCTGCCGCCAAGTCGCCCATGATTGCTATATAGTATGCAATGTGTTCTTTCAAGGAGCTCTGCTTGTTGAATTTGTCAAATTTTGGGTATTTGTTAACGTCGGGTGGCAATCTTTTGGAAGCATGATAGGTTGGATATGGCACTTCATATATATCAAAGGGGGCATGATCATCACCACCCCTCTTTGCCAGCCTTGCTTCGATCAATTGCTCCACCATCAGCTCATTCACCATAACTGGCTCTGCTGGTTGAGGGCGGAGGTGGGCGGCCTGAATCAATTGTGTGGCTGGAGCCGCAACATGAGGTGGCAAAGGTTCGGATGGGGGAGCCTGCTACTGCATTTGAGGAGGCATTAGCCGTGCTGGCTGGAGCCATTGGGAATAATGTTGGGGAGTGGCAAAGTTCTGATCAACAGTTTGTAGAACAGCCGGTGAAGGAGCACCCGTGGGGTTGGAACCTTCCTGCGATGGCTCGACTCGTGCCCCCTGTTGCCTGGGTGCCACAGCATGCTCAGTCTCTTCATTTAATTATTTCTTCAGCAGTTCTATCTCCTGGTGGTACTTTTGCAATGTCATCAGGACGGCGGGGTCCATAGCTGCTTCGTTACTTGTGCCTTCGAGTGTGCTACTGGAGGCACACTCAAATAGAGGGGGCGGAAACACTCCTTCTTGTCCAGATGCCATTGTTCTGGAATTGACAATAGTGATGTCTTCAGTGGCAACCTGTTTTCCCTCAACGGCTTGCAGCAGCTCAGTGGTAATTTTACCCCGTCTTATCATCGGGCCTTTTCTTCCAGCGATCTCAGCCGGCTCTTCTTGTTCATTTGGCAGGGCGCCATGCCCACTTAATACCTCTGTCATATTACAGGTGAGGATTTGCATTCTTCTATTATACTTTCCGACTCCCCTTCGGACCTGACGGGAGAAGGTCATCTCTTTATATATGGAAATTCTTTTCATCTTTTCATTTCGTGGAGGAATTTCAAGGCTTCTAGCCCCGACTTGCTTTCCTTCTTCATTAACCTCAACCGGTGACATTTTATCTTTTTATTCTTCTTCAGCCTTGACGGCATGAAGCGACCTTTGCCAGCCCACAACGAGACTTCCAAAGTTATGAAAATATTCTCGGACCATTCTTATTGCGTCTTCTTGGCTGCACTTTGTAGAGATGGTAGAAGGCAGCACTTGAATTCGGGCCAACGGCATGTATGACAGCCGTGTTAGTTTGGCCATTTGATTGAGATCTCTTGGATATTTAGAAATGTCGGCCTGCCTTACATAGGCCTTGATAATGGATAGAGGAGCTGTAGCTACGGCTTCTTCCGGATGTATTACTTTGTTGCCCCCTCTCCTAGGGACATTGGTAGAAATTTTGAAGCCTTGCAAGGCTGGTGCAGTGTTTCGGGTCTCCTTGGGAACCCATATTTGCTTAAGTCTTGGTAATTTCGGGGTCGGTCTCCCTTGCTTGTCATCATCAAAATTCACCATCCGGCTAGCCAGCACATGGAAGGTGTTATGGGTGGGGACGGTTGGGATGACCCGATTTGGCAAACCTTCAGCATCACGGTCATTGAAGTAGACCCGGATGCCCTCGATCAACATGGACTTCCCTAATGCCGACAGTTGACCCAGGGGAGCAACATAAACTCGTCCTCCTCTGGAGTTCTTCTTCTTGCCCCCAATGGGCTTCTTCTTGGGTGCCCTAATCAGGCAGGTAGTGTGGTGGACGTGGTAGCTCACGATCCAGTCCTTACTTTGTCGGGCCGTAACTTTATCATTCTTCAACTTCGCAAATTCCGAGCCCTCCACGTGTAGAAAATTCACGAATGCAACTCCCAGGAAGTTGGGGAAGCCAACAACTGGGGGGAAGTTGCCAAAGCTAGTTGGTACAGCAAGATAACCGTACGCAGCATTATCGACCATGATCTGAGTGCTGAAGGCAAGTCCAGACAGTCCGCTTGTCATCACTCCAACCTATAAAGGGGAGAAACAAGACCAACGGATAGTTGATATATAAAATATTTGAGTAGGGGCCCCGTAGTCTCTCTATTTTGACGAAAAGATGAAGGGATGTTGAGTCCCACCGGGCGTGTCAATTTGGTGGAATATTTTTTTAAATTTGTTAGGCGTGCCAGTCACATAGGTGATAAATTTATTATGCGCTCGATCTGACTTAGTTAGATGATTGTGAAGCTCGTGTCGAGACCCATAACCCGTCGTACCATAAAGGTTACGACGTTAATTACGACCCTCTGAAAGAGAGACAACCCTTGATTAAACGCCAAAATAGAGAGACCATGGGGCCCATAGAATAATTGCATGCAAGCACACACAATATGGTAGTATTTATTTATTAAGCGGACCCCCGGTATAAGGCGGACAACTTGGGTCCGAAGACCACCATCACATATAGTGAAAGCCTCTGACCAAGCATAACATGACTTTCCGCTAATCACCATTTGATATACTGGAGAAGCGTATTATGCAGGCATACAAGGTAAATGATATTTAGTTTTATTGCTTATTGTTTATTTGATCATTTGTTAGTGATTTTAATGGAGATTTTGGCAACGCCTCTCTTGTTTCAAGAGTTATCGGGCCCTTTTTATTTTGAGACTGCGCATGACATTACAGTGCACACATATGGACCCATGAGGTGGGTCGGGCGTGACCGTGTTCTGGCAGACTCACATACTGTCGGGATAATGTATGCCAAGGTACGACAAATTTGTTGTTCAAGAACTAAAGGAATGCAGTTAAAACTCGATCGAAACGAATTGAAGCCAGTGGATTATTGGCCTGGAGCAAAGTTATGTCATGACCATAATGGGATAAATCTCAAGATCTAGGCACGACTTGTCGGGAATCGTTAATATTCCCCATACTCAGATCTAGAGGAGGTGAGAGCCCCGCAGCGGGTACAGTCGAGTTCATTGTTTGTTATTTATTCTTGTTATTATTTTAGATGCGTGAATGCACCTCTTTTTTATTATTATTCTTTGTTCTTATTTTGTTTATATCGTTCCCTTTTCATTATTTATTTATTATTAATTATTATTATTAATTATTATTTATTCCATGCGTGCATCTTTTATTTTCCCATTTGGCATTTATTGGGTTGCTAGTCATTCATTGATTTTTGTTGTTCATTCGTCACTTTTATTCATTTACTATTATTATTATTTTATCATCATTTTATTTGGCCATTTATTTGTTTATTGTGTTTTTTATTATTTTTATTATTTACTTTACTTTTTTATATCTTGTTTTCATTATTTATTTGTTTTATTTTAACCATCTTTATTTCTCCATTTTTTGAGTGAGAGTGTGTTATTTGTTTTATTATTTATTTTTCCATTTTTTATTTCCTCATTTTTTGAATGGTTACTTATTTTATTATTATTATTATTATTAATAATTATTTTTACATATGTGTACATATATAAGATTGGGGTGTTGGACGTGTGAACCCATGTGTTTATACGTAAATAATGTGAATAAGGTGTTAATGGGTGGTTAGCATTAAGAGGTGTTTAATGTTAATAAGTGTGTAACATGGATGTGCTAAGTGTGCATAAAAGTGAAGGACGTGGTTTGTGCATTGTTTCTTTTATCGTAACGTGGTTGCCGCCGTCACCAATTCAATTTTTTTTGTTTCGTATGTTTGTGAGTCAGTGACGTCGTCACCGAATCATTTTCTCTTCTTTTTTTTCTTTTGAGTCGATGCCACCCGCACCGATTCATTTTTTATTTGTGATGAGTCGGTGCCACCCGCACCGATTCAACCTCTTTTTCTATATATATATATATATATATTATTTTGTTTGTTTTATTATTATTATTATCATGATTATAATTATGATTATTTTTTATATTATTATTATTATTTTATCTTGTGATTCAATCCAAAGGTCCCCGCAAAAATTCGGCAGCATCTCCCCAGTACAGGGAATGCTCCCCTAATCAAGCGGATCAACACACGAGGAAACCGGTGTTAAACCATGAAAACTGAGAAGCCTAATAAGGCTGTCTCAGATCCTAAGATCCCCACTTGGGGAACCCTAAGGGCTGGCCTACTAAGGGTTCATGGCAATTAAGGGAATCAAGAATTATGTAGGGTCATTATCAGTGTAACCAACTGAGTGGCATTTATATCTCACTTTGTGCAATGGGTTTCAAGGGGAACATATCACGGTGCGATAGACCCCCTAGAACCCAAAGTGATTCAAACTTAACGAATAAAGCAAATGGGTGAATGGGGAATTGTTCCCTCCCTAGTAACGGATCCACAGTCACGGTCGAGAAACGAATAGCATGATTGGGAAGCCAGTAAACCCGGTGAGATTATGAGGACTCTCCCGTGACATCAGAGCAAAACAATCCCAGTCCATGAAAATGGACTCATGCCTGCCTGTGAAAGCATATAGAAGGGAGGAGCCAGAGGAGGAGGTTATACCCTTTGAGGGTAAAACATCAAACACTCGAGGCGTGTACACAGTAAATTAGGATTAAACGATGCTAAGACTGCACCACATGCTAGAGCAGTACCGTTGCCCCTACAACACACTGAAGCGGGTGAAAGGGTATTCGGGAGACTCTGGCAGTCGACACACTCTCTTCACCCATCGTGGAAAACACATTCACCGTTACAGGTATTCTAGCATCATTCGACCAGTTTACGAATAGTTCGTAAGCATTAGAAATAGACGATGAAAGCAGGCGAAACCCTGGGGAGGGGATTTTTATTGTTGCCCTTTTGGGCATGGCCCTGGGCCATTCTCTGGAGCTGTAGTTTTCCCCGATCGATCCCAGGGTTTTGAGAAGAATATAGCCCTCAGGGCCCCCCCCTCGCGATCAGGACAGAGGCTAGATGCTCACTCAAGAAGAAGGAGATACCAAAATCGGAGAAGAAAGCCGAACAGATTGAGGGACAAGGGCCAACATCATCATTCACATCATAAACATATAGATATAAACATGAGAGAATAGACAACGAATCTCTTATTCATCCCTCTAACTGCACAAGATACTGAGTGGTAAGAATCAGAAGAGAAAACAAATGATAAAAGAAGTACAGAAACCCCTCCCGGCCCCGACACCCACCTTCCTCTCCATACTCTCTCTCTCTTCCTTACTCTCTGCTCGTCTCTGTATGGCTCTCCTCGTGAATCTTCGTTCTTTTTTTTTGTGTGTGCCTCTGTTCATATCCTCTTCTTCGAGGACAAGGCCCAATTTATAGAAGAACTGGAACAAGGGATCGGTGGGGTGATTGGACGGGCGGTGAGCCGCCGAATCACCGGCCCGCCCGCTTTTCCTCGCCACCGATTTATCTGCGGAGTGGCTTCACCGACTCAACCTTGGGCGCCGCCAACTTAGCTGTGAAGGGACACCACCGACTCTCTTAAAGAATGCCATTTCACCCTTTTTTAAGAAAAGGCCCACCGATTCATTTCAAAGGAAGACACACCACTAATTCACCTTTTTTGCAAATTCAATTTCTTTTATAAAGAAAAAGGGTGCCACCGACTCATCCCATGGAATTTTCATAGTTTTTATCATTTCACCCCAGAACTGGCCCAAACGGAAGCCTGACGTCCGGTACAACCTTGGATTTGATGCAGTGGCCTCAGGGTATAGATTTCATCGTTTTCGAATCCCGATTTGCAGTTTCTAGTGATTCAGACATGTGCCGAACCCGTGCCGATTTTCTCAGATTTTGTCCTGATTTAGCCATCGGCACAGTGGTTCGTGTGACCAACCCAACTTCGTAGATATGTGGGATATCCTTATCAAGTGGACTACCCTTGGAAGTATTTTCATCTTGGCTAGGCGTCCTTTCGGCCATTCATAGACCTTTTTGGTGCGATGTGTACCAGAATCAGGTAACCTGAGTTTTCTCCTGATTTGGCGTTCGACACGTCGATTCGTGTCGCCAACTCCACTGTGTGGACACATGGAGTGTCTTCATTGGGAGGGCCACCCCTCGAAGCATTTCTATGCTGATCGGACGTCCTTATGGTCATTTACGGGCCGTTCTAGCATTCTACGTGTGCCGAGAAAACTTCCCAGGTTTTCTGCTGATATCACCTTCGGCACTTCAAATCATGCCCTCAATCCTGCTTTACGCCTGTAGGAAGTGTCTTCATTGAGTGGGCAACCACTCCAGATGTCCTCGCTCCCATGAGATAATTCTTCGGCCTCTTATGGACCACTTTAGCATTCTGCGTGTCTTTATAGGATCACTCGGGTTTTCCGCTGATTGAACCTTCAGCTCCCCGTTTTGAGGGTGTAGGGGCACTCGGCCAGAGTTTATTACCTGCAAAAGCAAAGGTCAAGAAAAATTAGAAATATTTTCAGTGTCAATAGGGCTCTATCTTGGCAGGAAATCTTGCCTACAAATTTTGTCCCACCATCTGAGATGAGAAATCTAGCGTCAATTTTTACAATCCCTATTTTATCCCCCTTTTGAGCCTGGTTTGAGACATTGGATTTGGTTTATTCTTGGAGAAATGATCACGCTCTGATAGGCCAATATCATGGCGATGGATAGAGCTCAAAATAGCCCTATATTTGGCCAGATTTAAGCCCCTGTTTCGTTGGGTTCACTCGGGCACATTAACTTGGGGCATGTCCTATTTTGGCCTAGTAAGTAGGGTGATTTCGCAACAAGGAATTAGAATGACTGTTAGTGTGATCTGATAGGATGCAAGGCCTGGATACAGAGGGGGGGGGGTGAATGTATCCTGCTCTAAATATCGCCCAATTAAAACTCTAATGCTCAAGTATGCGGAATTAAAAGCAGTTGATGAAACGTGCTGAAAATACTTAGAAGCAACTCAGCAAGACAACACAAATCTATTAGCTCTCACACGCTCCTAAGCAAACATATAAAGATCGCAGTAGAGAAAATAACAAATAAGGAAAAATAAACCACAAGAGAACACCAAGATTTTTTAGGTGGTTCGGTCCAAAGACCTACGTCCACCCCTCACTCCAAACCGGAGTGAGGCTTCCACTAGCTAGGCTAGAAACTGCAGACTCAGTCTGCAACAAATTGTTGCCACACAGCTTGACCAGGGGAACATCCTCCCCTCTTCCTCCCAACCGGAGGGACACCCCAAGTGACTCCCAGCCACTTGGAAACCAGAGACGCAAGTCTCTCTTCCTCCAGACCAGGAGGGAACACCTAGTCTTGCAACCCACAAGATCAGAACCGGAGGACCAATCCTCCCTTCCTCCAAACCGGAGGGGAACCTAGAGACCTAAGTCTCTCTTCCTCTGAAACCTAGAGGGAAGCACAGGTGACACCAAGTCACCTGTAAACTAGAGGTCTCAGACCTCTCTTCCTCCCAACCGGAGGGAACCCGACCTCACACATGAGAGTCGGAAGAACAACTGGTGAATGGTTAAAAGGAAAAACAAAACCGCAGCAACAGAAGGCTGGAAAATTGAAAGGCATAAAAGCTCTCGCAGGAGCTGGCTAGCCTAGATTTGATCCACGGTCCATCAGAAACTGATCTTCAGTTGAAGCTTCCTTTGTTCTAGCTCTCTCTTCTTCTCACTCTTCTTTTTCTTCTCTTTCGTAGGCTCTCTCTGTCTCTTCTTTCTTCTTCTTCTTTCTTCTTCTTCTGCTCACTGCCTTTCTGCAGCTCTATCTCGATCACTCTCTTCCTCTTTCTTATCTGATCTCTCTTTGTTATCTTCTCTTTTTCATACGTCTTCATATGGAGGCGACTTTGTATTTATAGCTGCAGCATTTAGGGCGTTATCCTCGGATCACGTGTCAGGTGCCAACCTCGGATCACGTGCACTTCATAGTCTTTACGAACAGTACCTGTCACACAGACATAACAAGATATCAGTTGGATGTATATATTTGGTTCAGGCTGTTAACAAAGTTTGTACAGGCAAGATGCAGCTTGAGTGTATAGACTTGAAGGTTAACAAACGAGTGTACAGACTTCATGTGAAGGATAGAGTGTATAGGCTTGAACACTTAACAATCGAGTGTATAGGGTTGAAGGCCTAACAATCGAGTGTATAGACTTGAAGGTGATATCGAGTGTATAGGGTTGAAGGTTAACTGAGTGTATACAGTCTTCACAGAAGGATGTTCAGACTTTAACTTCTGAAGAGTATATACTCTGCTGAAGAACGTTCAGTTGATGTACAAGCCACATGATGTATAGACTTCAATGCAAAGGCTTAACAACGAGTGTGTAGACTTGAATGCTTGGAAGGATGTATACACTTCGTCTTTGAAGGTGATGCACATATGCTGAAGAGTGTATAGACTTGCTGATCAAAGGAACAGAATGTATAGACTTGGTTGAAGACAATGCAATGTATGGACTTTGATGAACATATGCATTGTATGGACTTAACGACCCAACCAATGTATAGACTTAGAAACAGCAATGAAGCAAGTGTGTACAATGTGAGAGAGTGTATAGACTTAGCCAACTTGAGACACTGTACAGACTATGATGCACAAGCAATGCATAGACTTCGTGATGCCAACAGACAATGACTGTGCAGACTTGTTTTGAACAATGCATGCTGTATAGACTTGTAATGCAAAGGCTGATGTATAAACTTGGTAGTCTGGGGGCGTCGACGCATCAAAGAAAGGGGTCGACGCATGATGCATGGATGTATGGACTTGAAGATTCGAAGCCCCACAATGTTTAGACTTTAAGATGCATACGCCAAGGCTGTACATACTTGAAGAGACGATGCACTGTAGGCTGTACAGACTTGCAGCTTGAGACGCTTACAGAGATAGACCACTGTATAGACTTCAAGTCCAAGTGAGACAGTGGTTGTACAGACTTGGGCTGTACAAACTTGGAAGGCTTGACACATCGATGTACAGACATTGTGATGTATCGACTTAGGAGCATTTGCCAAGGCTGTACAGACTTCAGGCTGAACGTGTGTGCTGTGAGCAATGTATAGACATGGTGAGCTACAAAGCACAATGTGTAGACTTGAAAAGGGAAAGGGCTGTACAGACTTGAGCCATGCAAGGGCAATCGGATGTATAGACTTCACATGCCAAAACAACTGAACCGTGTATAGACTTGAACAAGCAAAGTCTGTACAGACTTGAGGATTCACGATGTATAGACTTTGGCAAGAGACTGGCTGTACAAACTTCAACACAGCTGCGATGTACAAGCTTTGACAAAGCAACGTTGTACAGACTTGATGAAGCTTCAGATGAATGTATGTATAGACTTCTCAAACGAATGAACAGACTTCAGAAGATGAAGACTCTGTATAGACTTGAGTGCCTGAAACAGTGCTCTATACAGACTCGCCACCGACCAATGTATAGGCTTGAAGAAGTTGAGTGAACAATGTATAGGCTTTGAACTCTGTACAGACTTGAAGACCCTGAGCCAATGTATAGACTTTGCCTTAGAAACGAATGTATAGACTTGAAGCAGAAGCCAAGCTCACGATGTGTAGACTTGGCCAGAACGTAGGGAAAGGTATGAATGTATAGACTTGGCCAGAACGTAGGGAAAGCCGCCAATGTTCAGACTTGATCATCCAGCCGTGTATAGACTTTGTTTCGAGCAACGTAGGTAAAAGAGACAATGTATAGGCTTTGCACAGGAGTGCCTGAAGCGATGTATAGACTTGGAGAATAGCTTGAGACACAAGGACGCTGCTCACTGTACAGACTTGATCAAGGCACCTGAACAATGTACACACTTTCAATGTATAGACTTCTCATGAACAGTCCGATGTGCATACTTCCCTTCGGTGCATCTACAGTGCAATGTCTTGACTTCGAATAATATGTACATGGCGCTGTACAGACTTTGAATGAAGAGCCCAATGTACAGACTTGGATGCCCAAAGGTAATGTATAGGCTTGTAAGACACTCATGCACTGAAGATGTGTAGACTCTAAAGAAATGAGGCGATGTGTAGACTTTGAGGTTCAAGTGTGGATGTATAGACTTGAAGAAATGAGAAGGCGATGTACAGACTCTACCAATGTGCAGACTTTGCCTAAATGCAGAGTGTAGACATGGAGAACAAAATGGCGTTGTATAGACTTACAGATCTGGGGGGTCGACCCATCAGGAAGGGGGGTCGACCCACTTCTGTCCAGACAATGCTAAAAAGGTATAGCAGCATCTAACATCAAACAATCCAGATTAAATGCAATTATGAAATGAATCAACAACTATGAAATGCACGAATACATACACCACACAGCCTCAGCCTGTTCGTTGGTTATGTCATTCAGATAAGATGTTCAATGAAACATGCATATGCAACACAATGCAACACAAACAGATTTATATGCAGATTCAAACAGATGATGACTTATAGTGTTTGCTATCATCAAAATCACAGGGACACAACAATCTCCCCCTTTTTGATGATGGCAACACTATGAGTCATATTGACTTGATTAAAAATTCCTCCCCCTTTGACTTCAGCAAAAAGACATGAAGTGAATTACAAACTCCCCCTTTGACTAAGCTCCCCCTTATCAGAAACGATTTGATGGATGAAACCAAATGATAGGATGAAACCAAATGAGATGTCGGGAGAATATCAACAAAAGCACAGGGACACTCAAAACTGCTAACTAGATCTCCCTCTTTATGAAAAAAAAAATACTCAGCATGACATGGAAACTCCCCCTGATTAGATGGAGTGAAAGAGGCGAAGAGCATCTATCAGCAAAACACATGGGTATCCACGAATTACCACAGACTGTAATCACAGTGAATAAGTGAGGAGGACATATTTTCATTAGCACACTACAAGGATGAACTCTGGTTATCCAAAGACTGCAAGTGCACAAGTTAAACTGAGAGAAGTGCCTCTCAAATATGAGAACCAGTATGAATCAAAACACAGTGATAAAGAGCAATAGGATGAGCAGATTCAACAATTAGTGAGAATTGAGATATTGAACACTTCAGCAAGATACCAACTTCATAGAGCAGAATTTGAAGTTTTAGATTCCTCCATTATAAAAGCTTATGAAACCTTGATTGTCAGATGTGGTTTAAGAATGATGTAAACCGAAATTTTTCAAAGAGAAATTGTACTCATATCTGAACCAACTCTTAATAAAAAAGAACTACAAGCACATATAAGATTCTAGTTCAACCAACTTCCATCTTACTTAGTTTACTTTCCATGATAGCTTTAAGAGAAACATAAGTGAATGCACCTGAATTTTAATTGTTCTTTCAGAAATTGATTTACACATGTTAATTTTTTTTTAATGAACAATTTTGGTTCATCAGCACCTTTTGACGTAGGGAAACACCTTGATCAGAGGCCAGAATCCCCAGTTACTCAGTGTGACAACCGTATTGCTTCTTCCATTTTAGAGAACAGAGGTAGCATTAAAAGTATCTTTGGCATGAGGATACACCTTGATCGGAGGCCAGAATCCCCAGTTACTCAATATAACTATGCCATTGCTCTGCCATATTTTCACAATTATTTCCAATCATCTCTTTAAGCAGAGTTGGACATGGTACTTCATGACACAATCCTTTGGACAGGTTTCTCATTAACCACAGCCATTGCTCTGTCCATACTTTTACTCAAAATAGATTCAGAACAAATTAGATGTTTAGGAACAACCACATACACTATATATCTCAGTCAACGTAGACATGGATATCAACTTTTCAGATTTCAGAAAGTCTTACATGAATTTACATGAAGCAGACAGTTAAAGTTTATTAAGAGGTTGAAACAAATATTTTCAAGTTCCTTGTGACCAAACAAGAGTACATAAGACTTAAACCAATTCCAGTTAACAAATGTTCTTAAGCATGTATAATGGAAGGTTCCTCATTAGAGATATTTTAGCTTTTAAGAAGTAGTATTCAGGCTGAAGATTTACTTCATATCGTAGCTAAGTAATTCAAGTGAGAATATTCAACAGACAACATGGATTCTGAAAACTTGTAGCAAAGGAGCTGCTCTTGAGCATAGAAGTTCAAAGATGACTGAATAGAAGTGAAGCTCTCCTTCAGTAGATTTAGGAGAGACAGACAGATACCTATAAGGTATGAATTCAGATTTTGAACAACTTCAGAAGCAGTCAAGAAATATCATTTGATACCACTTTGATGATGGAATCACTGACACTACAGAATTGACAGGATGAATCAAGTAGGTGGATATGAAGAGTTCATATAAAGACACAACTGAACGAATTAAGCATGCTCCCCCTATCTATATGCAGTGAGACACTACCTTCCCCCCTTTTTTTGATTTTTCAAAAATAAGTGATATGCTATGCTATGACTCCCTTTAACTAAAAACAATGAATCATCTTATATGTCATGAAGACAATGCAGATGATGAATGACTATGCAACAACAGATTTAACATGCTATGCAGTAAATCTAAAAATAGTTGTGTGATTTCAAGAATATGAGTAATGCTCCCCCTAAATGTATGCATTCAATCTATCTTTTTGGCATTTTCAATGTAATGAAATGCAATGCAATTAACTACATGTATGCACGGGCATGAAGCAAAATATTCACATGAAGATGCAGACATTCTCTGATATGCAAATTTGACCCTTGGTACTTGGCGAAGAACTTGGTTTAAAAGACCATCTCACACAAAGTAAGAACCTCTAGACAGATTTCCTCTGCCCTTTAGTAGCTTACCATTTGATATACCAAAGTGATCATGCATGACAATGCAATACCAACAATCCTATATGCATCAGATTTTCAATGATTGTATGTCAAGTGCATGATTATGCAATACTCATATATGCACTCAGCTCAAAGTACAAACAAGAAAGCCCACAAAGCTCAATGCAAGAGTTAAACCAAATAAAAAAGCATGTATGCATGAAACTATGACTTATCAGATCAACCATAGATTTCATTTGAATAGATGTGAAGAATTTACCTGAATGGGGTTTTATCAACTTGGGTGCCTTGGTTTATTTCCCCCCCCCTTTTTTTTATTCTTCAGCTTCCAAGGCACACCTGCAAGTTAGCACACTATGTTGCATGGGCAGGTACCCAAACAGTCTTGGGTCCTGCATGGTTAATAGTGACACCTTGGGTAGGTGTTCTAAATAACTTTTTAGCATGTAGGTCATCAGATCTCATCAAATAGCAATTGTTCATTGAATGACCTAATGTACCACAATAATAGTAAGATGGAGCAGATTTCAGATTTGATTTATGCACATTCTTATTAGCATGATTTCTATGTGCATATACATGAAAATTTCTATTAACAGAATTAAAGTTCTGTTTACCAAAATAAGCCAGCCAACAGTCAGTAGCTCTATGGCCTGGCTTCCCACATTCAAAACATGTAAGTGCTTTCCTTTCAAACACAAATCCATTTCTACCAGAATTGTTTCTATTGACTGAGAATTTACCAGATTTATTGTCAAACTTCCTTCCCTGAGCATGCCAACATTGGGCTGCAGTGTGGCCCATCTTGCCACAGTGAAGACATGAGTTAGAATTTCTTCCACTAGCCCTCAGCCAGCATTCGGATCTCTTATGACCCAATTTTCCACAATTGAAGCATGTCATATGCTGGTTTATTGAATCAAATTTGTTCTTGTTAACAGCATGACTGTTTGCATGAAATTTAGCATGATATGAATGTGATTTTTCCTTATCACTTGCAAACCAGCACTGTGCAATTGTGTGTCCTAATTTACCACAGTGGAAACATTCAATTTTCTTTTTCTGAATTGAAGGATTTCTATCATGAAGTTTCCTAGCAGTCATATCATCATTCTCCATCAATTTACATTCATGCATCAGATGACCAAATTTATGACAATAATGGCATGACATTATCTTTTTAGATGCATGTGAATGTGTTTGAGAACTGTGATCAACATGCCCTAGTGAACCCTTTTTATTTAATTTCTATTTTCCAATCTTTTCTTGATTTTTGTTCTATTTTTCAGTTTTCTGAACAATGGGCTGTTTATCTTTTGAAGTGGTGGCTACATTTGAAACTTTTACAAAAGATGTCATCAACTTGCTCTGAAATTCTTTCTTGTTAGCATTATTGTAGCCCAGCCCTTCCTTCCTAGTGTTGATTTTTACACCTAGTAGCTTGTCTAGGTTTTTCTGCCCACTTACGAATTTTGACAAAGTATTGTTCAGATCATTTATTTCAGATTGAAGAGAAGAGACCTGATGTTCATAGTTGACTATATCTTCTTCACAGACCAGAATTTGTTGATGCATCACATCATTCAAAATTTTAAGGGTATCAATTTCTGATTTCAGTTTGAGCTCATTTTGATTTTCATCAACAGATTTTCCTTTTTCAAATGTCAACAATCTCTCTGACATGGTGGAGTTCAACTATTTTAGTTTCTCAATTTCCTCCTTTAGACTAGTGTTCTCCTGCTCAAGTTTATCATCATCAAACAAAACATCAGTTAGGAAACTTGGATATTCTGATTTACAGTTTTCAAAGTTTTCCTGAAACTTCAAGTTCGCAACACTAACAGCCTTGAACTCTTCATTGATCAATCTGTTTTCATTCTCAAGACTGATTAGTTTTTGTTCAGATTCCTGAAATTGATTTCTGAGTTTAGTGTTTTCAGATTTAACATGATCAAGTTCTGATTGGATTCCATCTAGTTTTGACACTTGTCTTCTGAGTATCTCATTTTCAGTTTTCAGAATTTTAGGATTTTCAAGATTTTCAGTTCCAGAAATAGGATCCCCTTGACTTGTTAACTTCTTTATCAGACTTTTATTCTTCTTCCTCAATTTTTCATGGGAGTGTAACAGATTAGCATAGGCATCTTCCCAGTCATCTAAAGTGTAACTATCGAAAGGGTTGATTACCTCTTCAGTATCTTCAAATTCATCTTGATCAGTGCTATGGTCGCTCTTATCAGCCATCAGGCAGCTGCCCTCATTCATCCTCTGAGCTAGCTTCAACTGATCCAGAATGTCCTTAGCGGTCCTGCAGTCATAAAAACAAGAATGTAGAGCCTTGTCAATACCTTCTTTCATTAATTTCAAAACTTTCTAATTCTCTCCATTTCTTGATCTGTCACTTTTAGTCCATTTGGACTCTTCCTGTGGCAGTCTATGAGGACCATGTGAAATTAACTTCCACAGATCCGGATCCATTAAATTCACATAGTTATGTAGACTGCTAACCCATGAGTTAAAGTTAGAGCCATTGAAAACCGGTGGAGAACCCATTGATTAAATCGTCAAGCAGATTAATGCAACAGAGATAAAATTCAGAAATGCACCAAAGGCAACAGGATCCTCTGCAGATCGTTGGATCTGATCAGACAGAGAACCGCTCTGATACCAATTGATAGGATGCAAGGCCTGGATACAGAGGGGGGGGGGGTGAATGTATCCTGCTCTAAATATCGCCCAATTAAAACTCTAATGCTCAAGTATGCGGAATTAAAATCAGTTGATGAAATGTGCTGAAAATACTTAGAAGCAACTCAGCAAGACAACACAAATCTATTAGCTCTCACACGCTCCTAAGCAAACATATAAAGATCGCAGTAGAGAAAATAACATATAAGGAAAAACAAACCACAAGAGAACACCAAGAATTTTTAGGTGGTTCGGTCCAAAGACCTACGTCCACCCCTCACTCCAAACCGGAGTGATGCTTCCACTAACTAGGCTAGAAACTGCAGACTCAGTCTGCAACAAATTGCTGCCACACAGCTTGACCAGGGGAACATCATCCCCTCTTCCTCCCAACCGGAGGGACACCCCAAGTGACTCCCAGCCACTTGGAAACCAGAGACGCAAGTCTCTCTTCCTCCAGACTAGGAGAGAACACCTAGTCTTGCAACCCACAAGACCAGAACCGGAGGACCAATCCTCCCTTCCTCCAAACCGGAGGGGAACCTAGAGACCTAAGTCTCTCTTCCTCTGAAACCTAGAGGGAAGCACAGGTGACCCCAAGTCACCTGCAAAGTAGAGGTCTCGGACCTCTCTTCCTCCCAACCGGAGGGAACCCGACCTCACACAAGAGAGTCGGAAGAACAACTGGTGAATGGTTAAAAGGAAAAACAAAACAGCAGCAACAGAAGGCTGGAAAAATAAAAGGCATAAAAGCTCTCGCAGGAGCTGGCTGGCCTGGATTTGATCCACGGTCCAGCAGAAACTGATCTTCAGTTGAAGCTTCCTTTGCTCTAGCTCGCTCTTCTTCTCACTCTTCTTTTTCTTCTCTTTCGCAGGCTCTCTCTCTGTCTCTTCTTTCTTCTTCTTCTGCTCACTGCCTTTCTGCAGCTCTATCTCGATCACTCTCTTCCTCTTTCTTATCTGATCTCTCTTTGTTATCTTCTCTTTTTCATACGTCTTCAGATGGAGGCGGCTTTGTATTTATAGCTACAGCATTTAGGGCGTTATCCTCGGATCACGTGCCAAGTGCCAACCTCGGATCACGTGCACTTCATAGTCTTTACGAACAGTACCTGTCACACAGACATAACAAGATATCAGTTGGATGTATATACTTGGTTCAGGCTGTTAACAAAGTGTGTACAGGCAAGATGCAGCTTGAGTGTATAGACTTGAAGGTTAACAAACGAGTGTACAGACTTCGTGTGAAGGATAGAGTGTATAGGCTTGAACACTTAACAATCGAGTGTATAGGGTTGAAGGCCTAACAATCGAGTGTATAGACTTGAAGGTGATATCGAGTGTATAGGGTTGAAGGTTAACTGAGTGTATACAGTCTTCACAGAAGGATGTTCAGACTTTAACTTCTGAAGAGTATATACTCTGCTGAAGAACGTTCAGTTGATGTACAAGCCACATGATGTATAGACTTCAATGCAAAGGCTTAACAACGAGTGTGTAGACTTGAATGCTTGGAAGGATGTATACACTTCGTCTTTGAAGGTGATGCACATATGCTGAAGAGTGTATAGACTTGCTGATCAAAGGAACAGAATGTATAGACTTGGTTGAAGACAATGCAATGTATGGACTTTGATGAACATATGCATTGTATGGACTTAACGACCCAACCAATGTATAGACTTAGAAACAGCAATGAAGCAAGTGTGTACAATGTGAGAGAGTGTATAGACTTAGCCAACTTGAGACATTATACAGACTATGATGCACAAGCAATGCATAGACTTCGTGATGCCAATAGACAATGACTGTGAAGACTTGTTTTGAACAATGCATGCTGTATAGACTTGTAATGCAAAGGCTGATGTATAAACTTGGTAGTCTGGGGGCGTCGACGCATCAAAGAAAGGGGTCGACGCATGATGCATGGATGTATGGACTTGAAGATTCGAAGCCCCACAATGTTTAGACTTTAAGATGCATACGCCAAGGCTGTACATACTTGAAGAGATGATGCACTGTAGGCTGTACAGACTTGCAGCTTGAGATGCTTACAGAGATAGACCACTGTATAGACTTCAAGTCCAAGTGAGACAGTGGTTATACAGACTTGGGCTGTACAAACTTGGAAGGCTTGACACAGCGATGTACAGACATTGTGATGTATTGACTTAGGAGCATTTGCCAAGGCTGTACAGACTTCAGGCTGAACGTGTGTGCTGTGAGCAATGTATAGACATGGTGAGCTACAAAGCACAATGTGTAGACTTGAAAAGGGAAAGTGCTGTACAGACTTGAGCCATTCAAGGGCAATCGGATGTATAGACTTCACATGCCAAAACAACTAAACCGTGTACAGACTTGAACAAGCAAAGTCTGTACAGACTTGAGGATTCACAATGTATAGACTTTGGCAAGAGACTGGCTGTACAGACTTCAACACAGCTGCGATGTACAGGCTTTGACAAAGCAGCGTTGTACAGACTTGATGAAGCTTCAGATGAATGAATGTATAGACTTCCCAAACGAATGAACAGACTTCAGAAGATGAATACTCTGTATAGACTTGAGTGCCTGAAACAGTGCTCTGTACAGACTCGCCACCGACCAATGTATAGGCTTGAAGAAGTTGAGACAATGTATAGGCTTTGAACTCTATACAGACTTGAAGACCCTGAGCCAATGTATAGACTTTGCCTTAGAAACGAATGTATAGACTTGAAGCAGAAGCCAAGCTCACGATGTGTAGACTTGGCCAGAACGTAGGGAAAGGTATGAATGTATAGACTTGGCCAGAACGTAGGGAAAGCCGCCAATGTTCACACTTGATCATCCAGCCGTCTATAGACTTTGTTTCGAGCAACGTAGGTAAAAGAGACAATGTATAGACTTTGCATTGGAGTGCCTGAAGCGATGTATAGACTTGGAGAATAGCTTGAGACATAAGGACACTGCTCGCTGTACAGACTTGATCAAGGCAGCTGAACAATGTACACACTTCCAATGTATAGACTTCTCATGAACAGTCCGATGTGCATACTTCCCTTCGATGCATCTACAGTGCAATGTCTTGACTTCAAAGAATATGTACATGGCGCTGTACAGACTTTGAATGAAGAGCCCAATGTATAGACTTTGATGCCCAAAGGTAATGTATAGGCTTGTAAGACACTCATGCACTGAAGATGTGTAGACTCTAAAGAAATGAGGCGATGTGTAGACTTTGAGGTTCAAGTATGGATGTATAGACTTGAAGAAATGAGAAGGCGATGTACAGACTCTACCAATGTGCAGACTTTGCCTAAATGCAGAGTGTAGACATGGAGAGAACAAAATGGCGTTGTATAGACTTGCAGATCTGGGGGGTCGACCCATCAGGAAGGGGGGTCGATGGTGTCGCCTCGACAGTCGTTGTTAAAATTGCCGTGCCACACAAATTTCAAATATTTATAACCACACTCACTCACTTATGGATTTGAAAACATGAGTATAATGGTAAGTACGGGTCGATCCCACGGGGAAGGAATTTGGTTATTTTTCTTAGTTGGAAAATATTCTTGTGTTTTGAAAAATCAATTGTTGGGTTTTGAGTGCGATTATAACTAAATGGAATTAAAGTGCAACTTCAAACAACAAAAGGTAAGTGAAAGAAATAAAGAAGAACGCCGTCGTTTCCATGCCGAGCCTTTGATGAAGATCGCTCCGCCTAAGAAGTCGATGCCGTGAGAGGATTTGTAGAAGAATGATCACCGCTTTGGGTATGATTGAAGAACTTATGAAGACAAGAGTTGGATTTAACAAGTTTGAAAACTTAAGTTTGAAATCATAATAGAATTCAAGTAAAAATAGGGATTGGAAGAAAAAGCATAACTTCAAATCTGGACAGAATTAGAAGAAGTGTAAAACATGAAAGTTGTAGAGAATTGAAAAAGGAAGAACTTTGATTAAGAACACAGAGACAGAAAATAAGAGGAAGGTACTGAAAAATCAAGATCTATCCCTGCTGGTGAATAGTAACTGACAGAAAAACAGCATCTTGTAAAATTAATTCTAACTCTAAAAATACAGAGAATTAGACAAGGTGGTAGAAGAATGAAATGGAGATCTATAAGAGAGGAACAACTCTTATGAAGAACTCAGAGTTATTTGAGGACTAGAAAGACTTCAAAATGAAGAAATGGCAGAAGGTATCACCACGGATGAACAGTAATCACATAAAATAACACTTAAGAAAATGGGTAATAACTCTATGAATTAGGAAGAATTTGAAGAAATGATCAACAGAGAAGTTGAAGAGCACTTGAAATCAAACAACTTTGATGAAGAACAGAAATTTAAATGAAGATTACAATCATGCGAAATAAGGCTAGGAAAAGGCTGAATTCAAAAATGAAACTTTTATTGAAAGAACTTCAACTTACAACTTTGACTTCAAAAGCTTGTAAAATACAACTCTAACAATCAACAACTTCAGAAAACTAAAGAACAAACTTACATTAAACATGATCCATAGCTAGATCTCTCTCCCTTTCAACCTTCACTAACAACTTATATCACTAACTAACTAACTCCACTTACTAACTAACTCCCTTCATTCAAGACCAATGCACCCTTTATATAGGGGTTACAAAAAACACTCCATCAATACAAACAAGTGTACCCAATTTTAGCCTAAAATGGTAGGCAGGTAGGTTCTGCCCACTTTACCATTTTTTTCGGAGTTTTCTGAATTTTTTTTGGAATTTTTTATGGCCCTTTCTTCTCCTCTTTCTCTCTTACTCTCTCTGCGGGCGCAACGCGCCGACCGCCGACCGGTTAGGCCGCCCGCCCTGTGGGCCCGCCGTGCGCCCGCCCGTCTGGCCACCGCCGCGTGTCGCACGCGTGAAGCACGCGGGCGCACGCGCCCGCGCCCACGCCGGCGCCCGCGCCCGCCTGCCGCGTGTCCGGCCCCGCGCGCCCGGCCTCGTGTCGACACGAAGCCCGCCTCCGCCTTCGCCGGCCCGCGTGCCACGAGCCCCCCCCCTCGCCCACCTTCGCCCGCCCTCGTCGCCCGTGCCGGGCGACGAAGGCGGGAAGGCGGGGCGGGGGGTTTTGAATATATTTTTTTTATATTTTTTATTATTATTATATATATAATATATATATATATCTATATATATATAGGATAGAAATAGTTAGAAAAATCTAAAAAAATATCAAATAAGTTTATTTTTTTTTCTAATTTTTTTCTTATCTTTTTGAACAAGTTTCCGGGCTTTTGGCCCAGTTGAACATATATATTGTTATTCTTTTTTTTCTTTTTCTTGGAGCTTTTCTCGAACTACGTGCCTACATAAATACATAAAAATTATCATAAAAATTTATTTAATTTCAAAAAATTAAACATTTGATACAAAATCAACAATAAGTGTGAGAAGTGTATATTTAATATCAATTAAGCTCATAAAAATGCATATACTCATGAATTAAATGATAAAAATACACACTAATCACACCCCCCAACTTACTCATTGCTAGTCCCTTAGCAATGCAATTAATGAAAAATTCAGGACCAACAAGAGTTAAAAGATATCCATGCCCCATTGCTAGATCATCTTTCATAGAGTTAACTAAAGATCAGGAATTTGGAGTAATTATCACATATTAGCCTTATGTCAGAAATTCAGGTACATGATCAAGAATCTAATCAAAATTCAGTAGCACTTGTGCATGTGTAATGCTAAGTCCACAGTGAAGATAATTGCATCCTCCACTTGCTATTCTGAACAAATGCCTTTCAATTCTGCACTTCTTACTTAGAGCGTTCAATGCACACTAGCTTTTTGTCTGCCTTATTGATATGTCCCTTTTGGGATCACTATATATATATATTTTTATTTTTTTTCCTTTTCTTTTTTTTTCTTTTTTTCTTTACACACATGATGCTGCACTACCCTTCACTATTTTACACGAACCTCAACACGTCTTAGGTGAAGTAGGCCCGGTTCCACAGATCCAAGTTCCCTTTTCCTTTTTACGCGAACCTCAACACGTCTTAGGTGAAGTAGGCCCGGTTACTCAGAATCGGAGCATTTTTCATGGTGCTTTATTTTTTTCTCATACTTTTCTATGGCAGAAAGCTTATAACAAATCTCTTGTTCAAAAGTGCAGAATATCAGACAGTATATCGAAAATAGCAGAAGGCTTGTCCTTCTTGTTTCATTAGCGTGCATCGTGATTTCATTTTTTTTGAAAGTGCATCTGAACTTTAAAGAGATTCTTTAAATCAGTTTTCCATGGCTAGAGTAAATAAATTATCCAGCATCCTTTTCCCAGTTGTTTCTAGTCAGAATCACGTTTCATGTGACATGAATCAAGAATCATTAATGCGGGGAAAAACGGTTGTTAAACATGACAATTCAAGAAAGCAAGAAAAATTTTTTTGTTGAAAATTTTTGAAAATTTTGAAATTTATCTCCCCCCCAACTTAAATGACATTGTCCTCAATGGCATAAACAGTAGAAAGATCAGAGGACATGTAAAGAGATAATATAGTTGGGATGGAAGGATACAACCTGATGGGTCGGGCGAGGTGATGAGAGCTTCATTGCGTTGTGGCCTGAGAACTATAAAAGAAACACACTAAAACAAAACATCAAATCACAAAAACCGTGGGTGGCCTCCCAAGAAGCCATTTATTTGCACACCAAATTGTGAAAACGTTGGGCTGCCTCCCAAAAAGCGCTAAATTTAACGTCTTCAGCCAGACGCACTGTAGCTCAACAACCAACAAGTTGATTTTAAAATGAGCCACCACGTGATCTTGTCTTCCCTCAAATTCCAGCCCTTAATCCATTGGAAGACAAGAGTAGACATGTACAGACCGGGGCTAGAAAGAGGCAGGACTCGCACATGATTGTTTGTAACATTAACCCTGTGTGCGATCCAGTTTTCAGCTTTAGATATCAAAAAATGATCTATGGCCATTAATTTGTCAAGATCAAGGTATAACCCTTGCATAATATCAATCCATCGGTCCCCTTCACCTGTATCGTCCCTCCTGATGACCTCTTTATTGACTACTTCCTCCTTGGGAACTTGGTCATCGAACGGGGGCTTAGGGATAAGAGTGTCATTATTAGCCACAGTCTTCCCAGTAACAGCCTCATGTGTTAGAAGGGTACTAATCAACTTGTCTTCTTGATGGGGAGTTAAATCAAAAGTGAATATTGTTGGTCCATCCCCCTCAGGTCCCAGAATGTCATATTGAAGAGGCTCATCTGGCAGGGGTAGCACGAGCCCAGAATCAAATTGATCCAATGATTCAAACATGAGGGGATCGGGCTCAATGGGTAGATCAAATTTGAAAGTTTCTAATAAAACCCCTTTATCACACTCATCATTTAATAGAAAATTATGAATCAAATTTCCCAATAATGAAGTGGGAAGATCAAATGTAAATTGTTCCAGCTCGGCCCCTTCATCAAAGGTAAGATCAAATGAGAATTTTTCAAAGACGGAGCTTTCATCATACTCATCACTCACCTGAAGATTCTCAATCAAATTTTCCAAAAATGGGGTTGATAGATGAAATATAAACTTTTCGAACAAGGCCCCATCATCAAGTTCTTCCAAGGGAGGAGAAGATTCAGAATTAAGTTCCACTAAATCAACATGATTATTAATCATAAAGCAATCCTCCTCGACATGTAGATCCTCAATTAAGTTGTTTGGGACACTAATTTTCTCAGTGATATTCTCAATCTCAAAACATTCATAGAATGGGGTGATGATATCAATAGGATCATTTGTATTCTTTAATTCATCCCCTAATTCCGTCCCTTCCTTCATCATGGTATGGCTTGCGCACTCCCCCTCACTCCCAATAATGATATCTTGAGCCAAAATGCCAGGCATCGGATCATCATCATCATCATTCACGTATCGAGGGGGTTGGTTGAATATTGACGAAGGGTCATGGTAAGTAGACTGAGAGTACACGCTTTGAGCTTCAAAGTAGTGGCCCGGTGAATCACCCTTAGTATTGACATTGAGTCCGAAATCGGGGTGAGATGAGTTGAGATGAAGTTGAGTATACATGGGCTGCTCGTGAATTGCTTGGGGTAGAGGTGTAGACAAATGGGTTTGGATTGTTGAATCCATCCAAGGCAAATTTGTGTGATTACTCCAGCCAAGATTATCATCATCTGCAACATGCTTGAGCTGAGAGAATCCTAGGGAATTTTGGACCTGTGCTTGAATGACGGGAGAGAGTCGGGCTATAGTAGGGCATTCACTCACATGGTGAGTGAGACTGGCACAGAATTCACACACTTCCATGAAAGTGTGGATTGGGTTTTCCGCCTGTTTGACATGTCCTACAAGTTGTTGATGAGATGAGATAGAGGCACGATTTATTGAATTTTCACTCAAAATCTCAAATAGATCATATGCCTCATCTTCACTTTTGCTTAAAAATGCCCCTCCACAATATATGTCCACCATCTGCCTATCAAAATTGGATAACCCCTCATAAAATGTAAAGATAATTTGCCATCTGGGCAACCCATGATGTGGACATTGACTCACTAGCTCCTTTAATCTCACCCAAGATTCATGAAGTTGCTCTCTCGGACGTTGAGTAAATCCTGTAATCGCCCTTCTCATCATGTTGGTTTGGCCTATGGGGTAAATTTTTTTTAAAAAATCTGACTGCATATCTTCCCAAGTCCTGATAATCTTTCGAAAACTCCTTAACCAACATTTTGCTTTATCTTTTAACGAGAATGGAAATAAAATTAATTTAAGGGCATCATCATTAAAATTCTGAATTTTGATCAGTGAGCAAACTTCTAGAAAATCATCTAGATGCCTATAAGGATTTTCATTGAGATTCCCATAAAAAGATGGGAGCATCTGGATGAGACTAGGGCGAATCTCATATTGATCAACGTGAATATCGGGGAGTTGAATACAGGTGGAGGGCTTGTAAGAAGAAGGATAAAAATGCTCCTTCATAGGCGTGGGTTTCCCTCCAAGATGAATGGCCATAAAATGAATTTTTTTTTACATTTTTTTAAGTATTTCAAATTATATATATATTTTTTTCAATTTTTCAAAACTTTTTTTTATGCAAACACAAACAAGTTAACACAAATTATCCTAATGACCTAGATGCGACTCAGACCTACAAATGTGGTTTCACAAAGTGATTAAAATGAACTTAAATTCACCCTCAGTATGTCCACCAGCCAGGTAAGGGGTGGGGAAGTGGGAGGTTCCCCCTACTTTCGTAGGGACCTTATTATACAAAACCACAATCCCGCTTAAGGCGTTTGCCATCCGACCGTCTTGCCTTAGACACCAGTTTTCATAAGAGGATAAACCTAAATATCACAGGAATCACAGTGTGATCCTAGGGCCAACGTCTACTGGCTTTTATTAAGGCCTAGGTAATGCAGAGATGCAAGGAAATTGTGGTTTTCGGGCTAAGGGAGGGTGATGAAATCCCCACCTTATCTTGTTAGGGGTGTTGCCCTTAAAGTATTTTGAAATGAAATGCACACCACAATTTCAAACAAGGGGTTCTTTATGCAAAAATGAATGCCAGACTGGGATCAGTAGAACGTACCTTGCCCCTCGCGATCTTCAAAATGCAATGCAGAAATTAAACAAAGACAAATTCTAAGCTAAATGATGCATGACCTAGAGCATGAAAGTGTAGTTTCTACTCTTGCAATGAGGTCTTTTATTTGGTACAAATGAAGATTTTTTTTTGTTTTTATTTTTGGTTTTAGTTAATGAACCTAACTAACCAGCATGAAAATTTTTCTTTTGTTTTGATTATTTTATGATTTTTATAGAGTTTTCAAGAAATTTTTAGATTTTTGTAGAGATTTTTCAGAAAGTGGAAAGATAGAACCTGTTTCTTGATTTCAGCCCTTTAGCAATGCTGCCGAGCTATTTAACGACGTTTCATATCCTTGGAATTTCAGATTCGATCTTCCTCTTTCTTTGATTTTCAAATTTTTTTTCGTTTTCCTGCACAAGTAAAGAAAGCAAAAATCAATATACAAATATACAAAGTAAACACAAGAGTATCCAACTATGAAAAGTATCTCCATCCCCGGCAACAGCGCCAAAAATTTGATGTCGCCTCGACAGTCGTTGTTAAAATTGCCGTGCCACGCAAATTTCAAATATTTATAATCGCACTCACTCACTTATGGATTTGAAAACATGAGTATAATGGTAAGTACGGGTCGATCCCACGGGGAAGGAATTTGGTTATTTTTCTTAGTTGGAAAATATTCTTGTGTTTTGAAAAATCAATTGTTGGGTTTTGAGTGCGATTATAACTAAATGGAATTAAAGTGCAACTTCAAACAACAAAAGGTAAGTGAAAGAAATAAAGAAGAACGCCGTCGTTTCCATGCCGAGCCTTTGATGAAGATCGCTCCGCCTAGGAAGTCGATGCCGTGAGAGAATTTGCAGAAGAATGATCACCGCTTTGGGTATGATTGAAGAACTTATGAAGACAAGAGTTGGATTTAACAAGTTTGAAAACTTAAGTTTGAAATCATAATAGAATTCAAGTAAAAATAGGGATTGGAAGAAAAAGCATAACTTCAAATCTGGACAGAATTAGAAGAAGTGTAAAACATGAAAGTTGTAGATAATTGAAAAAGGAAGAACTTTGATTAAGAACACAGAGACAGAAAATAAGAGGAAGGCACTGAAAAATCAAGATCTATCCCTGATGGTGAATAGTAACTGACAGAAAAACAGCATCTTGTAAAATTAATTCTAACTCTAAAAATACAGAGAATTAGACAAGGTGGTAGAAGAATGAAATGGAGATCTATAAGAGAGGAACAACTCTTATGAAGAACTCAGAGTTATTTGAGGACTAGAAAGACTTCAAAATGAAGAAATGGCAGAAGGTATCACCACGGATGAACAGTAATCACATAAAATAACACTTAAGAAAATGGGTAATAACTCTATGAATTAGGAAGAATTTGAAGAAATGATCAACAGAGAAGTTGAAGAGCACTTGAAATCAAACAACTTTGATGAAGAACAGAAATTTAAATGAAGATTACAATCATGCGAAATAAGGCTAGGAAAAGGCTGAATTCAAAAATGAAACTTTTATTGAAAGAACTTCAACTTACAACTTTGACTTCAAAAGCTTGTAAAATACAACTCTAACAATCAACAACTTCAGAAAACTAAAGAACAAACTTACATTAAACATGATCCATAGCTAGATCTCTCTCCCTTTCAACCTTCACTAACAACTTCTATCACTCACTAACTAACTCCACTTACTAACTAACTCCCTTCATTCAAGACCAATGCACCCTTTATATAGGGGTTACAAAAAACACTCCATCAATACAAACAAGTGTACCCAATTTTAGCCTAAAATGGTAGGCAGGTAGGTTCTGCCCACTTTGCCATTTTTTTCAGAGTTTTCTGAATTTTTTTTGGAATTTTTTATGGCCCTTTCTTCTCCTCTTTCTCTCTTACTCTCTCTGCGGGCGCAACGCGCCGACCGCCGACCGGTTAGGCCGCCCGCCCTGTGGGCCCGCCGTGCGCCCGCCCGTCTGGCCGCCGCCGCGTGTCGCACGCGTGAAGCACGCGGGCGCACGCGCCCGCGCCCGCGCCCGCCTGCCGCGTGTCCGGCCCCGCGCGCCCGGCCTCGTGTCGACACGAAGCCCGCCTCCGCCTTCGCCGGCCCGCGTGCCACGAGCCCCCCCCCCCTCGCCCACCTTCGCCCGCCCTCGTCGCCCGTGCCGGGCGGCGAAGGCGGGAAGGCGGGGCGGGGGGTTTTGAATATATTTTTTTTATATTTTTTTATTATAATTATATATAATATATATATATATATATCTATATATATATATAGGATAGAAATAGTTAGAAAAATCTAAAAAAATATCAAATAATTTTATTTTTTTTCTAATTTTTTCTTATCTTTTTGAACAAGTTTCCGGGCTTTTGGCCCAGTTGAACATATATATTGTTATTCTTTTGTTTCTTTTTCTTGGAGTTTTCCTCGAACTACGTGCCTGCATAAATACATAAAAATTATCATAAAAATTTATTTAATTTCAAAAAATTAAACATTTGATACAAAATCAACAATAAGTGTGAGAAGTGTATATTTAATATCAATTAAGCTCATAAAAATGCATATACTCATGAATTAAATGATAAAAATACACACTAATCAGTCGACCCACTTCTGTCCAGACAATGCTAAAAGGGTATAGCATCATCTAACATCAAACAATCCAGATTAAATGCAATTATGAAATGCATCAACAACTATGAAATGCACGAATACACACACCACACAGCCTCAGCCTGTTCGTTGGTTATGTCATTCAGATAAGATGTTCAGTGAAACATGCATATGCAACACAATGCAACACAAACAGATTTATATGCAGATTCAAACAGATGATGACTTATAGTGTTTACTATCATCAAAATCATAGGGACACAACATGATCACGGCCCTTGGGCTTGCCCATGCCATGATCAAGATTTGAACTATACACAAGTCTAATATTTGGTCGAGTTATGGCTGTTCCTCCTCTGGTTTTCGTTGCGCTCTCCAGTACCCAACCGCTGCCTTGCACAAATCCCCCTCGGAAGTCAGGTTCCAGAAATATTAAATGGGTCCAAGTTCCTATTGGATTCGTACCCAAGGGCTGCTAATGCCAATGCTATGCTTTTGGTACAGCTTGGTCTCGAAGTAAAGCTGTCAAAATATTTCCCGTTGACCACCGTAGAATTCTTGTTGCCTACCATGACCCCGATGTCTCTATGACCAACTAGCCCATTCTTGGGTTTCAATGTACGGCCTATGGTAAAGCTGGCGGGTCAAATAGTAAAGGTGTGCACGAACGTACACCAGCATAATTTTAGCTCTATTTAGAATCCGCAGGTGACTTGGACCCTCTAGTAGGCTAGCCCTCGAGGATGCGACATCACAGGCGATTATGGGTGTTGCCGCTTTGTGCACACTTGAATGTTTAAGGGACCATCTTGAATTCCCATGGATGAGCACCTGCGACATCACCCTCGATATGCCCCGGGTCAGGGGGAGGTGCTGTCAAAATTTCATTAGAATCAAAGGCTTAAAACTATTTTCGATGGAATCGATTTGAATGATTGCATGTGATTCATTCTTTTGAATATCTTGTTGTTCGAATCATGGCTGAAACTGAGTGAATGGGTGAAATAGTGAAAAGAGAATGCCTTAGAGGTTGACGCTGTGTTTAAAGATCCATTTCAAGGCGATAGTCATATACCACTACCCATCTCCAGCATGAAGACAAGCGCACACTGGCATTCATGATGTTGCTCATGATTAAATTTGCCGAAGTGCACCAAATAAGAAGAATGATCAAACTAAAAAAACGGGAGAAAAGAGAAATGAACTACCATTTTCTTTAGAATGATACAGATTCTCTAAACAATGCATATTTTCTTTGCTAATTCAAAAGACCGCGTAATAAAGAACTCTTGTTTCCTATTACAAGCAATTTCAAAACAATATATTTCAAGGCATCGGGCCCTTCTTCCTGACAGTTAATCAAGGGTTTTCTCCTTTCTGGGAGATGTAATTAACGCCGTAGCTTTTATGGTGTGGTGGGTTTTGGTTCTGACTCTATATCTTTTATCGTCTGAGGATCAAAGAGCTTCACTTTGTGATTGGCATGCCTGCGCATATGGAATAGTAAATAAATCAACCCAAACAAATATCAAATATCCAATAAATAGGATTCAAATCCTAAATTGTCTCACAACATATTTAAATCTCCCATAGGTGACGGTGGCTGCAGGTGGGGAGGGGGGAGCGGGATCGTGCGGTGGAGCGGCGGCGGTTCGTTCGTGGAGGTGGAGAACCAGTTGTGGGAGATTCGTCATTTTTGCATGGATCCAACATTTCGATGCGAGAAAGCTTCGTGAGAGATAGGGGGATAGATTCCTGCCCTTCCTTTGTTCATTCCCTATGGTTTCGTGCCGAGGTGAGACCGAGAGAGGGTGTATTTCGATTTTTGGGGAAAAAGTATGCTCGGGATTGTGAGATAGATTTCGATCAATCCGAGTGAGGTTTTGTAGGTTAAATGGTGTTTCACGATTGTGTGGATGTCAGGCAGAGTTTCCCCAGTGTTTCCCTCTCATTTAGAGGCGAGTGGGGAGTGGTTCGAATCCCCTAGAAGGGGTTTGTGGGACACACTTTTTTCTTATGTTTATTTTATTTATTTGTTTTGTTATTCATTCATTGGTTTATTTATTTTATTTTATGCGCAGACGTGCCAATCACAAGGTGACAGTTCATTCAGACTCTAGAGACTGAAAGGTCCAGAATCACTAATGCGCGCACCGTCTAACCTATCAGACGATAGTGGAAGTCGGGTCGGGACTGAAACTCGCCATGCCATAAAGGCAACAATATTAATTACATCTCCCCTAAGGGAGAAAACACTTGATTGATCGGTAAGAGAAAGGGCCATATATCCTGAAACTTATGTTAGTACAAGCATGGAAATAAAAAATAAATTTTATTATTATTCTTGTTTTATTAGTAGCGTCCACGGACATCTAGGTCGATAGGGGTGTCCGGGGCATTCACGGGGCAAAATCGACCATTTGAACCCAAATAAGTCAACCTGTGCCATGTATAGGTCGACCTACACATGGGCAGGTCGACCTGTGCCATGCATATGTCGACATATCCAATGAACAGGTCGACCGAAACCCCCCTTTTTTATTTTTTTATTTTTTATATTATACATTTCTTTTTATTAAATAATTAAATTTTATCATTATTTTTATTATTTTTTGTTTCTATTTTTGGTTGTTATTTTATTGTTCACTTTTTTGTCTCGCTATTATATTCTTCATCTCTTGTCTTTTTCCATATATATCTTCTTATTATTATTTATTATTATTATTTTCTTCCTCTCTTTTTTGTTATATCATTTATTATTATTATATTATTTATTTTTTTAAATTGGTGGAGTGGGCGCCAGATCGCGGCACCCATGGGTGCCGGATCACAGTGCCCTTCCCCTCTTTTTTTGGTTACATATTTACATATATATGTATGTTGTTATTGTTGAGTTATGGTTTTGATGATTGTTGTGATTGTTAAGTTATGATTTTGATGATAACTAAACTTAATGTGTGATTAAGTGATGATAACTAAACTTGTGGTTGATTGCTCATGCTCTTGTTATTTATGTATGGTTGAGATGGCAAATGGGAACGGTTACATGGTCTTGATCCTTGGTTTGCATATGTTAGTTTTACAAGAGGCAAGAGGTTTCATAACCTCTTCAACGGGAACAAACATGGTATTAACCTTGACTATCTTGCTTGCAGGATCAAACACATGGCAGTCACCTGGTGAACCAAACATGTGGATAAGCACCCTGCTCCTCTACAATCCAAAATAGGTGGTATATGTCATTTACTGTCCAGAACCATTGGTGAGACTCTTACCTTGTCTTAACATCGATCTCACCATGTGTATCTCATATACCTCTCCTTCATACACCTCATTCATGCACATTAAAACATGAAACCCTTCTGGCCATCGTGCGCCCTAGCTCGCGGATCGACCTGCACGGTCAGTTCGCGGGGATCGACCTGCCCGGTCAGGTCACGGGGGTTTTCGGGGGTGGAGCCCCTGGAACAAAATTTTGATTAATGCTCAAATGGTTTGCATGAACTTCATGGATTTATCATATGGATGGTTAAGCTATAGTTCTAATCAATTATGTATGCTTTTGCAGGTCAAAACACTCAGTAAAAATCCACAAGGTCAAAGACTCAGTTGACACCTTCTAAACTGTCAAGGGTGATGCCACAGACATGGACGTGCTGCCAAAGGACTTAAGCGACGGAGCTGAAGTGGTTAACGGATCGACCCGGGAAAACCCGGGGTCTGCCCAACTGGCGGTTGACCACCAGCTCAGGGGCAGTCGACCGCCCCTGCCAGTAGCTCACCGCCTACAGGGATTCACAGTGGAGGTCGACCGCTAGCCCAGTAGCGGTCGACCGGAATTCGTAGAAACTAACGGCCAGCAGTTCTCTCAGTAGCGGTCGACCGCCAGTCTCTGCAGGTCGACCGCCAGCCCTAATAAGCCAAAAATATTGACTTTTATCCATCTCGAAAGAAGCATCTCCTCTTGCTATTGTTTAATCCCAAAGCCACCAAACCGTCCAGAATTTGTGGATCTGGTCTAGGGCTTGTCCATAGACCTTCCAAGGGTTATAAAATATCCTATTAGAGTCATAACCCTAATCATCCAATAGATCCAAAGGGGAGGTTGTCCAAGGAGGAAGAAGAGGTACTGTAGCTCTGTGAACAGTACCTCGTGCAGTAAGCTCTTCATCTATCTCCAACACATTCAAGGTATTTTTGAAGCCATCTACCTTCAAGAAGGTGTAGAAGCAATCAAGGTTCAAAGATACATCCATACACCTCTTCATCAACTCAAGGTGATCCAAGGGAAGAAGAAGAAGGAGCCATTCAAGCATCATCTGAAGGTACTCTAGCTCCATTTGAAGTCAGCAGTCTCAAAGGAAGAGAACAAGCTCACAAGCATTAAGAAGATACATGGATTTGTCCAAGGAAGAAGGAAGGGTACTGTAGCCGTGAACAGTACTCCGTGCAAGAAGATCTACATCAAATATAAGGCCATTCAAGCTGAGTCTCAAGCTATTCAAGTGAAGAAGAAATCAACGTGAACATCCAGAGCACACACTTAGGGGGAGCCTAAATCAGGAGCTTTCTAAACTATGATTTATTCATGTTTATGTTTTGTGCTTTATAGTTTCAGATTTGTGTTTCTTATAAACTACAAACTCGTGTGTGTGTGGATCGTTGTTGGATCCGTGGTCGTGTGTGTGTGTGTCGTACTTGATGCGTGTGTGCGTAGGTCTTCTTATATCTGCGTGTGTGTGTGGATTTATCCTGATCTTAGTGTTTGTGTGTGTGGAGTGCTGCACTTGTCGCAGCGTGTGTGTGTCTTGTTGATCCGCCTGTTGGATCGTGTTGGAGACTTTGTCTCCGTGTGTGTGTGTGTTTTGGGGCGCGTCCCCATGTGTGTGGGTAGGCGTCGTCCTGCGTGTGTGGTTGGAGCGTCATCTCCGTTTGGGGATTTATCCCCGAGTGAAGCCTCACCGGGTTTGGTGAGGGGTGGACGTAGGATTGCCGTCATTGTATCCGAACCATCTTAAAAACCGCTGTGCACTATGGTTTGATTTGTGTGGTTTTATCCTTTTCTTCTACCTCCATTCTAAATGAGTGTATTTGTTAATTGTTGTTACAGATTTATCTACGTATATCTTGCATATTCTATATCTCATCATACAAAGTTTGATAAATTCAATTTGTGTTCAAATAGTTTTGTATCTCTTAACTAGCGTTCTATCACATATTTTAAAAAGGCTAAAAGTTTCCTTAAAATTTATAAACACCCAATTCACCCCCCTCTTGGGTGTCATTGATCGCAGGACTTCAATTGGTATCAGAGCCATGTTCTATTCTTTTATAGATCTAACGATCTAGAGTGATCCAGATCAATGACTACCATTATGTATACTTTGAATTCTCCACCGGTGTTTGATGGATGCAATTTCGATTTGTGGTTAGGTAGAATGTGCAGTCTTGTCAACTCATATGACCCTAAGCTATGGAAGCTTGTTTCATATGGTCCTTATGAGTTGCCTAAGGACAAAAATGTCTGGACTGAAAATCAAAAGCTTAAACATGATCAAAATTGTTTGGTGTTAAAGTTGCTAACTGCTGGAGTTGATTCTAATTATTTCCCCTTTGTCTCCCATTGCAGATCCGCGAAGGATATCTTGGATGGCCTAACCAAAATCCGGGAAGAGGATGGAGACCAATGTCTTATGGTAGGGACGAGTGAACAAAGGAGTGATCAGCCAAGTGGATCACACTCACCAAGTGGATCAAGCTCAAAGGTAAATTCTAATTCTGATAATGAAGATGAATTTAGCTATGAATATTTGTTGAATGCATATGATGAGCTTGCTGAAAAGTACAAGAAAGTTAAGTCTGAAAATAAAAAATTGAAAAAGAAATCTGAACATGCTTTTCTTGAGAATGCTTCTTGTGATAAATGCTTGAAACTTGAAAAGGAGATTAGTGTTTTGTTAATTCAGAACTCCTTACTTGAAAGGAATGTGAAAAACCTTGAAAATTTTCAAAAAGAAAATTCTTCATGTAATAAATGCTTGGAATTCAAAACCGAAAATGAATCTCTTATGACTGACATCAAAAACTATGAAGAAGTTATTTCATGCATGAGAAAAGAAAATGAAAGATTGAAACAGTTGAATAATACCATTTCTGAAAGATTGCTTGTTTTTGGAAAAGGAAAAAGTTTGCTTATTGATGAATGTGAAAAGGTGCATGTGTTGGAACAAGAAGTGGAAAACCACAAAACCATCAATATACATTTTAATGAAAAAATTAATTCTTGTGAAAATGTGATTGTTTCCTATGAATTACACATTTCATCACTTGAAAAAGAAATCTCTGACTTGAATGTTTCATTATCTAGATTTGTGGATGGTCAAAATAACCTGGACAAATTGTTAGGAATGCAAGTAAACTTTCAAAGAGAGGGGCTGTGCTATAATCCTGTGAACAAAAAGAAGTTTAAAAATAAAGTTTATACATCCTTTGTGCACAATTCAAACATAGCCAGCATATCAAATGAGAATCTGAAAAAGGAAAATCATGTTGCACACATACATGGATCCACAAAGAAAATCAATTTGCATCAAAAATCCAAAAATGCTGCTAGTACACCCATGCATGTTAAACATACTTCTGCCACACACACACACAACCACTTAGAAAGAAACTCTCATATTTTTACTGTGGTAAATCTGGACATGCCATGCATGATTGTTTCATTATGAAGAATGATGATTTGAGAGTATGCAAGAAAATGAATGATTTCAAAAATACAAAAAAAGTTTCATTTGGGAGAAATGGATTTGAGAATTCTTATGTTCATGCTAAAAGACCACATGGGAAAATGGCTTCTGTGCGTTGTTTCTATTATGGTGAATCTGGGCATACTAAACATGATTGTGAGTTGATGCATGGTTGTCCTTTGATGAAAAATGATAATTTGAATACTGTCAAAAAGTGAAAACCATGTGTAAATGTTGCTGCTAACCCACAAGGACCCAAAAGAATTTGGGTACCTAAGAATGGCAAATGAGAAATCTGTTTTACAGGTGTGCCTTGGAAATGTAAAGCATGAAATCTGTTTTCATCAAGAAGGAATACAAGTGAGATTGGGTTAGCTATGATCAAGAAGGACGAATCAACTGAAGAAATACCTTGCAAGGATGAAAAATGATGAGAACATTCTCAATTGCCACTAGGAGATGGGATACCAGAACTTGAAAAACCTCCAGGATCGACTCAAGCACAAACTGGGGAAAGTCCTTATACGTGCTAAAATGGAAGGCTTGGAAGAAAATGGATTCTCAAGGTAAAGGTATGAAAATCAAAATATGAAGTGCTAACCTTCGTGGGGTTAGTGATCTTAGGGCATGAAGGCTTCCAATCTTGTCGTCTGAACTAAGGTAATTCAACCTTGTAAATTCATGCAATGGCCTCTTTGTCACTTGGTGACACTCTCAAGTGATAGGTATTGATTCTAAAAACTTGAATTGTCATTTACTAGCATGTTGTAATAAATGTGCCTAATTGATTGAATCAATTTGAAAATCTTGAAAGATGTGTATGAAGTGGTTGCATATTAAATATTCTCAATTTGAATTGCATGATCACACTTGAATTGAATTACATATCTGGTATATCAAATGGCGTCTGTGGAAGAGTGGATTATATCCACTTGGAAACATTCCCTATGCGTTGAGTTGGGTCTTCGGACTAAAATCTCCGCCTTGTACCAGATCCAAAAAATTGTGATTGGTGGAGTTATGAATGAATCCTTGAGCTGAGTTCTTTAAATTTAAAATATGTTTATGATCAAATGATTCAAACATTTAGCTTCTGGATGATTTCTAATTTCAAAACTTGTGAAATGCTCTTGAATATCTGATTTTGAACAATTCTGAAAATTGGGTTGCATTGCTTAATTTTGATCATTTATGCACTCTTATTCATAAAGGCCATGTCATGAAAAATGTTGTTGACACATTAATATAATGTGAATGCTCCAATGTGAAATTTGCCTCATGGTTTGAAGATCAAGCCCTCCTATACTACATTTGCATCTTGCATCACATGCTCATCTAGGCATAGGTTGCACGCATTAGAATGAATTCATGCATTAGCTGAAGTTAGTTCATTCATTTGGTATCAGAAGTTTTGCACCACATTACATTCTGTCTTGGCATGTTGCATTTCATTACTATATGATCAAGTTACATTGCATCAGTACTCATGCATTAGCTGCATTCACTTCATTCAATTGATATCCATTTGTTTGACATCAGTTACACATTTGCATTGCATGTTGCATACATTCCCTCTGTGTGCTTGCTTGATATTATATGCTATTCACCCCATCCCTTGGCATTTCTATGACCTTATGTCTTCTTGATAAATAATACTGCATTTGAGTCATTATTAGAGTGTTTCATGTCGTACACTCTGGGAGAGTTTATATTTCATAAGTGCATCTATTTAGGAGGAGTTGCACTGTTATGTATTCATGATATTTTCGGTATACATGCTGAATCAAATTCGCACACTTCATGCATAAAATATGAAAATGAGTGTTAAAGATAAGGATATATGAATTTCTTTTCAACAATCTCGAGATGTTAAACTTGCTGCATGTATGTTTAAGAGACAGTTGAGAAAAAAGTAGCCTACCTATCCTTTTTTTTTAAAAATCTCGAATGAAAATGAAAGGCAGAGCAATGCTAAGTCTCACTGAGTAAACTGGATACATGTCACTTGAGACGTGATGTGGTTCATATCTGAAAAGTGTTGACTAGTATCTCTGTTCAAAATGAGGTGAAATGGTTCAGTATTCTGAGTAATCGGGGATTCTGGCATGAGCTCCATGCGTCTACTCGCGTAAAAAGGAATTATTTGAACCTGATCACTCTTGAAAAATTCTTACTATCATGTGATTTTGGTTGAGTTAAAAAATGTTGGTGAAAACTCTTTGTGGTAGAGCGTAGCCTCCAATACGCTGTTCTCAAATTGAAGTGTAGTCTGTAAAATATCTCCTTGTGTTAATCTGAAAATCTGAATATCCATATTACAACTATCATTTTTCATGTTACTCACTTACACATCTGAAAATTTGATTCATTATGGATTCAGAAAATTGATTAAATACTTTAGCAATTGCATGAATCTCCTATATGATTGCACAATTTCCCATGTGCTACACATGTGCATTCCGGTTGTCATGACTCTCTTGCATCTTTCTTATACCCATTCCCTTCTTATATAAGTACGGGGGAGCTGTGTTGCATGTATATATACGTATTGGTTTGATAGCTTTTAATCATCCCACATGTCATCACTTGCATATGTTGCATTTCATGTATTTCAAACCAAAATATAAAAATTTGAAAATTTGGAAATCAAAAAAAATCCTTTTGATATGTCCTCCTGCTCTTGTTTGTTGTGAAAATCTGCCATGGGATCTAGATTTTAAATGCTTTTCTGCTGAACACCTCATCCTATGCACATCTTCCTCCACTGGTTCATATCCTTGAGGTCAATCACCACCTTCAATTGGTATCAATACATGCTTGACTATATTTACTTTGGATGGTATCATATTGATTTGTGAGAATAAGAACCAATTCGTTTCTTCTGATTAGCATCATATTCCTTTACTCGTCTATGATTTGCCCTTGCTTCTTCTGATTTGATATGATGGGCTATTCCTTATTTGGCTCCTTCCAGCCTGCTTGATGCTGCTATTGTGGGAGAAAGAGTTGCATTATCCCACCTTTTGATTATGTCAAAGGGGTAGAAAAATTGATGATTGTGTGTGACAGGGGGAGACGAATATATGTGCCATTCTGTTGTATCCACTCTGTTGTATCATCATTAATAAGTTTATCATTAAGTTTGTCATCATCAAAAAGGGGGAGATTGTTGAGTTATGGTTTTGATGATTGTTGTGATTGTTAAGTTATAGTTTTGATGATAACTAAACTTAATGTGTGATTAAGTGATGATAACTAAACTTGTGGTTGATTACCCATGCTCTTGTTATTTATGTATGGTTGAGATGGCAAATGGGAACGGTTACATGGTCTTGATCCTTGGTTTGCATATGCTGGTTTTACAAGAGACAAGAGGTTTCATAACCTCTTCAACGGGAACAAGCATGGTATTAACCTTGACTATCTTACTTGCAGGATCAAACACATGGCAGTCACCTGGTGAACCAAACATGTGGATAAACACCCTGCTCCTCTACAATCCAAAACAGGTGGTATATGTCATTTACTGTCAAGAATCATTGGTGAGACTCTTACCTTGTCTTAGCATCGATCTCACCATGTGTATCTCATATACCTCTCCTTCATACACGTCATTCATGCATATTAAAATATGAAACTCTTCTGGCCATCGTGCGCCCTGTCCCGCTGATCGACCTGCCCGGTCAGGTCGCGGGGGTCAAGGGGGCAGCGCCCCTTGCGGGGGCTTCCGGGGGCGGAGCCCCCGGAACAAAATTTTGATTAATGCTTAAATGGTTTGCATGAACTTCATGGATTTATCATATGGATGGTTGAGCTATAGTTATAATAAATTATGTATGCTTTTGCAGGTCAAAACACTCAGTAAAAATCCACAAGGTCAAAGACTCAGTTGGCACCTTCTAAACTGTCAAGGGTGATGTCACAGACATGAACGGGCTGCTAAATGACTTAAGGGACGGAGCTGAAGAGGTTAACGGACCGACCCAGGAAAACCTGGGGTCTGCCCAGCTGGCGGTCGACCGCCAGCTCAGGGGCGGTCGACCGCCCCTGCCAGTAGCTCACCGCCTTCAGGGATTCACAGTGGCGGTCGACCGCCAGCCCAGTAGCAGTCGACCGGAATTCCCAAAAACCAACGGCCAGTAGTTCTCTCAGTAGCGGTCGACCGCCAACCCCGATAAGCCAAAAATATTGACTTTTGTCCATCTCGAAAGAAGCATCTCCTCTTGCTATTGTTTAATCCCAAAGCCACCAAACCCTCCAGAATTTGTGGATCTGGTCTAGGGCTTGTCCATAGACCTTCCAAGGGTTATAAAACATCCTATTAGAGTCATAACCCTAATCATCCAAGAGATCCAAAGGGGAGGCTATCCAAGGAGGAAGAAGAGGTACTATAGCTCCGTGAACAGTACCTCGTGCATTAAACTCTTCATCTATCTCCAACCCATTCAAGATATTTCTGAAGCCATCTACCTCCAAGAAGGTGTAGAAGCAATCAAGGTTCAAAGTTACATCCATACACCTCTTCATCAACTCAAGGTGATCCAAGGGAAGAAGAAGAAGGATGCTACATGGAAGAATGAGCCATTCAAGCATCATCTGAAGGTACTCTAGCTCCATTTGAAGTCAGCAGTCTCAAAGGAAGAGAACAAGCTCACAAGCAACAAGAAGATACATGGATTTGTCCAAGGAAGAAGGAAGGGTACTGTAGCCGTGAACAGTACTCCGTGCAAGAAGATCTACATCAAATACAAGGCCATTCAAGCTGAGTCTCAAGCTATTCAAGTGAAGAAGGAATCAACGCGAACATCCAGAGCACACACTGAGGGGGAGCCTAAATCAGGTGCTTTCTAAACTGTGGTTTATTCATGTTTGTGTTTTGTGCTTTATAGTTTCAGATTTGTGTTTCTTATAAATTGCAAACTCGTGTGTGTGTGTGGATTGTTGTTGGATCCGTGGTCGTATGTGTGTGTGTCATACTTGATTCGTGTGTGCGTAGGTCTTCTTAGATCTACGTGTGTGTGTGTGGATTTATCCAGATCTTAGTGTTTGTGTGTGTGGAGTGCTGCACTTGTCGCAGCGTGTGTGTGTCTTGTTGTTCTGCTTGTTGGATCGTGTTGGAGACTTCATCTCCGTGTGTGTGTTTGTTTTGGGGCGCATCCCCATGTGTGTGGGCAGGCGTCGTCCTGCGTGTGTGGTTGGGGCATCGTCTCCGTTTGGGAATTTATTCCCGAGTGAAGCCTCACCGGATTTGGTGAAGGGTGGACGTAGGATTGCCGTCATTACATCCGAACCACCTTAAAAATCGCTGTGTACTATGGTTTGATTTGTGTGATTTTGTCCTTTTCTTCTACCTCCATTCTAAGTGAGTGTATTTGTTAATTGTTGTTACGGATTTATCTACGTATATCTTGCATATTCTATATCTCATCATACAAAGTTTGATAAATCCAATTTGTGTTCAAATAGTTTTGAATCTCTTAACTAGCATTCTATCACATATTTTAAAAAGGTCAAAATTTTCCTTAAAATTTGTAAACACCCAATTCACCCCCCTCTTGGGTGTCATTGATCGCAAGACTTCAGTTATTATTAGTATCTTTTTATTATTTTATATATTTATTATTATTATTATTTTATTATTATTTTTATCCTTATGGTTATGATTATTTCGTTATTTATTTTCTTATTAGTCCGATGTTCTAACGAAGTTTCGACAGCATCTCCCCCTGTCCTGGACATGTCGGGAGGGGGTGAAGTGGGTGCTCGTCCATAGAAATCTGAGACGGTCCCTTAATTATTTGATTGCGCACACAGCGGTAACACTCATAGCGATCCACGGTACCAGATTCCTGGGGGGACAACCTACTAAGGGTTATGAATTGCCCGATACATGAGCCAAGGAGCCTGGGGGTTGTGATTAAATCAACGGAAGTGGAAGCCCACCCTTAGTGGGGTTGTCGGATCACTCTGGTGGAGGATAAATGGAGCTGTCGATTCATTTACTACGGGGAGAGAATTGAGGCTGCTGGCTGACTTGTGTTGGACCAAAAAAGGCTGCCAGTTCATCTTGTATTAAGGGACACTATGAGGATATGGGAGGGGGGGTGAAGCTACCGATTCCCCTGTTAACAAAATTTAACGGAGGCTGTCGAAACACTTGCTAAAAGGAAGAAAAAATAAATAGAAACAGGGGTGTCGTATCACATTCTAAAGAGAGGATATAAGAAGATCACTGAGGGCCATGGGTAGATACAGAGGTGCCGTATCACCTCAATGGTGAATGGCTATGGGAGGGGGACACCGGACCACGGCACAGTGGCACCATTGGGACTCTCTGGGATTGCAGCCTCTTCACTCATCAAAGGGAAGGTGTTTGATATAGTTATGTCATTGGTGAAGCTGCCAATAGGTAGAGAAGAGATGGGCATCGGGGATGCCATGGGATCATTCGATAGGGGAGCCCCCAAGGGGTGTCAGATCACCAGCTCAGAGAGGACACGGCAGAGATAAAACAGAGCATCAAAAAAAGTAACTATTCATGTGTTTCTGTAAGAAACATAATAGGAAATAATGTGGTCTGGCATGGCTAAAGCTTTCGTCAAAGCGACCCGTGAGAGCAGAAGCTCGGGATCATATCCATGGTATTGGATAAACCCCGAGCTTAAGCCCCGTTAAAGGTATGTGCCTATCCCTCCCAGGGTCATCTACCACATTCCATTTGATCATGGTAAAAATAAAAAGAGAACAAAAAGAACCGAAGAAATGACGATCAAAGAAGGGTCAAAAGGGATAACTAATATAAACACATAACCATTCATGAGGGCCTCTTATTCTCATTCATTGATTGCAGCAAAAAAGGAATCGAAGTCAACTACAGAAGAAGAAAAAAAAGAAATGGAAAAAACAAGGAGGTGGTGTGTGAGAAAAGGAGCACTGGCTCCTTCTACCCCTTCCTCACTTCTCTCTTCTCTCCTCTTCTCTCTTTTCTTCCCTTTCTTTCTCTATGTTGCTTCCCTTCTTTTTGTCGACTTGATTGACCGATGCGTTATTCGATGGATGTCCTTCCTTTTTTTGTCTCGTTCCCTACATCCCCATATATAGGGGTGTAAGGAGTATGAGGCGGACGTATAGGGGATTCAATATGCTATTTGATGGGGCTTCAATTTCTGCCAGATGGGGCGTCAATCACTACAAGATGAGGCGGTTAAAGTGTTGCCGGTTAAGGGCGTTGTCGCGCTGTCGGATGAGCCTTTAATGGGTTGCCGGATGGGCACTTGGAGGGCTACCGGTTGAGGGTGCTAAGGGCTGCCAGTTGAGGGCATTAATCCCATTCAAGGGTCTGCCGAATGGGCCCTTAAAGGGCTACTGGTTGAGTGTATTAAGCCCATCAAGGGGTTGTCTGTCCATATCAATGCTGGGGCTGCTAGTACACCACTTTGCAAAGGGGCCGTAGATGCACGGTTCACACGGTTTGAGGGTTTGTGAATCCGTTTAAGCCTGAGCTCCGTACTTTGTGTGATGTAAGCTACGTATGCGATAGTGTGTCTTCAAGAGCATCCTAGCGTCCTGCCATTCTGAGTTTAACTTGTCCCACGGGACGCGAGTTCATGGTGGATCAGCACCACTTGAATGTTATAGTACTATAGTCGATCTTCTCTAGAGCTCACCTGTCTCGAGCTTGTCATTGTGCTTTTCGCTATTGAGTCCTACGGTCGAGTCCGTAGTAGTGTGTTGTTAAGGAATGCCTTGACTTCCTGCATTTTTTTAATTCATTCGTCGGGACGCCAGTTGATGATGCGGGGTCACATATGACATATCCTTGATGGAGTTTGGCCATTCCGGCCTATTCTTGTGTCTCTTTGCTATCGGGTTCTTATAGTTGAGTCCATGACAGTGTACTTTAGGAACACCTTAACTTTCGATAATTTCTATCATATTGCGGTGTATTGTGGTGTTCAAATTTTACACATCAACAAATGCCCCCCACCCACGGGTGGCGCAGGCAAGGAACGAAGGAAGCAGGGCACGTGGGTGCACACCACCTCTCTTCTTATTTTTCTCTTTTTTTTTATGAAAGCTTCTTAAGGGTTTGTCGGTTCAAATACGGCTAGGGGCCAGTTGGATCAGAGTTCAACGGGTTTGTCAGATCAATGGGACTGGCCCCTACCGGTTTAGGGCTCAGGCGCCTGCCAGATGAGAGTGCCGCGAGGGCTGCCGGATGAGTACCCCTGAAGGGGTTGCCGGATCAGGGGGCTTACCCCTGCTGGATGGTGGTGCTCAAAGGCTCTGCCAATTCATGGGGGCCGAGGGCAAGCCGTTTGAGGGGCCGAGCGGAGGCGTGCTGAATCAAGGGGGGTTCAAGGCATGCCGAATCAAGGTTGCCGGATGGGGGGAAGACCTTCCTTTTATAGGAAGCCTGGACTTTCTTTAAAAACCCCTTTGCCTTCTTCCTTCTCACGCTGCCAGAACCTTTCCCCTCTCGTCACCAGTGCCCCTGGATTCCTCATCACCTGCGATCTCCTCTGTGATCCTTCACCACCGTTACCACTCCGGGTCGGCCGTCATTGCTCCCCTTTCCTCTTCCTTCTTCTTCTTTCTTCATTCCCCTTCTTCCTTCTTTCCTCTTCTTTTCTTCTCCCATGGCGGTCCTCCATCGAGGGCTTCGCCTACGGCTACAACGACCTTGATCATCACTTCGGTGCCCTCTCCTTCCTCTTTCTTCTTCTTCTTATTCTTCCCTTTTCTTCTTTCTTTCTTTTTCATTCTTCTTCTTCTTTGCAGAGACGCCGAATCACTAGCCCCAATGGGGGTTCTGATATGGCCCCCCCTCTCTCTTCTTATCTTCCTTTTCTTCTTCATTTCCTTCCTCCATCTTCTCCTTATTCTTTTTTGTTCCTCTTTCTTCTTCTTCTCTTCTCTTCTTTCTCCCCTTCCTTTGCTTCCAACTCGGGGGTTGCCGGATTGATGCCCCAATGGGGGTGCCGATGCGGCCCCCCTTTCCCTCTTCTACCGAGGCTGTTGGATCGATGCCCCCTCTCTTCCTCTTCTCTCTCTTTTTTATTTTTCTTCTTCTTCCCCCCTTTTTTTGTCCACTGCCGATGTCGGGCAGCTGGATCGAGCACCCCGTGTAGGCTGTCAATACAGGCGCCCCTAACAATGGGCTGCCGATACAGGCGCCCCCATTTTTTTTATTTATCCCCTTTGATGATGGGCTACCAATATAGTAGCCCTACTGGTTCAGTTGTGCCGGACCACGTGCCAATGCTTGTCCCTCTGTACGTGAGCTGGGTACCCCACCCTCTACCAGGCTAGCCCTCGAGGGTCTGGGGTTGTCACGCCCCGAACGCGGAAGGAACTCGGTATGCGTGATGAGTTTACATCATTCATATCAATCAGAGCACGAGATAATTCGACACATAAGACTGAGTGCGCAATGTAGATATAATAAACCAAATCCTATTTATCCATTGATAACTCTAATATATAACCTTCATTACATAACTTGCTGACTCATAACAAAAATCCATTGACGACTTGACACAATAAAGTGGAAAATACAATAATTGACTCAAGAAAATAGAAAAGACACAACGTAGGTAATCTTGGACAGCTTCTAATCTCTTCACTCGTGGCCATCCCCATCCGAATGATCCTCGTCATCGAAATTACTTGAAAATAGGGGAAAAACTAAGGTGATCGAATGCTCATTAGAGATTATATCTCAAGTACAAGATTGCTTAAAGTAAATTACATGTTACATGAATGCAAGTATAGCTATGCATGTACGCAAGATAATGACGAGACTAGAGTATCAAGAAATAATACAGATGAACTAGCAAGATTTCAAGATAATCATGTGAAGTATATCAAGATTTTCAAGCATGTAAATAACAAGTCAAGTCATGTGAATTGGCTATTATAATTTCAAGCAAGTAAATACCCATTCCGGGCCACGCAAGTCATGTCAAGTCAAGTCAAGCACGAGATTTCATGGAATACCATAATCAAGCAAGTCATGCACTTATGTGCAATGCCACACCGTGATCAATATAGCTTCCATGGGCACAAGTACTTTCGGGTGCTCCTCCCAAGACGATATCGGGCCCTATATGTACTAGCATTGAGTCGTGTATGTATTTTCAGACATCTACTATAGTTTATAGCCAATAGAGCTCCAAAGGAATAAGCCATTGTAGAAATATAAGGTAGATGTTTACTAAATGAAGGAGTTCAAGGATAGAACTTGTACGAGGATGACATACCGATAAATCGCATGAAAAATGATGACATATCGTGAAATTGGGTAATTGGCGTCCACTCAGACAGCCATCAATTATAGAAATAGCGTCCGTTGAAGTGGTCACTCATTCCTGTGAGCAGTACATGCACGAAGAATTAGCGTCCTATCATGCCTGGAGATTATGCAGCGGAAACAATATGGATCGTGAACGGTCGGCTAGTACGCCTCGAGCAAGTAATATAATCAGAGTGCATGACAATCACACTAAAGTAATTGCACAAGTAAACTTTTCCAAACTTCTCTTTATTCCATAATAATATCAAAGTACACAATATCCTTGACTCTTAACACTCTTACATCATAGACTCAAGAAAAATAGAAAATTACAACAGGACTCGACTAGACATCTAGTACTATGGCTTCTCTCGATTCGTTTTGACCTTCAATCACTCTCGGACCTGTTACTTGTAGAATCTAAATCCGATTCATCTGTACTTCCTAAAATATTAAGAAAGTAGATAATGAGCACACTTGTCCACTAGGTATCTTCGTATCAACATGAAGGCAAGTTTAAGTGATTAACACTTTAGCTCTAGAGAATAAGGTAAAACATGCACATACGATGAAACATGTGAACAAGATATGATCATGACGAGATACGAGAATATGATTGATCAAGTACATAACAAGAATGTAAATTTGGCCTTTCCATGAACAAGAATGTAACAAGAATGTACTTTTCATAACCATGAAGGCTATGCACTAGAAAGTCATGTAACAAGCAAGAAAGTACTTTTCGCTTAATAGCAAGTACTTCGTTAATTTACGTGGATCTTTATCCATGTCTTGTGGATTTTCACTTATTTATAAAGAAAGTACTCCCAGCGTAATGTGATGCCAGTAGCATCATATCCCATGGTTTACAATATATTTTTGACAATTAGCCGATGGTACTAGCATAGAGCCCATGAACACAATCAGTGCTCGAACTGCATCTTCAAGTATAAATCAAGCTACGTCCACGATTATAACAATAATGTTGCCAATAATGTACAAGTTCAACAATAGTTCCATGATAAGGTAACCAAGGTATAGAACGTACCAATAATTGATTATGAGAATTCAAGAAATGCATTTAATAACTAGGTTATGCTATGGACCAAATTCGGCAGCATAACGGTATATTCATTATCTTTCATATTTTTAACATTGACTTATTAACAAAGGTTCAGAGTCCAGATAATTCGAAGACTATCCATGAACTCAAGAAAACCAACCCCAAAGGTCAAACCTTGGGTTAGACTAATTCAGGACTAAGCGGTCATTTACTGGACCTTTTAATACAGAAAGCATCCTAGTCTTGGAGCATTTTATAAGATAGAGTTGACACCTGGAAAAGAACATCTGGAGTCTTGGCAGTCTAATGGATGGCTATTTAGTATCCATTAGCGATCTAGTTCATGGCCGCTAGCAGAATCTGGAGGTCAACTAGAGGGCCGCTAAGTTCTAGAGTATATAAAACACCGGTAAAAGTTCTTTTTCTAGACAAATTTGGTTTTAATGGTACAACCAGCTCGGCGTCCTAGTGGGAATCCCAGGCTTACGGAGTCTTATGGAGGCCTTGAAACAAGAATTCCTAGTCCGTTGGAAGGAATATCCAATGGAGAGGTTATCAAGTCCAAGATTGTGTACTCAATGTGGAAAAGTGTAACTAATGACAACATACTGGGATATGTGCCATGTACTTAAGAAAATGACTCATGAGATAGAAGAGATCGTGGTAAGCAGTGATCAGTTTAAAACTAGACAAGTCATGAACCATTTTAAATATAATTTAGAAAAGTATAGGTTTTGGCAGGAATTTAACATAAGTTAAAATAATACCAATGTGCATAAAACATGAAATCTACTATGATGAACAATAGATTTTACTAAGTATATGAAACCAATGCTCAAATCAGGAATACAACCTAGTTAACTAGTCTTATCATATAATAATTTGGACCATTCTGTATTAAGTTTCGAGCTAACTATAATACAGAACTTAGAATCACAAACGGCCTTTTGGAGGACCGTTTTACATGCGCTTGCTGTCCATCGCAAGGCCGCTAGGTATCCAGGCGGTCTTGATGATGACCATTTCTTCCTCTGTAGCAGAGACACATAAAACCCCGAAGTCCAAGCCTATTTTAGGGCAATACAAGGCATGGAAATGATATAAAACATGGAATGAACATACTTAGAAGAAAGTAAGCCAAGAACATGCATAGGAGAATGTAAATTAAGTAGGAATTTCATATTTTTCCATTAAAGGCTGGGTCTATGCATGAAAATGAACTCACTACTAAAACACAAAATACTCCATGTACAATGCATGAAATCAACTGGAGATTGAAGGCTTTTACTCCTAAGATCTTGTTTAAGCCCTTCATGAGATAACCTACCTTAATTAGTGCTCCTAGACTGCCAATTTCTGACCGGAAGTAAGCCCTTGTTCTGCACGTTCTATGCTAAACCAGTAACTTCACGCCCTTGTATCTCTTGATTCTCTTGACCTAAAGACGTGAAATTTTGAGGGTAAAAAGAGGGTACTAAAAGGAACAAATTATTCTAAAGAACCTCTATCTAATTACCTCTTTTAAGGCTTCTATTTTCCTGATCTGCCTGGGTCGGTCGCATAGTTCCCTGAGTTGTTTGCACCGAACCAACATCTTTGCAAGCTTCTATCTCTCTGTAGGCTTGATCTCCTAGAATGAATTTTGAGAAAAATTAGATCTAACTAAAACGAACAACTTCCTAGAAGAAACTTACCTCTAATTTTTCCTCATTACCTTAGTTTCACGCGAGCCAAAAGTAAGGGTCGCACACGTTGATTCTGGGGTCTATTTATAGGTTTAGCTAGGGTTTTGAGGATTAGAACGAACTTAGAGTCCTAATTAGATTTTCAATTCGATCTTCTAGCCTTCTAGACTTATCTAATTAGTAGATAGCATCGATCCTAGGCGATTTGGATGCCCAAGTTCCTAGCTTTTCACGTTCTCCTTCTTTCACGGAATCTACACAGCCTAGCGGTGTAATACTAGACCGTTTTCCATTACTATGCAGTCTCGCGATAGACTGTTTTCAGTCTGGGCGCCGAATTTGAACAGTTTCAAACTTTTTTGATATTATCCACATCTTTATCCTACTTATCTCCTAATTCCGTGATTACACTAGTCTAAGCTTCTAGAATATGAGCTAAGGTCCAAAATAGTCTTTTTGGGCCAATTGGGTTTATTATATGGGCCTAATCCTCTTGGATCAGTGCAGGGTCATAATAATTTTGATTTAATTAACCATTATTCAGTTAATAGCCCATTTAAATGCTTAATAATTATCTTTTTAATTAAAAAAATTCTTAGAAAATCCTCAGGTGTTACACGTCTCCTCATAAGGTCGCTCATTCATAAATAGCGTCCAACATATGGTCGCTAAATTAGTAATCTGCGCCACTGGCCTAGCCGCCAATTCCTTTAGGCATCCAAGTCCTGGTCGCTATTTATTGACAGAGATAGACTTTCTCAAAAGAGGCCAGAAATAGCGGTCGAAGAGGGCTAAAGCATCACGTTTCCTTAGAGTGACATGAGAAGTAAGGGTTACAGGATTTTTAGGGTAGAACCTGCTCGGGTGCCTTGAGGGAATCCAAGGCTAGTGTAGACTTATGGAGGTCTCAATGAAGAAAGTACCAGTCCGAAAGAAGGAATATCTCGTGGAGGGTCCAATCATCACCAAGAGTTAAGTGTATAAACGATAGAAAGTAAAACATAGACTCCATCTACGGATGTGAGATGAGAGTGCCAATAGACCTGCGATATAGGCCAGAAACCCGATAAAACTGAGAGAGCAAAAATATACGTCCAATCAGAAGTCGCTATTTCCAGAAATGGCGACTATTTGAAAGGTCACTCAATATCATTTTTAATAGAATTCGAAGAAAAATAATAAGAATTAGCGACACTGTACACGGGCGCTAATTCTAGAATTTTCTAGAAATTAATGGAATTTAACTGTAATTGGCGACCGTACTCAACGACGCCCAATCTTTAAATAGCGTCTATGATTCTGTCGCAGATTCATGAGTTTCCATTTATTTAATTTTCCTAAAGTTTTTAAGAAATAACGCCTCGTTACGGGGGTGTTCATTAATTAATTGGCGACTGCATGATAGTCGCCCATTCTTTTATTGCTATGTATCAGGTAGGAATGTTTATAGACACATAATACTGTTCATTTCTTTTAAATTGCACATGAACAGTAACACTTTGATATTTATATGGAATTTTAAGAAACTAAAGACATGGATAGCTAGAGAAAAATATGAAGAATCTAGAAACATGCTCATGCAAGATTTTTAACGTAAGGTTTGATGGATATTAAATTTTTAAACATGTGATATTAATTGCATTGAAAGAAATAGCGGCAGAGGTATGGTCGCTCATTAATTTGCGACTGAAAGTCCATCGTAGATTCAGTATTTGCGATCTTCTACGCGATCGTTCATTAATAGGCGGCCACTGGTCGGTCGCAATTTTCATACAGACAAAAAACTAACAAAAACTATGTAAAAGAGACATGAAAACGAGGTATTAAGCAGGCTATCATGGTTTATATGCATGCAGTACCTATTACTAAAATCTTAGGCTTTAGTTCATTAGAAAACCTACCTCTTTTGGTTGATCGGGATGATGAACAGAGAGAAGGGAAGAAAATATCAATAAGCAGTAGTAGCAGTAACTGTAGGAACAACAGCAGCAATGGAACGGCGATGGAAGAAGAACTTCATCCTTTCTCCTTCCCGTACGGGATGAAGGGGAAGAAGCAGCAAATGCTTCCTCACGTCCTCACGCACCAGCAGCAATAGCAGAGGAAGGCGAGGATGATGACGGCAACAGGTAGCACTTCACCTTCGAACGTAGTAGCAATGTCTTTCATGTTCGAGAGGGGGGTTTATTTATAGGATTGAGGTTTAAGCTTCCTAATGGGAATTAAGTTCCCATGGAAAGAATCCTAATGGGTTTAAAATTTCTATGTTAATCTCTCTATTGCTATAACTACAGTCACTATCCTGTTTGGGGTTCAAAACCCTAAGTCCATGCACATTCGAACGTGATCAAACTTTGTGAAACCTAAAGGCCCCATATATGTATATATTTTTGTACATATCCTATGTAAGGCCCATTTGGTTTATTGACTAAGGCCCTTTATTTGTCAAAGGCTTCTAGCTATTGGGCTCTTGGTATAGTGTGGTCGGACTAAGGCCTTAAAAGGCTCTTTCTTGCTATTAGGTTAAAAAGGGTCTTATATATATATAAATATCTATATGGCCCTTAAAGCCCATTTGGCCCTTCGAGGGTTTGAGTTAGGCTTTTTAGGCCTTTATTATGCATTTATATAGAGGGATTTCAATTCATACATACATATATATTTGTATATTTATTTGGGGTGCTACACCCTCCCCCACTTAAAAGAATTTGATCCCCAAATTCAATTCCATATGGACATGGAGGGTGCAGAGTACTTACAATTTTGAAATAAGTCAGGGAATCTTTTTTTCATTGATTTTTTAGTCTCCCATGTGGCTTCTTTTTTGAGATTCTTGTTTCATTGAATCTTCACCATAGGGATCATTTTGTTCCTCAGCACACGAACCTCGCGATCAAGGATCTCCAACGACTTTTGTTCATATGTGAGATCCTTTTGTATCACCAGGTCATCATGATCTATAACCTGGGATGGGTCATGAATATATTTCTTGAGCATAGAGATATGGAATACATTATGAACTTCATATAACTGTGGTGACAAGGCAATCCGATAAGCAACCTTGCCGACTCTTTCTAGCACTTCAAATGGACCGATGTATCTTGGTGTAAGCTTACCCTTAACACCAAATCTTCTAATGCCTCATCCTGGGGACACTTTAAGAAAGACGTGATCTCCGACTTGGAACTCCAAGTCCCTCCTTCTAGTATCGGCGTAAGTATTTTGTCGAGACTGAGCCATCTGAAGTCTTTCTCTAATGATTTGAATCTTCTCGTTGGTGTCTCGTACCATGTCTGGTCCTAGAAGTTTCTTTTCCCCAACTTCGTTCCAGCATAGTGGTGAGCGGCAACTCCTTCCATATAATGTTTCGAAGGGTGCCATTTGAATACTTGCTTGGTAATTGTTGTTATATTCAAACTCGATCAAAGGCAAGTGATCATGCCAGCTTCCACCAAAATCAATAGCACAAGCCCGTAACATGTCTTCCACGACTTGATTGGTTCTCTTGGTCTGACCATCCGTTTGAGGATGAAAAGTAGTGCTAAAGTTGAGTCTTGTCTCCAACGAATGTTGTAAACCCTTCCAAAAATGAGAAGTGAAGCGCGGGTCTCAGTCAGACACGATCGAAATAGGAACTCCATGCAGTCTAACAACTTCTTTGATGTACAAGGTGGCTAGAACATCAACCGACCATTGACTCTTTATAGGCAAGAAGTGTGCCGACTTGGTCAATCGATCTATGATAACCAATATTCCGTCATATCCGCCTTTAGATTTAGACAAACCCATGATGAAATCCATGCGGATATCTTCCCACTTCCACTTAGGAATGTCTAGAGGATGGAAGTTGCCAACAGGCTTTTGGTGTTCCGCTTTGACATGTTGGCATGTGAGATAGCGAGAAATGAAGTATGCTACCTCCCTTTTCATGTTGGGCCACCAAAAGGTCTGTTTCAAGTCTTGGTACATCTTGGTAGATCTGGGATGAATTGTGTACCTTGATCGGTGAGCTTCATCTAAGATTTTCTTCTTCAATTCCGGGCAGTCCAGTACACAAGTCCTTTCTCGGAATAATAATCTTTCATCTGATGCTAGTTTGAAATCGGGTTGTTCTTCTAGTTTGCCTTTAACTTCTACCAGTACCGGGTCATTATTTTGAAGTTCCTTGATCTCGGAGAGTAAATCCGGTTGTATCCTCATGTGTGATAGAGTAACACACCTTTTCTCCTTGTCCGTGCTTATATATCAAGCTTGGAGAATTGCTCCAACATCTTCCATTCTTAGATCATATAGTTGGCCAATAATGCTCTTGGCTTTCGACTGAGGGCATCAGCTACAGAATTACCCTTTCCAGGATGGTATTGTATTGCGAAGTCGAAGTCTTTGAGATACTCTAGCCAACGTCTTTATCTCATATTCAATTCTTTTTATGAGAATAAATATTTGAGACTTTTATGATCAGAGTACACGATAAATTATTTGCCATAGAGATAGTGTCTCCAGATCTTTAAAGCAAATACCACTGCGGCCAGCTCTAAGTCGTGCACCGAGTAGTTCTCATCGTGCTTCTTTAATTGCCGGGAAGAGTAAGCAATGACTCTCCCTTGTTGCATTCACACACACCCGAGGCCAATACTTGAAGCATCGATATATACCTCGAATTTCTCTCCTTCAGTTGGTAATGATAAAACTAGAGCAGTCGTCAAATGATCTTTCAAGGCTTGAAAGCTTCTCTCACAATCCTCATTCCACTTATAATGAATCTTCTTGCGGGTTAGCCTTGTAAGAGGAACATCGATCTTGGAGAAGTCCTTTATAAATCACCTGTAATAGCTATCCAGACCCAAGAAGCTACGGATCTCGGTAGCGTTAGTAGGTCTTTCCCAATTCTTTACAGCCTCGACTTTTGACGGATCAACAAAAATCCCATCCTTTGAGATCACATGTCCCAAGAAAGATACTTCCTCGAGCCAGAAATCACATTTGCTAAGCTTGGCATAGAGTTGGTTCTTCCTTAGTATTTGCAAAGCAGTTGTAATGCCCCAGGTTTTTCGGATCATTTTCGTGGGTCTCAGAGTGTATTTTGTGCTTTACACGTGTTTTCTTTCTGGATGTGCTTTCGGAACTCTGTGCAGAGCGAACCGTGGCCTTCTCCGACTCCGGGACAGTACTGGCGCGTTGTGCTCCTCCCGAGGATCGTGGAGGTAATTTTTAGTATTTTTCTAAGTTTCTATAATTTTTAGGTTTTCTATATATATTAACCTCCTTTTCTCTCTCCCTATCTCTCATTTCTCTCTTCTCTCCCTCTCTCTCCTCATGCTCTCCCTTCTCACCCTCTCTTCTCCGGTGGCCGACGGAGCGGGACGGGGGCGGAGCGGGGCGACGCGGGCAAGGAGGACGATGAGGATGGGTCGAGGATCGGGGGACGAGGCGCGTGGAAGCTCGGCCGTGAGTTCGCACCCCCGCGAAGGTTCAACGACATTTTCTTCGTGGATCGGCGTCCACGATGCGTCCAATCTTCGGTGGAGGTAGGGAGATGGACCCTTAGCTCTTGTACTACATTTCCTGCGAGTTTTGTAGGCCGTGGTGAGCCGAGCGGGCTTATTTGAGCATTTTGGGGGAAATCCATGTTTTTGGGGTGTGTGCCCGATCTAATATTTTGACCACATTTTTGGGGTCTAATTGGGTCCTCTAGGTGCTAGAGAGATTGGGGACTAGTTTCCCCTTGTTTCCCCCTTCACATGGGTGTGAATGGGGCATGTAATGAATTTTTCCTTAGTTTTCACCGTTTTTGCACTCGGGTCGACCTAGCGGTCGTTCCAGCGACCGCTTGGGTTCCCCGATGTCGGTTCGAGCCTTGCGGTCTCGCGATAGATCACCAGGGTTCCTTGCGATCTGGTGAAGACTGCTTGGCTCTACTTTACGGTCCAGGGGTGACTGTTTGACCGTGTTTTGGTCGTTTGAGGTCGGTGGGGTAGCGGTCTCACGACTGACCGCCAGGCTATGCCAAGCGGTTAGGGGGAAGACCGCCGCCCTTTCAGGCGGTCCTGTGGTGACTGCTTGAGGTTTTTGTTTTGGGTTCCTTGCGGTCTCGCGATAGACCGCCAGGCCAGCCCATGCGGTCCTGAGGAGACCGCTAGGCTCCCCAATGATCCAGAGAGGACCGCTAGGTGATTCTTCGTGCTTATCATGTTCGTTTGGCGTTGTGACGGTCCCCGGTCGACCCGGTTGTGACCCAGTGGTTAACATTCGGCCTCGTGAGTTTCTAGGACATGCCATGGGTTCTGTGACTGTGTTTCTAGGGTGTCTGGAGGTACCGTGTTACCTCGATTAGCGTGTCCATAGATTTAGAGGGTCCGAGTGACCCTGTGTGTGTGTGTTCTGGGTGACCCTGTGTGTGTGTTCTCGGCTTTGTGTTACGCTTGATCGAGTCACCGTGTATCGGTGTGAGTGCGGTGGGGTTTCCCCCGCATGTCATGGGTTCTCCGGAAGATGATTCCTGACTGGGCCAAGTGTATGGCCTTGGATTATGAGCCCAATCATCCAGCCCGGGGCTGGTGGTTTCTTGCTTTTCCCTGGGATGGGGAATCGGCTTGGCGGTTTGTGAGCTGCCTTGGGAACCATAATTCTGTATTTTCCGTGAGGGTCATGTGTGGCCTATGGATAGTGAGTCCAATTATCCAGCCTGGGGCTGGAGGGTTTCTTGGTTCCCTTTTCGAGGGAATGGTCTCAGCAGTTGTGAACTGCTTTGTGAGTCATCGTGCTGAGGTTTCTGACCCTAGGGTTAGGGCAGATTGATGGCGTAGCGTCGTTCGGTGCAATGGTCTTGACCCCGAGTCTTGTGACTCAAGGACCGTTGGATTTAGCAAGTCTAGAGGATTGTCCAGTGTCCAGTGACTTGGCACCACTTGGTTCTTCTCGACTTTTGCACAGGTTGCGTGCGTGTTTCTCGGAGTTCTCCTTGGAGGGTGGTCACATCAGTGACTCCCCACTAGTCGTAGCCTTCTGACACGCGTGTGGTCCCACCAGGGAGTGGTGACGAGGCTTTACCCAAGAGAGACGGCTTTAGGCTGGTTGCCGTATGGCCTCCCACTATGGCGGCTCGAGTCTGGGACCAGAGGAATACCATCTAGAGGGCCTGACGTAGCGTAGTCAGTCAGTTTGTGCACATGTGGTCAGTGACTTCGGACACGTGCTGACGAGCATGACCCCGACTAGACCCTTGTTCTATGGTTACTTGTTCGGTGTCCTTGTCTCCACCTGGGGTGTTGCAGCGAGACACTTGAGGCTGTGGACTAAGTCTTCAGTGGACGCATCCGGCCTTGCTTCTGGTGGACAGGTACTCCTGTCACGTGAGACGTGACTCTCCTATTTTCAGGTTTCGTTTACCGTCTGCGAGACGTGGTTTCCCCGACAGTTTCAGGGAGTGTGAGCGTCACCGAGGGTTTCCCTAGACTATGTTAGGTCCACGGCTGCGAGGTCGTGACAGTTTCTTCTGGCGGCATAGCCAGAGGTTCTCCTGTTAGTTCGGTAGTCTCCCGACTGTGAGATCAGGCACGTTTTCCCAGTACAGTAGGAGTAGCTGTAGTGCCGAGTTTTGACCGGTCACCGGTTCACTGTTCCTGCTGTAGTTGTAGCTATTTTTCCTTTCTGCTACCACCGTTGTTCTCGGTTGGGGTTCCGCGGGATCCCTACTGAGCCAGTGACAGAAGGCTCACCCCTGCGTTTCAGGTGCGGCGGTTCTTCCTCGTGCTTCGAGGGTACTGTGCGGGGTTCTTAGTTGCCAGCTCATCGGGCCGAGTGGTCACTCGGTGTTGGGTACATTCTCTGCCTTAGACTATACTTTTGTTGGACTGGACTCTGTTGTTGTAGTTGCTTATTTATTTTTGTTAATTGTTGAATTGTCCTACTTTATTTCCTATTTCTTTGTACTTCCATGCTCCTTTTAGCCTTTCTGAGCCCTCCCGGCTCGTGGGCAGCGGGCCAGGATTCGAATGGTATCGGGCTCCTCCCGGTATCTGGATCTCAGTCCTCAAATGTTCTTCATGATCTTCCTCAATCTTTGAATATATCAATATATCATCAATAAAAACTACTACAAATTGATCTAGATGAGACCTGAATATGCTGTTCATCAACTGCATAAAGGCTACAGGGGCATTTGTCAGTCCAAAAGACATAACAGTAAATTCGTAATGCCCATACTTGCTCTAAAATGGCGTCTTGTGAATATCATCATCCTTGATCCTTAATTGATGATATCCTGACCTGAGATCAATCTTCGAGAAATATTTGGCTCCAGATATTTGATCAAATAATTCATCGATCCTCAACAGTGGATAATTGTTCTTGATGGTAAGCTGGTTCAACTGCTGATAATCGATGCAAAGTCTCATCTATCCATCCTTCTTCTTTACAAATAGTACAGGTGCTCCCCACGGGGAAGTACTCGGCCTGATGAATCATTTCTTCAAAAGCTCCATCAATTGTTCTTTTAATTCCTTGAGCTCAACAGGGGACATCCTATAAGGTGCCTTAGAAACTGGGCCAGCACCAGGGACAAGGTCGATGGTGAAGGCTAGTTCTCTTTGTGGGGATAATTCGGGCAAATCTTCGGAAACACATCGGGAAACTCCCGAACCACGTGGATGTCTTCCATCTTGGACTCCTTAACTTCCGTGGCAGACACAAATGCTATGAAAGCCACACACCCCTTTCTTAAGAGCTTACTAGCTCGAAGGGCCGAAATAAGGGGTGACTTGTTTTGACTTTGAGGACTAGTATAGACAAGTTCTAGGAATTCCTTAAAAGTTACTTTTCATTTTGGCAATCTATAACTGCCTTGTGTATAGATAGCCAATCGGCTCCTAGTATGACGTCATACCTATCCAGATTTAGGCATATTAGGTCGGCCGATAGATTTTTCCCTTTTACCATAACTTCACAATTTGGGTAATGGTGTGATATCTCGGATTCATTTCTGAGAGGAGTGGAAATAACTAAATCTATCCATTCTGGTTCCATAGGTAATGGATCAGCAAATCTTTTAGAAACAAAAGCATGAGTCGCGCCAGTATCAAACAAGACACGAGCAGACTTAGAACAAATCTTTAATGTACCTTCCACAAGTCCACCTTTATCTTGCTCCACCTCTTGAAGAGCTTGGAGATGGCCTTGCTTCCTTGCTGGGCGCTTCTCATTGTTGGCTTGATCATTGAGTATGGGACAATCGGGAATCCGGTGATCACGGCTCCCGCATCGGAGACATGCTCCCAATCATCTCCAGCACTCCTCAGCCTTATGGCCGGTCTTGTCATAATGCTTGCACTCCTCTTTGGAAGGTGTGGTAGTAATAGAAAAGGGTTTGTTACCCTTCTTAAACTTCTTCTCTTGGGAGGAATCTGCTCCATTGCTAGTTCTCTTCTTATTGAAGGTCAGCTTGAATGAGCCAGAGCTTGTAACGTGCTCCTTCTTGTCTTTCCCAGGGATCCGGTCGGACAACTCCGTGGCATCTTCTAGCAACTGGGCTCTCCGCACCATCTCTGAATAGAATTGAATGTCCATCGACGCCAGTTAAGTTATATATTGCAGCCGAAGCCCATTAAGAAATCTCCTAGCCTTCATCTTCTCGGTACACACTAGATGTGGTGCATACCTTGATAGACGGGAGAATTGGGCATCATACTCGGCCACTGATAAGGTCCTTTGTTTAAGCGCGGCAAACTCCGCGGATTTCTTTTCTTGTATACAGTCGGAGAAATACTTGCTATTGAAGTATTCAACAAACTAGCCCCATGTGATGTGATCATGTGGCAGAGTAGCTTCTACAGATTCCCACAAAAAATGAGCATCTCGCTCTAGTGGGAAAGTCGCTAATAAGACCTTTTCTTCATCCGTGCATTGCATGACATGGAATATACGTTCGATCTTTTTTATCCAGTTTTCGACATCGTCGGGATCGGACAAGCCGATGAACTTTGATGGGTTCATGTTACAAAAATGACAGTGGAGGTCGCTCGCTCCACGATTCGCTCCGCCTTGCACCACTTGTTGTAGCGCCTGTGTGAGGCCTTGAACGGTGCGTTGCATATCGCGCCATTGAGCACGTTCAGCAGCCATAGTCCTACAAGATTTAAGTAACTATATTAACATACGATTAACTAAGGTCTTAAATCCCTAAGTTAACTTAACCCATGGCTCTACCCATCTCACCGGGCAAAAGGTATAAACCTATCCTTGGACTTGGTTTCCTAGGAATTAAATATCCTAGGCTCTGATACCATAAAAACGGTCACGCCCCAAGCGTAGAAGGAACTCGGTACGCGTGATGAGTTTACATCATTCATGTTAATCAAAGCACGAGGTAATTTGACACATAAGACTAAGTGTGCAAAGTAGAGATAATAAACCAAATCCTATTTATCCATTGATAACTCCAATGTGTAACCTTCATTACATAACTTGCTGACTCATAACAAAAATCCATTGACGACTTGACTCAATAAAGTGGAAAATACAATAATTGACTCAAGAAAATAGAAAAGACACAACGTAGGTAATCTTGGATGGCTTCTAATCTCTTCACTCGTGGCCATCCCCATCCGAATGATCCTCGTCATCGGAACTACCTAAAAAATAGGGGAAAAACTAGGGTGAGCGAATGCTCAGTAGGGATTATATCTCAAGTACAAGCTTACTTAATTACATGTTACATGAATGCAAGTATAGCTATGCATGTACGCAAGATAATGACGAGAGTAGAGTATCAAGAAATAATATAGATGAACTAGCAAGATTTCAAGATAATCATACGAAGTATAACAAGATTGTCAAGCATGTAAATAACAAGTCATATCATGTGAATTGACTATTATAATTTCAAACAAGTAAATACCCATTTCGGGCCACGCAAGTAATGTCAAGTCAAGTCAAGCATGAGATTTTGTGAAATGCCATAATCAAGCAAGTCATGCACTTCAGTGCAATGCCACACCATGATCAATATAGCTCCCATGGGCACAAGTACTTTTGGGTGTGCCTCCCGGACCAGATCGGGCCCTATATGCACTAGCATTGTGTGATGTATGTATTTTCTGACATCCACTATTGTTTATAGCTAATAGAGTTCCAAAGGAATAAGCTATTGTAGGAATATGAGGTAGATGTTTACTGAATGAAGGAGTTCAAGGATAGAACTTGTACAAGGATGACATACTGACAAATCACATGAAAAATAATGACATATCGTGAAACTGGGTAATTGGCGTCCACTCAGATAGCCATCAATTATAGAAATAGCGTCCGCTAAAGTGGTCGCTCATTCCTGTGAACAGTACAGGCACGAAGAATTAGCGTTCCCTCATGAGATCGCTCATTCATAAACATCATCCAACATATGGTTGCTAAATTAGTAATCTGTGCCATTGGCCTAGCCGCCAATTCCTTTAGGCGTCCAAGTCATGGCCGCTATTTACTGACAGAGACAGTCTTTCTCAAAAGAGGCCAGAAACAACGCTCTAAGAGGGCTAAAGCATCGCGTTTCCTTAGAGTTATGTGACAAGTAAGGGTTATAGGGTTTTTAGGGTAGAACCTGCTCGGCTGCCTTGAGGGAATCCAAAGCTAGCGTAAACCCACTACAAGAAAATTGGCCTTTACCTACATTTTAAATACGTAAGTATAGGTCCAAAAATGTAGGTAAAACCTTTAGTCACGTTTGCTTGCCACGCTTTCAAAGCGTGGCACTTGCTCGCGTGACTATAGGTTATATCTATGTTTCTATGAAACGTAGGTATAGTTCGACCTATCCCTACGCTTTCAAAGCGTAAGAATAGTCTAGCCAAAAGCGTAGGTAGATATCGACCTATATCTATGCTTTGAAAGCATAGGAATAGTCCAACAAAAACGTAGGTTAAAAACATATATACACACGCATATAAGAGGCTATACCTACGTTTATAAAAATGTAGGTATTACCTTTCGCCACGTAGTAGAAGAAACGTTTGAATAAGGATTAGCATCACTTATTAAAAAATATAGGAAAATGATTTAACATCGGTTAATACAAAATGTAAGAATATGATTTCTTTTTAAAAAAAATCCTATTAGTATATGTGCTCTCATCACCTATAATAACACATCCATTCATGTTCACATTCATTGATTGTCTCACTCACATCCATGTTCATCCACACAAAATAGACATTCATGTATTCATATGTATTCATCCATCCAAAACATACATTCATGTACTCACATATTCATCCACGAAGAACATACATTAATTTACTCACAGATACTGATTCTTGAACCACTATGAAAAAAATCTAACAAAAGGTAATTATTCCCATCAATTATACATAAGTCAAGGTCAATTATAAATGATTAACATACTGCATAAATTAAAAAGGTAGAAAAAATATTGAAGATTGAACATCTACATCACCTTGCCCCTACCCCTACGTAGGGCTCTCATTTTACAGCTAGCCACTACACAACAAGATTATCATTCTCTTTATTTGTTCTTCCTGGGCCAATCGGGTGTGGATACAACGGAGAACTCTCAACCTTGAGAATCCATTTCACATCATCTACATGGAACAAAACCAAAAGCAAACCATGGTTGAAAAATGAAGACCCAAAACTCACATCCAAAAAATAAAATGTAATCACACCACAAATTCATAATCAGATGTTGATCAATGTAAGCATCAATACAAAAGTGGAGGTAATTGACTGAACAGTTCAATAAGAAACTCCAAAGAGGAATAAGCACTTTGAATAAAACCTCTTCATGAAGACAACCATTTGAGGCTTTAACATACAAAGAAGACCTACTTACATGACATAAGAAAAATAATTAGTGGCTAGTAAAAAAAATGACGATTACACCAACTCACAAACTCCAAATAAATGTTAAAAATTAGCTTTTCATCCAAGATTTAAGCTAAAAATAATAGTCGAACTGGTATTATACGAGGTAACAGTGATATGCATAAAGAAAAATTAAAGAACGAGGATATATCATTTGTCACTTATGAAGCTACTAAACATGACTTGCATTAAGAGGTTGAAGAAAACTCTAGACAAACCTGTGAGAAAAACATATACAGTTATTATATACCTAAGCAATGGCTCAAAAGACCTTAGCAAAATTTCTTGAAGTTCAGAAAAAAAAACAAAATCAAGAAATAAACTAAACATATTTCACAATAGAAATATCAAATCATGTATTATCTCTAAAAAAGATATTTTCAGCTCACATGTGAGAAAATTCTTGAAATGCATACTATCAAAATTTGTTTTGACCATGTTTATTATGTAAAACCACAACCCTGGCAGCCGATATGGAAGAGCTTCCTTTCCTCCATCGGAATTTAGTCACACAACTGTTGACACCCGTCTTATGACCGATGAGTTGTGTCATCTCCCTACCTTATTTTATGATGTCCCAGGTTATTCACTGGTTATTGGAAAAAAATTTGGTTCATTTTTGGGCTTATTTTATGGGTTTTCTCCCTGGTTGGGCCTAAGTTCCTTCTTTTTTCATCATTTTAGCTTATTGGGCCTAAATAAGGGCTAAATGAGGATTATTTTCTGGATTTACACGCAGATTTATCAGGCCTTTATCTCTTTGCCACATCTATCTGCCTAGCGGTCTACCGCACGACCGCTAACGGACGGTAGCGGCCCATTGCTCGACCACTAGGTGGATAGAGAATCCTGTTTGAACTGCCTTTCTCCCGTTGGCTTTATCTCTTTGTGAATGACCAGGCTTAGCGGTCTATCGAACGATCGTTTTCTGTGCCTTACGGTCTATCGTGAGACCGTTAGCCTAGACATAGAGTCCTGCTCCGTCTGATATTTCTCTTTCTGTATGTGGTCGAACAGAGTCCTTGATTTGGTGATTTATCTCTGAGTATCGATCCTCAGAAGCTTCTGATCGATTCTATGGACTCTTGAGAGTATTATTTACGAGTTTTATCAGGTTTTAGCCCTATTTTCTTGCTATTATCCCTCCAACTCGACCTAGGGTTTTGGGGGTCTATAAATAGAACCATTGACTTCATGCTTAAGGAGGAGATTTTTGGAGCTTGCGATGAAGTGCTGCTGCATTCTGGAGTGAGTACCAACCAGAGAGAACTTGTTCTGCATTCTAGGGTCGTCTGGTCTAAGGAGTAGTTGGTTCTGTTAAGTTTTTCGTGTCTTCTTTCTCTTAGTCTTTGTCCATCTTTGCATCATCATAGCATCGTTTCTTCTTCTTCCTCCACGTTCTTCTGCATTCAAAACACATTTTTAAACATCCTCCAATTATTTTCACGCCCCACAGGGGTTAAAAAAACCACCAACCCCCAGGTATTCACCCTTCATTTTCATGCATAATAGTTTTATTGCTTTATAGATACTACAATTCTCTAGGGCTAATTGGGTTGTTTTCTTTCTGTCTCTACACTCTTTTGCAGGTCTATAGTACTCCTAACACGAGGCCCAACTCTTCTAGCCGGCCAGGAGGGGCAGAGTTCTGAGTTCCACATCTTACTTTTCTGGGTGCATGTAGTGGCCGTCGTCCGACCGTCTGGGTTCCCTTGCGGTCTTCTTCAGACTATCTGTCTTCACCTTGCGATCGCGGGAGGACCATTTTCTGCTATGCACCTGAGTCTTTCTCTCCCGCGTGCGAGTGTGCTTCACTTGGCTTCTTTCCAAGGTACATAGTGTGCTGCTGTCTGCATTACTTACTTTGGTGGTGATCAAATCTGCTTATTTGGGTATTTGTCATCATATCTATCTATTTCCTCTTATTTCCTTCTTTTGGTTGCTGCACGCCTTCGGCATGTGTTTACTTTTTATTTCCATCATTGTTCTACGCCCACGGCGTGTGTTTAGTTCTTTCTATTGCTTTACTTTGCACTGTCGAGATGACATACCCACATGCTTCATATTTGATGTTCTTGGTTGCTTGAGTTTGGCACATGTCACACACTTCATATCCCATCTCACCCACTTTTCACACTTCACAAATATCAACACTGTTGATTTTTTGGCGATCACGGTGGGACACCTAGTGCCAATCGTGTTGAGTGTTATTTGACATGCTCTTATCTGTGTTTTCCAGTTCTCCCTGTGTTTTCCTCGATTTTTCCATTTCATTTCCTATTGTTTCTGCTCCCTGGCTCTCTGGCGGTCTCCTTCTGACCGTTTGTGGCTTAAAAGTGGTCTAGCGATAGACCGTCTTTGTAACGCCCGAGAAAAATTCTTAGATTTAAAATATAATTATATTAATTATTAAGCATTTAATGAGCTATTAAATGAATTGTGGATAAATCCAATTATTAAGGCCCTACACTAATCCAAGAGGATTAGGCCCATATAATGAACCCAATAGGCCCAAGAGATTATTTTGGACCTTAGCCCATATTCTAGAAGCTTAAAATAGGTGTAATCACAAAATTAAGGGATAATTATTCTTTAGTAGATAAATAAATAGATAATAATGGGGATAATATCAAAAGAGTTTGTACCTATTCAAATTCGGCGCTCATGAAGGAAAACGGTCTATCGCGAGACCGCAAAGGGATAGTAAACGGTCTAGAGCTAGACTGCTAAGCTCTGTCAGTTCCGTGAGTATGAGAAAGCGTGAAAAGATTAGATTTTTAGCATCCAAATCACCTAGGATCGATTCTATCTACTAACTAGATAAGTCTAGAAGGCTATAAGATCGAATTGAAAGCCTAATTTGGACTCTAGATTCATTCTAATCCTCAAAACCCTAGCTAAACCTATAAATAGACCCCAGATTTGACGTGTGCGACCCTTACTTTTGGCTCACGAGGAACTAAGGTAAGGAGACAGAATTAGAGGTAAGTTCTTTAGAGTATTTTGTTTTTAATACTAAGGTCTAACTGCCCTCCGAATTTTGTTCTAGGATATCAAGTCTACAAGAAGTTAGAGGCTTCCAAGGTTGCTGATCCTACACCCATAACTCAGGAAATAGTGCGGCCAACCTAAGAAGATCAGGGAAATAGAAGCCCTAAATGAGATAATTAGATAGAGGTTCTTTAGAACAATTTGTTCCTGTTAGTACCCTCTTCTTACCCCTCAAAATTTCACGTCTTTAGGTCAAGGGAATCAAAAGATACAAGGGCGTGAAGTTGCTGATTTAGTTCAGGACGAGCATAGAACTAAGGTTGACTTTCAGTCTTAAATTCGAAATCTAAAGACCATGACAGAGGTAGGTTATCTCATGAATGGCTCAAACTCAAAGTCAGGAATAAAAGCCCTCTGATTTTATTCGATTTCATGCATTGTACATTGAGAATTTTATGATTTATTGGGACTATGCATCTAGTATACTCCACATGAATGAACTAGCCTTAATGAAGTAAAAGGAATTTTCTTGTTTATTACACAAACCTATGCATATTGTTGGCCCATATTCGTTCTATCATGATTATAAAAGTTTATATATGTTGATTTCCAGGCATGATATGTCTTGGATTAGTATTTTGTTTCATTATTATTGAGTTTTATGAAATACAGGAGGAAACTGTCTTCCTGTAGACCACCTGAAACTCTAGCGGTCGCCCGATAGACCGCTAGCCATAGTGAAACGGTCCTATACTAGAATGTTTAAGTTTCTGATTTCTATAATATTATTAATTCGAAACATATTACAGATTAGCCATAATTAATTTATGATAAGCCAGTTAACTAAGTTTTATTCCTAGTTTTAATACTGGTTTCATAGACTTAGTTATATTTACTGTTCAGTTCATCATAAAAGATTTCATATTTTTATGCACATTGGTATTATGTTTAACTTATGTTATTTTTATGACCAAAATCATATACTCTTGTAATAAATACATGTTTCAAATGATAGAGGAGTCATGATTTAACTTGTTCGCTGTTTAATCGTGATTCTCTCTCTTCTAGAGTCATTTCTTAAGTACATGGCACATATCCCGGTATGTTGTCATTAGTTACACTTTTACACAATAAGTACACAATCTTGAACTTGATAACCTCTCCATTGGATATTCCTGCCAACGGACTATGAAATCTTATTTCAAGGCCTCCGTAAGACTTCGTGAGCCTGGGATTCCCACTAGGACGCCGAGCTGGTTATACCATTAAAACCCATTGTCTAGAAAGCACTTTTACCGGTGTTTCATGCATTCGGGAACTTAGCGGCCTTCTAGTTGACCGCTAGATTCTGCTAGCGGCCATGCATTTGACCGCTAATGGATCCTAAACGGCCATGCATTAGACTGCCAGGATTCCAGATGTTCTGTTTTCAAAATGTCGACTCTGTCTTATGAAACGGTCCAAGACTAGACCACTTGAATTTCTAAACGGTCCAGCATATGACCGCTTTCTGTACTAAACAGTCCTGCACTAGACCGCTTGGTTCATGATTATATCTAACCCAAGTTTGACCTTGGGGTTGTTTTTTGAGTTCATGGATAATCTTAGAATTATCTGGACTTTGAACCTATGTTAATAAGTCAATATTGAAATATGAAAGATATTGAATGTTCCGTTATGCTGCCGAATTTTCTTCATAGCATAACCTAGTTATTAATGCATTTCTTGAATTCTCATAATCAAGTATTGGTACGTTCTATACTTTGGTTACCTTGTCATGGAACTATTGTTGAACTTGTACATTATCGGCCACATTATTGATTATAAACGCAGAAGTAACTTGATTTATACTTGAAGATGCAGTTCGAGTACTGATTGTGTTCAAGGGCTCTATGTTAGTTTCCCTCGGCTGATTGTCGGAAACATACTATAAACCATGGGGTATGATGCTACTGGCATCGTATTACGCTGGGAGTACTTTCTCTATAAATAAGTGAAATATCCACGGGATCCACGTAAATTCATGAAGTACTTGCTATTAAGCAAATAGTAATTTCTTACTTGTTACATGACTTTCTAGTACATAACCTTCATAGTTATGAAAAGTACATTCTTGTTCATGGAAAGGCCAAACTTGCATTCTTGTTATATACATGATCAATCATATTCTTCATATCTTGTCGTGATCATATCTTGTTACTTTGGCTTTATTCGCATGATTTGTCGTATTTGCATGATTTATCTTATTCTCTAGAGCTAAAATGTTAATCATTTAAATTTACCTTCATGTTGATACGAAGATATCTACTGGGCAAGTGTGCTCATTACCCTACTTTTCAATCTTTTTCAAGAAATGCTAGTGGGTTGGATTCAGATTACTCGAGTGATGGATCCGAGAGCGATTGAAGGTCCAACGACTCGAGAAAAGCCTTAGTTGTCAAATGTCTAGTCGAGTCATGATGTAATCTTTATTTTTATTGAGTCTAGTAAAGAGAGTTGAAAGATCTTATGTACTTTTGGGAATTATTTTATGAAGGAATAAAGTTAAAGGTTTTAGTGAATTACATTGTGCAATTAATTTTATGTGATTGTCTTGCGCTCTAATTATATTACTTGCTCGAGACGTACTAGCTGACTGTTCACATTCTTGATTATTTCCACTGCATAATCTCGGGGTGTGACTGTCTTATCTCTCTAGCGGTCCTCAGACGATCATTTCTCCGATACATGTACGCATCTCGAGGATTACTTTTATTTTTGCATTTTTTCTGATTCTTATTGTTCTTGGGTGCTATCTGGTCTCCTCCTTTGTTACTGTGCACATTTATATCATTGATTGCATATTGATTGTTAGTCTTAGGTTAGAAATTGCATGCACTCCGGTGCATATAGGATCATTCATTTTTCATACCATAGTTGCATTCCTAACTTGGTGTGTGATCCTCTCGCCTCCATATTCCTTGGGGTCGACTAGATGATCACATCTGGGACCTCCGTAAGTCCCCATGAGCCATGGATTCCCACATGGATGCCGAGCCGGTTGTAACTTTACCACCCCGTGTCTAGGTTGCATACATGAATGAGAGTTTACACCTAGAGTCAACCAAGTCCCCACTATCCATTCACACTAGGAACCTATTGTTGGAGAGAACATTTTATTTAAATCACTAAGGTTCTAAAGGGGAAACAAATAAAAATTTGTGCATCAATATAACTTGGTTAATTTTGGTTGCCTCTCATCTCTTCCTTATCTGCATATTCCCCTTCAGAATTTTGTCTGTACATTCTTCGACGGCATGTCTATGCATCTTTTGTACCATGCACTCAAAGTCTGTACATTCTTCGGTGGCATATCTATGCATCGCTTGTACATTGTACGCAAAGTATGTACATTCATTGGTGGCATGTCTGTGCAACTTTTGTTCCATACATACGTAAAGTTCGTGCATTTGAATATTAAGTCTACACATGGTTGCCTTGATGACTTAGCAAGTCTATACATTCTCGAACCAACTATGTTCATCTTTCTACTATCCTCATATTGATTTTAACTGATATTAAGTCTGACCTTTGCAGGATATTTGCTCGAGGAGTTTAAGAAGGGCACGTGATCCATGAATGGAGGATGTGTCAGGATTGTGACACGTGTAAAGTAGTGAGCTGAAATGCTGCCACGTGGTCAAGGCACTAGGGCGGGAATTCGTAGAGGATACACGCCCACCTATCTACTACTGCTATAAAAAGAAGACTTCTCCATCTGGAGAAGATGATCGTAAGTGTGAGGATTGAAAGATACCTTAGAAGAGCAGAAGCAGAAAGAGCCTGCACGATCCAGAGAGAAGAGAAAGAGGAGAAAGAGAGAAGAAGAGAAGGAGAGAGAAAAAGAGAGAGAGTAGCAGAGAAGAAAAGAAACGAAGAAGAAGAAGAAAGATAGCGAGAGAGATAGAGAGTTAGAGGAGAAGAAGAGAAGCTTCATCAGAAGATCTGTCCCTACTGGAATCTGGATCATATCCAATCTAGTCAGCTCCATGGGAGCCACATCTGTGTTGATGTCGTTTACAGCCTTCAGTTGCTGTGTTTTCTTGTCTCTTGTTTTTCTTTTGAACCTTTATTCAAGCTGTTAGTCAGCGGAGCAAGCTGTGTTGCTCATCGGTTGCAGAGGAGGATTCCTCTGGTCGGCTAAGCTGTATTGCCCAGCGGGTCAAGCTGTTAGGTAGCGGATGGCTAAGCTGTACTGCCCAGCGGAAGCAAGCTGTGATGCTCAGCAGTTGTAGGCAAGCTGTGAGGCTCAGCGGTTTAAGCTGTGTATCAGCGGAATCCACACTCTGGTTTGAGTGTGGGGTGGATGTAGGTCTGGAGGACCGAACCACCTAAAAAATCTTCTATGCAGTGGTTTGTTTGTCTATTGTGTTTCGCTAGATGCGTGTGTAGGCTCGATGTGTTCCTTCATCTAGTGAGTGGTTTATTCGCACACCACATATTTGATTGAATATGGGTCTGCACACCAGCGCATAAATTGTAGATCAGAAGTTCAGTCTATCTGATCTTTCCATTTCGTTTGAAGAGAGCACCTGTGTCATACAAGGCACCTATTTGTGTTAATTCCGCATTATTGTTCGGTTACAGGTTTTAATCGGACAAAATTTTAAATAGGGGATTCATTCAACCCCCCTTTTGAATCCGAGCCTTACACTCATCCTTCACATTCTTCTTAGCTGGTGTGACTGATTTGTATCTATTGTTGATTAGTTGGTTAGTTGTATTTTTGATCTAATCTGAGGAACTCAAGTTGCATGCCATGCAATTCAGTCTGAGAATCATGTAGAAATTCCTATCATATAGGTTTAAGAGTGACCACTGAATCAAACTGATATAAGGTTAATGTATTCTCAGATTTGCATTTAAATGACTTGAAAATATCTGAATGATAAGCTTAAATAAACTTTAACCATATGGGTCATAAAAATCTTAGATTCACTTATCTGAAATCTAAAAATTTAAAATCAAGGCTACTTTGGTTGAGATACATAGAGTGAGTATTGTTCTTAAACATTAACCTTGAAGAGTCTGACTAAAAAGAAAATCGGTTAGTAATGTAATGACTTTGTTCACTGAGAAACTGGGTCCTCCATCAAAGAAATGAAGTAAACCCAAGTCATGAAGTGTCATAGTCGCTTAAAGCAAAAAATCATTGAGAACCTGACAGAGCAATGGCATGTTTGTGTTGATTAACTGAGGAGTCTGGCCTCTGATCAAGGTGTCTCCTCACGTAAAAAGACACTTCTATTGCTAACTCTGGTCTCAATGTTGAGAGGCAATGACAGTTATTACACTGAGTAACTGGGTCACTTCACCTGAGATGTGTTGTGCCCCACGTAAAAAGGTGTTGATCAACTTAAATTGCTCAGGAAAAGAATAATGTGCTTCAAATGAAAATCTTGCAAACTCTGTCAACACATGCTCTTATAAAAGTGTTTAATCTCAATACTAATCTGTGTAACTCTCAAAGGAGTCATTGAGATCATGCGTGTAAGATAAAGATGATTGGTCCTGAGTGTTATCTGATTATTTGGTTCACCATTATTAAAACTTGAATTCAGATATAAGTATTGAGTTTAATTGATAAATTTGGTATACATCATAATTAAATCAGGTTGGTCAAGTTGCCAATTCATAACCCTCTATGATAGGAGAGTTTATTCATGTTAAGACTTATTGGAGTGGTGCATGCCTTACAATCCCTCATGATCTGATTCACCCCTAACAACTTAATCAACAGGAACCTTGTTGACAATTCTCTCTTATCTGTTGATTGGTTGTTCCTTGAGATGTACTGTGCTTTGACTGTTTCTCACCCCTACTCTTTTCTACCTTTACTTTCCTATCATCAACTGTTTTACTCTCCACACTGTTGAAATCTTCCATCTTGTTTCTGTAACCTGTTCTAGTTCTGTGGACCTTTCACCTGCTTTATTCTGTCCATACATATGTGAGGTGCCACAACCATTATTGGTTTGGATTCCTTGTGGTGGCAGGTTTCAGATTGCTTCATTGGATAACCAGAGTTCATTCCTGCACTTCAGGGGGAGTTCTGGGTCATCTGCATTTAAGGGGAGAGTAGTCAAACATTCATGTCTATAGGGGGAGTTCTTATATTTTAAATAGGGGAGAATTGGTATCAAATTTCATACATGTCTTTCATTCCACTCGCAAATCATTTCCTTTTTAATTATGTCAAAGGGGGAGAATTGTTTACTTGCTGAGTCTACGTGACTCGTTGTGTTGACATCATCAAAAAGGGGGAGATTGTTGTGCCCCTTGTGTTTTGATGATAGTGTGTTGTTATTTTGATGATAGCAACTCAGTGAGTCACCACATAAGACTGATGATGATCTATGCTAACTGCTATGGGGAGCGTTATGGGGAGTGTGTTAGGTCCAGGCCCCTTGTGCATTATTGATGATATGATGTTTTGAGTGCATTGTTCTGATTAAATGTCCATGCTCAGGTTAAGTCAGTACAGAGTTTTGCCTAGACTACATGGCTTCTTGGTGCATACTTTCATCCTGAACAAGCTAAGTCCATGTATATGTTTGCTGCATGAACCCTGAGTTCATTGTTTATAGGATCAAGCCCCTACCGTTGCGCTAAAAGCTCGAGCTGGTAGCGAAGGCGGAACCTTATTTCCTTATGGCAGTGCAAAACCCCACACTTTCGTGCTGTGGGTGGACATGAGGGGCTTCGCACATGGACCCCATAATCCATGCGGCTGGTTGGGCTGTCAAGCGCCGATGCACCACGTGGGTCCCATACCCCACGTGGAGCAAAAAATCACAAGGGAGACGCTGGAAAATCCAACAATCTCCCCCCCAGCAACACCCGAGGGATTTGAACCCGCGACCTCACTCTGATACCAGTTTATAGGATCAAGCCCCTACCGTTGCGCTAAAAGCTCGAGCTGGTAGCGAAGGAGGAACATTATTTCCTTATGGCAGCGCAGAACCCCACACTATCGTGCTGTGGGTGGACCTGAGGGGCTTCGCACATGGACCCCATAATCTATGCGGCGGGTTGGGCTATCAAGCGCCAATGCACCACGTGGGTCCCATACCCCACGTGGAGCAACAAATCACAAGGGAGACGCTGGAAAATCACATGTCGATAAGCTCGTACATGCATACATAAAGTTGATGCAAGCTCTGTTGCAGCACGTAACCAAGTCAGTGCAAAATTAACTGTCTAGGCCTGTGCATATCATAATTGTGGTTCATGGTGGCTATAAGTCAGTGCATATTCTTCCCTTCGCTCATGCCAAGTCGGTGCATGTCTGAGTCTCACTCAGCGTCTTGATTGTGTCTAAGGCATACATATTCGGTGCATGTTTTCTTGCATAAGCGAAGTCAGTGCATCTTTTTGATTCCATGCATACACAATGTCACCAAGTCCGTGCTACTTCTGTTGTAGCATGAACTCAAGTTGATGCAACTTTTGTTGCTGCACGCGACTAAGTTCGTGCATGGGTGCATCTTACACAACAAAGTCTGTACATTCTTTGACGGCATGTCTGTGCATCTTTTGTACCATGCACTCAAAGTCTGTACATTCTTCGGTGGCATATCTGTGCATCGTTTGTACATTACACGCAAAGTCTGTACATTCTTCGACGGCATGTCTATGCATCTTTTGTACCATGCACTCAAAGTCTGTACATTCTTCGGTGGCATATCTGTGCATCGCTTGTACATTGTACGCAAAGTCTTTACATTCTTTAGTGGCATGTTTGTGCAACTTTTGTTCCATACATACGTAAAGTTCGTGCATTTGAATATTAAGTCTACACATGGTTGCCTTGATGACTTAGCAAGTCTATACATTCTAGAACCAACTCTGTGCATCTTTCTACTATCCTCATATTGATTTTAACTGATATTAAGTCTGACCTTTGCAGGATATTTGCTCGAGGAGTTTAAGAAGGGCACGTGATCCATGAATGGAGGATGTGCCAGGATCGTGACACGTGTAAAGCAGTGAGCTGAAATGCTGCCACGTGGTCAAGGCGCTAGGGCGGGAATTTGTAGAGGACACACGCCCAACTATCTGCTACTGCTATAAAAAGAAGACTTCTCCATCTGGAGAAGATGATCGTGTGTGTGAGGATTGAAAAATACCTTAAAAGAGTAGAAGCAGAAAGAGCATGCACGATCCAGAGAGAAGAGAAAGAGGAGAAAGAGAGAAGAAGAGAAGGAGAGAGAAAAAGAGAGAGAGTAGTAGAGAAGAAAAGAAACGAAGAAGAAGAAGAAAGATAGAGAGAGAGATAGAGAGTTAGAGGAGAAGAAGAGAAGCTTCATCAGAAGATCTGTCCCTACTGGAATCTGGATCATATCCAATCCAGTCAGCTCCATGGGAGCCACATCTGTGTTGATGTCGTTTACAGCCTTCAGTTGCAGTGTCTTCTTGTCTCTTATTTTTCTTTTGAACCTTTATTCAAGCTGTTAGTCAGCGGAGCAAGCTGTGTTGCTCATTGGTTACAGAGAAGGATTCCTCTGGTCGGCTAAGCTGTATTGCCCAGCGGGTCAAGCTGTTAGGCAGCGGATGGCTAAGCTGTACTGCCCAGCGGAAGCAAGCTGTGATGCTTAGCAGTTGTAGGCAAGCTATGAGGCTCACCTGTTTAAGCTGTGTATCAGTGGAATCCACACTCTGGTTTGAGTGTGGGGTGGACGTAGGTCTGGAGGACCGAACCACCTAAAAAATCTTCTGTGTAGTGGTTTGTTTGTCTATTGTGTTTCACTAGATGCATGCGTAGGCTCGATGTGTTCCTTCATCGAGTGAGTGGTTTATTCGCACACCGCATATTTGATTGAATATGGGTCTGCACACCAGCGCATAAATTGTAGATCAAAAGTTCAGTCTATGTGATCTTTCCATTTCATTTGAAGAGAGCGCCTGTGTCATACAAGGCACCTATTTGTGTTAATTCCGCATTATTGTTCAGTTACAGGTTTTAATCTGACAAAATTTTAAATAGGGGATTCATTCAACCCCCCCTTTTGAATCCGAGCCTTGCACCCATCACGTCGGTTCACATCCTTTGAGAAAGGAGCTCTAATGACAAATGGTCGAAGGTTGGACCGCCAGAAGGACTGTGACTGTCTAACGATAGACCGCTAATTTTTCTGAGCATTCAAAAAACACAAATCGATCGTTCTCCCTCCCCCACTCAAACGCTTAACCACTCAAACACCCCAACCAAGCCAAAACCCCAACCGAGCCACCCCTTCCACCGGCGACCACCGTCTATCCCTCCTACGGCCACCGAAATGATGCATAAGAAGAAGAAGGTGATAAAATGCCTTCAACGGTGGTTAGAGAGAGAAAGGACACCGCCGGCGGCGGCGGAGGTGCCGGCAAGCGATGAAAGGCCATCGGCCCAAACGGAGGGAGACGTCGTCCCCACAGCCGAGGAAGATTCCAGGGATGCTCTGGAGGAGGATGCAGAGGCCCAGACGGCCGGAGAAGCACCAACGGTGGCCACCGGACGCCGGTCATGGGAGGTAGGCCGACGGCCCCAAAAACCCATTTTTTCATTTTTTATTCTTGAATGTGTATGCATGGGTGTAAATGGACAAGGGAATGGGTCTGGGGACCCATTGGAACAAATTGTAGGCCGTTTCGGCCATTTCCACGAACTGGGGAAATAGGGAGGATGACGCCCCTTCACGGGTACCGTAGCGATCGTTCCAGTGACCGCTACAGCCTCAGATGGCCCACCCTGCGACTGCTATAGATCTCAGACGGCCCAACATATGGCCGCCAGAGAACCAGAGACAGAATGTTGATATTTTTGTGTTTTTGGTTTATTTAATTTTTTGTTGTTTTTGTTTATGTGAAATGCAATGTAATGACTGACCTATGTTTTAAATGTGTGCAGGGGAAAAGACGAACCCAGATTTCATGGCTACAAGTTCGGGCCGTATACCAAGCTCTGCCAGACTACCAGAGGGACACGCTAGTAGCTATGGGCTTCGGGGAGCAGCTAGGCATAGAGGTGACCCGAATTGACACAGCACTGATCTACGCCCTCCATGAGAGATGGGATCCAGTTAGCCAAGCCTTCATCTTCCCCTGGGGCCACATGATCCCCACATTGGAAGATATAGCGAGGATCACCGGACTGCGGCTCCATGGAGCACCGGTGACTAGATGGATATACGGGGATTATTAAGAGATGGCCCAGGAGCTGCTGGGATTGGATTTGATGAGGCCGGGGCATCAGTCATCCACGCTAGGACGATCGACACTCCAGGAGAACCTGGGGCTTAGAGGAGCTGCTATCTCAGTAGGGGAGTTACCAGAGGAGCATATAGGCAGAGTGATAGACCAGGTCCGAGATAGAGTGGCGGTAGAGTCAGGACCTGAGGGAGATATCATCTTGCGGCACTTCCTGATCTTACTGTTTGGGAAGCTCCTTTTCGCGACCAGAGTCGATGGAGTGAGCATCAGGCTCCTCCCTTTGCTGAGAGACCTAGATGGAGCAGGTGGATATGCCTGGGGAGCAGCAGTCCTGGCGTTCCTGTTTGACTCGTTGAGCACTACCGACCGGTAGACCATGCTGGGCGGCTTCTCGCCTTTTTACAAGTAAATGCCCTAAACTTTAAACTTCAAATGCTTTTCTATATGCTTGCTATTATTATATGTTGACGCTGACTAATTTTGTTTGTTTCCCCTTTAGAACCTTAGTGAAGGGGAATGAGATCTGAAGGTTTCCTTGGCTTGTACCCATGCACGGATTCAAATGGACTCATCCCTATGGACTTATTGATAGAGTTGTTATAAGCAAATTCAGCCTAAGGTAGAATGAGATCCTAATTCCCTGGACGATCCTCAACATGACACCTAAGGAGGTTCCCTAGACTCCGATTGACAACTTCGGTTTGGCCATCAGTTTGAGGGTGGTAGGTGTTGACATGTTTTCCTACCTTTGCATCCTTCCTTACCTTCCCTTTTCTAAATGCATCAAAGTGTAAAAACAAGCCAAACAAAGGAAAGGAAGTAAAGACAGAGTGCAGGGGTGTGTGTGACCGTGATCGCCACCAAGACACGAAGTACTGAGGAGTACGACGTACCTTGGAAAGGGAGAAAGCACTTGCCCAAAGAAAGCAGCACTGTAGAAGTACGCGGTCCTTGACAAACCGCCTATTGAATGGCATGGTCTCTCGACAAACCGCTCACAGTGCTAGGAAGGAAGCGGGATGAAGACAGAACTGGCGACAGAACGGCTAGAAGGCAACTGCTTATAGGATATGAACGGCTTGAATAGAACCGCTCTGATCTGCAAACGGACGGAAGAAGACCGCCCAGAACGCCAGACTCCTAAGTTGTGGGATTTGATCCTCTACCCCTTCCAGCCGGCCAGAGGGGATGGGCCTCGTGCTACGATGATGCTGACCTGCAAAACAAAGTGTAGAACACAAAAATAAAACCCAAATTAGCTCTAAGAAGTGTAGCAAATATAGAACGAAGTGGAAAATAAACATAATGACATGAAAGGGGTGATACCTGGGAGGTTTTTAAACCCCTAAAGTGTGTCAAAACAAATAGGAGGGGTGTGAAATGCTATGAAGCAGTGAAAAATGTGGGAAGAAGATGATGAAAAGAGCATGCGATAGAGAGAGAAAGAACTAAAAAGCCTATGACTCAAAACAACGAATACTCCCTGAAACCGGAGGCTTAAAGGACGTAGCAAGCCTCCCTCCCTGGCTACAGTTTGTTCAAAAATCCGATAGAGCTTCGCCCCAGCTCGAAATTAGGGTTTCTAGTGAAAATCAAGTCGAGATATCAACAGATAATCCGTAGATAATTGAATTATCTTCTAACCAGTTCAAACGGCACCCCATTTGGTGGAGTATCAACGGAGAAATGGGTGGAATAAGTTGAGGATAAAACCACGGATGGAGAGAGAAAATCCTTAAATTCTCAGGAATCGAGCCATTGCGCGGTCGTGCGACAGAACACTCAGTCTATTGAACGGTCCAATGCCAGACCGTTCTACACTATCGGTGGAAATTAAAAAAAATAGTGAAATGATCCAATTATCCATCGAACTGACCGACCATTTCGCCGTTGAACTCTCATGGATTGAACGGTCTACTGCTAGACCACTCAATGGACAGGCGGTCCAAATCCAATCGTGTAGAGCCCGTCGGTGCGAAATCCCGAAAAATTAGATAAATAGATAATTATCTGAAAAACCAATGCATTCGGGACTCTGGGAACTGGACGGCCACAAGACCACCGTTCCATTAATTGGACGGCTACACGTGGACCGTTTAACAGCTTGTCAGTGGAAATTCAGAAAATCACCTTAATATCCAATAAATCATATAAACTGTTCACACCAGGCCGCTCAATAACTAAACGGCCAATAAATAGACCATTCTCATTAAGGAGAGACGCTAGATAAGACGCTGTCATGATAAATGCGGTCCTTCACTGGACCGTCCCACTCGAGATGAGACGCTAGTTAAGACGCTAGCCTTTCCTGCCTTGAAACGGTCCTTCAATAGGCCGTTCAATGAGTAGCGGTTGACTTGGGACCGTTTAATGAAAATAAGGTCGGTGCAAGAAAACTCAAGTCGGTGCTAGCTTAGAACAAGGTCGGTGCAGGCAAAGGCCAGGTCGGTGCAGGTTTAGTAGATGGTGCCAACCAGACTGCGTAAAGACTAAACGGTCAATCAATAGGCCATTTTAAGCAAAAGCAGGTCGGTGCAAAGACAACTCAGGTCGACGCTGGTTTCAAAGGCACGGTCCTCAAAGGACCGTGTACTTAATTGAACGGTCAATCGAAAGGCCGCGTAAAGGCTGGACATTAAAATCAATAAAATGGGATAAATGAACCCATTCAACCCAAGGATCAATCGAAGTCAAGACCTAATAAGCCTATATTTGGGAACAAACTAAGCCAGGGCGGAAGGTATCAATAGAATAAGCCCAAAGGTGAGCCTGGAAATGACCCAGTGAGTAATGGACAACTCGAGGCATCAACGAATGGAGGTAAAAGGAATGACCCAACTCATAGGCAAAAACAGGTGTCAACAGATGCCCCTCCTTAACGTCCTCTTTGTAGGGGAGCGAGCGGAGATGAAGTGAAAAGTAAAATGGAACATGGAGATGAAGCAGAAATGAAGCGAAGCGGACTGAAAAGCGGGCGTTAAGGTAAACGACACCCGTTTTCTCACCAACGAGCGATAGGAATCTTCTGAAAAACTCTAAACCATCCACAAGCAATGATCGAACCAAAACGACGCCAGTCTGGAGGAACTAACTAAGATAAAAGAAGCACACGATTAACCTCATGGGGGACATAATCCCTTGGACCAATGAGGGGACCGGAGTAAGCAGCAAAAAGTAAAGAAACAGACTAAAACTCCAAACAGGAACCTTCAGTCAATCAAACCAGGTGAGCAGACCAGAGAAAACCTTCCAACTCTGAATGGAATAGTTCCTCGCACACAAAACCATGAACGCACAATCATCCATTCCAAATGAGACACTTTCAGATAAACCAGGGGCCATGAATACTCAAAAGATGCGTATGATGCATGTTGGGCTAAAATAAAAGAAATCATTAAAATGAATGTAAAGAAAGGATAAAATATAAAATACTCGAGAATAATATTGCTAGACTGGGGCGATTAGGGTCAAGACACTATCTGCAACCACAGCGTGCGAGACAGAACCGTCGTCCCCCAAACTTTCCCAACCTATTGGCTTATCCGTTGATTAAACACGTGAACCTAGATCATCATCATTTTTGTTAAAGGGGAACATCAGATCTGGAATACATTGAGAATCTGCCGGTTCTCGAGATAATATAACATAATACCATATAGTAATGCGATAAAGATATAGAGATAGAAAGCCATACCTGATTTACCCGTGTAGGCGAAACGGCCAGTTGAAGTGGTGCTGCAAAGAACTCATGAGCAGGATTTGATCATGGAATAAACATTCAAGCCAAAAGAAATCACATAACGCAGCAAAGGACATTTTTCATCGTCTATTTAGTACATGAACGATCTACCACCAGACCGTTCCATAATTTAAACGGTCCGTCTTGAGCCGTGCGATGATTGCTAATTTGAATATGATCGTGAATCTGCACGGCCCATCAGGAGGCCATTCACATAATTAGATGGCCATACTCAGCCGTTCAAGGAAGAGCACCGTTAGAATTGAAACGGTCAAATGGGAGACCGCTCAGTATCCACACGGTCTATCGATAGACCGTGTAATTATTGGCAGTTTCAAAAAATGAAAGACCCTTCTTCTTCCTCTTCCTCCCTCCATACCGCAACCAACGGAGGAACCAAACGCCACCACCCCTTCTCCCTACACTCCCCAGCCCTTCTCACTCTCATTCTCATCCTCTCTCCCCCTCGTTCCCCTGCTTCTGCATGCAATTCAAGCACCAATCAAGACGCCAAAGGATGTCCGGTGAGGGATCCCAAGTGCCACCGCCGGTGACCGCCGCGGCGGAGAACGTCCCGCCACTGCCTGCGGCCTAAGGACGAAGCGGTACCACTCGTCGTTGAGGAGGGGGCGATCGTGGCCCAAGAATGGGACACCGAGGAGGCGCCGACGGAGCCCACGGTAGCGGTGGAGAAGCCACCGAAGATGGACGAGGTAGGCCGCCCAAAAAAAAACTTTCCCATTTCCAATTTTAATTCACGCATGTAGCTGGTAAGGGTAGAAGAAGGGGCTCACGACCCCATTAGGGTCGGTTGGGAAGTCCCACGGGGCTTCACCGTCGGTGGGGAGGGGCTTGAACATCGTCAGGGTGACGGCCATTACGCGGTTTAACAATGACCGCATGGGAGAACTACGCGGTTCAAATAGAACCGTTCAAACAGAACACGGCCCATGGGAGACCGCTCAAAGGAAGCTGAACCGGAAGAAACACACGGTCTTATGAAGACCGTTTAACCTTAGGACGGCCCAAGTTGGTCCGTTCAGAATATGAAACGCTCAAAACAGAACGGTCTCCACCAAACCGTGGACCTTTAGGACTGGCCACCTGGGTCCGTTCAAAACATGAAACATTAGATAACAAAGCGGTCTTCATCAGACCGTAGAAATATAGAATGGGCCATCTAGGTCCATTCAGAACATGGAACGCCTGAGGACAGAACGGTCTGCACGAGACCGTTGATCACTACACGGTTGCACGATAGGCCGTGCAACCGTAATTGGCTAGGGGCTCGAGGGGGACGGACGCGGTCAAATGGGGACCGTGGAAATGTAGAATGGCCAGAGTTGGTCTGTTCCAGGGTAGGCGTCGGGCAGCAGAAAGGTCCTCGCAGGGCCTTGGATAGGGCAGAACGGTCCATGGGGAACTGTGAGCTTCCGAGGGGGGTTATTGGGGCGGTTGGAACCCAACCGTTGAAGCATAAAAGGGCTCATATGAGACCGTCTAGTGAACAGAGAGTGAGTTATTCAATTAGAATGCAAGATCTTAAAATAAAATGCAATGTTCCTAAATGTATGTAGGGGAAGCGGAGGACTCGGATCTCCTAGCTGCAGGTCCGAGCAGTGTATCTTGCACTGCCGGACTTCTAGCGGGAGAGGCTGACGAGCATGGGCTTCTCCGAGTTCCTGAGCGTGGAGGTGACTAGGGTAGACACGCCACTCCTCTACGCTCTACACGGCTGCTGGGATTCGGTGAGTCGGACGTTCCTTTTCCAGTGGGGCCACATGGTCCCCACGCTGGAAAACGTGGCACGCATCACCAGATTACGCGTGCATGGGACCCCGGTCATCGGGGTGACTTACCCCAACTACCGGGAGCTAGCCTAGGAGCTGTTGGGCTTGGAGTTGCAGCACCCAGAGCGTCAGTCGACGATGCTGACGAGGGCGAGGCTTCAGGACAGTCTGGGACTGAGACGAGTGGGGATAGCGACCAAGGAGCTGCCTGAGTAGCATCTACAGAGGCTGATAGACCTGGCGCCACCGAGAGTAGAGGCTGCAGCAGGACCAGAGGCAGACAGTGTACTGAGACGCTTCTTGATGCTATTATTTGGTTGACTTCTATTCGCGACGAGAGCGGATGTGATCAGCTGCCAGTTCCTTCCATTCTTCGAGGACCTAGGGCACATCAGGGACTACGCGTGGGGAGCGGCAGTCCTTGCCTTCTTGTTTGACACACTCAGCTCGACTAGCCGACGTACGATGCTATGGGGATTCTCCCCTCTACTCCAGGTACAACTCTGACTCTTATGCAATTTGCTATATGATTCCTATAACTGCTATATGCTAACATTTGATGAAATGCAATTGCAGGTGTGGGTCTACGTGTACCTACGTGGGCTCGAGAGAGGTGACGAGACTTACCCGGAGCGGCTGCCCATCGTGAGGCGGTGGACGGCTCCATGAGAGACTGGGTCCCTCCGGAGACAGGTCCGGGAGATCCAGGATGACCTAGACACACTACCTTTTGCTTCGGTACACCTCTAAACTCAAACTCTTTAATTAAATGCAATGTATATGCTTATGATACTGATGCAATTTTCCTATTTGATAGGTTCGGTGGACACCTCACGCGAGCGAGGGGCACGAGGGTCAGCCGTGGGTAGTGGCGGCCCTCACTTACTCTGGGCGAGACGTGTGGCTTCACTACATGAACGTAGTGGAGCCACTCCACTACCGCCTTGTGATGAGGATGACTGGCGTCCATCAACTAGCGGTCGAGTTCCCGGCACCAGCAAAGCCGGAGGAGTGGGTCGGGCGACACCCCCGGCGGTTAGCCACGGAGCTGGAATGGAGAGTGCGGGCAGCAGATCAGATAGCAGACTAGGCAGCACGAGGATGGGTGGTGACTGCCCGGGCTGACAGTGAGGAGGCCTACCATACGGCCTATGCACGACACTACAGGGACCAGGTGTTTCGTGGTTCCCGCCGACCGGTACGACTTCTAAACCCTAAATGTTTTCTGTCATGCTTCTATGTGATTATGCATTTATGCCTGAATTTCTTAAATGCAGTTTGACCCTGAGGGGAGGATTGCAGAGCTATAGGGACTCCTTAACTCGATCATCCAAGAGCGGGATGAGGCATGACAGGCCCTGGCCTTACTGGTGAGTTTCTTAACCTTAAACTCTTAAATTATGCAAATGTTTATGATTATACATGTGACTGACCTGGAGTTTTAGATGCAGCGAGCCGAGGGAGCCCAGCGCCAGGGGGCGGGTGCACCTTCTTCCTCTTCACAGACCCCCGCAGATCGAGCTGAGCGGGAGGCGGAGTTCACATGGATGGTAGCGCGGGCCGAGGCGGCATAGGCGGCACTCTCCGAGCGGGTATGCAACCACTACACTCTCCCTTGATGCTTATGATTATGAAATGCAATTGACTAATCTTGAAATGTGTATGCAGACGACAAAGCTGACATCAGCCTTGGGCGAGAGTGCCCAGTTGAGAGCGGAGCTGGAGCAGAGCCATGGAGCAGCTCGGGAGGAGGCGGCCCGCCTCTGACAGGAGATGGAGCGGAGTCGATCAGCAGACCGAGTCGAGACGGCGCTCCTCCGTGCAGAGTTAGAGCATCTTCGGGCTGGAGCTGAGGAGCTGGTCCGAGCCCGACCCGAGGTAGAGCGCTACCGGTCGGAGCGGGACCGTGCACTGATCGAGGCGTCTGGGCTGAGTGGGGAGCTGCGGGCCTACAAGGAGATGAGTCAGCAGTCAGCGCGCAGCGGGACCCCAAGCGGCAGCACTCACGGCTTTGTCAGGAGTTACTTCACAGGTTCCTCCGGCCACCGAAGGAATGAGGAGGACGAGCGGCGCCGATGACACCAGGAGGAGGCGACCTCGGTGATGCCTCCACCCAAGAGGCATGAGGGCGTTGATGACAGTGACGGGGGCCAGGGAGAGGGACATGCCTGACTTTTGTACTACGACTTGACTTTTGTACATATGGGCATGATAGTGATATGATATGTTTTTGGTTTGATTTTGTGGATAAATGTATGTATGAATGAATGCGAATGTTTGACACTAACGAACTAACTACGACTACTAACTCGACACGAGTGAGACGGACACAAGTGAGAGAGACGACATGTATGAGCGAGTGAGTAGGCGAGAGAGAGGGACCCAACACGAGTGAGTGAGAGATGACCCCGAGTGGGCGAGAGAGGGACGCCAAACTTGAGTGAGAGAGGTTCGCCAAACAATGAGTGCGAGAGAGATGCCAAACCAATGAGTGAGAGAGAGACGCCAAACCAATGAGTGAGAGAGACGCCAAAACAATGAGTGAGAGAGGGACGCCAAACCAATGAGTGAGAGAGAGAGACGCGACCACAGTTTGAGCGGCACAGGTGCAAACGGGTTAAAAATAAGGTTTCATATCTCTAAACGGTCATCCAAGGGACCGCTCAATCACATTACATGGCCTTCCTTTAGACCGTTGAGAGAAACTCGGCCAGAAGATATAGATAGACGGTCCCTTATTGGCCACCCAAAGAACAGAACGGTTTGTATGTGACCGTGTGCCAAATGGAACGGTCTCTTCTTGACCGTGCCAACTCCAATACTCGAAGCGTGTAGAAGCTTTCTAAATGGTCTAGATGAGACCGTTCATTGATTAGGGCGGTCTATCGATAGACCGCGTAAACGTACGCCCTGAGAGTTCGAACGGGACTCTCTTGAAGAGTCCCAAACTGAAGATAGACATGCTAAACCGACCCAAGCTCTATCCTAACCCGATCTAGGCCTATCCTACCTCACTTCTAGTGGGTTTAGGCCTCTAACCAAGCCCTATAAGTCGGAGGGGGCTCTAAATTCTGATTCACACCTTAACCCTCTTCCAAACCTTGAAATTCTTGTTTCTCTTCATCAAACCATCATGAAAAGGGCTCTTGAAGGGAGTTCCATGGAGGGAGTAGTCTTTGAAGGCCCTAAGCCAGCCAGGAAGGAACGTGAAGTGCTCCAATGGCTGACCGCGATCCCACGACACCTGAGCTCCAGCCCGTTGAGAGAGGTATGTTGCCAACAGATCATTTAATTCAATCCATTCCATTACTTACACGGTCTTCCTCTCTTTCTCCCTTTTCTTTTCTTTTCCTCTACTTTAGCTTCTCCCTGGCCCCAGGCGCTACTCCACCTTGAAGTGGATGGCTCCGATGATCCGTGCGTTGCCCCTAGCAGTGACATCCATCCTAAAGTCTTGGCACCTACACCCACTCTTGGTACTAAGCCAAAACTACCCAAAGTTGTCCTTAGACTGGCATAGCATCTCGGCCCTGGTAGAAATCTGGCATCCTCAAACCCATACGTTTATTTTCCCATCGTTTGAGGCCACTATCCTACTAGAGGAGGTAGAGACCTACTTCTCTTTTCCTAGGTCTCAGGCGGGTGAGGAGGACTTAGTGTGTCATACCGTGGCCCCTATAGACCCTAGCCTTATCTTGGGAGAGTTCATACCTGACAGCAAAGACATCCGAACCTTCATAGGCCCACGCCAGGTCCATCTCCTTCCCCTTAGCCCGTGGGTGGTTGCTCATTGTAAGAATAGGTGCGGATGGCATGAGGCCATAGCTAAGGCCACGTCTATTTGCCTATGCGGGGCCATCATGTTCCCCTCTGCCGACCATGTGTTAGATACTCCTATCCTTAGCACCATTAGTGGTCTGTGCTAGGGTCTTTCTATCTCTCAGGCCATCCTCGCCTACTTGTATGAGGGCCTTAGTTCAGCAGCCTTAGGAGGTCCACTCTTCGGCTCCATGATACTTCTAGAGTGCTGGATGGGTGTCAGGATGAAATTCATTCATAGGGAGGATGTCACTTCAGCCAGTCAGATCTTCGGGAGCCATCCCCTTTTCTTCATAGGTGGCGCCTTCATATTTTCTCCACAAGTAAAGTGCAGGACAGTAGAAAAGAAGACCAGGGATGAGTGGTGACTGTACATCAACAGATTGCCCCTTGATTGGTTCGTGATGCGTCCTGACTTCCTCCACGGCACCACTGTCAGGCTACCTAGGAGACCAGGCTTGGATCTCAGGCTCATGAGCGACACTGTACTGGCGATGTATAGCCCGCACCGGTGCTACCTACAGGTTGGACTACCCAAGACCGTACTACCAGCACTACCCCACCTTCCCGCACTACAGGAGAGGAGGATCGGGATGGAGGAGGATGAGCAGGCGGTCAGGAGTGCCCTGATCATGTGGGAGGTGAGCAGGGTGCTTACCCTACCAGCGGAGGTTGCGGAGGCCCCAGAGACGCGCCAGGCTTATGTTAGAGAGCTGAGAGAGATACGTCCCTGCGGGGATGCCCAGCGGAGGATCGAGTGATTTTTCTTCTTTCATGATGTTGACATAGAGATTTATGCTTGGAAATATTTACCTTTGAATGAATAAAGTTGGTGATTTGATTTGACTTGAGTTTGGCCCTTTCTTACATGTGATTGAGTGAGTTTGGGGTATGATCTCAGGATGAACACGGCCAGACACAGACCGCTTGGTAGAATAAACGGTTAGAGACTAACCGTGCAATGAATGGAACGGCAGAGTTGAGAACATGGAATTGAACGGCTTATCGATAGGCCGTGAACATAGTCAAATGGTCAAAAGTCTGCCGTTTATGTTCTTGAACGGTCTAGTGAGGACCGTAGATTCTTGGAGTAGCTAGAGATTTGAACGGTCTGAGTTGAATGGTCTGTGTTTGGCCGTTTGAAGGAATGAAACGGTCGCCAAAGGACCGTTCAGTGACAGAAGTGCTGACCTGTAACTTCAACCTACCCTTACACACACACACAGACAAAGAAACAGATTAAATCCATTTTAGGCTTAGCCCATTGCCTGTAGCAAGTTAGGAAAGTACCAGCTCTTGATTTTTCGTCAAGGGGGTAAGCCTTATCAAATAGGCAAATAACAAGAAAGGAAAATGAATACAATGCATGCCCTGAATGCAAATCATGATGATGAAAGTCTTTTTATGGTTTTGAAAATTTTTGATTTTTTTGATTTTTTTTTATTTTTGAAGTATTTGATTTTTCTTGGATTTTTGAAGTGTTTAATTTTTTTGGGTTTTGAAATATATGATTTTTTGGGTTTTGAAATATTTGATTTTTTTGGACTTTGAAATAATTAAGTTTTTGGATTTTGAAATATTTGATTTTTTTGGATTCTAAAATATTTGATTTTTTGGATTTTGAAGTCAGCTTAAACCCGACGACGGGGAACCTCACATCTCATTAGGGGTCTCCCAGGTGCTTCTACCGAGGCCATACCCGGAGTATGATCCAGTCCTTGGAACATAAAAGAGAATTTGATTGGGAAGCCGGCAATAGGTATAGAGGTTTTTAGGGCTTGCGTTCTCCTCACGATAACCCCTTTTTCAAAGATTTTGGTCTGTTGCGCCGGGGCTCTGTGTTCGTCATCGAACCTATATCCGCTCTAGGCATGCACACGACCGGGCTCATAACGTCCCGCGGAGAAACTGTACTGCCACTCTTGCCATGCCTAGTTTCATTCTTTTGGGAGCATTTAGACTTTTGAGCTTCGAGGTTTTGGATGAGCTTTTAGCTTTGTCTTTGATTTTGCCCCCCCTTTTTCATTCCTTTTCTTTCTTTTTCTTTTTGAATGCGGAATAAGGTCATAACAGACTACCCCTATTTGAGACCTTCCTTTCATCGAGGTGTCTAGATCAGTTCTCGCGCCCTTATTCACTACATGCCCCTATTTTCAACCGAGAGAGGAGAAAAAATAAGGGTTTTTACTGTCCCCTAAGCATGGCCGAGGGAGAAACGGTGTCGCACAAAAGAGGAAAACCGAACCACAGGGGGTCGTATAGTGTGTGAATGTGGAACCAGGGATTAACCTTCATGATCAAGTAGAGGCATGCCCCGCCACCGAGCCGTTGCTGGCTTGACTCTATGGCTAAGAACGTATTAAATACAACCCATTTCACGGATTTGGCAATTCTTCACCCTCCGCGTTAACTACACGGTATGCATTCCCAGGATAGATTTTCTTAATTACAAACGGCCCTTCCCAGTTAGGCTGCAACTTAGACCTAAGACCCGCTGATCTAATAAATTTGCGTTTCAAAACCATGTTACCCACTTGAAATTTTCTTTCGATAACCTTCTTTTGAAAATGCCGCGAGACACGTTTTTGATAAATCGAGATGTGATTGGCCGCATTAAGCCTCTTCTCATCTAAGAGTTCCAGTTAGACTAGCAATGCCTCTCGACGCTCGTCGAGATTAAGTTCTTTGTCTATCTGCACTCTTAGGGAATTGATCAAGATCTCGTACGGGAGTACCGCCTCCATCCCATAGGTGAGAGCAAAAGGAGTTTACCCCATGGGAGTACGGATGGAGGTGCGATAAGCCCATAGAGCTTCTATCAATTTATCGGCCCAATCAGTAAATTTGTGTGACTCGCATGTTTTCTTAATGATTTTAAGAAGGGTTTTATTTGTGGCCTCGGCTTGGCTATTACCTTGAGGGTAGTATGGTGATGAATGAAGTAATGAAATATTAAATTTCTTACAGAGGTCATGAAGTTCTTGAGACACGAATTGAGGCCCGTTGTCGGTGACGATATCACTTGGCACTCCAAATCGTGAGATGATATTCTTGAGGATGAAGCGGCATACTGTGGTGGCTTTGATTTCTGCATAAGCTTTAGCTTTCGCCCACTTGGTGAAATACTCCGTAGCAGTCAGAATAAAATATTTTTGTTTGACTTGAGAGTTCGGATCACCTAGTGGTCCAACAATATCAAAGGCCCACATTAAAAATGGCCAAGGAGCAGAGAGAGGATGGAGAGAAGAAGCCGGAGCATGAATCTTATCGGCATGGAGCTGACATTGAAGACCCTTACGGACATAGGTGGAATAGTCTTCTTCTAGGGTTGGCCAGTAATAGCCCTGCCTAAGAATCTTCTTCGCCAACGCCTGTCCATTAACGTGCCCTCCGCACTCACTCGCGTGGGCTGCTTCGACAACTTTCCAAGCCTCATCGTCATCCAAACACCTCATCAGAACTCCATTAAGAGCCCGCCTGTGTAATTCTCCAGCAATAATCATGTATCTGGCAGCGACTCTTCTAATGGCCTTGCGCTGCTCGGCATTGGCCACCTCTGGGAAGGATCCATCCCTACAATACTGCTCTATCTCGTGGTACCACGACAATTCCTCCGCTTCTATGATCTCCTCAAGCTCAATCAATGATACTTCCTTCAAATCTTCCTTCTCAGCTGATGGGGACATCAGAGCAAGAGCACTAACATTTTCATTTGTATTTGTGCCCTTTAGTTGCTTTTATATCCTTGGGAAAGCATATGTGCAATTGTAAGGCTTTAGAAGCCAATGTGTCAATCCCTAGGATTGTTTGGGTTTTTGTGCAAAATGTCAGTAGGTCCAACAAGGGGGCCCCCACTCCTTCCCCATTGGTCCACCTAAGCCATATGGGTCCATGTGGGGCTGGTCAAAGTCCTAGGTGGCTTCTAGATGCTTTGACAAGTCAAGGGGGACAAGTGGCATTCAAAGTTCAATATTCCTCTCTCTTGGTTAAGGGTGTGCCCCCCCCCCCCTTGGAGCCTCCTTGGAGGGTGCGCCCCTCTCCCCTCTATCCCTCTGGTTCTTCTTCTTCCTCTAGCAATCCAGGGTGTGAGACCCATTCAACATCCTCCTCTGATCCTCTGAATTCTATTTCTGCCACCGTCACCATCGCGTCGCCATCGCACCACCATCTCGCCGCCGTCTTCATCGCCGGAATTCTATCTACATCAAGAGAGAGCCCTACTCCATGATTTTTAGCTCTCCATCATGAGCTCAGATCATAACCAAACTTGGAGGGTGAGTCATCCACGTCCACCCCAGCCTCCACAAACAATATCCCATCATTTACCTTTCATTTGCTATTTTTCCATTTTCATGTATTTCCACCTTCCAATTCTATCTTCTGTTCAGATCCTGTCACAGAAACCGTGCGTTTCCCCTCTTCGACCCACTTCTTCTTATTTGTTTGAGTCTCCAATTTTATTGGGAGTTCTATCCATTTAGTACCTCTTCCACAAATTTTCTTGTGAATTTAGGATCCCATTTATATTTTCAAAAAAATCACTTTCAGATCCCAACTCAGTCTGTCTGCCTCTGTCCAGATCCGACCACCCAGCAATATAAAATACCTTTCCCCACCCAAATCACCACCAAATCTATCACAAAAACTATCCCCGTCTTCCTTGTTTCCACCTCTACAACTTTTATGAAGAGTCCAAGTTCTATATCTGAGGTTTGAGGCACGGTCAACGCCAACTCTCAGGAAAACTTAGTTCTATCCTAAGATTTTGGGTTCTGTCCAACAGCAGCTTGTAAAATCGATCAAGGCCAGATCCAAGAAATTAAAACTTATTTTTCTCACCGTAGATCGAGGTATTTTGAAATAGCTTTCCAACGGTACCTCTTGTGCGTCGATACGACGCCGGGAGTGATCGCAACAGCAGATCTCGCCGGGTCGCGCGCTGTAAAACAGCAACTTCATATCCGTGGGCAGCAAGGTCAACGAGTGAAGACCGGAGCCGACTCACCTTCCGCGAGGCGAACCGGCGTGCCTCCGTCCCAGGGAGCGACTCTCCAGGAGCCAACGTCACAGTGGTACCACTCTGGGCCCACTCGGGCCCGCCGATGAGCACGTGGGCCCCACGTTCGTGAATACGCGTGCCACTGAAGCTACATCAAAACGCTGCCCGTCAACCCAAGTTCGGTCATCCCGGGCCCCATTTGTAGTCCGTTACCTCCCTGTGTTGAGTGGGCAGTAGAAGCCATTTCTATAATTATTGTAATAATTGTTTAATCGGGAGTTACTATCTTGGCCGGATCATCTTCCCCACGCCCGGGACATGGAGGTAAACTCGCCCCCTCTCTCTTATCGCATTTTACTCAATTCATATATATTTGAATGCCGCTGCGAGTGTAGGTTTCTAGCTTGATATATTGTTATCACCGCTGCGAGAGTGAGTGGGTGTACTGTCCCGTGACACAATCCAAGTTAACGCGGAAAAGTCGATACCCGAGACTCACGGTCAGTTTCTCAACTGCGCCCGGTCCCATGTCTTCCCTCGCTAGGGACGATCGCGAGCTAGAGTCCCAGGTCGCGTGTCCGTCCTGCATCAATTTGGTATCAGCGTGCCAGTTGAGTCTAGGGTGTTTAAAACTCCAATAAAAAAAGAGTCGTTTAAGTCGGTCTAAGTGTCACATTTGTATACCATTAATCGGTATATCAAAAGGTGTTGTCTGAACGTTAGGCTACGCCTATCGGGAAAGCCGCACACTTGCGCGAGTGATCTTCGGATCGATTAACTCCGCCACGTACCGAGTCTTGGTTTAAGTCTAGGGTCCTTAGTGTGCATTAGTTAGTGCATTCCAACTTTGCATTAGTTAGGGTCGTGTCTAGTCTCTTGTCTCCGTGTGTCGGCATGCCCGCCTTATAGTTCCCCATTCTCTATGGAATCTCGGTCGCCCAGGTGATATTACTGTTGGCACCCTCATGGGCTTGGGCCCGAAGCCCCGGACTTTTATGGCTCCAAAGTCCCGAGCGACTACCTACATTGGGAAGCCGCCATGGACAAATACTTCGCTTATTACATCATGTCCGAGGCCCATGAATTCTCTTTTGCCAAGGATAGGCTGCTTCATGAGGCTGCCGAGAAGTGGGGATACATTGAATGCTTGGGGCAGATTAGGAGACAAGGGTCCGTCGAATCATGGTGGGACATGAAAAGGGAGCTTAGGAAGGTTTACCTACCCCACCCGGTCCCCTCAAAACCGTCCCACCCAATCACCTCCAGCCGGCTCCACCCACCTACCTTCACCCACGGGGGTTATACCACTAGTCGGCCCCACCAACTCAGCCGCAATCAAGTGGGCCACACCTCCAACTAACCTTGCCCCTTCCAAGACCACCAAAGCACTTCTAATCAAGTGGTCCGCCCAGTCGCCTCAACACAAGTGGAAGCCCCACTTATAGTATAGTCTAGGTTCACATCCGGGCCGAGAGCTGAGTAGCGAGTCCACCCCGAGGTCCCTACTCCAACCCGTACCTTTGATGAAATCGAGAAAATGTTTTCAGATTGGTTAGAAAGGACATGTGCCTCTTCACCACCCGTGAGTGCTCCTTTCCCACCCTCTACTTCGAACCTTATTCGAAACCCTCTTGTTTGGAGCCACTAAAGCCCGAGCCACCCGTATTTCTAACGTGTACGCTTTTTATAGCCGAGCCACTTATTAGTTGGCTCAAAGATGGCTTGGTCCCACTTCCTTACCCATCCTTGGACCCCACCTTACCATTAGTGCCCGTCAACTCCTACCACACTACCTGTCGGTCTAGTCACCATGTTGATATATTGGATGACCTTATTATGGGATTAGACTCGCAATGGAAGTTGACACACTCATTGACCCGAGGCTTCGACCAACCCACTAGTCTTAGCTTCACCCATCTGGCCTTAGGGTCCATTACCTCCGTGTGCACCGTGGGTTGTGTCACCACGGAGATTCTCTTATTCCTCCCCCTGTCGGCCGAACCTGACTTCATACCCTTTTGCCCGAGGGAGGAACCATACATCCTACATATGATCACCATCCCACCTACCACAATGCATGAAGGTGACCAACCACACCTTCAAGACTTCTATACGTGGGACCGTGACTTGTGGGAACCCACCACAAGGGGTCATACCTTCTTTGATCCCTTTGACCCATTCCCTAGTTGACCCCTAGACCCACCATATATACTTCACTTCTTCGAGGGAGTCCACTACCACACCCCTTCCCCACGGGCCGGGTCGTCTATACCCACCAAGCCCGTTCACGATACTCCTACATCCGACTCTCCTAGCCCTTCCAAGTCTCCCAAATCCTATAGAAAGTCTAAGGTGTATGCATGGTCCACTTTAGGATGTCTAGGAATTCCGCGTTCCGCCAACCACCAGTTTCATCTAGTGTATGTATGGCACACATTCGAGTGTCCTGGTCCACCTTTGCATATGCATGAGTCGGACTAACCGTAGGTTTGTTTAGGGTCATGTGTCAGTCTTTGTTTCATATCGTTGGTCTATCGAGTGCATGTGCATACGTCGCGTCGAGTCGGTCTTTTGTACGCTCGCGTTGTTAGTCCCTTTCGAGTATGAGACTTGTCGGACTTTGGGATCGGTTCTACTTCACATATCGGATATAGTCACATAAGGGACAAGCGGTGATTCCTAGTGAGTCTTTGAGCCGCCTCCCTTCATTTGAGAGTGACCCCACCTCGGAGTGTCCACTTCTATCCTCCTCCCCAGCAGTGTGTGCATATCAAATCTATACGGGATGAGTAGGTGTCGATTACTTGGAGTGGAGCTGTACTCTGCGCTTTCAGGTTCGGTGACGCATTCGCTGGAGCTACTCAAGCAGTCGCACACCTTACTCGACGGGGTCGAGTTCTTCCCACCCGGGAAGAATTGATGAGGACATCAGAGCAAGAGCACTAACATTTTCATTTGCATTTGTGTCCTTTAGTTTACTTTTATATCCTTGGGAAAGCATATGTGCAATTGTAAGGCTTTAGAAGCCAATGTGTCATTCCTTAGGATTGTTTGATTTTTGTGCAAAATGTCAGTAGGTCCAGCAAGGGGGGCCCCACTCCTTCCCCATTGGTCCACCTAAGTCATATGGGTCCATGTGGGGCTGGTCAAAGTCCTAGGTGGCTTCTAGATGCTTTGACAAGTCAAGGGGGACAAGTGACATTCAAAGTCCAATATTCCTCTCTCTTGGTCAAGGGGGCACCCCCCTCCTTAATGGTTTTTTTAATGTGGTTCCAAACCACATGGGAGAATAACTTTTGAACTCCCTCTTTTACCCCCTCCTAATTCTAGATCTAGGGTTATTTTGAGTCTTTTTCATTTCATACAAATAGATGTAATTCACATTTTATTAGAATTAATGAAGTGAAAATTTTTATGAAAGCTTGGAGCCTCCTTGGAGGATGCGCCCCTCTCCCCTCTCTTCCTCTGGTTCTTCTTCTTCCTCCAGCAATCTAGGGTGTGAGACCCATTCTACCTCTTCCTCTGATCCTCTGAATTCTATTTCAGCCGCCGCCGCCATCGCACCGCCATCGCGCCGCCATCTTCATCGCCGAAATTCTATCTACATCAAGACAGGGCCCTACTCCGTGATTTTTAGCTCTCCATCAGGAGTTCAGATCGCAACCAAACTTCGAAGGTGAGTCATCCACGTCCACCCCAGCCTCTACAAAAAAATCCCGTCATTTACATTTTGTTTTCTATTTCTCCATTTTCATGTATTTCCACCATCAAATTCTATCTTCTGTTCAGATCCTGTCACAGCAACCCTGAGTTTCCCCTCTTCGACCCACTTCTTCTGATTTTTTTGAGTCCCCAATTTTATTGAGAGTTCTGTCCATCTAGTACCTCTTCCACAAATTTTCTTGTGAATTTAAGATCTTGTTTATATTTTCAAAAAAATCACTTTCAGATCCCAACTCAGTCTGTCAGCCTCTGTCATGATCCGACCACCTAGCAGTATAAAATACCTTTCCCCACCCAAATCTCCACCAAATCTGTCAAAACAATTATCCCCGTCTTCCATGTTCCCACCTCTACAACTTTTGTGAAGAGTCCAAGTTCCAGATCTGAGGTTGGAATCACGGTCAATGCCAACTCTAAGGAAAACTTAGTTCTATCCTGAGATTTCAGGTTCTGTCCAACAGCAGCTTGTAAAATCAATCAAGGCCAGATCCAAGAAATTAAAAATTATTTCTCTGGCCATAGTTCGAGGTATTTTGAAAGATATTTCCAACGGTACCTCTTGTGCATCGATCCGACGCCGGGAGTGATCGCAGCAGTAGATCTCGCCGGGTCGCGCGCTGTAAAACAGCAGCTTCAGATCCGTGGGCAGCAAGGTCAACCAGTGAAGACCAGAGCCGACTCGCCTTCCGCGAGACGAATCGACGTGCCGCCATCCCAGGGAGCGCCTCTCCAGGAGCCAACGTCACAGTGGTACCACTCCGGGCCCACTCGGACCCACCGATGAGCATGTGGGCCCCACGTTTGTGAATACGTGTGCCACTGAAGCTACATCAAAACGCTGCCCATCAACCCAAGTTCGGTCCTACCAGGCCCCATTTGTAGCACGTTACCTCCCTGCGTGGAGTGGGCAGTAGAAGCCATTTCTATAATTATTGTAATAATTGTTTAACCGGGAGTTACTGTCTTGGCCGTGATCGTCTTCCCCACGCCCAGAGCATGGAGGTAAACTCGCCCCCTCTCTCTTATCGCATTTTGCTCAATTAGTATATATTTGAATGCCACTGCAAGTGTAGGTTCCTAGCTTGATATATTGCTATCACCGCTGCGAGAGTGAGTTAGTGTACCGTCCCATGACTCAATCCGAGTTAACGCGGAAAAGTCGATACCCGAGACTCACGGCCGGTTTCTCAACTGCGCCCGGTCCCACGTCTTCCCTCGCTAGGGACGATCGCGAGCTAGAGTCCCAGGTCGCGTGTCCGTCCCGCATCATCAGCTTTCCTATCTACAGACTTCCTAAGGTTATCAAACCAGGGATCCTGAAGGGAAGGAGCGTCTAACCGCTGGACCTCAATGGTCTCAGTGGCACGACTGAGGGGGAAGGATATGGAAGAAGCAAGCGATGCAAGTGCATCGGCAAGAATGTTCTGAGGGCGAGGGTTGTGAATGTAGACAAGCTTGCGGAATTGCCTAGCCAAGAGCGTGACCAAATCTTGATAAGGCTTAAGTTTAGGGTCACGGGTGCAGTAAGTGGAGAGAACTTGACGCAGCACCAATTGAAAGTCTCCTATGATGTTAAGGTATCATGCGCCCATGAGGTAGGCGTGCTTCAGTCTGGCAAGGAGAGCCTCATACTCGGCTATGTTATTCGTGGCAGGAAAAGAGAGCTGATAAGCGATGGGGATGGGTACTCCTTCCGGAGTGAGGAGAACGGCGCCAATTCCACGGCCCTGAGAATTGAGAGCACCGTCGAAATGAAGAGACCAAAAGGGAAGATGAGTGAGTACAGCCAATTGTTCATCAGGAAACTCATCCTAGATTGAATCTGTGCGAGGGATAGGAGAATGAGCAAGATGTTCAGCAATCGCGTATCCCTTGATCGCTTTCTGGACAACAAAGGTGATATCAAATTAGGAAAGAAAGCTCTGCCAGCGAGCTAATCTGCTAGAAAGGACAGGTTTCTCTAAGAGGTAACGGATTGGGTCCATTCTAGAGATTAGCCTAACTTCATGGGCAAGGAAATAATGCTTGAGTTTCTGAGCTACCCATACCAATGCTGCGCAGGTCTTCTCCATGGTAGTATACCTAGATTCAGCAGGATTGAACAGTCTCGAAAGATAGTATGCTGCCCTTTCCCTTCCTTCATCATCCACTTGAGCCAGGACAGCTCCTAGAGAGTCCTCAATAACAGAAATGTATAATATCAGGGGTTTCCCAGGGACGGGTGGTTGCAGAACTGAGAGATTAGATAGATAAACCTTAAGATCCTCGTAGGCATTCTAACATTGTTCATTCCATTCAAATTTTGCCCCCGCCTTCAACAAATCATTGAATGGGCGGCATCTTTGCGAATGCTGAGATATGAATCTCCTGATAAATTGTAAGCACCCAATCAGACCTCTAAGTTCTGTGATGTTCTTAGGCGGTGGCATTTCCATTACGGCCTTTGCCTTATTCGGATCAATCTGAACCCCCCATTTACTAACTATAAACCCTAGCAATTTCCCTGATGCAACTCCGAACACGCATTTCTTTGGATTCATCTTCAACATATACTCCCTTGCCCTTTGTAATACCTTGGCTAGAATGGCGGGGTGCTCTTCCTTGGACCTCGATTTCACCAGGATATCATCCACATAGGCTTCCATATACACAAGCATCATATCGTGGAAGATAGCCATCATTGCCCGTTGATACGTGGCACCTGCATTCTTCAATCCGAATGGCATAACGACATAGCAGTATGTTCCCCAGGGCGTGGTGAAAGAGGTCTTCTCTTGGTCCTCGAGAGCAAGACGGATTTGATTATAACCAGAATACCCATCCATAAATGAAGAGTGCCTCATACCGAGTCGTGTTATCCACTAACACATCAATGTGAGGAAGTAGAAAAGCATCTTTCGAACATGCCTTATTTAAGTCCCTGAAATCAATACAAATCCGGATCTTTCCATCCTTCTTCCTTACAGGGACTATGTTCGCCACCCATTGAGAATATAATACAACTCTGATAAACTTGGCCTTGTGCAATTTATCAACTTCCTCCTTTATCTTTAAGGCCATTTGGGGGTGGAACCTTCTCGCTTTTTGCTTAACGGGTGTTACCCCAGGCTTAAGAATAAGTCTGTGTTCAACTAAGGTGGGGTCAAGACCCTTCATGTCCTCGTAGGACCAGGCAAAGGAATCGCTATACTCCCTCAAAACCTTGATTAGCTCCTCTTCAACCTGAGGGGGGAGATTAGCGAAAATGATTATGGGCCTGGGATCCTCTTCAGTCCCAATATTGATTTCTTTAGTGGGCTCATCGACTGCCATCGACGTTTCATCAAACCTCTTTAAACCTTGCGCGTACAGATCGGCAGCATCCTCCACATCGCTTTCCTCATCATCGATTGGGTCCTTCTCATCTACGATCTCATATACACCTAATCCGTCATTGCTTCACACCCCTTCTACTTCCTCATCATCCTCTAAAACTATCGCGGTCTCTACAAACTCAGGGCACTTGAGAAGGGCATGACATCTTTGAGCTAAATCTGTAGAAACCTATCTGGAACGGATTTAGAATGATGCATCACGGGGTGCGCCGCAGACGTGAACGGGCTGACAACACTAGAGCAAGACTCTATCCCAACTGACTCAACTAACCTAGGGGATTCTGCAGAATATACATCTAACCTAGGAGACAAGAAATCTACTGGGAAAGAAGCAGGGGTCTCATGCCCCTGGGAAGATGGGCAGAACATAGCGTAATCCTCCACTGAAACCTCCGTTTTAAAATTGGCATTTTTTTTGGAAGCCAGAGGAGATCACGCAATAGGAAGAGGTGGATGGAGGAGGAGGGAGCTACATGGGAAACAGAGAGGGGAAGATACAGTCGAAAAAGGGGTCGGAAGATGAGAACCACATCTTGTGGAGTTCGGTAGTGGGGGGGGGGAGGAGTAAACAGAGTCGATAAATCAATGGGTGGGTAGCGCCCACATGCACAAGGAACAAATAGAATTTCAGGTGGTCTTTCCGTAAAGTACGGGTCGACCATAATAGGAGGGGAACGGGGAATAAACCCCAATTGCCGAAATAAGGAGGCAAGGAGGGACGGGGACAAAGAAAAAGTAGTGATGGAGCTCCCTACTTCATGCGGCCTCCGATGAGCTAGCTTAATCGGAGAATGCTTCACCAACTGCATCTCCATCTCTTTCGGACAGACTTCTTCTTCATGGAACATCCTCTCAAAACAATTGCAAAAGTCATCTATGTCACCCACCAGCCCCTTCTGCGGCGGCGGTGGGTCAGCAACAACATAAGCGGCATTGGTCTTCTTATCGACATGGGGCGGTGGCTTCCTCAAAGTACCAGGCTGTAACGGGCCTTTCACGAAGTGTTGGCGATAATCCCACGTCAGTGGCCCGAATCTCCCAGTATAGATAGTGCCGATTCTCGGTAGCCAAGGCCTCTTCGGCTCATTTTTCTGCCCCTGGGGACGGGATTAGTCCGCCCCTGCAATTGTGCGCCGAGGCCCACGCCCGGCTGATAACCCAGCTTCAAAATCATATGCCACCCTTTCGAATCTCTAATCTTGGACTTGATTTTGACATTTGTTGGTGCAGTGGTGGGCTTACGTGACGTATATGCCCAAGGAAAGTTCAAGTCCATTATAGATAAAAATGGCCTATTACTCGGCCAAAGCATAGGAAGAATCTTATTAGCAATCGCATCAAAAGTCTGAATTGTTGAAACACTCTTCACCTTGACTACCCGGCCCTGAAATGGGAACTTAAGGCATTGGTGGGCAGTTGAGGGTACAACATTTAGACTGTCTATCCATGGATGACCCAGAATTGCCTTGAACATCGGGTCTATGTCCAGCACATAAAATTCCACATCCATTTTTAAAGGCCCTAGCTCGGCCTGAACTATTACAACCCCGTGGCAAGCTCGTCTAGAGTTATCATATGCTGCAATGGTGGTCGGTGTCGGGCGCAGCATGTCTTCTGAAATATTGCAGGCACGCAATGTGCTCAATGGACACACATTTATTGATGCCCCCGTGTCCACAAGGGCTGACTAAACTGTCACTTTGTTTAAAGAAATAGTAATGCTGAGTGGCATCTGCCGTGTCTCTGGGGGTGCCAATTCTGATTCAGAAAATGAAATGAAGGCCCCCTTGTGATAGTGGCCAACACTGATGGCAAACTGTCCACTGCTACATCTTCGTTAACCATCACTTTCTACAGAAAAGCCCTTAGGGCATCCTGGTGTAGCGTGGACCTTTTTATTAACTCTAGTACTGAAATCTTGGTCGGCATCCGGTCCAAGTGCTGTAGCAAATCATACTTCGTGCCAGGCACGGGGTCTACTTCTTATGCTTCAACTGTTGAGGAAGGAATTGGAGGGTTGGGTGCAGGTGCACCAGTGGAGGGGTAACTTCTGCAAAATAAACTCCCACTCCGGAGGGCGCATTGTCGTGCCAGCACGACATCAGATGGACTCCCGATTGGCCTGCTGGGGTAAGTGGAAGGGATATAAATGGGGGTGAGGATGGTGGAGGCTGGCCTGATGGGCCGTGGGGGAGTGGGGATTGGGGATGGGTTAAGTGGAGGGGTGATGATGGAGGGTATAGCGGGTGATGGCGGAAGGATTGGCGGGATGGTGGGGAATGTGGCGGGTGTAATCGGTGACCTGGAGGGAATGGAGGGTGGAGCAGTAGTCACGGTGGTAGGCCGGAGAATGGAGGGAACAAAAGGTGCGGGGGAGTTGGTGTGGTGGAAGGCCAAGAGATGAGCGGGAGTCTCATCGTCAAAAGACCACCCATCATTAGAGGCTGGGCACTGAACTACATTTACTTGCGTCGGTGCCGGCGGCTGTTGTTGCTGTTAAGGAGCGGGCGGATGTTTCGGCATGGGATTCTGATGAATCCAAAGGTCTTGCTGTTGCTACTACGGCTGTGGAGGTTGTTGTTGGGGAGGTTGTTGGAACTGTTGTTGCTGAGGTGCCGCCTGCTGCGGCCTTGCTTGTCTTCTCCTTTCTTTTATATCTTCAATTAACTGGTGCATTTGGGCCCAGTCGATCCTTTGGCCCTCATGCAAATCATAGACTAGATCCCTGAACTGATAACACCACTCTATGGTGTGCCCAGGTTGCCGATGGTATATGCAATACCTTGATTGGTCGGCTGTCGGGTTCTAGTTCTGACATTCCGGAGGCAACTGTATGTCACCAGTGTACATTAAGGCCGAAAAAATGTCGGGGAGTGTTTTTAGAAGTGGTGGATAGTTGGCTCTCTTTGGCCCCGGCCGAGCAGGCCCATAACCAGCAGGAGGAGGGACGTTATGGTACTGGGGTGGCTGTTGAGGCTGTTGTGGTGGTGGTGTTGGTTGTTGTGGGTGTTGAGGAGCTGGAAAAGAAGGTCGAGGAGCTTGCAGAGCGGGGAACCGGGGTTGCTGGAAACGAGGTGGAGCGGACTGGTTAGGGAATTGAACAGCCTTGACCTGCTCGTTGGTTTGTACTCCCTCAGTGACTGGGCCTTGGGACTTTCTTACGGTTTTGGATTTCTGGGCCTCAAAAAGTGAATGAATAGGCGAGTCTTTGAATTGGGTCTAGATGAACCTGGCCCGACTATACAACTGGTGCATATTTGAAATATCGTTCATTGCCAATATATTCTGGAACGTAAGGGTTGCATTTGAATTTACCAACTTTACCTTTTCTTCTTCCGGGATCTGCCCGGGCACACACGAGGCCATCTGCCTCCATCGGTCAGCATATGTTGCAAAGTCCTCATCTGACTTCATCTTCTCTGTGACTAGGTCGGTGAAGGAATACTCTGGGCCCACCCGATCTTGGAATCTTGTTATGAACTTCTCTTTCACCATCTTGAAACTTTCTGCCTCCTCCAACGGCAAGGTATAAAATCATTCGAGGGCCACCCCATCCAGGGATTGGTGAAAAAGATACGCCATAAGGCAATCATCATGCTGAAACTGTGCCGATTCATAAAGGAACTCCCTGACATGGTGAACGGGTTGCCATTCCCATCATATTTACGGTATACGGGGAGCTCACACTGGGGAGGAAAACGAATGTCCCTGAAGTTAGGAATGGGGACATCGGCAAGGGATTGTGGGCCGACCCTTTTATGAAGAAGATCGATCTACTACTGCATGGCAGCCCACTTTTCAAGAATCTCCTGTTCCCGGGATGGAGGAGGCGGAGCAGGAAGAGCAGAACATGTGTATGGAGCAAATGGATAGACCGATGGAGGGGGAAGCCCATAGGAAAGATAATGGGCCAGGGAAGGGCCCATGTTCGAGTAAGCAAGCTGGGCAGCCCCTGGCTAGAGGCGAACAAAATCAGCCGGGGCCACAAGGGCCTGCGGCGCTGGAGAGATGGTAGCATAGGGATCGGAATAGGAGGGCAAGGGGACCTGAGTCTTCCCCTTGTCAAGAGGTTGATTGGCCGAGGTAGAAGCCTGGCCCACTTCTATGTTGGAGAATCGAAGACTCTGAGGGCGAATTGGAGTAAGGTCGATAGGGGCTGTAGAGGTGACCCCTAATCCAGCAATCGGGGATGTGGCGGCAGCAGTCACGCCATGAGAGAGCACTGAAGGCGGGGCATCTACCCCTTGCAAAGCTTGTTTTAGGAGGTCGAGTTGAGTAGGGTCCAACTAGGCCATCTTGTGGAGAACCTAACTGGCCGAGTTGTGAGTGGATAAATCAGAGAGGGAGGGGTGGGCACCCTCAACAACAATGGTCCGGAGAGGAGGGGCAGTCCCCTCTCCCCCCTGCACATGAGTGACCCTAGGCGGGTCCTCCAGAAGTCCCCGAGGGAGGAAATCCTCATGGGAATGGGAGAAGTTGTAGGACGACATAGTGGGTGACGAATCGAACAACGGATTGAAATGAGAATAGAAATGCGAGCTGCCCCTAGGCGACGATCCTGAGGGTGTGAAGCAACTCCACATGCACTAAAAGCCTAGAGAGAAGAAGCAAGCAACCCTAACCAAGATCCAAACAAACGGTCCAATAATGCACACAATAGTGGGGGGGATGTGAAAAGAGACAACCAAGTAATCACCCAAGTTATGAATGATGTGCGGAAGATTTTATGAATTTCCCTTTTAGGACCTTAGTGGATTAATTAAGATATGAATTCACTCAACCACAAGGTACTTAACCAGGGTAGGGAAGGGGAACTGGCTGACTCTAAGGGACTCTCTCTCGCGGATGCAAACCCTAGACTCGGGTGGTACAGTACAACCTGCCCGGCATCCGTGTGAGAATCCACGGCTCACGGGGACTTACGGAGGTCCTCAATAGGGTCACCTAGTCGGCTCCAAGGAGTATGGAGACGAGAGGATCCCCTACCTCGGTGGGAATGCAACTAATATGGAAAGTATGTATGCCCCTATGCGCACCGGAGTGCATGCAAGAATCTACCCTAGGTCTAATAATCAATGATCAATCAAATATGAGAAGTATGAAATCAATCATGCAAAAGCCCAATGACAGTAAAGGGGAGATCAATAACAGCACCAAATCAACATGAAATGATATGAGATAATAATGAAAGTGAAATGCTCGGGTGCACTGTAGCACAAATAGACGGTCTGTGGCAGACCACTCAGGGTGGGCGACGGTCTTGGGTGGAACGCTCAATGGCAGGGAGTAATGACAGAAACTGACAAAAATCACAGAATGCTGAAGTGAACAGAATGCTAAAACGAGGGCGTACCTGGACGCATGGTCTTGCGATAGACCGCGTAGATTATGGGGCGGTCCTGCAAAGACCGCAAAATATCAGTGTAAACAACCAATGTAAGGGCAAAAACGTACCTGAGCCAGCAGTGATAAATGTTCTGTGTCAGACCGTGGGAATAAGTGGGCGGTCTGAGTGGGGCCGCTGGATGCAACACGCCGGCACGACAGCACCACTGGGATGAGCACAGGATAGCCAATCCACGGCCGTTCAGGTCCGTGCGCGGCTCTGAGGGAACCGCGTAAACTCCAGTGGGCAGAAACAACAGATGGGACCGGAGAGCAACCTGAAACACTCAAAGAAGGAGACTAACCAAGCACACAAACTGTAGCAACCCTAAAAAAAATAAAGATTTTTAAATAAATCAAATTAGAATAAACAAATTCTTAATTAGTCAAAATAGGCTAAAAGATTTAAGTAAGTAAAAGAAAAATCAAGAGGAACAAATAAATAGAACCAAAAATGTGAATAACGCAAAATGTGAATAACGCCTTGATTCAAGGCGCTAATTAAAATTAAAACGCCTCTGGCGAAGGCGTGAATTGAAAAAGGGACGCCCACTGGACAAGGCGTCAATTCACAAACGACCAAAATAATAAAAAGGGCAAGAAAACGTGACGCCCTCCACCTGGGCGCATTTTATACAAGAAACGACGCTTGACAAGGCGTCAATTTAAATTAACACCCTCACTTAGGACGTTAATTCAGTTTGAGTTTCGTTCGACCCAGGAGACTATCCAGAGCAAGTTTCTGGATAACTACGAGGGAGATTGAATAGGGTAAGAACTCTATTAGGGAAATATTACTTCCAATACAACACTAACTCCATTACGATCCAAAACCCTATAAATACCCTCCTAAATCAACCCTTGATCGCTATTTGGCGATCTGCTGCTGCTGTCATTGACGTGAAGAACAGGTAATGTTCTTCCTCTTTATTTTTGGTTGTGTGTGTTGAAAGAACGTTGATGTTCTTTTCCTTCCTCATCTTCCTTTGCAGGTAGCATACAAACAACTCGTTGAAGAACGTGGTTCTTCATCAACATCGTTCTTCTTCTTCTGCTTTCAGTTGAGTATTATGAAGAAAACTCATGTTTCTTCGTCATCTTTTGCTATAGGTTGAACACCCTATGTGCTGAAGAACGAGGGGTTCTTCATCAACGTCCTCTGCGTCCACAAAAGAAGACATCTTCCTAAGCTCACCTGTTGTCGAGAAGCTCATATTACTTGGCTATTTAGAACGTCTGAAGGCTCTGTTACAAACAGAGCATCGTTTTCTTCTCCAAACCTTCATCCGTTCATCAGTTAAATCTTCATAAGGTAGGTTTTCTCAAGATCGTAGCCCAAACTTGCTTAAGATCTTAATAATATCATCGGTCGTGCATGCATATAGTTTTACTGTGGTTTTAGATGTTTTCTATATAATTTCAAAAAGAAACGCCCTTGGCAAGGGCGCTAATTGAAAGAAGCGACCCACACTAGGGCGCTAATTATTATTTTGACGCCCTGCCCAGAAGTCGTCAATTACATGTAATTAATAAATACCCACTTTTAAAATTTAATATCTATGTAGCCATGAATCGAATATATTGCATGAGTATACCTGTGAAATCCTGCTATTTTTCCTGTCATGATCATGTACCCTTTTTCCTGAAATTTTATTATCTGAAAATTTGTAAATTCTTGAATTCACGACCTTGTCTAGGTCGTCTCCTACTGAACTGACGCCCCAGACCAGGGCGCTAATTGAGAAGTAACGCCCCTATCCAGGGCGCGTTTTGGTTAAAATTTTGAAATATTGAAATTCTGTAAAAATTGAAATATAGTTTGGACGACTGCTTCACGAGTCGTCAAAAGCTCAAGAAACGCCCTTAAGTAAGGCATTAATTACATGATTAATGACTTAACTAAAGTCGTTATTTTCCTGTAAAACTATTTTTTTCACTGTTTCTGTATCCGACGGTTTCATACTTATGTATATATATATTGGCACTATATTTCCACTCCGTGAATATAGTCCCACGTTTCATGATGTTTTAACGTTACCCTCAATTCTCGGTGACATACAAGCTCTCCATTGGACATTCCGTTCCTTTGGACTAGCGAGTTAGTCATAGAGACCTCCATAAGACTCCTCGAGCCTTGGATTCCCTAAAGGCCGACTGAGCAGGTTGTACCATAAAAACCCATTACACTATTTTGCCATGTCACTCTAAAGAAACATGGTATACCGGCCCTCATGTTATGCAAAGTGTGTATCATGAGAATTCTCTTAATGGGATGAGGTTATCATGCCATTTGATGCTGTTCTTGTAAACCCCAATTCTATATTCAACATGATGTTCTTGTGGACCTCAATTCTATATTAAGAATGAGGACGTCTTGCCATTGATGTGATGTTCTTGTGGACCTCAATTCTATATAAAGAATGTCCATACTTGTTTGTCATGGTACCTAAGTTAGGGAACCAATTCCACCTAGTTTTATCGAAAATTCGTGATTGTACCGTTATTATCGCCATTCTATGTCAAGTGTCATATTTTTGGACTCTACTCTATCCAAGTTTATCCTACATGTCTACAAGCTTTATTCTTGAAATTCCATATTGGCTGTACACAAAAGTGGATGTTAAAATATATGATTAATGCTTGCGCATATAGGGCCCGATCTGGTCTTGGGAGGAGCACCCGAAAGTACTTGTGCCCATGGGAGTTGATTGATCACGGTATTGGCATTATACCGAAGTGCATGACTAGCTTGATTGAACATTCCACAAATCTTGTACTTGTACTTGACTTGATATTACATGACTTGCGTGGCCCGAAAAAGGGTAATTTCATACTTGCGTGCTTGAAACGTGATAGCCAAGTTCCGACATGACATGATGTGTCTACTTGCTTGAGTATCTTGATAGCTTTTGATATAAGTTCTTGAAAGTTCATGACTAGTTCTTCTTGCTATCTTATTGTTATACACTCTCTCTATCTTGTCGTTTTATGCGAGCATGCATAGCTATAGTGCATTCATGAAAGATGTAATTACTTAAACCCATTGCTAGTTCTTGAGATATAATTTCCTACTGAGCGTTCGCTCACTTAGTGTTTCCCTACTTTTCAGGTAAGTCCGACGATGAGGGAACTCAAACGGATGGGGAAAATCAAGAGTGAAAGAGATAGAGCTTCTTCCGTGTTATCTAGTCTTTTTCATATTTTCTTGAGTCAACCTTGTATTTTTCCTTTATTTTAGTTAATACTTCAAAGGTTTGTAATAGACATATTCGTATGAAGGAATAAAGGATTGGGTTATCTGTATATTTGCGCACTCTGTCTTTGTTTCGAATACACTACTACTCTGATTGACATGATTGATATAAACTCGTCACGCATTTCCGGGTATCTTCCACGCTCGGGGCGTGACACGAACATGTTAGCAAAACACTAGCACGATGGGCACTAGGCGTCCGACCGTGATCGCTAAAAAATGGGATGTTGACATGTTTTCCTACCTTTGTATCATTCCTTACCTTCCCTTTTCTAAATGCATCAAAGTGTAAAAATAAGCCAAACAAAGGAAAGGAAATAAAGACAGAGTGCAGGGGTGTGTGTGATCGTGATCGCCACCAAGACACGAAGTACCGAGGAGTACGACGTACCTTAGAAAGGGAGAAAGCACTCGCCCAAAGAAAGTAGTGCTACAGAAGTACGCGGTCTTGGACAAACCGCCTATTGAATGGCACAATCTCTCGACAGATCGCTCACGGCGCTCGAAGGATGCGGGACGAAGATAGATCTAGCGACAGAACGGCTAGAAGGCAACCGCTTACAGGATATGAACGGCTTGAATAGAACCGCTCTAATCTGCAAACGGACGGAAGAAGACCGCCCAGAATGCCAGACTCCTAAGTTGTGGGATTTGATCCTCCACGTCTTCCAGCCGGCCAGAGGGGATGGGCCTCGTGCTATGATGATGCTGACCTGCAAAACAAAGTGTAGAACACAAAAATGAAACCCAAATTAGCTCTAAGAAGTGTAGCAACTATTGAATGAAGTGGAAAATAAACATAACGACATGAAAGGGGCAATACCTGGGAGGTTTTTAAACCCCTAAAGGGCGTCAAAACAAATAGGAGGGGTGTGAAATGCTATGAAGTAGTGAAAAATGTGGGAAGAAGATGATGAAAAGAGCATCCAATAGAGAAAGAAAGAACTAAAAAGCATATGACTTAAAACAACGAATACTCCCTGAAACTGGAGGCTTAAAGGACATAGCAAGCCTCCCTCTCTGGCTACAGTTCGTTCAGAAATCCGACAGAGCTTCACCGTCGACCTTGGATCCTCCCTTCAAAGCTTGGCCTTAGGGTCTATTTATAGAGCCCATAAACCCAGCTCGAAATTAGGGTTTCTAGTGAAAATCAGGTCGAGATATCAACAGATAATCAGTAGATAATTGAATTATCTTCCAACCAGTTCAAACAGCACCCCATTTGGTGAAGAGAATAAAACCACGGATGAAGAGAGAAAATTCTTAAATTCTCAGGAATCGAGCCATTGCGCGGTCATGCTACAGACCGCTCAGTCTATTGAACGGTCCAATGCCAGACTGTTCTACACTGTCGGTGGAAATTAAAAAAATAGGGAAATGATCCAATTATCCATCGAATTGACCGACCATTTCGCCGTTGGACTCTCATGGATTGAACGGTCTACTGCTAGACCACTCAATGGACAGGCGGTCCAAATCCAACCGTGTAGAGCCTGTCGGGGATAAATTAGATAAATAGATAATTATCTGAAAATCCAACGCCTTGGGGACTCTGGGAACTGGACGGCCACATGACCACCGTTCCATTAATTGGACGGCTACACGTGGACCGTTTAACAACTTGTCGGTGGAAATTCAGAAAATCACCTTAATATCTAATAAATCATATAAACGGTTCACACCAGGCCGCTCAATAACTGAACGGCCAATAAATAGACCGTTCTCATTAAGGAGAGATGCTAGATAAGACGTTGTCATGATAAACGTGGTCCTTCACTGGACCGTCCCACTCAAGATGAGACGCTAGTTAAGAGGCTAGCCTTTCCTGCCTTGAAACGGTCCTTCAATAGGCCGTTCAATTAGTAGCAATTCACTTGGGACCGTTTAATGAAAATAAGGTCGGTGTAGGAAAACTCAAGTCGGTGCTAGCTCAGAACAAGGTCGGTGCAGGCAAAGGCCAGGTCGGTGCAGGTTTAGTAGACGGTGCCAACCAGACCGCGTAAAGACTAAATGGTCAAATAATATACCGTTTTTAAGCAAAAGCAGGTCGGTGCAAAGACAACTCAGGTCGACGCTGGTTTCAAAGGCACGGTCCTCAAAGGACCGTGTACTTAATTGAGAAGTCAATCGAAAGGCCGCGTAAAGGCTGGACATTAAAATCAATAAAATGGGATAAATGAACCCATTCAACCCAAAGATCAATCGAAATCAAGACCCAATAAGCCTGTATTTGGGAACAAACCGAGCCAAGGAGGAAGGTATCCATAGAATAAGTCCAAAGGCGCGCCTGAAAATGACCCAATGAGTAATGGACAACTCGAGGCATCAACAAATGGAGGTAAAAGGAATGACCCAACTCATAGGCAAAAATAGGTGTCAACAGTAGGCTGTGGAGAATTTAAGGAGGGTACACATCAAGTGCCAAAGGGTCTTCCAAAAGTAGCAGGTGAACTTGCCATCCCTATCGGAGACTATGGTTTTGGGTAACCTGTGGAGGCGAACAACCTCATCAAAGAACAACTTGGCCACTCGGGAAGCATTTGAGGTTTTTGAGCATGGGATGAAATGGGCCATCTTAGAAAATCTGTCAACTACCACAAAGATCGAGTCATGTTTCCTTTGGGTCCTGGGTAGGCCTAACACAAAGTCCATGCTTAAGTCTTGCCATGGACGGTCGGGGATGGGGAGAGGGGTGTGAAGGCCGGTGTTTTGCTTCACCTGTTTGGCCGAAGCACATGTGCGGCATTGACTCACAATCTTGGCTACGTCTCTCTTGAGACTTGGCCAATAAAATTGACTCTCAACTAGAGCAATGCTTTTGTGAACCCAAAAATGACCAGCTAGTCCCCCTGCATGTAATTCCCAGACCAAGAAATCACAGAGTGAGGTCTGTGGTATGCAAAGCTTTGGGCCCTTGAAGAGGAACCCATCCTCTAAGCAAAAACCCTCATGCTCCTGGCTAGACGGGGTGGTCAAGGTGGTATAGATGTGCCCAAACTCAGGGCAGCCAGTGTACTCATCCTTGAGTCTCTCAAACCTGGTAACCTCCATATAGATAGTGGATAACAAAGAGATCCTCCTACTGAGTGCATCCGCTGCGCGGTTCTCACTTCTAGCCTTGTGTTTGATTGCAAAGGTGTAGCATTGGATGTACTCAACCCAGCGGGCATGTCGGGCATTCAACTTTTGTTAGGAGTTGAGGTATTTTAGGGCCTCATAGTCAGAACAGATGACAAATTCTTTGGGCAACAAGTAGTGTCTCCAATGTCGGATGGACTGAACCACGGCATAGAATTTCTTGTCATAAGTGGAGTATCTTATCCTGGCATCACATAGCTTTTCACTAAAGAAGGCCACGGGGTGCCCTTCTTGACTAAGGATCCCGCCTATTCCTATCCCGGATGCATCACATGTGACTTCGAAGACTTTGGAGAAGTCGGGTAGGCATAGGACCAGGGCTTGGGTCATCCTCTCCTTAAGCTCTTGGAAGGCTTTGGAGACTGGTTTGGTCCACACAAAGGTCCCCTTTTTGAGACAATCAGTGATGGGGGCGGTGATGGTGCTGAATCCCCGGATAAACCTCCTATAGAATGTGGCCAACCCGTGGAAGCTTCGGACCTCATGGAGGTTGAGGGGTTCCGACCAATCAAGAATAGCTTGGACCTTCTCGGGGTCCACGGAGATGCCCTTGGTAGAGACTACAAATCCTAGGAAGGTAATGGACTTGGTCATGAAATGACACTTCCTTGGATTGGCAAATAGACTTTCATGTCGAAGGACAGTGCAAACTTGCCTAAGATGGTCAAGGTGGGCCTCTTGGGACTGACTATAGATGAGGATGTCATCAAAATAGACAACTAGAAAGACCCCATTGTAAGGCCTAAGGACCTCCGTCATAAGACGCATGAAAGTACTTGGGACATTTGAGAGCCCAAAAGGCATGACTAACCATTCATAGAGGCCATCTTTCGTTTTGAAGGCCATTTTCCACTCATCTCCGGGACTAATTCTAACTTGATGATAACCACTCTTAAGATCGATTTTAGAGAAAATAGTGGCCCCAGCTAGTATGTCAAGCATGTCATCAAGCCTAGGGATAGGGAACCTATACTTGACGGTGATTTTATTAATGGCCCGACTATCCACACACATCCGCCATGATCCATCCTTCTTGGGGGTGAGAAGGGCCGGGACGGCACATGGACTTTTGCTAATGCGGATGAAGCCTTTCCTAATGAGTTCCTCTATTTGCCTCCGAAGTTCAGCATGTTCCGTGGGATTGAGGCGATAATGAGGAAGGTTTGGAAGGGTGGCTCCCAGAACTAGATCAATTATGTGTTGTACATCACGCATGGGAGGGAGTTGGTCTGGGAGTTCCTCCGGGAACACATCATGAAACTCCTCTAGGAGATGCCGGACTTTTATGGGATGGGGGTTGGAGGGGGTGGGCTCGCCTAGACAAATGACTACCGCACATAGAGGTGTCCCTTGAGCTATTTCCTCCTCAAGCTCTCTTTTGGTGATGAGATAAAGACCCTTGGTCATTCCCAAAGTCTTATCTTGGTTGGGGTTTTGGGAGAGAGGTTGGGTTGGTGGGGTGGAGTTCCCCATGACTTGAGATGTGGTGGAGTGTTGACCTTGAGGGGGTGGGCTTTTCTTAGGCAAGAAACGTGGTGGGGAGGGATTAAGGCGGATGCCCTTTTCCTCATGCTCAAAGGTGCATGTGTTGGTCCTACCCAAAATAGTGGCATCTACATCATAAAGCCAAGGTGTGACGACCCGGACTCCGGATATCGGATATTCCCGATATCACTTGGAACCCGTGAAGCCTCCCAAGAGCTGTAAAGCTCCGAAGGGAAAAAGGATTGTCGTGCAGTACATTGAAGTCGCAGATATAACAGTAAGCGATTAAATTTTATTAATCAGGTTTGCTAAAGTAGCAGAAATAAAATTACCTTTTAATTAACATTTAAAATTAACAATTATACCAGAGTCCAGTCCAAATGAAAGACATGTACAGTCCAACAGAAAGAAAAACGTACATTGAGGTTGGGGGAAGCCCGACGCAGGTACCGCTGGCAACTACGAACTCGCCACACCAGGAACCGCAAAGGAAGCAGAGACGACCACACCTGAAAAGCAGGGGTGAGCCTCGTGTCACTAGCCCATTAGGGGTCACGCGGATCCCCACTGAAAAATAACGTAGTAACACGGAACAACAACTAAAACAGTAGTAGTAGTAAAGCAGGAAAAGTAGGGAAAACTACTACTAGAAAGAAGTAGGAAAAGCCGTAAAGGTAAGAGCAGAAACAGCTAAAAGAAAAGGGAAGAGCAAAGCCGCGAAGACCGGAACACGGCCACCGAGAGAAACTCAGCTCCCTAAGCTACTCCAAACAATGACAGAAGGGTGAACCCTGATCTCACAAAGTCAGGAGTTCCCGAACCGTCGACAAGACACCAGCCTCAAAACTAAGGCCTACGGAAATAGGTAAAAGGCCTAGAAAAGACCTAGACAGACACGGAACACTACAGCTTACACGACTGGATTGTCGTGCACGCTCCTAAGCGCAAACGCATACACGACTGAATCGTCGTGCATGCCACACAGTGCTGACCTCGAGTAAGGCCAAGAAAAGACTAACCCGGAGAGGTCACGATGTACGAGAAACGTGAGAGTCATGTGTCACGTGACAGAAGCACCTCCTCACTAGAAGAATAGCCAGATGCGTCTACTGACGTCTTACACTGTGCCACAAGTTTCTCGCTACGGATGTCGAGAACGACGGAGAAGGAGATACTCACTGAACCAGAACAGGAACTAAGTAACGAGTGACTAGTCAGGGTCACACCCGTCGGTCTTCATCCAAACGCCCCTGACCACGTGTGCACACACCGACTCTTGCCTAGAGCCAAGCCTCTAGCTAGTTTTCCCCCCCAACAAGACGCTACCGTAAAGTAGGGGCCCATAGAAACTAACTTAAAAATCGTATCTCGGGAACTGCCCCACCACCACTCCTAGGTGGGCCGACACTCGAGGTCGTGAGGCTACGACTAGTGGAGGCTCACTAGACACAGAGACTCTGAAACACGATTGCTGTAGTACAGACAGGCTAAGCATGCACTATCACCCGTACTACGAAGCACAAAGGCAGTACATCAACTGCCAACAGATTCAGGATAGGGCAACTAGACCTGAAAACACAACGATCCTTGAGTCTCACGACTCGGGTCAAGATCATCGTACAAACTGGTGACACGCCGCCAATTGGTCTAATCCTAAGCCACAGGAAAATGACACTGGATCATCAGATCCACATAACCGTATAAAACGACTCACGGAGACCTGAGGGAGCATCAAGACCCTCAAAGCACTTGGAGACGCAAACCGAGGTAAGATAGTATCTCAAGGCATCCATAACCACACGCAAGGTTACTTGTCAACCTTTGGGTCTCACCGGGTTGGCCAGAACCTAACAACGACTCTGAAGCGATACAGAAACCTACCCAATAGCAAGGTATGCCTGGCTATCTGATAACATGGTTATAGCTCTCATAGGACATCATAAGACATCCACGGGACAATGGGCAAACCACGAGGTCAAGCCGAGGCACCTAGAAGCCAACACATCGGGAAACGACACGCAGGAATGAAGCGGAGAAACATATGATGGCAGTCATAGAATGGGCCGCTAGGGGACTATAGCGGTCAAGGATTAGGCCGCTAAACCGAGTCAACCCTAAACTGACCTATTCGGTCAAACCACCAAAGCGGTCTAATATAGATCCGCCACACGGACTAGGCAGTCCAAGAGACAACCGCCACACTAACCACCCTAAAACATTGACCTAAGTCAATGACTTGTAAGTCAATGACTTGTAGCAGCCTAAGAACGGGGCGCCACAACGAAGAAGCGGATGAAGGTTGGGCCGCCACGGCCAACCGACTTAAATTCTTGACTAGGTCTAAAACCATGGTAACACGAACACCGATGCAACTCATGAGTCGCCTGCGACCATCCCCTTAAAACGGGAACTCAAGGGAGGCCACCCACACGCGGGGGAACCCCACCGCACTCTCACCGATACACAGTGACTCGATCGAACGTAACACAAAGCCTGAAACACACATGCCTATGGGCACACTAATCGAGGTACCATGGCACCTCCCGACACCCCAGAAACATGGACACGGAACTGACAGGTTGACCGGGACACTCGCGAGGCCATAGGTCGGTGATTGGGTCTCAACCAGACCGACCGGGACTCAAAACAAGCATAAACATAGAATTTCGGTCGACCTGGCCCCTGGGGTCGGTCGACCGGCCCATGGTTGTTGGTCGACCGGACCAACACGGTCCTGCGGACGCCTGCCGGTCGACCGATCCATCCGGTCTCGTCGACCGGTTACGGCGGAAAACCGGCCAAACCCTAATCCTCGGGCCCGATTCCACGCCCCATTCGATCCCGATCGAAGGGGAAAACAACTACAATGATAATATCGACCTTCCACACTCTGGAAGGGGTCAAAACAACGCGCAAACGGCTTGAAACGAGCAATTCTACCGAATTGACCCTAATTGAGTCACCGGGGTTCTCGGGCTCGTACCGGCCCCAAATGACAACCAATCGACACGAAATCAGCAGATTTGGAACGCTGACATTCCAAGGGTTCGATTGATACCAACTGATCTAAAAACCGTCGCCATTTTCCGACGAACCCTACGAACACCCCAAAAGCATGATTTTATCCCAACAAGGTAAAACCCGCTCAAACTCGCACCGATCGACACAAAATTGCAAGGAAACATAGAAGAGAAGTAGAGCATACATCTCCCTACCTCCACCAAAGATTCCATGCCGCCGAAGAGACTAAACCGCGTCGAAAACTGCCAAAACAATGAACCGTGCCGGCTTTGAATCCACCGAGGGATCGCGCCGCGCCATGCTCAATCTGTTGCCCCATCACGTGTCCCGATCACCCCATCGCGTTCCCGCCTCAGCTAGCTCGCCAACGGTGTGCACCCCGCATCGAGAGGAGCAGAGGGGAGAGAGAACGAGAGAGAGAAAGAGAGGTGAGAAATGAGGGAGGAGAGAGGGTGAAGTGGAATAAATAGAAATAAAGTAGGAAATTTTCCTAATTTTGAAAATTCGATAATTGGTCCGAAAATGGACTAATTCAAAAAAATACGCAAAAAAAGACGAAACGATCCTCTCAAAGAGTACATCGCAACTGTAGTGTCCTCGAGTCGATGAACTGAGAAATAAACTCACCACAGGGTTCTGTAACTTGTACGAGAGAAAAACCCATGTGGATCGTAAAACTCAACTCAGGACCCACAAAAGTGATCTGAAAGCACTCTGATAAAGATCCGAAAGATTCGATAAGAATCCAGGGTATTACACAAGGTCTCTCTAGTAGGATGCTACCTACTTCCATGGGGATAACATCACAGCATATTTGGCCATGGTAGGAAGAGAAGGTGAGGGGCACAAGGCAGCGAGTGTTGACCGGGATGGAATTGTTGTTGATCCAAGAGACCCGGTATGGGCTAGGGTGGGGAGTAATGGTAAGCCCAAGGAGTTTGACGGTGTCGGGGGACACAGCATTGACACAACTCTCATTACCTAATATCACTTTTCTCACATGGCCCCCTATCTTAACAAAGGTCTGGAAGATTGAAGTTCGACGCCAGTCTTCCTCTTGGGGTTTGGTAATGGTACATCTAATCACTCTTAGATGGGATTCGGTAGATGCACTGCGGTAGTGTAGACCCGAATCATGGTATTGAGCCTCATACTCTTCTTCCCAATCTAGTGAGGCTTCATGGACCTCAACCACACTCTCAAGTTCTCCTTGGGGTGGGTGAGCTTCTTCCTCAATAAGACAATCCTTTGGATGGGCATTGCCCCGCAAAGTGGCCAAACCCTTGGCACCTATAACATTGTTGACGGCCACTACCCCGGGTGGTCCCTCCTACACTTGGACCCTTGGAATTATCTTCCCTCCGTGGAGGAGGATGGCTAGGGGCGGTCTTGGTTGGAGTGATGGTGGGAGGGGGATTGTAGGGCCGCAATGGGGCACTTTCACTTGGGCTAGGGGCCTTCATGGGGGTGGGGGGCGGGTTGGTTCGGGGTCCCATGCCTTTGGGATCAGCCGATCGGGGAGGAGCAAACCTAGGGATCCTAGAGAATCTTTCAACATCCCGAGCTATTTGGTAGGCTTGTTCAAGGTTGTCAACATCTCTCATGAAGAGTTCTCTCTTGATGTGATTTTGGAGCCCATATCTAAATCGGGACAAGGTGACGGCCTGGTCCTCATGCACTCCATACTTCAAAAGATAGGAGTCAAATTTTTCAATGTATTCAACCACGGTTTTCCCTTCTTGGGTGAGGCTTTGCCACTCATCTAAGAGCATTTGGTGGTAGGATAAGAGTATGTACTTGTTTCTAAGTTGATTCTTCATGCCTTGCCAAGTGTCAATAGGCTCCTCTCACCTAATCCTTCTTAACCCCTCTTTGTTTAGCCAATAAGTCTTGGCTAATTTGATGAGGTGCATTTTGGCCAATCTCACTCTCCTTTGGTCAGACATAGGGTACCATTCAAAGTATTGGTCCATGGCGGTCTCACATTCTAAGTAGACACTTGGTTCATGGGAACCGTCAAAGTTTGGGGCTTCTACCTTGATCATCCTTAAGAGAGGGTCATCTGGGTCGTCCCGTGGACGCCTTTCATTATGTTGAAGGTGGCGAGGCCTCTCATAGTCATGGTAGGGGTCAACATTAAAGTCCTCCCTATCAATTTTAGCATGTGAAAGGTGGGCTCTTGGACCAATGTTCCTTGGGCGGGGATCATTTTATTCAAGCCGAGCAAGTCGAGTGGAAAGGGCCTCTAGTCGGTCAAGAATGGTGGCAAGGGCAGCATCCACCCGGTTCATTTGGCTTTGGGGTTCCACCCTATGGGCATCTTGGTTGATTTGGGGATTGGGATCCATGGGCGGAACCAAAGAAGATGGATTGGGTCGATATACGGCTCCACTACGGGTGGACATGCAAGGGAGGGGAATGACTTGATGGATGGATGACTCAATGCAATGGTCCTAGGACTTAGACTTAGCAGAGACAAGCCTAACTTGCTCTAATACCAATTGATGTGACACCACCTTGGGGGTGATAATCACAAGACCGATGCACCTTGGACCTTAACAAGCAAGCACAATACGCAATAGAAATGGACCGATATCGGCGGCCACTCACCCAAAACCCGGGGTAACTCGACGATGCCGAGTGGAGGTTGTGAGGGCTGGGCCCTTACTGGTAGAGGGCCAGCAAGGCCAAGGTTTTTTCCCCAAAGGTATGGAGGCCCAATTCAATGGGACCAACATTGTGCCGAGGGCACGGGTTACACACTCTCTCCCACGGCGGTCACTCGAAGCAATGGAGCTTGCGGATCGAGCACTCACTCTCACGGGCCAGAGGAGCTACGAACTAATATTGAAAGAACAAGCAGTAGGGGGAAGCAAGGGTTAGAACAATTACTCAACCAGTTTGAAGAAATCGGTCCCGTTCGGAGACGTGGGCGAGCAGGGAAGCGTGGGTTCCCTACACGCTGCGCCAGTGTAGCTTGAACCTGTTTTAAGGATTTACACCACTACTCCCCATGCAAGGGGGTGGAACAAGGGCAGGGGAAGTCACATATACATCTAAACACTACCTCCCACAGGGAGGGGCTGTAAGCCGGCCAGGCGGGGAGGGGAAAGGGGAGCTAGGAACCAATTGAAAGGATGATGCGGTTCTGTCCACACTTTGGAATAGTGGATAGGTAGTCGGTGTTGACGTCGCTGCGGATAGTCCCAAACTCCGTTTGTAACGAAACCAGCGGCAAAATTTCCTGGGTTGGCCCATGAGGATGTCTGATGTTTGGGAGGATTTTTGGTTGCCAGTGTTGGATCAAGGCAGGGTCATGAGTAGGGCCTCTGTTCTATGATTCTGACCGCTACGGTACCACTTCAGCAACAAGATGAGGTCACCACGGGCGCTCCTGAGCTCTGATTCAGGCGGGACCAGAGTCGCTGGATTCATTGTCAAGCCCTCTTCGAACGAAAACCCACGGGGATGCCATAGGAGGTCGGAGTAGATAGAGAAAGACCGAATAGTGATCGGGTGTCTGTTCAGTCCTAGAGGGGACAGAATAGCGCACCCAGGAGAGAAACTTGAGAACTCACTCATCCGGGGTCCAATTGGGGAGCCGCTTCTTGTTACTGGAAGGCGACTCATCGTAGAAGATCTCAGCCAAGCCCTGCCTCCAGAGCTTAAGGTGGTCGGCCGTGAGAGTCTTTGCAAGTGGCTTCAGGTTGACAGTCGGGGAGAAGAAGCGCAGTTTGGGGAGATCGACTCCTCCGGGCAGCCAAGAGCTCAGAATGGGACGAGACCATCGCCGTTACGAAGAGGATAGGGAGATGCTTCCGACAGGTACCACTTGTGCTTCCAGGGATGCCGTGATGAAGTAGTGGAGGGCTCTATAAGACGCTGGTTCTCTGCAGGTCCTGAGCTGTGAACAACTTTGCCGGATGTAGCTTCCAAGAGCACCAGAGGTGGGGGGGAGGGAAATGATGCTAAATGGTGAAGGGAGGTGGAGGGGAGGCCAAAGGGGAATATGTGGGAGGTGTGGAGGGGGGCTAGGGCAGAGAGGGAGGTGTTGGGAAGGGGAGGGTTGTAGGGGAGAGAGGGGGCAGCATCTGCACAAGATGGAGAGGGAGGGATGGTGGAGGATGCTCACGGGTGATGGAGGGAAAGAGAGGGGGGCGACCAGCACTAGGGGCTCTCTCCTTGGGGTGTTCTAGGGCATGGGGGGAAGGAGAGAGTGGAGGGAATAATTCAAATTTGGCCTAGGGAGGGGTGGGTTCAGCCTTGGGAAGGTGGAGGCTTGCTTGGGAAGGGGAAATGGGTAGTTGGGAGTTGGATGGTGGAGCTGGGATTGGGTGGGGATCTCTTGGGGTTGAAGTGGAGTAAAGAGAGGGGTGTGGGGAGTTGGAGTAGCCTTAATGGAAGGGGAAGGAGAGAGAAAGTAGGTGGGAGGGTGAGGAGAGAGGGAAGGGGGCGAACCTCCATTGATGAGAGAGAGAGGGGGGGGGGAATGGGAGGGCTTCTCACCCAGGATTTCACACCCTATCTAATGGATTCTCTCAACTAAAAGAAACTTGAATTTTGAAACTCAAAATATGGCAATTTCATTAGCTTCCTCAAATGGGGTTGGGGTCTGTTGTATCCCCTAATTCGTGTTTGGTTTCAATGATATCAAAACGATTGTGATTGTGTGTGTATGTGTTTCATTGGGCAACATGTTTTATATCTTGATTCGATGAGTTGAAAGATGGATTTAATGTTCACTCTTGAAAGCCATATGAACCTTTGGTGTTTAAGGAACTAATGCTATCTTTATGTTGATTTGTAGGTATACAAATCCATGGCTCATACTTGGAATCTAACGTGGTCCATCAATGAAGCTCTTCTTCTAAAAGGGAGTTAACTTTGTTCATATTTGAAGGTCATATGAATGATTTTTATTTAAGGATCTCAAGCCTTGAATATTTTGGTTTGCAGGACCACATCTACGGTTCATGTTTGGAACTCAAAGAAATGTATCAATGGAGATCTTCTTGCAAAAGGGAGTTAACTCATTCTTCACCTTATGTCGACTCTCTCACTTGTAACTTGGAAATTGATGAATGTGACCTTAATGATGCTTGCTCATTATTTGGATTCATGACCACTTGATTTGGTAAAAGGTTGATGTGTTTCATTCATGTTTCACATAAGGTCACTTGAGACCTTTGAGGGTTGGCACATGTTTGAGTATGCTCATGGATATTATTATTGGGGTTATTGTGATTTAAATGTATGAATGATTCAAAAAGATATCTTGTACCTATCAATGCTCCTCATGAGATAATGGTTCATGAATGTTAATTTTCAATCAACAATAATGCCATTTAAATGTATGTGGTTCCATGACATTATGCATGCTTTGCATTTGGCATAATTGTTAACATTTAAGTAATGAAGCATTTTGATATTGAAGAGTTGATTGCATTGTAACTGAATGTTGAGCTCCCATGTCATTGTATTTGATTGATTGAGAAATCCATGTTCATCATAACAAAACCTTGTCATTTGGTGGAATATATTTTTGTTGATTGATTTGAGAAGTAAAACGCATGTTTGAATGGGTTCAATGATGTATTTCATTGTGAACATGTTCATAGTGTTAATGCATAACTCATATATTTTGATTCTCAACTAACCTCTTGGTTTATCATGTTTTTCACGATGCAAAATCATTGTTGATCTTCATGGGAATATGGTAACATTTAATCAATTGTTTCCCCTTTGGTTTGATGGAGGTTTCAGTTGTTTCTCAAACTCAAACTGTCTTACAATCTTCACCATTTTCAATCCAACCATTTGATTTCCCCTCTAAAATTTTATGTTGTAGCCTTGGGAGTCCTCTTTCCAACGCTTCTAGTCTCGCTTCGATCGGAGTTCGGAGCTAGGAGAATTAATTCCTGCCGCCGAAGCGCGCAGAGCTATTTTTATGTACCCTGCCTGAAAGGGTCGACACTTGGGGTCGACCCCCACTGAAAGGGTCGACCCATGGGGTCGACCCCTTTAAACCTGGCTCTTTTTTTGGCATCGACAGCAACCTAGTTGCCAAGGGTCGACCCCAGGCGTCGACCCCCACTGAAAGGGTCGATGTAATGCCCCGGGTTATTCGGATCCTCGTTCGTGGGTCTCGGATCTGGTTTCTCGGAGCGTCCGACTCCGTTGTGTCCGAAATTTCGTTTCAGACATCTTTCGTGTTCGGATCGGCGCGATCCAGAGTCGTTTCGAAGGCCCGGAGGCGTTCTGCAGTTTTTTCCCGCGTGTGTTTTCCGATTCCCGGCGTGGGTTTCGGCTTTCCCTTCGGAACCTCGTTGCGGGTGAACCAGGCCGTTCACCTAGGCGAGTGTGGTACCGTTGCGTTCGGTGCGTTTCGAGGATCGCGAGGGTGTGATTTTCTATTTTTTGGTATTTTTGAGAATTTTTGGATTTTCTATATATAACCTCCTTTTCTCTCTCCCCATCTCTCATTTCTCTCTTCCCTCCCTCTCTCTTCTCTCACGCTCTCTTTCTCCCCTCTCTTCTCTGGCGGCCGACGGAGCGAGGCGGGGGCGAGGTGGAGGTGGCGCGGGTGAGGATGCGGGCGAGAATGAATGAGGATCGAGGCGGTGGAGGCGTGGTGAAGCTCGGCCGTGGGTTCGTGGAACGGCGAGGCGTCAACGGCGTTTTCTCCGTGGACCGGTGTCCACGGCACGTCGTTTCTTCGGTGGAGGTAGGGAGATGGACCCCCAGCTCGTGCACTTCTTTTCCCTCGAGTTTGGTAGGCCGTGGTGAGCCGAGCGGGCTAAACGGGGCGATTTGGGGAAAATCCATATTTTTGAGGTGTGAGCCGGATCTCTCGTTTTACGATGTTTTTGGCCGTTCCAGGGGTTTAGATGCATGCCTAGGGGCTTGGGGAAGGTTTCCCCTTTTGTTTCCCCTTCACCTGGGGGTGGACGGGGCGTGGAATGGTTTTTCCCGCGGTTTCCACCATTTTCGGGCGCGGACTGAGAACGCGCTATGCTCCAGTAGCGCGTTCTTGATGGTCGCGCTGCCCCTACGGGGCGCGTTCATCGGAGAAGATGAACAGTTTGGCAGTTCCTGTCGCGCTATAGGGCTATGGCGCGTTCTGGACTGTCGCGCTATGGAAACATAGCGCGACCTGCCTTGTCGCGCTATAGGCTCCTAGCGCGTTCTCCTTGAACGTGCTATGGACCTATAGCGCGTTAGTGAAGTGACCATCCGGGCTGCCCGGGGCGGGCGGTCTGCGGCTGATCATTCCCCCCTTGAGCCGTGTGTGTCCTGGACACCCCGTGGAGTTCCGTGACCGTGTCTTTGGGTGTCCAGAGGTTGTCCCACTTACCTCATTTTGCGTGTCGTGCGGTTAAGGGTCCAGGTGACCTTTTAGCGTCCGATTGTGTTGTGTTGGTCTCCGGTCGACCCGGTTGGGACCCAGTGGTCGACCTACGGCCTTGTGAGTATCTCGGACACCCATGGGATTCTGTGTCCGTGTTTTGAGGGTGTCTGGAGGACCGTGTTATCTCGTTTAGCGTGCCCATAGGGTTGAGAGTCCGGGTGACTTCTCGCGTGTTGGGCTTTCGTATTACGCTCGATCGAGTCACCGTGTATCGGTGTGTGTGCGGTGGGATCTCCCCCGCATATTGTGAGTTTCTTTGGAAGGTGATTCCCATGTGGGCCACGTGTTTGGCCTTGGAATGCGAGTCCAGTTACCCGGCCTGGGGCTGGAGGTTTCCCGCTTGTTACAAGATGGGAAATCATCGTGGTGGCTTGTGTGCTGCCCTGGGAATCGTGCTTCTGTGTTTTCCGTGTGGCCCGTGTGGGTGGCCTTGGTCCTTTGCGTTCCCTTCCCGAGGGAGTGGTCTTGGCGACTCGTGAGTGGTCTCGGTACTTGTGCTACCGTGATTTTAGACCTAGAGATTGGACTAGATTGACGACCTTGTGCTGTTGCGTACAACGGTCTTGACCCCGAGTCTTGTGACTCAAGGACCGTTGGGTGTAGTGCGTCTAGAGGACTGCCCAGAGTCCAGTGGCTTAGCGCCACTTGAGCTTTCTCGACTCTAGCGCACGGTGCGTGCGTGGCCGTGGACTGTGAGTCCCGTTTCTTCTCCGACTGTGGTCACCGTGCGACGGGGCCGGTACGAGGGGTGGTCCCCGTACGTCGTCAGATTCGGACGTTGTTTTCCGTTGTCTTGAGAGTCTACTCCTTCAGTGACCCTCCACTAGTCGTAGCCTACCAGTACGCGTGTGCTGGTCGCACCAGGGAGTGGTGTACGGGCTTACCCTGAGGACGATTTGTAGACTAGTTACCGTCGGGCCCCTCGTCAAATCAGAGTCCAGTGCCAGGGGAAAACCGGTCAGAGGGCCAGACCTAGGACGCGTGGTCTGTGTGTGCACACGTGGTTGGGGACAGTGGACGCACGTCGACGGGCGTGACCCCAGCTAGTCACTTGTTTGTGGTTACTTGTGCGGTGTTCGCGCCTTGGGTAGGACCTACCACGTCAGGCGGTTCACATGCGGTGCGGTGTAAGACGTCAGGGGACGCTACCGGCTGTGCTTCTAGTGGGTGGTACTCCTGTCGAGTACAGAGTGACAGACTGTCAGTCTCTGTGTCTTTGACCTTCGAGTTTTCGGTCGCGTTGCCCGTTGAGTTTCGGTTGGTTCACCGTGACGCGTGTGTTGGTTTTCGCGTCATGAGACTAGTGCTAGTGGCTTTACCGAGGTTGGGTCTTGTTGTGCGGTACACGCGATCGGATGGTCAGGGTTGCACCTTAGACAGCGTGTCCAGGTTGGCTGTCCGGGGGACAGGCCTCTACGGCGTGGTTGCCGTGTGTTCTTGCCTCTGTAGGTGGTACTAGCGTGGTTCGGTAGCTTCGACTGCGTGATCGAGGTCTGCCTTCTGGCAGTAGGAGTAGCTGTAGTGCCGAGTTTTGACCGGCCACCGGTTTGCTGTTCCTGCTGTAGTTGTAGCTCTCCTTTCCGCTACCGCCGTTGTTTCCGGTTGGGGTTCCGCGGGATCCCTGCTGAGTCTCTGTTTTGGAGACTCATTCCCTGCTTTTCAGGTGTAGCGGTCCTTCCTCGAGGTTCGAGGGTGCAGAGCGGAGGTTCTCAGTTGCCAGCTTGTCGGGCCGAGTGTTCACTTGGCATGTGGTACGTTTTACTGCTTTAGACTGTACTTTCTGTTGGACTGGACTCTGTTGTCGCTGTAGTTGTTCTTTCTTTCAGCTTGTTGTTGTTGGTTGTCCTGCTTTATTTCCTATTTCTTCGTGCCTCCACACTCCTTTTAGCCCTTCCGAGCCCTCCCGGCTCGTGGGCGGCGGTGCGAGTCTCGGGTTATCGGGCCTTCCCGGTAATCGGATTCTCGGGTCGTTACAGCTGGTATCAGAGCGGTGGTTGTGGACGTACATAGGAATTCGAAATATTGCAGTGATCAGAGTCCATAAGGTCCAGTACAGTCGGCAGCTGGCTTAGGGTTTTATGTTCGCTTTCCGCCTCGTTTCTCGCTTGAGAGCTTGAGTGCGCTGCGTGGCGCTATGAAGATGGTTGCTGTCTGCGGCTTTCGTGCTAGCATGGGGTCTAAGGATCGAGGTCGAGAGCCTTCTCCCTCATCGGTGGTGGCCCTGGTTGTGCTACGTTGGGCAGAGGTTGCTGGCAGGCGTGAGTTCGCGGTGCTACGTTCGAGGAACCTGCAACGTGGTCAGGTGGCTGGAGAGGATTTTTCGTGGTTAAGTGGCCGTGAGCATGCTCTGAGGGAGCTGCTGTCGGTGTTGGGCACTCCAGCTTGAGGTTTGTCCAGCTCCTGAGGTGTTCTGATCGAGAGGTGTGCTCGGGTGAGCGGAATGTCTTCTCGGTGAGCTACTGTTTCGTCAAGCCTGATGTTCCTGTCGTGCTCTGTGGCGTCAGAAATGACGTGTCGGTCCCGATTGTTTTATGGATTTCGAGGCAGGATTGGGCTGTGGTGTCCCAGTAAGTCTTGCTCCTGCGCTCTTGTGTGCGATTGGGTTGTGTTCGCCTTGGAGTTGGCTTGAGATGTGAAGGCTCCGCGGCGAGTTCGGGACTCGAGGATGAGCATCGACGGTTGTTGTTATGGCTCGTGTTGCGGCTCTTGGCATGCCGTGTTGCAGTTCGAGGAATTACAGCGGTGGTGCATCGAGAGGTGCTGTAATGGTGGTCCGACGTGACACTCGTCGAGTGTTTCGGAGGCGCTGACCTGATGGAAGCGATGGTTTTCCTTGGTGCTGGATGGTGTTGTTTCCAGCGTGCGCGAGGTTCGAGGTCAAGTCGAGCGTGGAGTTCTTCCGTTGGTCGAAGTGCGTTGGTTTCTCCTTTGGTTGGAGAGATTGCGTTTGGCTAAGGATCGTCGTCTTGCATTGTGTGTTCGGATTGGTTGGCCTTGTGTGCCATGAAGTCCGTGTGAGACGTGCTCCTTGTCTTGGCAGGGTGGTTGCCTGTGAGAAGTTGTGCCCATTCCCTTGTCGTGTGAGGGTGCTGGCGCTGTTCCGGAAGGACGAGTGCTGGTTGGGCGGTGTTTGCTTTCTCGGCTGTGCGCGCGGATTTGAGTGCACAGCGGAAGAGTGGTGGGCTCATAACCCACTGGTTAAGGATCGTAGCGTTGGTTGTTACGGGCGGATTCCTGAGTTTGCGTTGAGCATCGGAGGATGGGTTCCTCGGTGTGAAACGTGTTGTTGCCGTGCCGTTGCTCGAGGTATTATGGTTGTTGGCACTGGCAGGATGGAGTGTTGGGGAAAAGTGCTGACTAGTGCGCCGCATGAGTACCTTGTTCCTGTGTTGGAAGCCGTGTCAGGCGTCGGTGTTGGACCTAGATGAGGTTGTTGAGGATGTCGCCTGACGATGGTCGAGGACGTGTTGGTCAGAGTCGGTGGCTTGGCGCCCGACTTGTGGTCCCAGTCGTGTCCTCGGATGAGATCATTTTTTTGGGGAAGTGGTCTCTGGCAGACTATGGATCCCGGTTGACGGCTATGAGTGGCTGGTGAGCCTAACCGTGTGACCGACCACAGCAGTGTCTATTGGTCCTACGGTCTTGTCGGATTGTGACGGTGAGATGTTTATTGCTTAGGTCGCCGTGAGCACTGTTCAGGTGGTGTCCCGTGGCTCTGTGGTAAGGGCGGAATCAGGATTGGCATGTGTCCACTTGGATTGATCGAAGGATTTGATGAGACCAGATGGATGAGTGACGCCTGTGGGCGGATGCCTTTTGTGAGATGGGCGTCAGAGGATGGTCCTTGATAGGACATTGGTGTCGCAATGGTTATCCCTGGTTTGGTGACCAGCATGGGATGATTCCCCTGTGAGTCTGAGTCTAGTGAGGTGATGACTGAAGACACCAGGATCCGTCATTTGGTTTCGTCGTGCTCCCCGAGAGGGTCTAGTTGGAGCGATGTTCGAGCTCGGATGCGGTGTCCGAAAGGAGTGCTGCTCGAGATGCGGCCTCAGTCTGTGTGTGAGTCGACGGATGGCTTGCTGAGGTTTGGAATGTTTCCTTTGGACCCGGTCGAGGACCAGGAAAGAAGGAAGAAGCTGAGCAAGCGGAGGTTTCCCGTTGACGAGCAGTTGGTGACCAGTGGATGGTCTTTTCAGAGACAGAAGATGCTGGTCGTTGGGGCTCGAGCGTGGCGAGAGCCGTGTGCCAGTGAGACCTTTGGTGGTCGTTTCTGTGATGTGCCTTTCCGGATGGGATCTGGACCTTGTCGAAGTTTGTCTTCTGACGAGAGTTGGCACAGTGTTATGTCCGGCATTCGGCTTGCCATGTGTGAAGTGTTTCTTGGTGCTGAGCCGATGTTCTAGTTGCGGTCTGCGGAGAGGACTGCTTGAGCGGGTAGGGGCTCTGTTTTGGTTGCTCCCTTGAGGAGGGTGTGCGACCTGTCAGCTGGCTGCGAAGCTGATGTGCGATTTGTCTGCTGACCATTGGATGGATCGGTAGCTGTTGCTCGTGTCGAGGGTTGTGTTTCCTCGGTGAGCGAGATGGTGGCAGCGGCGCCTTGATTGGTTTCCGTGTTGTCTGAGGTGATGCCGGACTGTGTCCTGCGGTATATGCCTGCTCTATTGGCCAGTGTGCTCGGCGCGAGGAGCGAGGTGTTGCTTGTGATTGTAAGTCTGGCTGTGTCCCTCAGGACTGGTGTTTTCATGAGAACCGAGATTTTCTGTGCTGGGGCTCTGACAACGTTGTCAGTTGGCTCAGTGGTCTTCCCCTATGACTTCGTGCTAGGTCTTGAATTTCGAGGATGAAATTCCTTTAAGGGGGGAGGGCTGTAATGCCCCAGGTTATTCGGATCCTCGTTCGTGGGTCCCGGATCTGGTTTCTCGGAGCGTCCAACTCCGTTGTGTCTGAAATTTCGTTTCGGACATCTTTCGTGTTCGGATCGCGCGATCCGGAGTCGTTTCGAAGGCTCGGAGGCGTTCTGCGGCTTTTTCCCGCGTGTGTTTTTTGATTCCCGGCGTGGGTTTCGGCGTTCCCTTCGGAACCTCGTTGCGGGTGAACCAGGCCGTTCACCTAGGCGAGTGTGGTACCGTTGCGTTCGGTGCGTTCCGAGGATCGCGAGGGTGTGATTTTCTATTTTTTGGTATTTTTGAGAATTTCCGGATTTTCTATATATAACCTCCTTTTCTCTCTCCCCATCTCTCATTTCTCTCTTCCCTCCCTCTCTCTTCTCTCACGCTCTCTTTCTCCCCTCTCTTCTCCGGTGGCCGACGGAGCGAGGCAGGGGCGAGGTGGAGGTGGCGCGGGCGAGGATGCGGGCGTGAATGAATGAGGATCGAGGTGGTGGAGGCGTGGTGAAGCTCGGCCGTGGGTTCGTGGAACGGCGAGGCTTCAACGGCGTTTTCTTCGTGGACCGGTGTCCACGGCGCATCGTTTCATCGGTGGAGGTAGGGAGATGGACCCGCAGCTCGTGCACTTCTTTTCCCGCGAGTTTGGTAGGCCGTGGTGAGCCGAGCGGGCTAAACAAGGCGATTTGGGGAAAATCCATGTTTTTGAGGTGTGAGCCGGATCTCTCGTTTTACGGTATTTTTGGCCGTTCCAGGGGTTTAGATGCATGCCTAGGGGCTTGGGGAAGGTTTCCCCTTTTGTTTCCCCTTCACTTGGGGGTGGATGGGGCGTGGAATGGTTTTTCCCGCGGTTTCCACCGTTTTCGGGCGCGGACTGAGAACGCGCTATGCTCCAGTAGCGCGTTCTTGATGGTCGCGCTGCCCCGACGGGGCGCGTTCATCGGAGAAGATGAACAGTTTGGCGGTTCCTGTCGCGCTATAGGGCTATGGCGCGTTCTGGACTATCGCGCTATGGAAACATAGCGCGACCTGCCTTGTCGCGCTATAGGCTCCTAGCGCGTTCTCCTTGAACGCACTATGGACCTATAGCGCGTTAGTGAAGTGACCATCCGGGCTGCCCGGGGCGGGCGGTCTGCGGCTGATCATGCCCCCCTTGAGCCGTGTGTGTCCTGGACACCCCGTGGAGTTCCGTGACCGTGTCTTTGGGTGTTCAGAGGTTGTCCCACTTACCTCATTTTGCGTGTCATGCGCTTAAGGGTCCAGGTGACCTTTTAGCGTCCGATTGTGTTGTGTTGGTCTCCGGTCGACCCGGTTGGGACCCAGTGGTCGACCTACGGCCTTGTGAGTATCCCGGACATCCATGGGATTCTGTGTCCGTGTTTTGAGGATGTCTGGAGGACCGTGTTATCTCGTTTAGCGTGCCCATAGGGTTGAGAGTCCGGGTGACTTCTCGCGTGTTGGGCTTTCGTGTTACGCTCGATCGAGTCACCGTGTATCGGTGTGTGTGCGGTGGGATCTCCCCCGCATATTGTGAGTTTCTTTGGAAGGTGATTCCCGTGTGGGCCACGTGTTTGGCCTTGGAATGCGAGTCCAGTTACCCGGCCTGGGGATGGAGGTTTCCCACTTGTTACAAGATGGGAAATCATCGTGGTGGCTTGTGTGCTGCCCTGGGAATCGTGCTTCTGTGTTTTCCGTGTGGCCCGTGTGGGTGGCCTTGGTCCTTTGCGTTCCCTTCCCGAGGGAGTGGTCTTGGCGACTCGTGAGTGGTCTCGGTACTTGTGCTACCGTGGTTTTAGACCTAGAGATTGGACTAGATTGACGGCCTTGTGCTGTTGCGTACAACGGTCTTGACCCCGAGTCTTGTGACTCAAGGACCGTTGGGTGTAGTGCGTCTAGAGGACTACCCAGAGTCCAGTGGCTTAGCGCCACTTGAGCTTTCTCGACTCTAGCGCACGGTGCGTGCATGGCCGTGGACTGTGAGTCCCGTTTCTTCTCCGACTGTGGTCACCGTGCGACGGGGCCGGTACGTGGGGTGGTCCCCGTACGTCGTCGGATTCGGACGTTGTTTTCCGTTGTCTTGAGAGTCTACTCCTTCAGTGACCCTCCACTAGTCGTAGCCTACCAGTACGCGTGTGCTGGTCGCACCAGGAGTGGTGTACGGGCTTACCCTGAGGACGGTTTTTAGACTGGTTACCGTCGGGTCCCTCGTCAAATCAGAGTCCAGTGCCAGGGGAAAACCGGTCAGAGGGCCAGACCTATGACGCGTGGTCTGTGTGTGCACACGTGGTTGGGGACAGTGGACGCACGTCGACGGGCGTGACCCCAGCTAGTCACTTGTTTGTGGTTACTTGTGCGGTGTTCGCGCCTCGGGTAGGACCTACCACGTCAGGCGGTTCACCTGCAGTGCGGTGTAAGACGTCAGGGGACGCTACCGGCTGTGCTTCTAGTGGGTGGTACTCCTGTCGAGTACGGAGTGACAGACTGTCAGTCTCTGTGTCTTTGACCTTCGAGTTTTCGGTCGCGTTGCCCGTTGAGTTTCGGTTGGTTCACCGTGACGCGTGTGTTGGTTTTCGCATCATGAGACTAGTGCTAGTGGCTTTACCGAGGTTGGGTCTTGTTGTGCGGTACCCGCAATCGGATGGTCGGGGTTGCACCTTGGACAGCGTGTCCAGGTTGGCTGTCCGGGGGACAGGCCTCTACGGCGTGGTTGCCGTGTGTTCTTGCCTCGGTAGGTGGTACTAGCGTGGTTCGGTAGCTTCGACTGCGTGATCGAGGTCTGCCTTATGGCAGTAGGAGTAGCTGTAGTGCCGAGTTTTGACAGGCCACCGGTTTGTTGTTCCTGCTGTAGTTTTGACAGGCCACCGGTTTGTTGTTCCTGCTTTATTTTCTATTTCTTCGTGCCTCCACACTCCTTTTAGCCCTTCCGAGCCCTCCCGGCTCGTGGGCGGCGGTGCGAGTCTCGGGTTATCGGGCCTTCCCGGTAATCGGATGCTCGGGTCGTTACAGCCGACCCCAAGGGTCGACCCCTGTAACAGAGGGCCTCTTTTTGTATATTCCAGCAACCTGGTTGCCGAGGGTCGACCCCAAGGGTCGACCCCTTCCGGACGGGACTTACGAAAGTGTTTAAAACTCATCCTAAACCCCTTGAAACTTTACCAAAACACCCCCCAATGGTTCCTAATCATACTAGGGTGTTTCTAACATGTGTGAGGAGGGTTTTATGTGTCTTTTGGGCTCTCTAAGTTATATATATATATGTGCTACGAGATTCACAAGGTATTAACCCTAATCAAAGTGTGTTCTTCCTTGTAGGAGAAGAAAGGGCTGAAACGGTGGAGAAGCTCCAGAGGTCTTCAACAACAGATCTGATCTACTTCCCTTGTGATTTAGAGCTCGTGATAGAAGAAGAAAAGAAGCGGTTCGAGGAGAAGAACAAGAGGACGCCAAAATCGTGCTCATCCGACTACAAACTGAGAAGAGCCAGATTGTTCTAAAGAGGGGGAGCTTTACATTTCAGTTTTGTTGTGTGGTTTAGTGTTTAGAAATTGTTCTGGGTTGATTGTATGCATATCTGATTTCCACATAAATTCCTAAACGATTTTCTTGTGTTGGTGTTCGGAGAAAGGGTTCTCCGAGTCGTTAGTGTTGACGCTTGTGCGTCGTATGCGGTGGAGGTTATTCGTGTGTGTGCTTGGAGATATTGTGGGGTGTGTTCCCTATGTATGGTTGGGAGTTTACTCCCGTGTAGCTGTGTAGGCGTCGTCCTATGTGTGTGTGTGTTGGGGTACATCCCCGTGTGTGTGCTACTCTAGTAGCGTGTGTGTTGAGGTTTTTACCTCGTGTGTGTGTGGGGAGAAATCCCCGTGTTTACTGCATTCACAGCGTGTTGAGAAAGCCTTACCGGTTTGGTAAGGGGTGGACGTAGGGAACCCGTCGTGGCCCCGAACCACCTAAAAATCCCCGTGTCTCATGGTTTGATTTGTGTGTTTGTGTGCATCTCTTTTTAGTCTATATACGCAATCGTGTGAGCTCGGTGAGATTGAGAGAATTGTGTAATCCTATTTGTTCCAAATCAGTCAATCTCATTAAGTTTATTAATTCCGCTGTGAGGTCGGTTAAGATTTTAATTGGACATAGTTTTTAGTAGGAGGGTTCTATTCACCCCCCCTCTAGAACCGTGTCCCTGCACTACGGGACCCAACAATTGGTATCAGAGCGAGGCTCTGTTGACCTTAGATCTCACGATCTACAGAGTGATCCCAGTGCATTCTACAATCATGAATTACTCTACTGATCAAATCTCCTTGAATTGCATTCCTACTTTTGATGGTCATGATTATATTTCATGGAGAAATGCTATGTGTGTTTATCTTGGTTTGCATGAGCCTAATGTTTGGAAGGTTATATGTGAAGGTTCATACAAGCTCCCTACTGAACAGAACAAATGGAATGATATGCATGTTAAGAAAAATGCAATGAATGTTAGAGCATTAAATTTTCTCATAAATGCCATTGAATCTAACATACTTTCACAAATTCCCTTGTGCAGGTTGGCAAGAGATCTTTGGGATGCGTTGGCACAAAAGTATGAAGAAGAAGTGATGGATCCATGTTTAATGGCTCACGGTGAAGAAAATTCTAAAGAGGTGAATTCTAACCCTGACTCTGATGAAGATGAAATATCTTTTGAAGAACTACTTGATGCTTATGAGGAGTTGTTGAGTAGATACAAGAAGCTCAAATCTGAAAATAAAAGTATGAGAAAGAAAACTAGTGAGAATGTGCATGATAATCTTTCATGTCAAAACTGCAATACTCTAGAGTCAAACATTGAGAACCTAAAATATAAAAATGAACTTTTGGAATCTAAAGTTGAATTATTTTCAGATGAGATGTCTTGTTTGAATGAAGAGCTTGAAATGTTGAGAAAATCTGATACCGCTCTTGAAACAGAAAATAACTATTATGAGTTGCGTGAGGAAAATAAAACCTTGTTGTCTAAAATCTCCTTGCTTGAGAAAACTGAAAAATGCTTGAGGAATAAACTTGATTCACTAACTGATGATGAGAGAATGTTTGAAAAACTCCTTGATTGTGAAATAGATAGCAAGTGCATCAAGAATGAAAATGAAGGACTTAAAAATGAAAATGATGCCATGATGATTCAGATTTCTCTTCTTGAAGGAAGTTTGAAAAGTCTTGATAAGCTTGAAAAAGAAAATGCTTTGTTGAAATCTGAAAATGAACACTTGCATGCAAAGATTCTAAGTTTGTTGAAACTGAAAAAGTACTTAAAAAATTAACTGAAAAACTTCACTCAATAAGCATTGAAAATAAGAAGCTTTTGGAAGAAAATGAAAACTTCAAATATGTCAATTGTTTGCTTAATGATAAAATTCTTGCTTGTGAGGAAGAGGTGCAAAAATTAAAAGATGATTTGTCAAGATTTGTGAAGGGGAAGGAAACATTGGACAAAATGCTGAGTGTTAAAGTCAACTTTCAAAAAGAGGATCTTGGTTACATCCCGGTCAACAAAAAATCTTTTGAATCAAAAATGAAAATCTCATTTTGTTCATGCTTCTGACATACCAAGCACCTCCAAAACACATCCTCCCACTTCTCAAATAAAAACTTCTGAAAATGATTTTGTGAATAAGAAAAATGTCAACATTAAGTCTTCCATGCCAAATAGATCACAAAAATTGAAATCCAATGTTGAATGCTTCTATTGTGGTGTGTTTGGACATGTCATGGATGAATGCGTTGTTATGAGAAAAGATGAACAAAAAACTTTCAAGAAAAAGAGGAATGTTTTATGTTTCTATTGTCATAAACTTGGCCATGTCATTGATAATTATTTTATGAAGCAAAATGATGATTTTCATGCCATGAATGCTAAGTTCAACATTGAAAGAAAATTCAGAAATGAACATGGGTCTCATGCTCAAAGGTTTGCATCTAATAAGAAAATTTTCTTTACAAACACTCATGCAAACAATGGAAAGTCATTCCATAGACCCAAAACTTCTTGTTGTTCTCATTGTGGAAAATACAGTCATGTTATGAATGAATGTTGGTTTTTAAAAACTGAAAATTTCCATGTTCCTAGATTGAATACTAGGTTTGATTTTGTTAGACCTAGATCTTTTGGAAATAGGAAATGGAATACCTTTGAAAATCATTTTGCTCCCAAAAGAAAAATCTTTGCTGAAATTGAACCTCCTCATTGTTATTTCTGTGGAAATTCTAAACATGTGATTGAGAACTGCAGGATCATGAGAAATGATGATATGGAAGCAATGAGACTGTGGAAGAATTCAGTTGGTGATAATGCCACTAACTCTAAGGGATCCAAGAAGGCTTGGGTTTCTAACTTTGTACAATGAATTGGCCTTGATGCTAGTGTGCCTTGAGGTAAATTAAGAATGAAAGGGGTTCCAATAAAAATGAATAAGGCACACTCACTTGGTAAAATCCCAACTTTGCTCTTTCATTGTCAAATTTGATGGTTTTGATGATTTGGGATGATACTTTAGTGTGTTCTCATGCTATGCTCTAAATTATTCACAAGCTATACATGTCTTTAATGAATGAATATTTGGTATATCAAATGGTGGTTAGAGAAGGTTGGACTACGTTCAACTAGATACTTCCACTAAGCGTGATGGTGGTCTTCGGACCTATGTTCTCCGCCTAGTACCAAAATTTAGAAATTCAATATGTTTGACTTATGAGGAAACATGTTTTAAATAAAATCAAGTTGCCATTGCATTGTAAAATCAAGCAAGTGAATCTGAAAAACTCTCTTGCTTCTTAAGAAAAAATTTCTGAATTGTGAAATTGCATGATGAAATGTAACATTTGGTATTGAGTGCTGAGCATGCCTTAATTTAAAGCTCATTGATGTTGTGTGGTTACTTTGGATGAATGAAAGTTGCTCGATGTATTCAAACTGAAAATTTTATCTTAAAGCATTACTGTTTTAGATGATGATGGTTGAACTTTTGGGTTTTAAGGAAATGATTCTTCATGATGAAATCTAAAATAAAGTGCTCATGATTTGTTGCTAAACTCATTGAAGATCAATCTCATGCATTTACCTGTCTCATGCCATCTTAAATGCTCAAGTTCTTGTAAAAATAGAAAACTTGCATAAAAAGAATGCATTGGCATATTTGCATATTATTCATAGGTCATGCATGCATTGTGAATTTGAGTCTCATGCATACCTTGACTTAGTTGTGCTTGAATGTCACAAGTTACAAAAAAAAAAAATTTATTGCATAATGCATACTCATGCATATAGGGCATATGCATATACTTCATGATAAATACATATCTTGGAGTATGAGTGCTTGCATGAAGGCTTTGCTAAATTCTTGCATGCTTGTATGTACCTAACTTATAAAACCTTTTCTTGACCCTTCTAAGACTTGACCTCCTTGCTAAATAACAATGCAATGATTTGGTTCATATGTGATACATGTCATATACTAAGGGGGATGATTTGTTTCCAACTGTGCATACATTAAGGGGGAGTCATAGCCGTGTCTTGTCAAATTCATTTTATACATGTAAAACACAACTTTAACCCCACACTCTTGCACATAATGAATTTAATGAATTTCACTAATAAGGATTTAAGAAATTCTTTGCAACACTCTAAAGGGAACTTGAATCTCTACATGGACATTAAAGAGTAATCGTGAGGAAAAAGCTGCCTACCCCTCAAACAATTCAATAAGTGGTATGTGGATCCGAGTAACCGAGAATCCCCCCTGAAACAAAGGAGGAAACTCGTGTCGAAAGGAGAAACAGAAATCCATATGTGTGACGAATCCAAGTAGCCGGGAATCTCCATTGAGACATATGAGGAAACTCGCGCCGAAAGGTGAAGTCTATTAAAAGAAATAAAATCGGGGTTGTGCGAAGCTACCGAAAGTCGAGAATCTAAAGTGAAAGTGTAGAGAGGAGATTACCTTCTAGTGTTCTTTAGAAAATCTGAAAATCCATATGTTTTGAAGCTCATTAGTCATTGTATCACTTTTCACATCTGGTTATTATTGTGATGTATGTATTCTATGAATCTGGCTACATTCATGGTTCATGTCGTACCTCTAGTTGTGTATGCAGAAATCTCTTAGTTATGCTTCATGTCTCACATTCTTGAATTTGAATCATATGCTCCTTTCTTAACCTATGCCTCATTTAGGGGGAGTTGCTATATATGATATTTGTGTGCATGACAATTGTGCTTGTGTGTTTGCATGTCCATGCATTTCCCTTTAATTCAATTCTTAGCATATACCCAGCATTTAAAGGATAGAAGTCATCATGTGCATAGTTTCATATCTTGCATGATTAGCATTCACATAGTACATGTTCATTGCATTTGAAAGATGAAGTTCATCGTGGGCATATTTGCATATTTGGCATTTTTAACATGCATATAGCTCATGCATAAGAAACACGCATATAGATTCCATGAGTTCATGCATTTCAAAAGAAAAATCTGAAAATTAAAAAAAAATAAAAAAACAAAAACAAAAAAAAATAGAAACAGAAACTCCAAGAATAAAGGCAACTAGGCACTATTGTTCTCTCTTGCCAAACATCTTGTCATTGCCTTGCTCTTACTTTTTGTGAAACTCAACTAGACTTTGGATTTTGAGTACAATCATCTTGCCATGAATCTGCAATGTGCATAAATCTTCAACAATTGTATCCTATCTTTGGAGCAAACAATCCACAACCTTTATTATCAAGATGGGTATCATTCCTTCAGGTTTCACATGCTAAGTTTGTCATGCATAACTAAGTGGTGGTTGAAATGCTTAATTATTCACTCGAAACTCACATGGTTCCATTGTCTTACATGAAGGAAAAATTGGTTGGCTCTCATTTACAGCATCGCCTGTATGTACGGTAATATCGTTTCACTTTTTCTGTGCCATGGGGGTTGTGAAGATTGGTAGCAATTTTGACACTTTGGCTCTTACATCCTTTCCCATTCATGGATGGTTCTTAAATGGTGTGCACAGGTTTTTGGTTCTAACCCAACAATGCCTATGTTTAGCTCTTCCAGTTCACACTACTTCTATTTTGCATATGGGAGTGTAGTTGGCCACCAATGTTCATGTCTTGTAATTTCACCCCCTGACTTTTTGTCGATGACAAAAAGGGGGAGAATGTTGGTGTGTGCTCATACTTCATACTAAATGACCAATTGGTGTACGTGCTCAATGTCAATGTTGTTTAACAATTGGTGTATGTGCTCAATATTGTTTGCAAATGTTTACACAATTTGTATTATCACACACATCGTTTTGTCATCATCAAAAAGGGGAGATTGTTGTATCCCCTAATTCGTGTTTGGTTTTAATGATATCAAAATGATTGTGATTGTGTGTGTATGTGTTTCATTGAGCAACATATTTTATATCTTGATTCAATGAGTTGAAAGATGGATTTAATGTTCACTCTTGAAAGCCATATGAACCTTTTGTGTTTAAGGAACTAATGCTATCTTTATGTTGATTTGTAGGTATACAAATCCATGGCTCACACTTGGAATCTAACGTGGTCCATCAATGAAGCTCTTCTTCTAAAAGGGAGTTAACTTTGTTCATATTTGAAGGTCATATGAATGATTTTTATTTAAGGATCTCAAGCCTTGAATATTTTGGTTTGCAGGACCACATCTACGGTTCATGTTTGGAACTCAAAGAAATGTATCAATGGAGATCTTCTTGCAAAAGGGAGTTAACTCATTCTTCACCTTATGTCGACTCTCTCACTTGTAACTTAGAAATTGATGAATGTGACCTTAATGATGCTTGCTCATTATTTGGATTCATGACCACTTGATTTGGTAAAAGGTTCATGTGTTTCATTCATGTTTCACATAAGGTCACTTGAGACCTTTGAGGGTTGGCACATGTTTGAGTATGCTCATGGATATTATTGTTGGGGTTATTGTGATTTAAATGTATGAATGATTCAAAAAGATCTCTTGTACCTATCAATGCTCCTCATGAGATAATGGTTCATGAATGTTAATTTTTAATCAACAATAATGCCATTTAAATGTATGTGGTTCCATGACGTTATGCATGCTTTGCATTTGGCATAATTGTTAACATTTAAGTAATGAAGCATTTTGATATTGAAGAGTTGATTGCATTGTAACTGAATGTTGAGCTCCCATGTCATTGTATTTGATTGATTGAGAAATCCATGTTCATCATAACAAAACTTTGTCATTTGGTGGAATATATTTTTGTTGATTGATTTGAGAAGCAAAACGCATGTTTGAATGGGTTCAATGATGTATTTCATTGTGAACATGTTCATAGTGTTAATGCATAACTCATATATTTTGATTCTCAACTAACCTCTTGGTTTATCATGTTTTTCAGGATGCAAAATTATTGTTGATCTTCATGGGATTATGGTAACATTTAATCAATTGTTTCCCCTTTGGTTTGATGGAGGTTTCAGTTATTTTTCAAACTCAAACTGTCTTAAAATCTTCACCATTTTCAATCCAACCATTGGATTTCCCCTCTAAAATTTTATGTTGTAGCCTTGGGAGTCCTCTTTCCAACACTTCTAGTCTCGCTTCGATCGGAGTTCGGAGCTAGGAGAATTAATTCCTGCCGCCGAAGCGCGCAGAGCTATTTTTGTGTACCCTGCCTGAAAGGGTCGACCCTTGGGGTCGACCCCCACTGAAAGGGTCGACCCATGGGGTCGACCCCTTTAAACCTGGCTCTTTTTTTGGCCCCGACAGCAACCTAGTTGCCAAGGGTCGACCCCAAGGGTCGACCCCTGTAACAGAGGGCCTCTTTTTGTATAATCCAGCAACCTGGTTGCCGAGGGTCGACCCCAAGGGTCGACCCCTTCCGGACGGGACTTACGAAAGTGTTTAAAACTCATCCTAAACCCCTTGAAACTTTACCAAAACACCCCCCAATGGTTCCTAATCATACTAGGGTGTTTCTAACATGTGTGAGGAGGGTTTTATGTGTCTTTTGGGCTCTCTAAGTTATATATATATATGAGCTACGAGATTCACAAGGTATTAACCCTAATCAAAGTGTGTTCTTCCTTGTAGGAGAAGAAAGGGCTAAAATGGTGGAGAAGCTCCAGAGGTCTTCAACAGCAGATCTGATGTACTTCCCTTGTGATTTGGAGCTCGTGATAGAAGAAGAAAAGAACGGTTCGAGGAGAAGAACAAGAGGACGCCAAAATCGTGCTCATCCGACTACAAACTGAGAAGAGCCAGATTGTTCTAAAGAGGGGGAGCTTTACATTTCTGTTTTGTTGTGTGGTTTAGTGTTTAGAAATTGTTCTGGGTTGATTGTATGCATATCTAATTTCCACATAAATTCCTAAACGATTTTCTTGTGTGGGTGTTCGGAGAAAGGGTTCTCCGAGTCGTTAGTGTTGACGCTTGTGCGTCGTATGCGGTGGAGGTTATTCGTGTGTGTGCTTGGAGATATTGTGGGGTGTGTTCCCTATGTATGGTTGGGAGTTTACTCCCGTGTAGCTGTGTAGGCGTCGTCCTACGTGTGTGTGTGTTGGGGTACATCCCCGTGTGTGTGCTACTCTAGTAGCGTGTGTGTTGAGGTTTTTACCTCGTGTGTGTCTGGGGAGAAATCTCCGTGTTTACTGCATTCACAGCGTGTGGAGAAAGCCTTACCGGTTTGGTAAGGGGTGGACGTAGGGAACCTGTCGTGGCCCCGAACCACCTAAAAATCCCCGTGTCTCATGGTTTGATTTGTGTGTTTGTGTGCATCTCTTTTTAGTCTATATACGCAATCGTGTGAGCTCGGTGAGATTGAGAGAATTGAGTAATCCTATTTGTTCCAAATCAGTCAATCTCATTAAGTTTATTAATTCCGCTGTGAGGTCGGTTAAGATTTTAATTGGACATAGTTTTTAGTAGGAGGGTTCTATTCACCCCCCCTCTAGAACCGTGTCCCTGCACTACGGGACCCAACAGGGTCCTATTTATAGGGACCCAACCTTTTACATGACCAAACTACCCCTGACTTTACATGTAATGACAAAAGCAGTCCAATAAGCCAACCAAGGGGATAATGACTCAAACATAAGGAAATAAACCAAAGACATAGGGAATTGACTCAAATAAAAGGGACAATATATCAAATGACTCAAATAGAAAGAAAGCTCAAAATGGATAATTGGGCCCACATGGAGTGATGCCCGAGCTCAAACAACTCCGGGGTGTGAAGACGACTCGAGCCAGAGGGAGTCGTAGGTGATGCCTCCATCATCTTGTGTCTTGTATCGCTGCACTCAGAAGGGTCAAAATGGTAAGCGCGACCTATACATCAGTTTTCTAGTAACGCTGAGCCTTCTATCATAGCTTAGTTGAATTCCATAATTGAGTGATTTAACCACTAAGGTATTCTTCTATCCTCTACATTAGTCTTCAGAGCGTTCAATTATTCATCTGCTTAAGCACAATAAGTTTTTAAGAGGCTGAAGGTTTGTCTAAGAAAAAAGTTTTAACGGGTATCCATTCACCCCCCTCTGGATCCATCCATGCACCTATATATTCTATCAAAACCCCTCTTAGTTTATTCCTGCTAAATTTCAAATCCTTAGGATGGAAATTTCCATCTACCTACGTCTATAAATAGGGCAGACTGTGCTTCCTTGGAGCTGCTACTACTGCCGTCCAAAAAAAGAAGAGAGCCAAAGGGAAAAGAGTGTGCCTGAGCTTATAGAGAAAAATCTGTGAGAAATAAAAAGGGAGAAGAAGTTGAAAGGAGTGCAGCCCCTCCTTGCAGTCAGCCTAAGCTTGATAGAGCTTCAAGACTTTGATCTAATGCCACCGTAGCCTTCTCCTTGTGATTGGTTTCCTATTTTCATTTGCATCTTCTCAATCTGTAAACTGTGTGTTCTGGGGAGTTGTCCCCAAGTTTTTACTGCACTTGTAGCTTATTTTCTTTGTTTGTGTGTGTGTGTGTGTATGTGTGTGTGTGTGTGTGTGTGTGTGTGTGTGTGTGTGTGTGTGTGTGTGTGTGTGTGTGTGTGTGTGTGTTGAGGACTTTGTCCTCGTGTGGAAAAGCCTCATCGGTTTGGTGACGGGTGGACGTAGGTTGTGGGTCTGCAACCGAACCACCTTAAAAATATCTGGTCTTCACAGTTTGTACCATTCTTGTGAACTCTTAGCATACACTCTAGCCAGCTTCTTGCTAAACCGCTTGTGCTTAAGAGTGTGTCAACCTTTCCACTTGGCACTATTTTTATGCAAGTCTCATTTGAGCTGTTCCTATTAAATCCGTTGTGCATTAAGTCTAAGTGTTTTATTTGTTTCAAGGCAGTAATCCGAGTATCTATCAGTTAAGTTTTTTAAAGGGCAAAGTTTGTACCGGATCTATTCAACCCCTCCTTCTAGATCCAGTTGCACCCAAGGGACCCAACACCGATAGTGTATTGCAATAAAGAGTCGTAACTCTTCTTTCATCTTTGGATTTCTTCCTTCTTTTACTTTTAGTATCTGCCCCAGAACAGACCACTTTTTACCTCTTGTATTTCTTTTCCGACTTCCTACCATAACTCAAAGAGCTTAAAATACCCTTTAGAGCACAGTCTTTTAGCCGCATAGGCCGCAATTTGGGTTGTTCATATTCATCTAACCCGTCTATGATTACTTGCAGTCGCGACACTACTGGGCTCACTTCTTTATGCATTGATAGTGATAGTTGCCCCTTCTCATTGTTGGTATATCTTTTTATAACTATCTGAGGGGTTGTCCTTTGCTTGACAAGGGTTACAGCCGACAGCGTTCACCGGGGCATGATGTCTTTGATGTCGACGCCTGGGCCAGAACTAGGTGTGGGCCTTTGCATCCCCTTTTTTTGCATTACCCTCCAGTTCCCTTGTTCTCTGGGATGTATTAATATACAAGCCTCATAGGCATGCTAGATGTTTGCTTCCGTTACGTCTTCAGAAAGTGGCTAATATAGTGAGGCCATATTGGCCGCCGTCTTTAAGATGGGTGTAGATCGTGATAAATCCACACATATGGAACAAACCACTCATATGAGGTGTGTAAAAAAATGAAAGGATGGAGATGATAACAAAGACAAAAGAAAGCACGTGGTGCTATAAAGGAGAGTGATCGCCAGAGGGGTTACCTCAATAATAAAAAAAATGATCGCGAATACCCGGTGACAAGTGGGATGCGGGATGGATTGTGAACTCCTTCCTCCTCCTATCGGCCGGCCGATGAAGGGGGTTTTCCTTATTGATTACCCTTGCAAAAAAGAACAAACAAGTAAAAAAGATGGATCAGCCAAGAGTGAATGTAGTATCAATCCCAAATAAAAGATACGATGATGAAAGAGAACACAACATGCGCACCTCTTTTTTTTGTTTTTAAAACCCCTAAAGAGTTAGGGAAAGGAGAAATATGATACTAATGCAAGAAAAGAAAACAATGGATGATGACCGATGGAAAAGCACAAATAGATAAGCAAGAGACCCCTGCTGTCCCTGACGACAGTAGAGGGGAACCGAGGTTGATGCTGCTGGCGAGAAGAAGGGGATGTAGAGAACTCTTCTAAAGGATCGCACAGGAAGAAGATGAAGAGATCCTCTGTAACCCTGTATGTATCTATATGTATAACGTCTGACCTTTGGTAACTTCTGACCTCCGTAACCTCTGACCTTCGTAACCTCTGTCTTTCGGTAACCTCTGTCAAGATCGACCAGAGCATGCTTATATAGGGTTTAGATCAAGATAACCACAGTTTTGGAAAGATAAGAACAGGCAATGGTTATCAATGGCAAGGACTCCAGTTCCCTGATCGAGCAAGGTGACCAAACAAGGCAGGGAACTATTCAGGAAAGGCACACTTAAACAGGACACCGAAACATAAAACGCGACCTTCAGAAGGGCGTCAAATTTGAATTGACGACCTACCTTAAGACGTTACTCCATAACACGACCTGGTCAAGGGCGTCACTTCTTGGATTTAAATTTGGAAATAAAACTTTCTTTATTTGAAAATTATGAGAAAACGCATGAGATAAAGGCGTTACTTGAAAACACGCCCTGAGGAAGGACGCCAATCAGTAATTGGAGTTTATTTTGAAACCGGATAATACCAGGAATTGACGCCCTGACATTTGGTCGTCCTTTCTTTTGAACACGCCCTAGGTAAGGTCGCTTTTAAAATAACGCCCCTCTTCAGGTCGCGAATCATAAAAATGCAAGAACAAACCAAAGAAACACACAAAAATAGAAAAACTTCATATTATGAATGTATTTGTAGCAACCCTGATAAATTTAAAAGGAATAAATAAATAAAAATAGATTAAAAGATTTAGTAAATAAACGAAAGAGCTTGGTATAAAAATAATTAAACCCTGATGAAAATAACGCCTCAGATATAGGCGCTACTTTAAAATAAAACGCCCTTACCTAAGGCGTGTTTTGAGAAAGGACGCCCACATATCAAGGCGTCAAATTGCAAACGACCAAAATAAATAAAAAGGGCAAGTTAGCGTAACGTCCCTTGCGTGGACGCGTTTCAACAAGAAATGACGCTTGACAAGGCGTCAATTTAAATTCGACGCCCTGACCTAGGTCGCTAATTCAGTTTGAGTTTCGTTCGACCCCGGAGTCTATCCAGGGTAAGTTGATAACTATGAGAAAGAGTTCGAATGTAGTAATAACTCTATCACGGAAGTGTTACTTCCAATCAAACACTAACCCTATTAGGATTTCCAAAATCCTATAAATAACCTACTGCTTGAACCGAGAACGCTATTTGGCGTTCGGACTCTTCTAAGGTACGTAAAGAACAACATGTTCTTTTTCTTTACTCTGTCTATCGAATTTGTGAAGAATACTGATGATTCTTCATCTACTTCTGATTACAGGTTGAAAGCTTCTGTTTTCTGAAGAACAAGTAAGTTCTTTCCCCTTGCTTTCGGTTACGTATAAGAAGATTTTAATGTCTTCTTCTTCGTTCTTCTGTCTCTATAGGTTGTCTGTAGAAGTGAACCCGGTTGATTGAAGTATTGAGGATTCTTCATCTACATCCTCTTATTTACCCTTGCTGCTGCTATTAGGATCGAAAGCTTCGAAAAGATTATGTTTTTAAAACAGAGTATCGTTCAGAACCTACACCTGTTCATCCGTCAGTTTATCATCATCAAGGTAGGTTTTCTCAAGCACTGTAGCCCAAATCACCATAATAACTATATTAAACCATATATATTAGTTCATGCATATAGTTTTCACGAGTTTTAAAAGTTCTATTGTTGGAAAGAAACGCCCTTTCCAAGGGCACTAATTTTATACCCGACCCAGACTAGGGCGCTATTTAAATAAACGACCCTGACAAGGTCGTCAATTCAAAAGATTTGATGCCCTGTACACAGACGTCAATTTAATTACCTGATAATTACCCATGTTAATTAGTCTAATATTCACTTAAACATGATTCTAAATCAGTGCATCCTGATATTATCCTGTCATGACCATATCTCGTTTTCTGGAAATTTCAATACTTGAAAAAAAATGTAAATTCTTGAAATACACGACCCTGTATAGGTCGTCTCTCACTTGACTAACGCCCCTGTTCAGGGCGTGAATTGAAAAGTAACGCCCCTGTCCATGGCGTGTTTCTGATAAATCACTGAAAATATATATTCTGCAAAAATAGAGGTAAAGAATGAACGACCATTGTATACGTCGTCAAATTTTAATTAAACGCCCCTTTACCGGGGCGCGTTTTCGATAAAATACGGAAATATTGAAAATTTGTAAAAATGTAAAATAGATAAACGCCCTTACTGAAGGCGTTAATTACTTGAGTAGTGACTTTACTTAAGTCGTTATTTTCCTGTAAAAATGTTTTTACCCTATTTCTGATAACCGATGGTTTCAATATATTTATATATATGTATATCGGCACTATATCTCCACTCCGTGAGTATAGTCCCACGTTTCATGATGTTTTATCGATCACCCTCAATTCTCATTGACATACAAGCTCTCCATTGGACATTCCGTTCCTTTGGACTAGCGAGTTAGTCATAGAGACCTCCGTAAGACTCCTCGTATCTTGGATTCCCTCAAGGTCGACTGAGCTAGTTGTACCCTGAAAACCCATTACACTATTGAATGCCATATCACTCTAAAGAAAATATGGTATACCGGCCCTTATGATATGCAAAGAGTATATCATGAGAATTCTTAATGGGATGATGATATCATGCCATTTGTTGATGTTCTTGTGGACCTCAATTCTATAATAAGAATGAGGATATCTTGCCTTTGATGTACTATTCATGTGGACCTCAATTCTATATAAAGAATGTCCATACTTGTTTGTCATGGTACCCGAGTTAAGGGAACCTAATTCCACCTAGTTTCATCGTTCATCGTGATTGTACCGTTGTTATCGCCTATCTATGTCTAATGTCGTATTTTTGGACTCCATTCTCTCAAAGTTATCCTACGTGTCTACAAGCTTAAATTGTTGAAATTCCCTATTGGCTATATATATACAAGAGTGGATGTCAAATATACATGATAAATGCCTGCGCATATAAGGCCCGATCTGGTCCTGGGAGGAGCACCCGAAAGTACTTGTGCCCATGGGAGTTGAATGATAAGGTATCTGGCATTATACCGAGTGCATGACTAGCTTGATTGGACATTCCACACAAATCTTGTACTTGACTCGTACTTGACTTGACATGAATTACGTGACCCGAGAAAGGGTAATTACTTGCTTGCTTGATACATGATAGCCAAAGTTCTTGACATGACTTGCTAAAAGGTACTTGCTTGAATATCTTGTTATCTTTTCTTGAAAGCTCATGACTAGTTTATCTTGCTGTCGTATTGATAAATTCTCTCTCTATCTTGTCATTTTTTTGCGAGCATGCATAGTTATAGTACATTCATGAAAAATGTAATTATTTAAACCCCTTGCTAGCGCTTGAGATATAATTTCCTACTGAGCGTTCGCTCACTCCGTGTGTTCCCTACTTTTCAGGTAAGTCCGACAAAGAAAGTCAATCTGATGGGGAAAGTCAAGAGTGAAAGAGCTAGAGCTTTTCCAAGTGTCATCTAGTCTTTTTCCTATTTTCTTGAGTCGACTATGTACTCTTCTCTTTTTTGAATAGATATTGGATTTGTAATAGTCCATCCATTATGAAATACAGGATTGGGTTATCTTTCTATTTTACGCATCTCTATTTTGGTGTCGAATACACTACTACTCTGATTGACATGATTGATATAAACTCGTCGCGCATATCCGAGTATCTTCCGCGCTCGGGACGTGACAGTTTTTGTGGTATCAGAGCCTAGGGTATTCAATTCCTAGGAAAAAACCCAAGTCCAAGGATAAGTTTTAACCTTCAACCAGTGAGATTGGGTAGAACCAAGGGTTAAAGTTAACATAGTATATGAGTCTTTAAATACAAACACATATTAATCTAGTTATTGTAATTGTAGGATAATGCCTGCCGAACGTGCTCAATGGCGCAACATGCAGCGTACCCTTCAAGGCATGACTCAAGTGCTGCAGCAAGTAACACTAGGAGGTGGACAATGAGCAGGAAGTCTCCACCAGACTTTCAAGAACATGAACCCACCCAAGTTCACGGGTTCTACTGATCTAGTTGACGCTGAACACTGGATTAGGGAGATAGAACGTATATTCCGTGTTATGCAATGCACGGATCAGGATAAAGTTTTATTAGCTACTTTTCAGTTAGAAAGGGATGCTAGATGCTGGTGGGAATCAATAGAGGCTACTATAAATCAAGATTAGGTCTCGTGGGAAGAATTCGTTGAACACTTCAACGCAAAATATTTCTCGGACCGAGTTTAGGAAAAGAAGGCTGCAGAATTTGCTGCATTAAAGCAACGATCTTTGTCAGTGACCGAATATGAGACCCAATTCTCTAGATTATCTCGATATGCTAAGCATCTAGTTGGCACCGAAAAAATGAAAGCTAGGAGGTTTCTTAATGGGCTCAGGCCCCAAGCTATTACTCAACTAGCGCCGATGGACATTCAAGTCTACTCGGAGATAGTACGCCGAGCTCAACTATTAGAAGATGCCACGGTACTGTCTGATAGGATTCGTGGTAAGGATAAGAAGGAACAAGTTACAGGTTCGGGTTCCTTTAAACCCAACTTCAAGAAAAGGCCTAGCAATGGAGGTACGTCCTCACAAGATCAGAAGTCTAAGAAGACCAAGCCCTTCTCTATCACCACTACCCCTTCAAATACAGTGTGCAAGCATTGTGATAAGGCGGGCCATAGAGCAGAAGAATGCTAGAGGAAACTAGGAGCATGTCTCCGTTGTGGGAGTCGTGAGCATCGGATTCTCGATTGCCCACTACTAAATAATCAAGCCGATGACGGAAAACGCCCAGTAACCAAGAATGCTCATCTTCATGCAATCAAGGAAACCGAGCAAGTAGAAGGAGGCGGCTTAGTGGAAGGTATATTGAAAGTTTGTTCCAGGAATGCATGTCTTAATTGATACTGGTGCATCGCATTCTATTGTTTCTAAAAAGTTTGCTAACCCATTACCCCTAGAACCGGAATGGATAAAGTTAGTTTTGTCTACTCCTCTGGATGATGAGACTGATATTACACATCATTATCAAAACTGCGAAGTATTGGTTCAGGGTAGAAATCTCCCTATTGATCTCATATGTTTAGATCTAAAAGAGTATGATGTAATACTAGGGGCAGATTGGTTATCCAAGTATCAGGCAACAGTTGATTGCCGCAATAGTAAGGTTACATTCAAGGAATTTCCAGAACTAATATTTACTAGCCCCAAGAGTCGGAGCAAATCCCCTATTATTTCAGCTCTCCGAGCTAGCAAGCTCATTAGGAAAGATGTGCATCTTTCCTCGCATTTGTCACAGTTAAAGAAGCTAAGGAGATTAAGCTAGAAGACATTCCAGTAGTACAAGAATTTCTGGACGTGTTTCCGGAAGATTTGCCGGGATTACCCCCACAAAGAGAAGTGGCCTTCACCATCGACTTAGTCCCTGGTGCTGGTCCGATTTCAAAGGCACCTTATAGGATGTCACCTGCTGAACTCAAGGAGTTAAAGGAGCAATTGATGGAACTCATTAAGAAAGGATTCATTAGACCAAGTACTTCCCCGTGGGGAGCACCTGTATTATTTGTAAAGAAGAAAGACGGATCCATGAGGTTATGCGTCGACTATCGACAATTGAATCATCTCACTATCAAGAACAAGTATCCACTGCCGAGAATCGATGAATTGTTTGATCAAATTTCAGGATCCATGTACTTTTCCAAAATTGATCTTAGGTCCGGATATCACCAACTAAGAATCAAGGACGAGGATATTCATAAAACCGCATTCAGAAGCAGGTATGGCCATTATGAATTTGTTGTTATGCCTTTCGGACTAACGAATGCCCCTGCTGCCTTTATGCAGTTAATGAATAGTATATTCAGGCCTTATTTGGATCAATTCGTGGTGGTCTTTATTGATGATATATTGATTTATTCTAAGACCAAGGAAGAGCATGAGGAACATTTAAGGATTGCATTACAAATATTGAGGACAAATCAATTATATGCAAAACTTAGCAAGTGTGAATTCTGGCTTGAAGAAGTGACTTTTCTCGGACATGTTATATCAAAGGATGGCTTGTCTGTAGACCCATCAAAGGTTGAAGCTGTAAGGAACTGGGAAAGACCGACCAATGCTAGCGAGATCCGAAGTTTCTTAGGTCTTGCCGGCTATTACAGGCGATTCATCAAGGATTTCTCAAAAATCGCCGTGCCACTTACGAGGTTAACTCGCAAGGAGATCCGTTATGAATGGGATGAGGAATGTGAGAGAAGCTTCCAAACTCTCAAGGATCATCTTACTACAGCTCCTATCTTAGCATTGCCAATTGAAGGAGAAAAGTTCGAGGTATACACTGATGCTTCTGGCATTGGCCTCGGGTGTGTTCTAATGCAACAAGGGAAGGTTATAGCCTACTCTTCTCGTCAATTAAAGAAGCATGAAGAGAACTACCCCGTCCATGACTTAGAATTGGCCGCGGTAGTATTTGCACTCAAAATATGGAAACATTATCTTTATGGAGTACAGTTTACTGTATACTCCGATCACAAGAGTCTCAAATATCTCTTTTCACAGAAGGAACTAAACATGAGACAAAGACGATGGCTAGAATATCTCAAGGACTTCGACTTTAATATACAATATCATCTCGGAAAGGGTAATCATGTAGCAGATGCCCTTAGTCGAAAGCCGAGAGCACTGTTAGCCAATTGTCTGATTCAAGAATGGAAATTGCTAGAACAATTCTCTGAACTCAATATAAGCATGGACACGGACCCTAGATGTGTCACATTATCTCATGTAAGCATACAGTCAGATTTATTATCTGAGATACAAGCACTTCAGGATGATGATCCTGCATTAGTAGAAATCAAGGGCAGATTAGAAGGACAATCGGACTTCCAACTAGCTTCTGATGGAAGATTAATGTTCAAGAATAGAACTTGTATACCGGACTGCCCAGAATTGAAAAAGAAGATCTTAGATGAAGCTCACAGATCAAGGTATACGATTCATCCTGGATCTACCAAGATGTACCAAGATGTGAAAAGAAATTTTTGGTGGCCCAACATGAAAAGAGAAATAGCGGACTATGTATCACGCTGTCTCACATGCCAACAAGTCAAGGCGGAACACCAAAAGCCTGCTGGAAAGCTACATCCTCTAGATATCCCTAAATGGAAGTGGGAGGATATTGGTATGGATTTCATCATGGGTTTATCTAAATCAAAAAGAGGACATGATGGAATATGGGTTATCATTGACCGATTGACCAAATCCGCGCATTTCTTACCAATCAAGAGTCGATGGTCAGTTGATGTCTTAGCTGCACTATACATCAAGGAAATAGTCAGATTACATGGAATTCCTGTTTCAATCGTGTCTGACAGAGATCCCCGTTTTACTTCTCATTTTTGGAAAGGACTACAACATTCGTTGGGGACGAGACTTAATTTTAGTACAGCCTTTCATCCTCAAACGGATGGTCAGACCGAGAGAACAAATCAAGTAGTTGAAGATATGCTTAGAGCATGCATCACTGATTTTGATGGAAACTGGCATGATCACTTGCCTCTGGTCGAATTTGCATACAATAATAGCTACCAAGCTAGTATACAAATGGCACCTTTCGAAGCTTTATACGGAAGGAGTTGCCGATCACCCTTGTGCTGGAATGAAGTTGGAGAGAAACAACTGTTAGGTCCAGACATGGTAAGGGATACAACTGAGAAGATACAAGTAATCAGGGAAAGATTACAAGTAGCTCAGACAAGGAAAAAGGCTTATGCCGACACAAGAAGAAGAGATCTCGAATTTCAAATTGGAGATCATGTATTTCTCAAGATATCGCCTGGACGTGGAATACGAAGATTTGGTGTTAAAGGCAAGCTTACACCAAGATTTATCGGACCTTTTGAGATACTAGAAAGAGTTAGCGAGGTTACTTATCGCATCGCATTGCCCCCTCAACTGTCCGAAGTACATGATGTGTTCCACATATCTATGTTGAAGAAGTATGTACATGACCCATCACATATTATTGAATATGGAGACCTAGTGATCCAGAAAGATTTCACGTATGAACAGAAGCCTATGAAGATCTTAGATCGAGAAGTACGTATCCTAAGGAATAAGGTTATTCCCATGCTAAAAGTACAATGGAATAAGAATTCAGAACATGAAGCTACATGGGAGATCGAGGAATCTATGAGGAAACAATTTCCAGATTTATTTTACAAGGTACATACTCTACACTCTCCAAATGTAAATATATGATATGGAATTTGGGGACCAAATTCTTTTTAAGTGGGGGAGGGTGTAGCAACCCTGATAAATTTAAAAGGAATAAATAAATCAAAATAGATTAAAAGATTTAGTAAATAAACGAAAGAGCTTGGTATAAAAATAATTAAACCCTGATGAAAATAACGTCTCAGATATAGGCGCTACTTTAAAATAAAACGCCCTTACCTAAGGCGTGTTTTGAGAAAGGACGCCCACATATCAAGGCGTCAAATTGCAAACGACCAACATAAATAAAAAGGGCAAGTTAGCGTAACGTCCCTTGCGTGGACGCGTTTCAACAAGAAACGACGCTTGACAAGGCGTCAATTTAAATTCGACGCCCTGACCTAGGTCGCTAATTCAGTTTGAGTTTCGTTCGACCCCGGAGTCTATCCAGGGTAAGTTGATAACTATGAGAAAGAGTTCGAATGTAGTAATAACTCTATCACGGAAGTGTTACTTCCAATCAAACACTAACCCTATTAGGATTTCCAAAATCCTATAAATAACCTACTGCTTGAACCGAGAACGCTATTTGGCGTTCGGACTCTTCTAAGGTACGTAAAGAACAGCATGTTCTTTTTCTTTACTCTGTCTATCGAATTTGTGAAGAATACTGATGATTCTTCATCTACTTCTGATTACAGGTTGAAAGCTTCTGTTTTCTGAAGAACAAGTAAGTTCTTTCCCCTTGCTTTCGGTTACGTATAAGAAGATTTTAATATCTTCTTCTTCGTTCTTCTGTCTCTACAGGTTGTCTGTAGAAGTGAACCCGGTTGATTGAAGTATTGAGGATTCTTCATCTACATCCTCTTATTTACCCTTGCTGCTGCTATTAGGATCGAAAGCTTCAAAAAGACTCTATTTTTAAAACAGAGTATCGTTCAGAACCTACACCTGTTCATCCGTCAGTTTATCATCATCAAGGTAGGTTTTCTCAAGCACTGTAGCCCAAATCACCATAATAACTATATTAAACCATATATATTAGTTCATGCATATAGTTTTCACGAGTTTTAAAAGTTCTATTGTTGGAAAGAAACGCCCTTTCCAAGGGCGCTAATTTTATACGCGACCCAGACTAGGGCGCTATTTAAATAAACTACCCTGACAAGGTCGTCAATTCAAAAGATTTGACGCCCTGTACACAGACGTCAATTTAATTACCTGATAATTACCAATGTTAATTAGTCCAATATTCACTTAAACATGATTCTAAATCAGTGCATCCTGATATTATCCTGTCATGACCATATCTCGTTTTCTGGAAATTTCAATACTTGAAAAAAAATGTAAATTCTTGAAATACACGACCCTGTATAGGTCGTCTCTCACTTGACTAACGCCCCTGTTCAGGGCGTGAATTGAAAAGTAACGCCCCTGTCCAGGGCGTGTTTCTGATAAATCACTGAAAATATATATTCTGCAAAAATAGAGGTAAAGAATGAACGACCATTGTATACGTCGTCAAATTTTAATTAAACGCCCCTTTACCAGGGCACATTTTTGGAAAAATATAGAAATATTAAAAATTTGCAAAAATGTAAAATAGATAAACGCCCTTACTGAAGGCGTTAATTACTTGAGTAGTGACTTTACCTAAGTCGTTATTCTCCTGTAAAAATGTTTTTACCCTGTTTCTGATAACCGATGGTTTCAATATATCTATATATATGTATATCGGCACTATATCTCCACTCCGTGAGTATAGTCCCACGTTTCATGATGTTTTATCGATCACCCTCAATTCTCATTGACATACAAGCTCTCCATTGGACATTCCGTTCCTTTGGACTAGCGAGTTAGTCATAGAGACCTCCGTAAGACTCCTCGTACCTTGGATTCCCTCAAGGTCGACTGAGCTGGTTGTACCCTGAAAACCCATTACACTATTGAATGCCATGTCACTCTAAAGAAAACATGGTATACCGGCCCTTATGATATGCAAAGAGTATATCATGAGAATTCTTAATGGGATGATGATATCATGCCATTTGTTGATGTTCTTGTGGACCTCAATTCTATAATAAGAATGAGGGTATCTTGCCTTTGATGTACTGTTCATGTGGACCTCAATTCTATATAAAGAATGTCCATACTTGTTTGTCATGGTACCCGAGTTAAGGGAACCTAATTCCACCTAGTTTCATCGTTCATCGTGATTGTACCGTTGTTATCGCCTATCTATGTCCAATGTCGTATTTTTGGACTCCATTCTCTCAAAGTTATCCTACGTGTCTACAAGCTTAAATTGTTGAAATTCCCTATTGGCTATATATATACAAGAGTGGATGTCAAATATACATGATAAATGCCTGCGCATATAGGGCCCGATCTGGTCCTGGGAGGAGCACCCGAAAATACTTGTGCCCATGGGAGTTGAATGATAAGGTATCTGGCATTATACCGAGTGCATGACTAGCTTGATTGGACATTCCACACAAATCTTGTACTTGACTCGTACTTGACTTGACATGAATTGCGTGACCCGAGAAAGGGTAATTACTTGCTTGCTTGATACATGATAGCCAAAGTTCTTGACATGACTTGCTAAAAGGTACTTGCTTGAATATCTTGTTATCTTTTCTTGAAAGCTCATGACTAGTTTATCTTGCTGTCGTATTGATAAATTCTCTCTCTATCTTGTCATTTTTTTGCGAGCATGCATAGTTATAGTACATTCATGAAAAATGTAATTATTTAAACCCCTTGCTAGCGCTTGAGATATAATTTCCTACTGAGCGTTCGCTCACTCCGTGTGTTCCCTACTTTTCAGGTAAGTCCGACGAAGAAGGTCAATCTGATGGGGAAAGTCAAGAGTGAAAGAGCTAGAGCTTTTCCAAGTGTCATCTAGTCTTTTTCCTATTTTCTTGAGTCGACTATGTACTCTTCTCTTTTTTGAATAGAGTATTGGATTTGTAATAGTCCATCCATTATGAAATAAAGGATTGGGTTATCTTTCTATTTTGCGCATCTCTGTTTTGGTGTCGAATACACTACTACTCTGATTGACATGATTGATATAAACTCGTCGCGCATATCCGAGTATCTTCCGCGCTCGGGGCGTGACAGTATTGAAGTTCACTTTGGGCGTCAACATGGTGACATGAGATTTGATCAACATAGCGTCAATTTTGGCGTGTCTACAGCTGCCCCGCCTTGGCGTCTGCTTTGTAAGGGAGTGAGACGAAAATGAAGCGAAAGTGCAACCAGCGGAATGAAGTGGAATGAACTGATAAGTAGACGCCAAGGTGTGATGTGACACGCCTCAGACACCAAACATTGGAAATCTTTCCAAGATTCTGAGTGAAACAACTCTAGGTGATTTCAAGGAAGCATCGATTTGTTAGATAAAAGAGATTAAACTAAACAAGTAAAAATGTGCGCGCGGCACGATAAGGAGACACCATTGGAGAGCGGTTACCAGCCAACGTGGACGTGCTACAACTAAGGTGGATTTGCAGAAAAATAAAGGGAATCGAGATGGAGACCCAGCAAAGGAACATTTTCAAGGAATTAGCCTGAACGGCTTCAAAGAGAATAAAGTACTCAATTTGGAGTGGAATATCTCATGTCAACTCAATCAAGAGCGAGTGACCTTCATTATTGCCATAATATGAAGATTTTCATCATGAACCTCAAAGTCCTACATGATGCATGCTGGGCTAAAAGAAAAGATTAAAACAAACTAAAAGATAGAAAATAATCAAGGATAATATTACTAAGCCATCTAGACTTGGTCAAGAATCCATCCCTCTGAGCTGACACTAAGCCGAAGCCCGTTTATCCACGCATCATCTCAGAAAGTGGAACCGTCGTCCCAGACCTTGAATGACTCAACGGCCTATCCGTGTGATCAAGACTCTCCTGGAATTATCACTGTTTTTGTTGATGAAGGGGAACTCAAATTCCAGATTCATCAGAACCACAAGGTCCTTGATATATTATAATAACGTAGAATACCATATAGTAATAATGCTTACAGGAACGAAATACAAGAACAACATGATGTTACTCCAACAGTGATCCGGGCATCTCGAAACCTGTAATCCTCTGCACTTGAAAATTCATTAGCCCTCCCACAATTTCAATATGAATAACCCTCAATTCAAAGCATGACATGATCATAAGTGCTAAATTAAAAATAATTCCAACAAAATAATAGCACTTAAGTTCATCAAAGCATGTAGGGAAGCAAATTCATAAGCTCACAAATTCACGCCTGGGTAGAGCGGCGTCAAAAACATGAAAGGCGCCTGACATGAGGGCGTCAAAAGAAGAAACACGCCCTTCCAAAGGGCGTGAATTGCATCGAGAGCCCAGGAAGAAGACGACCCTGGAAAGGGCGCTACATAAAACACGACCTCCGTCAGCTCGTCAATTTAGAAATCGACGCCCCAACAGAAGGCGTTAATTAACATGCTTCTGTTTCCAACGCGAAAGCTAAACCCAGTCCTAATAGCAGCCAATCTTACAACTCCTAACAGCCCTAAGACCCTTCGGACTTCTATAAAAGGAGGACACTTCCTCTGAGAGTTTCTATTCTCTGCTTCTTCTGTTCGTGTTCTTCTTCTCGCAGGGACTGCAACCGCCCGAGCCCTTCCTGCAAACCAAAGATGGAGAGGGCGTTTAAGAGGTCCAAAACTTCTACCCCTCGACTAACTGAGATACATAAGCAGTAGAATCTCCATGAACCAGGTAAAGTATTATTTCTTCTGTTCTTCTCTTTTCTTATCTTCACTGAACTACTTCTGTCGCTCATGCATTCTCCTTCTTTTCTTTCTTCCACAGGATTATCCAAATGTCCCAGGAGCTAGGAGATTTACAAAAATTAAGTGGCTGCCACTTATCCTTTCCAAGTTTTCTTTGGATATGAGGGTATACCTAGCAAGATGGCACCTCCTGAGCCTAGTTACCCATGCTAAACACCATGATCAAATCCATCTTGATTGGGCAGCTATAGGAGCTCTTGTAGAGATATGGCATCCTTCTACTCATACCTTTCTCTTCTCTACCTTTGAAGCCACTATCCTATTAGAAGAATTGGAGATGATCTTAGGTTTAAAGAGAATGAAGCAAGGGGATGAAGAGAAGATGGCCAACATGCCAAAACCAATTTCTTCTCACGAGCTATTAATCACATTGATACCTAGCCCAAACTTAGTGAATCAAATCAAGGTCACTAAAGGAATTAATCTTCTAAAGCTTGCCTCATGGGTGTACAAGAGAGCGGATCAAGGTAAAGAAGAAGAAGAGATCGAACGAGTGACCAAGGCCTTCGTGGTATGCTTAGCAGGAGCACTCTTATTCCCATCCATGGAGGATTTTCTAGAGGAGACACAGTTGAGCGCCGTGGTGAGCTTATGGGAGGGAGAGAGAATCGGACCGGCTGTTCTAGCTTATCTCTATAGCGGGCTTACCTCGGTGGCAATGGGAAGACCCATCTACGGATGCATGCTAGCTCTCTCTAGTTGGGTAGACCTTCACTTCAAATTTGATCCATGTGATGAGGCCCAACAGCCCTCAAGAATCTTCTCAAAGAGCCCACTCTCTTATGTGACCGGTTCACTTGGGATAAGCAACAGAGTGATGAACCGGATACCCCAAATCAAGAAGAGAGCGGAATGGAGAGAGCACCTCAAAGTAATGTCAAAGAACCTCTTCACTTGCGCCCCGGGAATACTCAAGACTCAAGAACTCCGTGCAAGATTTTCTCCCGGAACGGACCTTCGACTCATAGGCGCTTCAGAATTCGTTTTGTATAACTCACACCGATGCCTTCCTCAACTCGGGCTTCCACGGCGGGTATTCGAAGACCCATCTCATCTTCCTTCAATCAAGATACGGGACCTCGGCAGCAACGCAGATGGAGAAGAATGCACCACAATCCAAGCCTTGTGGAAAATCAATAAGATTCATCAACCTGTGGAAATCTTGGAAGAAGATAAAGACCAGTGGAAATCTTATGTTATTGCTTTGAGAAACTTGAGGCCCAAAGGGGTTCATTGAATGAACTGTGATCTTCCCTTTTAATGAATAACAATGATGATACCTGTTTGAGCCAATTTCATAGTATTTCGGATCAAATCTTCCAAAACCTGTGATTCTGTTGCAAATAACACCTCAAGGAATGTCATGAATTCATAAAAGGACGCCTCAGCATATGTCGCTTTCAATATTCCAGCTCACAAATTTGACGCCTCCACAAATGGGCGTTAACTGAATAATGACTTAAAATAGGGCGTGAATTGATTCAAATTCCCAAAAGATATTCGTTGAAATCTCAAAAGTAACGCCCTTAGCTAAGCCACAGATCATTTAAATAATGCCTCAAGCTCAGACGTTAATCATAAACGGCAATTATTACTTCTATCACATCAATCAACCCATATTGAATGCGTCTGACGACGGTTATCATTCCCCATGCAAACGAAAATAACGCCTTAAGAAATGTCACCAATTATAAAGAAACGCCCTGGTTTCAGTCGTTAATTCCATAAGACACGGCCTTCCTCAAGTCGTTAATTCTTTTTGACCGTTCGACTTAACTTTCCCTCCTTTCTTCTTCTTCCTTCGTTCTCTTTCCCTCTTTCTCTGCAAAACCCTAACCGAAGAACTCCCTCCCCCATCTTCTCTCTCTCAACCCCTCTCTCATTCCCTAACCCTAGACGATGGCCGGCGGTGGACTTAAACGGTAGAGGGTCTCGGCCCCGGAGATTGTGAACTTGGGCGAAGATGCCCACGAGGATGCTCCCCCCGCGGCGGCCTAGGAAGATCCGGCGGCGATGGCCGGCGACGAGGAAGAACACGGCGACGAGGCCGTGGGAAATGAAGAAGACGAAAGTGAAGGAAGAGGAAATGAGGAAGAAGAAGAAGGTGGTGAAGAAGAAGAAGAAGGGGGTGGTGATGAGCCACCGCCCACGGCGGCGGCTCCTCCCCGTGCCGGCCAACTACGGCGACCCAGGCAACCACGACCTCAGCCACAAGGACCAAAGCACAAGAAGGTAGGCCCCCAACCCCCAATTCCAATTTTATTTGCAATTTTTTTTTATTTTTCAGCTTTTTCCATAGCCCTCGGGGTAGAAACCCTGCAACTCAGAAAAGAGACGCCCCCCGTGGGGGCGTGATTTGGAGATGAAATGCCCATCCCAAGGGCGTTAGTTCAAATTATTTTCTACAAAATAATTAATTTCATGAAAACACGCCCTACAGCATGTCGCCCATTTAAATTCATCATTTTTCATATCATGCTGTTAATTTCCATTAATTTCATGCTTTTAATTATTTTTCCATGAATTTGTTTCGCATGCCGTTATTTTTATTTCATTTTCTGAAAACCATGAAAACAACGCCCCCCACCAGGGCGTTAATTCAATGAAAGACGACCAAACCAGCGGACGTCAAATCATTAATTTCAAAAATATTATGAGGCCCCAAAACTCCCATTTGAAAATAACGTCCCACACAGGGGCGTGACTTAAGCAAAAGACGACCCTGGGATGGGCGTCTCCTAAAAAATCTTTAAGAAATTAGAAATTAACCACCAAACCACGCCCAATACAGAGGCGTTTCTTAGATAAACAGCGACCTAGGGTAGGTCGTGAATTCAAAGCACACTTAAGAACCACGCCCCTCCCAGGGGCGCTAATTCAACAAACCACGACCCAAGGGCGGTCGCTAATTAAAATCAAACATCAACATAACCCAGGGCAATCAAAATGAGATTCAACATGAATAATCAAAATAATTAAGCAAAAATTCTTTTCTTTATGCATGCAGGGGTTGATGAGGACGCGCATCTCATGGGTCATGGTCCGGGCAGCATACTACGGCCTCCCTGAGTTTCAGAGAGCGAGGGTAGATGCTATGGGGTTTGGGACCTTTCTATCCATAGAGCCAGTTAGGCCAGACCTACCACTTATCCAGGTTCTGAGGGAGAGATGGGACAGGTCCAGCAGGGCATTCTTGATGCCATGGGGGCATATGGTTCCTACCCTGAAGGACGTAGCTAGGATCACCGGGTTGAGGGTAGACGGTGAGGCTGTGAGTGGGATTACCTACCCTGACTACACTGAGTTCGCCCAGAGACTGCTAGGGCTAGAGATGGTCTACGAGACTCCCAGCGAGTGTAGGCCTATCTTCCGCACCGACCTGACTTCGGTGATGGGCTTAGGGGATGCTAGGCATAGGTCTAGGGAGACCCTAGAGCAGTTTTCACAGAGGTTGATAGACGGGGCTAGGGCGGTCTACTGCCAGGACCCAGCTGACGGGGAGAGCGCGGACCAAGACTTGAGGAGGTTCCTGCTACTGCTACTGGGGAGGCTATTGCTGGGTACGAAGGGAGACGTCATCAACTGCCGATTCCTGGGCATACTCGAGGATCTGGAGGCAGTTGGCAGCTATGCCTGGGGAGCAGCGCTACTGGCGGATCTGATGGCTGACCTGTCCACAGGGACAGGGCGAGAGACGACCGTTAGTGGCTTCTCACCTTTTCTTCAGGTATGCATTTTTCTCTTTTTCTTTTCTTTTCTTTTTTTCTTTTATTATGCATGTGAATGCCTCACTAATGCAGTGCATGGATGCAGGTTTGGAGCCACCTATACATGCCGATGGGGCGCGTCGACCCACGGCCTGGAGGTGAGGGAGCTTTCCCTCTAGCGCGGCGCTGGCTGCCGGTGGTGTTCGGGGCCCCACTGGGCTACGAGTTGTGGGTTCTACGGAGAGAGTTCCGCGACTTCCCTCCCTCGCTGGTATGATGAATGTTATGCATCTTTCTTTTGCATTTATTTGAATTTATTATGATGATGATGAAATGATGATGATATGTATGTTTATGAATGCAGGTGCGATGGAGACCCTACGAGGGGATGACAGACGAGGGCCAGCCGTGGGTCGTAGCGGGGCGACCTCGCTTTGAGCATGAGCTGTGGGTCCACTGCTTGAGCGAGATCGAACCGTTATGGCTTAGGCTAGTGATGAGGACCCTAGGCCTACACCAGGAGTGGGTAGAGGTAGGGGAGCCACGCGGCATCGGGAAGAAGACACGCGATCGTACAAAGGCGACCGACTGGAGGGTACGGTTCGAGGAGCAGTACGCCGACTGGCGGCGAGGCGGGATCCGAGTCACCTCCCATGCGACCGACAGCTCCGAGTACCTCCGACGCTACTGGGAGGTTTACGCCGGACGGCCTCAGATGAAGGTCCTAGGGGTATGTATGAATGCACTTATTTCTAAACTAAATGCAAATGTTTATGTGGCTATCATGTGACTAATATGTAATGTATGCAGGATGCACGAGACATAGCGGCGATGGATGCCCAGGCCCACCTACACAGCCTGGAGGACCAGCTGGCCGCCACACGGGCCGACCTAGAGACCCTGGTGAGTGTTTAAATTATTTCTATATGCAAATGTATTTTTGTTGAATTATTGATGATTATCCACTGACGATCTCAATGAATGCAGCGTGCCCAGCAGGGAGCAGTGAGGAGAGACCCAGGGGAGGCCTCCAGCTCGAGGGGGCCCAGTGCAGAGGTGACTGCACTGGCAGAGCAGCTAACTGGAGCGACCGCACGAGCCGAGGTAGCAGAGTGCGACCTCTCTTCACGGGTAAATTCCCAAAACACAAAACCATTCAAATATTGATTATATAATTGTGCACTGATGAAAATTCATTTTACAGACTGAGGAGCTTCAAGCCGCTCTTGCCTGCGTCTACGAGGGACAGCAGGCGATGACTGCTCAAGTGAGTTTTTATTTAGTCATGTGTTGCTCTATTTCATAAATTGTTGAGTTGATGATTTGTTACCTATTTGCAGAGCACACAGCTATGGGCGGCACGTACCGAGTTGGCGATCCGCGAGCAGCGGATCTTAGAGCTAGAGAGGACCCTGAGACGATGCGAGGAGCTGCCTCAGGACGTGGCCGAGCTGCGTGTGGCTCTTGAGCTGGAGCGACGAGGGCATGCTCGAGAGCGGGAGGAGCGTGCTCGTGAGCACGAGGAGCTGGCAGACCTGAGGACTCAGCTAGTCCTTTCTCAGGAGCGGCTACGAGTTGCTGAGGAGTGTCTCCAGCGAGGGCGTGAGCGAGCTCGTGCTGTGGGGTACTCCTTCACCAGCTCCACCTTCGTGGTAGTTTCTTCTCTTCGAGAGAGGAGTGAGGCAGGGGTCCAGGCTCGAGTTCCAGCTTCTTCTCGGGGGCCCATGCCTCCTCCACCAGCGCCTCCTCGAGACGGCGAGGACGAGGTAGAGAGTAGGAGAGAGGAGGATGGAGGCGAGAGCTGAGAGACTTACTTGTACTCCTCCACCCTCACACCTGTACTCAGATATTTATGATGTATATATATATGAGATTGACATATTTGTTACCTGAGCACTTGTGTAGTTGTGTACTTGTGGTTGTGTATTTTACTTCTTTTCCTCGTTCTTTGTTTTACCTTACTCTGTCCCGTACCTGCAGCTGTGGTTCACACTTGGATAAACAGGTTAATTCATCTGTTCGACTTGGCCCCTTACTCAATAAGCAAGGGGTGCCTTTTCTTTTGACCTGGATAGCGGGTCAAGGGGCCAAGCCTTTAATCAAATAAGGTAAATGAAATAACTGATAACAGGGAGATGCAACATGCAAGCACGCATATGCAAACCAAAAATAAAGATGCCCATGCAAGCATACTTGGAGAATGCATTTTTTTTCTTTTTACTCGTTTGTTTTTTTTGTTATTTTTTCTGAAAAACGCGCCTTAGAGTAGGTCGTGATTCACATAAAAGACGCCCTAGAAGACGGTGTGAATTTGAAAAGGGAATTTGATTTTTTTGAGAAATAACGACCTGCGCAGGGACGTTATTTGGAAAGAGACGACCTAAACTAAACAAGGACGTTAATTATATAACAAGCGCCTTTATCGAAGGTGTTAATTAACTTGAACGCGCCTTAGACAAAGGCGTTAATTGAATTATTCTGCAAAAATGGGTTGACAAGGCTATCAAGGCCACGGGTCCTACACGGTCACCATCTAAAATTCATTAACCTTTCTTGAATAATTAAAAGGGAGTCGATGTGATCATAGTTGACTTGTATTCGAGATTTCGTACAGTGCAATTTCCTAAATCCGTCTTGACCATCCTACGAGTTCATGACTTACCACATAGAAAGGATGGAAGGAAATATAAGGGAAGCCCATAAGGGATTCTGAGATGCTCGAGGTAAAGTTACTTCCCCTACCCTATGCCTGTTGGGGTTCGGTCTTTGGCGTAGGGAAATTTTGTTGCCTTTTTGCCTCTTTTATATTGCACGCATACGCCCAAGGTTTTCCTTGCGGGGACTTTGCCCTCTTGGCATGCTTTTCTTTTCACCATTTGACTTTCACTTTGAAATTGACTTGCAGTGATGAACAACCTAATTGTACTTGGGCTTTTGTGGCATTTGCTCTCTTTTGGGCCCTGACTTCCACCTACTAGGGCGGCAGATAGGCTTGGCGGGTCTACCCCGAGGTCTCCCTTCCTCCCTTATGGGTCGAAGAAGAAAAGAACGGGTATTGTCTTTCACTTTTAGTCAAGTTTTGACTTCCCATCGGATTTTGCACTGCTTGAGTTCAAGAATAAAGTGTATGGTGTGTGCGGGTGTCGACCCAATTTTAGGTTTAACAAGACTGGTGAATGAATTCTGAATTTTGACCTTTCGGATTTTAGGCCTATCGTGTGCCATGGCAACCCTTTTGAAAATTTTTCAGTATTCATTGATTTTGAAGAATTTCTATTTTTGCTTTTTGGCATTTCTATTTTTTTTGGTTTTTGGAAATATTCCACTTTGTTTTGGATTTTTGAATCAATTTTCATTTTTTTAGATTTTGAAAATATTCTACATATATATTTTTGGATTTTTGAATCAAGGGTAGTATTTCTTAAGATACAAACCATCCAAGGGTGAGTTAACTCTTCTCCTTCAGCATTAATCAGTTTATAAGCATTGCCAGGAAAAACATCTTTTATAACAAACGGTCCTTCCCAATTGGGTTGGAGTTTTGAGCGGGGCCCACCAGGTTTTACGAAAATTCTCTTGATTACCATTTCACCGACTTCGAATTTTCTCTCAATCACTTTCTTTTGATAAAAACGTGAGAGCCTGTTTTGATAAACACGCGCATGCTCAGCGGCGACCAGACGCTTCTCATCTAGGAGTTCCAATTGAGCAAGGAGTGAATCACGACGCTCATCAATAGAGAGTTCCTTGTCAAATTGTACTCTCAGAGAGGGAATGAGAATCTCATAAGGGACTACCGCCTCCATTCCATAAGTAAGGGCGAAAGGGGTTTGCCCAGTGGGGGTACGAATGGAAGTACGATAGGCCCAGAGAGCTTCAACTAGCTTGTCTGGCCAATCTGAAAATTTATTAGCCTCACACGTCTTTTTGACAATTTTTATCAAAGTTTTATTAGTTGCCTCTGCTTGGCCATTGCCCTGCGGATAATAGGGAGAAGAATGATGCAATGCAATGTTGTACCTGTTGCAGAGATCCTTGATTTCTTGAGAGATAAATTGAGGTCCATTGTCAGTGACGATGGTGCTTGGAATGCCGAACCTCGTGATGATGTTCTTCATTATGAACTTGCAGACAGTTGATGCTTTAATCTCCACGTAAGCTTCCGCTTCCGCCCACTTGGTGAAGTACTCCGTTGCCGTGAGGATGAACGACTTTTGTTTGGTCAGGAGGTTCGAATCACCAAGAGGTCCAATGATATCAAAAGCCCACATGGAGAAGGGCCATGGGGAGGACATAGGATGGAGTGAGGAAGCAGGAGAATGAATTTTGTCAGCGTGCAGTTGGCACTTAACACACCTTCGAACATAGATGGAGCAATCCTCTTCTAGAGTTGGCCAATAGAAACCTAGCCTAAGAATCTTCTTAGCTAGCATCTGGCTGTTCACATGACCACCACAGACCCCAGAATGCGCCTCTTCCACAACTTTCCATGATTCATCATCGTCGAGGCATCTTAATAAAACACCAGTGAGCCCTCTTCTGTAGAGCACACCTCCAACCAAAACATAACGCTGAGCCACTCTTCTAATTGCTTTCTTTTCTTCCACTGTGGCTTCCTCGGGATAGGACTGATCATTGCAATACCTGGCAATCTCATAATACCAAGGTTTTCTTCGTCAGCCAACTCCTCTTGCCAATCTAACAACATGACCTCTTTGCCTTTAAGAGCTTCCTTCTGCTTGACCTTTTCGAGCACCCTGTCCTTAACATCGAGAAATGCACGATCCTTAATAGCTGGAGTGTTACGCTGATGAATAAGAGGAACATGAAAATCACGCTCAGGAGGGAAGACTAAGGCAGAAGCCAAAGAAGCGAGAGCGTCAGCTAAGATGTTCTGGCTACGAGGGACATGAACAAAGATTAACTTAGTGAAGAGTTTGGCATAAGCTGAAGCAAGCTCCTGGTAGGGTTTGAGTTTGGGATTGATAGTGCGGCATTTGACGAGCACCTGGCGTAGAATAAGCTAACTATCACCAACAATCCGCAATTGGGTGACACCATATTTATGAGCGGTTTGAAGACCGGCCAAAAGAGCTTCATACTCAGCTATATTATTGGTGACAGGGAAAGTGAGCCGAGCAGCAAACGGGATGGTGACCCCTTCTGGTGTTAAAAGAACCATGCCGATCCCTCTTCCTGGGAATTTAGAGCTCCATCAAAATGTAACGTCCACATAGAATCGTGGGGTCGATTAATGGACATCAGTTCTTCATCTGGGAACTCTGAATTGACAGGATCAAATCGGGGAAGAGGGTGGTGAGCAAGGTGTTCGGCAATGGCGTAGCCTTTGATAGCTTTCTGCTGAATGTAAGTGATGTCGAACTGGGAGAGGAAGCTTTGCCAGCGTGCTAATCGATCAGTGAGGACAGATTTTTCAAGGAGGAATTTAATTGGATTCATGCGAGCAATGAGGTAAACCTCGTGAGCTAAGAAATAGTGTTTTAATTTCTGAACTACCCAGACTAAAGCAGCACAAGTCTTCTCTATAGCTGAGTACCTCTGCTCACAGAGGTTAAGAAGTTTAGACAAATAGTATGCTGCCCTCTCCTTACTTTCTTCATCCACTTGAGCCAAGACAGCACCTACAGAGTCATCCAGGACATAAACATAAAGAACAAGCGGTTTGCCTGGGATTGGGGGCCTCAGGACAGGAGGGTTGGCCAAATAATCCTTCAATCCGTCAAAGGCTGCCTGACACTTGTCGTCCCAATCAAATTTGACTCCCGGCTTAGTAAGCTCGTAAAACGGCCTACACCTTTGTGAGTGTTGAGAGACGAAGCAGCGAATAAATTGCAACCTCCTGATTAATCCTCGAACTTCCTTCAAATTCTTGGGAGGAGGCATGTCTCTAATGGCCTTCGCCTTGTTGGGATCAACTTCAATTCCCCGCTTGCTAACAATGAAACCAAGCAACTTCCCTGAAGAAACGCCAAATACACACTTTTTAGGGTTCATCTTCAATTGATATTCTCGTGATCTTTGCAAGACTTTAGCCAGAACCCCAGGATGCTCAATCCTTGTCCTTGATTTCACTACCAGATCATCCACATACACCTCAATAAAAATGTGAATCATATCATGAAAAATCGCCATCATTGCCCTTTGATAAGTGGCTCCAGCATTCTTGAGTCCAAATGGCATGACCACATAACAGTATGTGCCCCACGGTGTTGTGAAGGATGTCTTCTCTTGATCTTCCTCAGCTAGGCGAATCTGATTGTAGCCTGAAAAACCATCCATGAAAGAGAGAGTCTCAAATCTTCCGTATTATCGATCAGAACATCAATATGAGGTAGGGGGAAGTCATCTTTAGGACACGCACGGTTCAGGTCCCGGAAGTCTATGCAAATCCGAACCTTTCCATCTTTCTTCATGACCGGGACGATGTTAGCCACCCAGTTGGGGTAGAGGACAACTCTAACAAATCTAGCCTTATGGAGTTTGTCGACCTCTTCTTTCATCTTCAAAGCCATATTAGGGTGGAAACGCCTCAACCGTTGCTTGACCGGGACAGACCCTGGCTTAAGTGTAAGCCGATGTTCAACGAGCGCAGGGTCTAATCCAGGCATATCCTCATAACTCCACGCGAACGTGTCCTTGTATTCTTGAAGAACTAAAATGAGTGCCTCCTCTTCGGAGGGCGGCAAATTCTTGCTAATGAGGACAATTCTAGGGTCTTCCTCGGTACCCAAATTAATTTCTTTGGTAGGCTCTTCTACAGAGGCTGATGGTTCGTCAAATCTTCTCATGCCACTGGCAAAGGCATCAGCCTCGTCCTCATATCCTTCTAAACTTTCTTCACCCTCTTCAATAGGGTCTTCATCATTCATGATTTCGTAGACACCTAAACCCTCATAAGAAACATTAGCATCCTCATATTCCAATTCTGCCAGGATAATCGGATCCTCTACAAATTCGAGATGACTAAACAAGCACGACATCTGATAGCTAACTCAAACAAAAATCTACGGGGAATCTGTCTACCCTTAGACTTCTTATGCGAATCTCCCCCATGAATTTTATTATTAGCAGAAGAAGAGGAGGAGCAACTAGCTTTATTAGACGAAGAAGGAGGTGAGAAAGCGGATACAGGAGGTGATACAGATGAAGACCCCTCATCGGAGGGGGAAAAGAGATTTATCAAGGAATCTTGGAAGAGCGGCCCCTGGGTCGGGACACACTCGGGAAGGAGATAAGAGGTTTCCTCAAAAGTGATGGAGGATTGGAGAGTTGGGATTTTGGCATTTTTTTTTTCATTTTATTTTATCTTCATTTTTATTCTCTTTTTCTAGAAGAAAGCAATGCGAGGGGAGAATAGCAGGAGGAGTGGAGATTGCAAGATTGGAGAAAGATTGAATCGGTGGTGGCCCACGTGGGGGCGCAATGGAGAGTTTAGAAAATCGCTCGGGGAGCGAGGGAGAAATCGGCAGAGAAACTTGGATTGAATTTGGAGACAAATTGATCGTAATCGGTGGCGGTCTTGGCACGCGCCCAAACCAATGAGAATATAGAGAAGCAAGAACAGATGGATGCATGGAAGTGAGAGAAAAGAGGCCGGCCCACAGCCTGTCCACAGTGAAACCTTCCTCAAACGGAATATCTGGCTCTCCAGTATCAGTGTAGTCACTCAGCAACTGCCTCTTGTCTGTAATCACAGCATGTTTTTCAATCAATTCATGAATAAGTGGTGGCCATTCCAGATCTGTCGGCATAAAGAGGCGGCTCAAGGAAATAGTAATGTCTTGCATATCGAACCACCTGTACCAGTCACATTCTGGATCATCCATTTTCCTTCTCTTGTCAGGCCTTAAAGATTCCAGGGCTTTATATGTGGCCAGCGGGGCAATATGACGAGCAAACTGTCTAGCATAAACATCCTGACACTCTAGTACGGAAGTGATTATTGTAGTTTGCTCATTATTCTGAAAGCCACCCGTGACAAAATGTGTCTGCAATGTCCAGGTAAGCGGCTGACAGTCAGTCTTCAATGTAGATGTCATAACTGCCCACGGTTCATCTTCATTTTTGCCTGGCCCTTTGTAGCCCAAACCACCTCTTGCAATCAATTTCTGAGGCTTTACAGGCCTAATCCTGCCTTGACAATTGGCACCTAGACCTTTGCCATTTTGATACCCCATTTTCATTAAAATGTTCCAGCCATGGGTGTTCATCACCGTTTTCTTCTTCTTCCCCTTGGAAGGCAGGGGTGTCATAGCAACTGTTGTGATAGTCTCGGATGGCATCGACTGTGGGCGAGGGACGTCCAATACAGATAACAATGGCTTATTGGCAGGCCAAATAGACGGAACTGATGAAGCCAAGTGGATGTCCTCCTCTGGCAAAATTGGCATACTGGTGACTTTAATAATGCGGCCTTTGTGTGGAAATTTAAGGCATTGGTGATTTGTCGAGGGCACCGCATCGAGCTACTGGATGTAGGGGCGGCCAAGAATGACATTAAATGTTGGATCCATGTCCAAAATATGAAAATCGGCTGTGATTATTGCTGGACCCAAACTTACTTTTAGTGTTATCATGCCCAGAGGAGGCTTCTTAGTGTTATCGTATGCAGTGACTGTTATGGTGGATGGTCGAATCAGATTCTCGGGAATGCCGCACATCTTCAAAGTGCTTGGTGGCAAGACATTGATGGATGCCCCAGTGTCCACCAAACACTATTGTACAGCCACCTTATTGATATCAACTGTGATGCATAGAGCATATTTTCTTGCTGAGATTGGTGCCAGCTCATGCTCATAAAAAGTGATTGCTGGTTGACTGCCAGTAGGTGTTAAGACTGCGGTTATCTGCTCGACCGGAATGTCCTCATTGACCTCTTGATCAGTTCTAGAATTGAAATTCTTGCCAGAGTCCGGTCCAAATACTTTAACAAGTTGTATTCTATGCCTGGTATGGACTCCTATTCTTGTTCCTGTTCTTGCGGTCCCTGCGCGGGCTCTAACCCTCTCTGTGGAAAAATGCGGTGGAACATCCGTCCACTGCGGAGCGGCGCCACGCCTTGACGCGCCTCTGTCGGGGCAAGTGTGGGAGGAGGGTTAGAAGAAGAAGAGGGTGTGTTAGTGTTGATAAGCGGTGGAGGAGTGTTTGAAGAAGGAGCCCCCACAGGGGGTGTTGATGAAGAGTTCGATAAAGATGCCCCCGTAGGAGGCGTAGGAGTAGAAAGGGATACCCGAATGCGGGGGGAATTGGTGGGTGGAGTGAGGAGAGATCTGGGCATAAAAGGTGGGGGAGCCGATGGTGGAGGGATCCTTGCCGGTGGAGGAGTAGTGGTGGCGGGTGCAACGGGCGTTGGCGACGGGCGGTTAAGGAGTGGCCTAGATGGCAGTGGTGAAGGGTTGGTGGTGGATGGGGTTTGTTGTGGTGTAGGCTGTGGAGGTGGTAAGCGGGTAAGAAGGGGGCGAACCGGCAAGGTTGGGGAATTAGTTGAAGGAGATGGATTGATGGGGCGTAGAAGGGAACGGCCCAATTGGGGAGTAGGAGAAGAAGGAAGGGTGCGCAAGAGGCGCGGAGGTGGATTTTGATTGTGATTAAATGCCCCGACAGAGGCGTTTTCTTCATGCCATCCCTGCCCTCTCTCCACCTCAGGGAGAGACGTGACAGGGTTTACGTGCTGGTTTGGCGGGTGCTCCGGCAGTGGATTGTGGACAATCCCCATATCCTGCTGAGGCGCTGGAGCTTGTTGTTGCTGCTGAGGAGCTGGTTGTTGTGGCTGCTGAGTCTGTTGCTGCCGAGGAGGCCTTCTTTCTTTCATGGTGGCGATGAACTGTCTCATTTCATCCCAGTTGATGCCGCCCTGGTCATTTAGATCATAAATATAATCTCTGAAGTGAAAGCAACGATCAAGGTTGTGACCAGGTGCGCGATGGAAAGCGCAGTAACGGGATGTGTCAACATTAGCGGGCCACGCTGTTCTTTCCCTTGGTAACACGAGCAAGTTGGCGGCCATTAAGGCATTGAAAATATCCGTGAGACTTTCTAGTAGTGGAGGGTAGTGGGCTCTCTTGGGGCCAAGTGGTGGTCTCCGTTGTTGTTGTTGGCCATAGTTGGTAGGTGGTGGTACCTGGTGGTACTGTTGCGGAGCTGAAGGGTCAGCGCGGGGCGCTTGGTTTTGCGGTGGAGCAAAGGAATGTTGGGGTGCGAATTGGTGTTGTGGAGTGGAGTTGAAATGGGGGTTTTGTGGTGGAGGTGGGTTAGGCCGCGGGTTAGATTGATGGTGGGGGTGGCCAACTACACCAACCTGCTCGTTTGTAATTGTGCCCTCAGTCGTGGGCCCGCTATTGTTGACATTTGTACTTCTTTTAAATAGCCGTGGCTTCGGCTCAAACATGCCCATGATGGGCGAATCCTTCATCTGGGTTTGGATATAACGAGCTCTTTCATAGAGCTCCTCCATGGTTATTAATCGGTTCATGGCCAAGATATGCCATAACTGAGGAGTTGCATTGGAGATTATCATCTTAACTTGTTCTTGTTCGACAGTGTATCTTTCAATTTCTCGGCCATTAACCGCCATCTATCAGCAAATATTATGAAGTCCTCTTCGGGCTTCATTTTTTCTGCAACCAAATCGGTGACTGAGAGGGAGGGTCCAACCCGGTCTCTATATTTCTGCAAGAATTTCTTCTGGACAATATCAAAGTCACTGGCATCAGCAGGATCCAATGAATAGAACCATTCCAGGGCTGGCCCCTCCAGAGATCTCCTGAATAAATAGGCCAAAGAGGCCTTGTTGTCTTGCCAGAAGGAGGTCTCGTACATACAATCTTTCAAATGAATGAAAGGATTACCAGTCCCATTATATCGCCGAAAATTCGGCATCTCAGATGGTGGTAAGTGGAAAACTGGCAGTATGGGGAGGGAGACCTCCGGTGCATTCTTGGTCGTAGTGACCTTCTTCAGTTGCTCTTCCATGCTGGCCAACTTCTGGAGCAGTAGAACATTAGTGTCGGACTCGACTGGGGCCGGATTTTGAATAAAGAAATGCGGTATAGGCGTCCGTAGAATTCGGGGAGGTTGGAGAAATTGAGACCTAATCGCTGAGTAGCTCGCCTGTTGGGCAGGCATGGCCGCACCGGGCGTTGGTGGATGAGAGGGGGGTTTGTGCAAGACCGCCTGGTCATTAGTGAGGTGATGGCCACTCTCGGCCGGAGGGGGATTAGAGGATGAAGAGGGAACATACTTCCCTTTCAAAGCGGCCTGAACTGCCTGCCGCTGGGAATCATCTAACTGAGATAAAGCATTAATTAAATCCGTGACATTGAAGGATGGGGAAGGGTTCCCCGAAGTGTTGGAGGGTAAAGTCTGGGAAGAGGGCACAACCTCTTGAGGAGTGGTATCAACCACATGAACCTGGGGGTAATGAGACTGAGGAGGAGGGTAATTTCCCTCATGATAAATGGAATCTTGGAGGGGGATTTCATATTGACCAAAAATATTCTCATCCTCATCATCATAAGAATACCCGTAGCCTGCCATGTTGATGATTTTACCTGAACGGAGTTTCATGTTTAAGAAGGGGGAAAGCTTTTATGAAAGGGGTTATCACACAAAAAGCACTCAATCCAAGCAAACTTTAAGCAAATCAATCCAACCAAATTTATGCAATCAAGTTGAAATGAACGTAAAATTTTAATGTTATGCTTTAGATTAAAGTGGATTAATTTGCAGAATAATTCACTCCTTTTGCAAAGTGAAACCTAGTTTGGATCCAAGTGTGACTTCCGGGTCAACTAGGTTCTTTCTCTCTCTTCACCAATGATTGGTTCTCTATACTCCGGGTACTTCGCGTCCGTGAGGGAATCCACGGGTGTGGGGACTTACTGAGGTCTTGGAAAAGGGATTTTCGGTCCAAAGAGACGGAATGCTCAATGGAGGGTTGTCCCGATTCCAAGAGAGGTGTGTGGAATCCTAGTGTAGAGAGAGGAGGTCTCTCAACCAAATGCCACAAGATGCAAGCCAAGATATGCAGATCACACCAATATAGCCAAACAATCAATATAAGAATCAATGCAGCATGAATAAGCAAAGACAGTAGGGTTCTGTAAAATCACAGGAAAGAGGCGACCTAGCCATGGTCGCTATCAACAAAAAAAGACGACAGTGAGACTGTCGTGAATCCCTGGGGATCCCACAGGCAATGGAGAAAACGTGCCTTGGTGTGAGGCGCTATATGTAAAAAGGACGCCTTAAGAAGAGGGCGTCAAATCTGGAAACGCGCCTTGATGTGAAGCGCTAAGCAATAAAGAGACGCCTTGGGGCAGGGCGTGAATCCACAAACAGCGTAATAAAAGCAGGGGATATGATGAAGCACGCCTTATCAGAAGACGTTGATCATAAATAAGACGCCCTGGATGAAGGCGTTAAATTAAAACGTGCCTCTGGGTGAGGCGTTAATTCAGATCACAAACTGGCTGATCCCGGGAGTGTGCAGTGTGCACGGTGGAGGGTGCCCGTGGGGCACAAAAGGAGGGGTACCGTGGGTACCGAGGGGAAAGGGCACACGTGGGTGCCGAAGGGGAAAGGGCACACGTGGGTGCCAAGAGGCACACGTGGGGCCAATAGGAGATGGTAATCAAAAGAAAAACAGTGGAAGTCCCACCGTGATCGCCAATTTGTAGATCGTGATAAATCCACACATATGGAACAAACCACTCATATGAGATGTGTAAAAAAATGAAAGGATGGAGATGATAACAAAGACAAAAGAAAGCACGTGGTGCTATAAAGGAGAGTGATCGCCAGAGGGGTTACCTCAATAATAAAATAAATGATCGCGAATACCTGGTGACAAGTGGGATGCGGGATGGATTGTGAATTCCTTCCTCCTCCTTCTATCGGCCGGCCGATGAAGGGGGTTTTCCTTATTCATTACCCTTGCAAAAAAGAACAAACAAGTAAAAAAGATGGATCAGCCAAGAGTGAATGTAGTATCAATACCAAATAAAAGATACGATGATGAAAGAGAACACAACATGCACACCTCTTTTTTTTGTTTTTAAAAACCCCTAAAGAGTTAGGGAAAGGAGAAATATGATACTAATGCAAGAAAAGAAAACAATGGATGATGAACGATGGAAAATCACAAATAGATAAGCAAGAGACCCCTGCTGTCCCTGACGACAGTAGAGGGGAACCGAGGTTGATGCTGCTGGCGGGAAGAAGGGGATGTAGAGAACTCTTCTAAAGGATTGCACAGGAAGAAGATGAAGAGATCCTCTGTAACCCTGTATGTATCTATATGTATAACGTCTGACCTTTGGTAACTTCTGACCTCCGTAACCTCTGACCTTCGTAACCTCTGTCTTTCGGTAACCTCTGTCAAGATCGACCAGAGCATGCTTATATAGGGTTTAGATCAAGATAACCACAGTTTTGGAAAGATAAGAACGGGCAATGGTTATCAATGGCAAGGACTCCAGTTCCCTGATCGAGCAAGGTGACCAAAGAAGGCAAGGAACTATTCAGGAAAGGCACACTTAAACAGGACATCGAAACATAAAACACGACCTTTAGAAGGGCGTCAAATTTGAATTGACGACCTACTTTAAGACGTTACTCCATAACACGACCTGGTCAAGGGCGTCACTTCTTGGATTTAAATTTAGAAATAAAACTTTCTTTATTTGAAAATTATGAGAAAACGCCTGAGATAAAGGCGTTACCTGAAAACACGCCCTGAGGAAGGACGCCAATCAGTAATTGGAGTTTATTTTGAAATCGGATAATACCAGGAATTGACGCCCTGACATTTGGTCGTCCTTTCTTTTGAACACGCCCTAGGTAAGATCGCTTTTAAAATAACGCCCCTCTTCAGGTCGCGAATCACAAAAATGCAAGAATAAACCAAAGAAACACACAAAAATAGAAAAACTTAATATTATGAATGTATTGAAGTTCACTTTGGGCGTCAACATGGTGACATGAGATTTGATCAACATAGCGTCAATTTTGGCGTGTCTACAATGGGCATTTGATGAGGGCACGGTGGGTCCACCTTGTACTCGCCTATTTGTAATTCACCCTTCTTGATCAGACTTTCGATGATATCCTTGAAAACATAGCAGTCCTCAATGGAATGCCCCATTTTTTGATGATAAGGGCAGAACTAGGGATCGTTCTTCTTTCTAATATCATGCGGCTTTTTGGGCTATGGGAGGACAACCTTGCCATATTCGCGGGGCGATTCAAATAGAATCCGAGTTTTATCTTTCAAAAAGGAATAACGTTTATTCATCTTATCCCTCAATGAGGATTCTTGTTTGGCAGGCTTGGCGGAAGAAGGGCTAGCTGCCTCTTTCACTTTCTTCCTTTGCTACTCAAAGGCTTTAGGATCAGTGATGTGAATTTCTTTTTGTGCCGGATACTCGCCAGCTTGTTTATTCTTCTTACTTGAGGCAATAGCAGCCGGGCAATACTTTGCCAAGAAGACTTCAATATCAGCTACAACATCATTCAACTGATCGAAGGATTTGACTTCAATGCCAATCACCCATTGTAGGATCTCCTTCCTCAAATTTCGTTTACAGATTTGAACAACATCCTCATAGTTTGGTGGACGGCTATATCTCGCACTGAGATTTCTTCTTCTTTTGATATAGTCCAGGGCAGACTCATCATCTTTTTGCTTGGTTACATGCAATTCTGCCACGGTGACTTCCCCCCCGGCTAGCTTCATCTCAATTGTTTGTTCCACCCATAATTTGGTTGTCATTGTCAAACCTATTTGGTTTGGGTGTAAGTATGTTGATCACATATGTGGGCTTGCCAGCACCATTGCCTTAGGTGTTGTGATAGTCCCCTGACATGCCTGGGAGGATAAAAGGCATATCGAGACTGCATGTTGCAGTTGCTGAGGGAGACTGCCCCCCACATGATCAGGTGATGTTCGGGGCATGGCCAGCGGTGGTGAGACATCGAGTGGCTCAGCACCTCCTCGTGGGGTCTCAGATAGGAGTCCTACCTGCCTGGACGTAGATGGATGTATATCCATGTCACTTAATCTTCTTCTCAGCATCTCGATTTCTTGCTGCTTTTCCCATAGTAATGCCATCAAAGTAGGGTCATGTTGGGAGGAGCCAAGAATACTACCTTCCATCTTGATTTCGGGTGGGATCGACGGTATTGTGTTATCATCGTCAGCAGCATCCAGTCCCTCAAAGGCTGACATTCTTGACCACATGCCCTCATGTGGAGGAGGAGTACGATAGTGCGCCACTTCATTAACTGCTACAGGGTGTCCCTACTTTTTCCCGGACCTAGTAGCATGGCGAGAGATAGAAGGTTTAGTTTGATTTGCCCTCGTCGGCACAAAGCCTATTTCTTCATCTTCTTCCTTAGAAATCTAGGCCATGTTGGGCAAGGCTGACAGCGTATCGCAAGATAGAGCAATGCATGTCACGCCCCGAGATATGCAACGAAATTAAGTCGGGAACGTGAGCAGTCGGTAAAAAAAACCCAAAAGGTAGCAAGATAATCAGAGTACAACATACATCCACATCAAAGGAATGAATGCATAAGACATAATCAAAACCTTCACTTTATTAAATAATAATGATCAAAGTTTACATTTGACACTTGACTCTTCTTTGACATAACTAGACTCAAGAAAAAGGAAAATTACATAGACATGACTTTTATCTAACACATATGGACTCATGACACTTCTGAGACTTCACTTGTCTTTTACTCGCTCTCAGACCCGTCACTTGAGTAGTCTGATTCCGACCCGCTAGAGTCTCCTGAAAAAGATTAGAAAAGTAGGGAATGAGCACACACACCCAGTAGGTATCTTCGTATCAACATGATGGCAATGTTAAAGTAATTAACATTTTAGCTCTAGAGGGTACGATAATGAAATAAGATGTGATAAAACATGTGAAATAAAACCAAAGTAACAACTAGTATCAAGATAAGTATAGAGATATGAGATTTCAAGTTAATATGAGAGCATGATCAGGCAAGATTATAATATGGCCTTTCAATAACGAGAATGCACTATCATGTAATGAGAATGTACTTTTCATAACCTTGAACATGCTATGCACTAGAAAGTCATGTAACAAGTAAGTATAATTTCATGAAATTACCTCGTGGATTTCACCCGTTTATAAAAAAAGTACTCTCAGCACAATGCGACGCCAGTGTTCATCATACCCCACAGTTTATAGTATGTTTTCGGCCATCCACCGAGGGGGCTAGTGTGGAGCCCTGGGACACCGTCCGTGCCCGCCCTTACATCTTCAAGATATAAATCAAGCTACTTCCATGAGAAATAAAAGTAGGCCAATAATATCAAGTACCAACAATAGTTTCATGGCA